>MU269990.1:77709794-78349794 GCA_021432705.1 Caranx ignobilis | reverse complement strand
ACTGTAGTAACGGCTCAGCACAGCAGCACCATGTTTCACTGTGACTCCATTTTCAGCACACAACAAGCATGAAATTCATGATAAACTGCAGGCTCTGACTCAGCACCGGAGCTGCTGTGGTCAACGGCTGCTTTACCGCCATCTCACTGCTGCTAGCGTAGACTGGATGTATAAGTCGGGCCAATATACATCCATTATGATATTTGTTCTTAATGGGCAATCTTATTTTATATTTATAAGAAAATATTGACGATTATCTGTTGAATAACCCGATAAAGCTTCTCTCTCTCTCTCTCTCTCTGAAAAAGATTACAGGACTGCTTCCAGCTTACAACTCTTCACTTTCCAGGCTGCTCAATTCGTCTGTTATCCAAGGATCTGCAGTGATGCTGGTGATGTGGAGCCACATGTGTGTGAACTGCAGCAGCACTTAGAAGGGCACAGTTATGATCATTAGTTTTAGTCACTTGATGGTGTTCTGAATGTTTTTGAGGTTGTTACACCGGCCTTACACAAATTAAAAACTGTGCTATCTTCACTCACTGTGAACACGTTGCACACCTACAGCACATTTTTCCTGATGAACAACTAATTGCTTTTTCAGCTTTAAATTAACCACTGTGGAAAAAGGTGTCCTTTTTCATGTATTTTCAAATGCCCAAGCCTACAGTGGACTGGGAACAAGGCAGACTGTGCTTGGTTTATCAAAAATGAGCAAGATGAGCACGATGTACAATTATTAACCAAAATCAAACTCAAGACAAACAGCAACAGAGCTACAGACAGAGCAGCGGCCGGCAGAGATGTCACAGGCTTTGACTTTGTATTCTTTCCATCTTCTTTTTCAGAAAACCATGTGATCTGGGACAAACAATTATTTTCAGCAGAACTTGACCCAAACTTACAAAGTCTTAAAGCCTATTCAAGGGCATTTTAACAGTTTTTTAAATGAATCCTTTGATTACTAATTCAGATGCAAACCACAGGCCCTGTCACGCTTTGTTGTTGCCATCATCTTCTATTACTGCCCATCACTTTAATTTTCATTTTTAATACAATGAGCCTATCTTAAAGCAGTTACATTTGAAAAAGAGGAGGGTGCTGAAACACTGAGGCCACTGTGCCTTAAGGACAGTGAAGTGAATACAGAGCAGGAGGCAGGACGACCAAAGAAGGATGAGAGGAAAGAACTCGCTGCTAAAAAACATGTCACTTGAATCATGGAGCTTGGATTTAGAAAATCTGACACTGAACAGAAAACTGTACTCACATAGGTGAAATATGAGCCACATCTTCTACCACCTTCAGCTGCTATGGTTATGCTAAACCTGTTCTGTATTGCATTTACAGAACTATTACTGCACTGTAATAGAAAACTACACATACTACAATAGACATTTTTGGCTTATCTCCCACATCCAGCATCATAACAGCATCATCCACTGTGTTACCATTTGTCTCTTTTCAAAGGCCTGTCATCAACGCCTGTCAGAGTGTTTATTGTGCTAATTGTTGTTGGAGAACAAGATGAATAAATGGCATTTAAGCTGATTTGTTTATGTAATATGTAATTATATAATTACAGTCTAGTAGACAAGATAAGATGCTATTTACTACAGTATATGGACAGAAGATTTTTTTTGCATACATTGTGAAATCTTAAGATAATAAGATGCACTGCAGAGCGGCAGACGCCAGGCATGAAGACCAACAGTATCAGATACTGCTGCTGACTCAGTGACGAGCTCGGCCACAGCAACCATCAGTGTGAGACACAGAGAAAAAGAGAGCACTGTTTGGACTTGCTACTTCCTTCCTACCAAAGCACATACTGTTCTTACTTGTTCTCTTTCACTCACACACCCATTTGAATTTTTCTAGTCCTCTTGTCCATATTATTACAATATTCAGATTCCCCCTCTGTGCCTGGCTCATGAAAAGGTAAAACAGAGGTGAGAGCCTGGCTCCCAGAGCTCGATTTATACCGTGTTTGATGCAAAACTGAGAGTGTGGCAGATTTACTTCAATCTGCCTGTCGGGGCAGGAAGTGTCTGACTGCTGCCGGAGCTTTTTAAGCAGACAATCTGTCACATCTCCTTTGATGGAAACAGAGAAGCCAACAAACAGGGAGTCCATTAAACAGTAAATGCAGCAGAAGAGATGTTCAACTTTCCCAACAACTGTCAAGTGACAGCTTAGAAAAAAGTGCTCAGGGTGACACAACAGTTCTCCTTATTTTCCTTCATCATGTGTTTTTATAATCCTACTTATTCGAGGAGTAACAGTTCTGAGACGGAGAGAAACCGCAAAACCAAACTTCACAATCCTGTGTCATAATACAAGAGGGTGGAATCATGCATTGTTATTCTAACAATTAACCCTATATAACACACAGCAGTATCCTAAATCTGGTGTAAAGTGCAGGGAGTCCAATAATCCACCTTCCCTAATACAAAAATAAACCTGGCACTAGGTCTGTGATCTTAAGGCATGAGCAATCTGTAGTTGTTGTGATGATTACTGATGTCATTGTTCATCAGTACAACACTAGAGCTCTAACAGCTCTTAATTGCAGCCATTAGGTTTCCTGTGTGAGCAGCAGTGGCTTTGATGGAGCACGAATCTCTTATCAGGAACAGAGGAAACTAAATTAACCTTGACAACACAAAATACAATAAGAGAAGCACAATTATGATTAAATATATCACTGCAGATAACAATAAATGATATTGAGCTCCAAAAACAATGGGTAGCATTAATGATAGAGCTGCTGTATTAGACCGCAGACTGGATTTTACAGGTGTTCCTTGTATCTCTAGTTACCACAATACATCAATCCAGCACTCATGACATTAAATATACCAAAAAAATCAGCTTTTCCACATTTCACTCTGTTTGTTCATTCTTGTTCTCCTGAAATTTAAAACTCCCTTGGCCTTACAATCAACAGCTATTGTATTTGATGATGAGACACTGTTAGAGAACTCAAATCACACATACCAAGAGACAAGACACCCACACACCTGCTGATCATCATCAGCTCCATTACACTGGTTCAAAGTAACAAATATTGAAAATTGGTTGATTTTATGGTTTATGGTTGATGTTGATATCATGAAAAGCAATTATCTCACATTTATTATTTTCAATCTAACAAGCCCGAAATGAATTCTAAAAAAGCAAGCCCAGGCGTTTGGAGAAGTTTGACATCTTACCCATGCCAGAGTCCTTCTTGGTGCCATCAGATATGATCTCTACGTGGTCTCCATCCACATCGTAGCTGAAGAAATCATTGAGGTAGGTCTTTGACCTCTGACCTCCAAATACATACAGACAGCGGTTCCTCTGTGGAGAGAAGAGAGAAATATATAAGTAATGATTTACTTTCAAACTCACACCATCTAAAGTGAACGGATATTAACCCAAAACGTGACTCACAGTGTGGAAGAGCATGCAGTGTCCGATGCGGGACTGGACGTCTTCTGGCCCTGCGTTACATGAGTCTTCTCGCAGGAGGCTCCACGTTCCGGCCTGGCAGTGGTAGGCGTACAGGCCACTGAACTGAGGCTCTGACGTCCGACTGTCCTCCACGCTGCCATTACATGTCAGGATTCGACCACCAAATGTGTAGATCATGTGCTTCTCTGAGTCCATGCACATCTGCAGGAAGAGCAGGCAGCTGAAGCTTAATACACAGCCGCTGTCATTTATCGAGCTCGTATGTAAATGTGTCAGAAATTCATAGATTCAAACTACCTGGTGATCAAACACCAACTTTGGCCCTCCATCAGCTGACGTGTCCTCGCTGAGTAGTGTCCAGGTGTTGGCGTCGATGTCGTAGCGGTAGAAGTCACTCTTCAGAGACTTGCTGTTTCTCACGCTGGAGTCCAGGTACCGGCCCAGCGTGTAGATCTGACGCCGCTGGGAGTCGATGCACATCTTGTGGCAGGAGCGTGCGCTCGGACCACTCTGATTGGTTAACAGGAGACGGATATTCACAGCTGATCAGCTGAGCAATTATTTCAGATGTATTAGTGCCATGTCTATAACCACTAATATGTTTCCTGAGCCTTCTCACCTCTTTCTCAGTGTCTCTGGAGATGCAGGCCCACTGGTTCTCCTGAACACTGTAAGCCCAGAAATCAGCCAGGTCCTGTGTGCCATCCCAGCCCCCAAACAGGTACACGGTCTCTGCAGCAGAAAAACAACCGCTCAAAAAGTTGTCAAACTGCAGCTAATACAGCACAAAACCTCATCTCTAAGTGTGCATTGTGTTTTAGAGAGCACTGCCAGCAGCCTGCCACTTAGGTAGTCTATCATCCCGCCACTCAATACAGCCTGTCCCACACATGGGCAGTTAGTGTGAATAATCCAGTTTGGTTATACTTTAATACAGTGTTCACAGTTCCCCAAGGTGGGATGAACTGAAATAAGAGTCCATTTTTGTGGACAAGTATATCAACACTGAGAGGAACTGGAGTAGGGACAGTAGTAAAACCAGGTATTCAACAGGCCCTGGGGCTAAATCAAAGATAGTAGTGTTCAATATGCTCCAACTTGACCATTTCTACCCTCAGCACTGGAGCACTGGAAAAAAGTAGGGATACCCCAAATCCTTTTTTTTTTTTTTGCCGCCAATACCAATCATCTAAGACTGAGACTGGCCAGTCCCAATCATTTTTGACATACACTGCAGAAGGAAGCAAGAAAATAGATTTAAAGAGGAGCTATGCTACATTTTTACCTTAATTAAACAGCTTCAGTAATTGTGAAGTAATTGTAATTGTGTGCACAAACGTGCCCATAACTGGTAATCTCTTGTTTATGACAGATAACACTACACAAATATGGACATCATAATGCGTATGATAAATAAAGTTATCCAGCGCTCCATGGATTGCTTTCTCGCAGGCTTTGTTGAAAACAAATGCACATGGTCAGGAGGAGGGTTAGCAAAACAGCGGAAAAGAGACCAGACTTGCATAGTTACTCTTTAATGGTGCACGCTGTGATTATCATTGTAAGTGTTGTCTATTCATTAGACAGGTACACACAGGAGGACTAAATAGAAAACAAGTTGGTGGACTGAGCAGCATGACTCTAGTGGATGAGTGGAAAATGATTTGCATGGTGAAGGAAAAGCCCTTTGACTGCACAGCAAGTTAAAAACGCTCGAGGATGTAGGCGGACATGTTTCCTTGTCAGCGATCAAGAGAAGACTTCAGGAACATAAGCTCAGAGGATTCACCACAAGACTCAAACCCCTGGGTAAGCCTCAGAGCAGAGAAGCTGCAGCTCTGTCAAATAACGTAAAGAGGAAAAGCGGGGAGAAAAAGGAGCCACCTCGTTTATCAAACAAGGTGCTGGTGCTGTTGTAGTTTAGCTGTGAATGAACAGGCGCAATAAATGCAGATGTAGACAGGAATATTCTATCACCTCAGCCTCACCTCACCTCAGCAAATGCATCAAAACTCGGTGGACAACATTTCATCATTCAAGCAGG
Organism: Caranx ignobilis; assembly: GCA_021432705.1. Taxonomy (NCBI): domain Eukaryota; kingdom Metazoa; phylum Chordata; class Actinopteri; order Carangiformes; family Carangidae; genus Caranx; species Caranx ignobilis. Next base: position 78,344,291 of record MU269990.1, on the reverse strand, counting down.
ACAAAGATCAGTCACCTGATCTCAAAGCAAATGAGCTGCATTTCACTTACAGACCAGACTAATGGCAAGGACCCCACAACAAGCAACAACTGAAGGTGGCTGCAATGAAGCCGTGGAGAGGATCAGGTCTGGATGAAGACTAGATGCAGACTACTGACTGCAAAGCATTTCCCACAAATGCTAAATATAATGATTTGTTTGACTTCATGTGTATCTTCCCAGTCACCTTAGATCACGCAAACCTTAATCACCATCTGTTCAAAAGGCTCTTATCTCCCACACAATATTTTCAATATTGTACATGTACATCTGCTTAAATTAAAGAGACTTGGCTCTTTATTGTAAAACATACCACTTGACATCAAATTAAATGTGATCAAGCTCAAAGCATGAAAAACAAAATATGTTTAATGATACAAATATATGCAGTCTGATTTTTGACAGAGGCCCAATAAATACCCAAACAGGTTCAGTGTTTGTTCTCATACTGAGGAATGAAAGGGATCAAGGGCAACTGTGACAGGTCTGGCAGAGGCCTTGTGTTCAGATATGTACACATTGAACATTTTAACATTCAAAAGCAAAGTCTTGGGTTGAGACGTACACTGGTTCTTTAACTATAAGATCCATTACCCACAATATAGAAAAATAATTACTAAGATTCTAAATGGCACCAGGACAACGGGACTGGAAACAAACACTTGGGACTAACTGTATCAACAACTTCTTCTCTCAACTACTGCTATCAAAGCACAGAGGTCAGTGTGTGCAGCCTGAGACCCGGACCACAAGCGTGCAATACGTTCCCCTAGACAGCAGCAGACAATGCATCACTCTCTCTCTCTCTCTCTTTTGGTCTTTCACTCTCGCTCGCTTGCACACACATACACACAATGCAGGCTTTTGTATTTCCACTGGCTGGGGGGGGCGGGGTACACCACCAACAATGTTGCCAGATACAGAAAAAACAATAGTTATGTGTCTTTGTCACAACAAAAGCAGTGATTTATGTGGTGTTAGACGAGAGATGTGCTCAGGACTGTTTTCTTTTGAAGGGGAAGGGCTGGCAGTGGAGAGGAGGGGAGGGAAGCGAGGGAGGGTTAATTTGATTTAACAGTAATAGAGATTGGGGTTCTGAGTCTGTGTGGGAGGATGTGAGTCACAGTGTTAGTTGAACAGCCAATTTATAACACTGGCTGCGTGGGTCTCACCAGTCTGGACGTCAATGACCATTTGATGTCCTCCCCTCATGCCTGGCCTGTTGTCATCGCCATCACCTGTGAAGAGGAACAGAAAGGATGAGACAAGGACGGTGGGTGAGCACAGGAGGTAGAGAGGTGACGCAGAGAGAAGGGAGAGAGAGGATGATGTAGGATGGGTGTAACACTGGGAGGAGTAAAGGGCAGGGAGGGAGGCAACAAATGGTTTAGCTACAACGCCACAGAGCTCTAAGTGACTGATGGATCGGAAGACCTCCCACTTCAGTATATAGTCTCACCGTTCATGTCGTCTCGGTTGATTTCTTGGGCATTTGTACCTTTGTTGCATTTTGGGATGATCTGACTCCACCTGGGCTTGTACTCCTGCTGGCTGATGTACTGGTTAAACAGACCATCTGAGACAGAGAGAAGAGATGACAAAAACACCACTAATGAGAGCAGAAACCTAAAATCCACTGGCAATTATTCCAGAAATTAAAAAGGCATCTTTAAACTCAGCATTAACCTCAAATGATTCATCAGGTCAAGTACCTTACCTCTCACAGCTTTGTCAATGAGCTCCTCGCAGGCATCAAAGTCTCCTTGCAGCACCAGCCGGTCGTGCAGGTGGGTGAGCATGGGGTGCTCTAGTGCTATCCGAGTCTTCTTCTGCAGCGACTCAAAGGCTTCTGTGTAGTTATGCTGCCGGAAGTGCTTCAGGCAAAGGCGGATGGCTTCCTGCTCTCTGTACTGAAAGGGCAAATTGGAGAAGGAAAGGTTACAGGCTCATATTAGCCCTCAATCAGCCCCATTCATGTTTGGATATTTAACTTCAAATAGCACTGCACATGCCAAAAACCACATAACGTCACCAGCTATTTGGTTGACTTTTTAGTTGCTTACTTGAGCTGATCAAAATTTAAAGGTCCCAGACTGTATAAACATCCATGTTTTTTTTTGTTTTGTTTTTAAAAATCTGGTCTAGATTCTATATTAATACCATAAAACTATCAAAGTTTCAGTGCACAGAAAAAATATACAAAGCATGTGTTCAGAAACTGAGCCTGAAAAAAAGCCATCAAGAATTCTGTAACTTTGTGATGTCACAACAAAGCAGTCACAACTCTAACCTTCTTGGCTTCTCTGAGTGTTTTACCTGAAAGCTGCTAAATTTGTTTTTGGTCACTCAGAAAACAGTCAGCCGATCATAAGAGAGACTCTGAGCCTACTTTCATCTGATTGGCTAATGGACCTGCTGTTACACATTCCAACAGAGAAGCCTGAGGAGATTTCAAACTACATTAAATGTTTTTGGTAAACTTTAAGGAGATCAAAACTTCAAATGAAACACTGGACATGTGTAAAATATGGGACTTTAAGTAAGAAATCTGTTAGTTATTAACTGAGCTTTACTTTGGTTCATTTCTTATACAGCTGCTTGTGCTAAAGCAAACTTTTACTTTAGTAGAACTTGCCCACCTTTCTTGAGACAATAGGATTCCAAGATGTCATCATTAAATTGATGAATACAGCATTGCTGCTATTACTATCATCATTAAGGTGATTGATGGCCATTTCTATGAAATATGAAGCCCAAATTGCAAATGTATTCTTAGAGACAGCACTGATTAAGTAAAGGCATTTATTTAGTTAAATAAGAGTTATGAAGAACAACTTTATAAAAAGCAAAGATAATTCAGGTAATGTCAGCATTACTTCCATTAGAGGCTGTTTGAAGGGTATGAGACTGTAGCTCTACCAAATTATAAGTAAACAGATGCAAAATATTAAGTTTTAAAAGAACAAGATGATGGATGTTGACATGCTTACATCCATCTTGCCTGAAGTCGCCTAAATGTATCTAATGCTTGGAAAGTGTAGCCCGACATAAACTGAGGTCAAACTGCAATATGTAATGATGCTGCAAATGCTGGTAAAGGGACTGAAAGAGGGAGCAAGGGATGACAAGTTAATGAAACTCTGCCCTATTAATGCGCTACTGCTGAGCCCCTGTGGCTTTCATTTATGATTCCTGGTCTGACTGTAATTAGACTAAAATATCACTTTACACTGTGCAAATTCAATGTTTACACAGAGGCTGATGTAAGTAGACAGACTGTAGACATGTTAATATCCTTTGTATTGTTCAGGGACAAGAGGTACTTGCAGGAGTTTACTTCTCTTGCCATCTGATTAATCCATTGGATTATTGATTAAGGCTAGCTAAATCTGTAATCAACCTTTCCCCAAGGTTTACCTCCAGGAAACAATCAGGTACTTACCTTGCTATACCAGTTAAGGCAAGGCTGCACCACGTCAGGGTCTTCAATACCATGCAGCTCAATGTACCAGATGCTGAAGTTAAAACTAGGACCCCAAGACATCAGAGGCACTGAGACACAAGGAAAAAGATAGAGAAAGAGTGTAAGCAATGGTGTAAAAAAAAAAATCCAGATGTTCTCTATGTAACACTAAACCAATACACTATGCGCTCTCACCTATTTTGACGAATCTGCAGGGAAACATCTGCTCATCAATCTTGTGCTTTAAGGTGAACGTTTCCTTGTTGTAGTCATTCTTAAGGCCACTGGAGAAAAAAAAAAGAAGATGATTCAGCTGTTTCCTAAATTACATTAGTGGTTTCAGATGCCAACAGCTTCCATATGCCAGTATGTTTCAGAGAGAGGTCCAACTCTGGCAGTTCACCAAATGTCATTTGTAAATAAATTGTTTTAGTCATTTTCCTTCATTCTGGTTTTAATTTCTGAAATGTGCAGATTCGCTGCTTTTTTGTCACAAGTGACAGGAAAGTAGGGATCACCCGATATGTTTTTTTCTGGGCCGATACCAATACTGATTATTTGTAATCAAGAAAACTGATAACAAAGATTTAGAACTGAAAAAAAATGAAAATTTTGGTGTCAAATTTTAGAATAACAAACCTGGGATTACACTCAGTACAGTTTTAGGGTTTCTTTGTTTTTTGTACACTGAAAATCTATGATAAAAAGACCTTAAATTTCTGTAGAGTAACACAAACTCCAGCACAGATCTTGGTTTAGTGGGCGGGACAATGTTACACAGCAGAGAGTGTTGATTCAGGCAGAGAAATGGCTGTATCAAAGCCAAAGAAGCACATGCTGAGATAAATTTATTTCATTAGTTATGCCGAATATTGGCCGATATTATCAGCCATGTCGATAATCGGTCTGTCCCTACAGGAAAGAAATATAAAGACAAATGCAAACAAATTCTTAATCTAAAAAATAAATGAAGACTGAATTGATCGTCAAAATAATCATTAGTTGAAACTAGCTACGCCCCTTCAACTTTTTTTGCTGTCATGAGTGGTTTTGGCACAGCAAACCTTCAAATGACACATCAGTACTTATGACCACAAAATATGTTTAATACATTAGTGGCATGCTGAATGAAACCAAGCTAAATATTGGCTTGATACTGGAAGCAGAACAAGCTTTCAACCCCTCTGCCAAAGGGGCTTCACTTTCTTTTTATTATCCTCTGAGGCAATGATTCACTGACTATCCCAGATAACAGAATACCAAGAAACAACATTGAGGCCTGAAAATTGAAACCAACAGGAAAGCACCAAAAACTGCAGTTCTTTGAACTTGAGGCTGTCTCCAAAGGTTGGGTTAGTCCCTGTAGACTCCAATGTTTAAGTGACCAACTTAAGCAGAAATAAACATGTCAAAAGCCTTGTGTGTGTGTGTATGTATATATATATATATGGTTTTGAAGCATGTGGTGGCCTGTTCCCCCAGACCAAAAACTTTAGTCTGGGAGAACAGGCCACCACATGCTTCAAAACCACTCTTCAGAAACCTAAGTGTGACATCACAGAGCCTATGTCGATGTTTTTCTACAGTTTAAGTAGAAAACACAGCACTGCATTGTCATTTCACTTTATTAAGCAGCTGCAAACGGAGTCATTTCTCACCTGGACAAAAGCTCTGTCATGTTCTCTTCACTCATCCCACCAAACACTTTAAACTTCTTCAGGTTGCAGACATGAGTCTTCTCATACTTCCCAAAGGTGATGCTCTGAACAATTGCCGGCCTTTCCATTTTCAAGATTAAAAACTGGACAAAAACAGCGAGAAAAAGAAAGAAGAGACATGAATAACAATGGAAGAGGGCAGAGATGACACACTGAATGTGTATGGAGGGCTGCAGAAATTCATTTCAGTTACACAGCATGCAAACCGCTGTGAAAGGTTTTGCTCATTATCCACACAACTGCAGCAGGGTAAATGAACTGTGTCAGATAAGAGGCATTACATTCAATCTGTGAGCTGCATCAACATGTAACTGGTGCTCTAACAATCCAGGACATCTAATGACAAATCACTGGTGACCATTAGGCCAGAGCGAGTCGAGTTCACGGCCAGAACACTGATTAAGGTGCCGTCCAGACCTGGTATTAACATGTGTCTTGGTCAATCCAATCACAAGTGGACAGCTCTGAGCGGAGGAGTGAATGCACATGTGATGCACTGAGATCCAATCACAACATTCAAAAGCTCTCGTCTGGATGTGACAGTTCTTTTACCCAGGTCCCATCACTCAGGTGATGTCTGTGGCACAGCTGTCAGCTGGTTCATACATCATGTACACATCTGGAAGTTTTGACATTCACAGAGAGCTGTGGACCAAGTGCGTCAAACATATTGGCTGATCTGGTTTGCCAAGAACACACCAACGAATAGACATATTCTACCCTGTTTTGATTTCTTCTTCTATTAATTTCCGGCAGACTAGGCACAGGAAGTGCACTGCTGCCTCTTGCCAGTTAAAAACAATAATGCACTGGGTCTTTGTCGAAGGAAATTATGAGCATTCAGTTGAGCTGCCCACCTGTGATTAGATCACCCACCAGTAATGGTAAATGGTAAATGGACTTGCTAGTCACTTGGACCACTAGACAAGCACTAGACACAGCGCTTGAAAGCTACCCATTCACACACATTCATACACCCAATGCACACATCGGGGGGCAAGTGTGGGTTCAGTGTGTTGCTCAAGGACACTTCGACATGCAGCCTGGGGGACCCACGGCCTAAATGTGACACTGCAGGGACCAGTGTTTTCTTACCACTCGAAAAAGTTGTGAATATTCTACCACACCATCATCTTTACCTCAATTCATCTGGAATTTAATTACAACAACATACTTCATGAATGTTTCCATAGTGACTTTACTTTCAACCGCTATGATCAATAAAAAAAATAAAAGCATAAAAGCAGCTCTGCTGACTTTTGACTCTCCTGTCAGGCATTGATCTTGTCCTGTTGCCCCAGTTTGTCATGAGTCAATATGTGATAAAACTGTCTGATCCGACCATCAAGCTCCCACAATGACTCATACATTCAAGGGCACCATTTGCAGATCTTTGTCTATAACGTAACATACACTTTGTTTCACTTGGTTAAAAGAGAGGAAATAAACCACTTAGTCATCAGTCTCAAACAGTCACACAGGCTGTTTTAATGTACAGATCTGATATGAGTTACATACCAAACTGTGACTTCGAGTTGAAATTTAGATTTTAAGATTTACAACAGTTAGCACCACAACCAATTTTTCAAATGCTTTTATTTACTTACGGTATATTTAATCAACGAAATGTCAGACAACAGAGCAAAACAACCCTCAAAAGATGTTCAATTTTCCATTCAGTTTAATATATTCAAGAGATATGAGGAAAAAAGAACCTTTTCATGGTGAAAAGAGGGCACACAGTTCAGATCTGTTTACTGCTGGGTGAGCTCTCCTCGTAATAACAGGGAAAGCCTCCAACGAGTAAAATTTTCTCTGCACACAATTTACAACAGCCCTTGATACACAAAGGCTGATAAAATCTTGAGAGCATACCAGGGAAACATAGGAACATCTGAATTGCTTTCCCCAATAAAAGCTTACAAACAACACTTCTCAAATTAGTAGTAATATTAATATTATATAGGATAATAGAGCAACACTCAATCCCCCACAGATTTCACAAATTGATCTCCCAGCAGCCTCTCTCTGCACAGCACTCAGTGTGTAATTCTGACATCTCCTAATGCATTCGTCCTCCACGCTTATCTCTCATTCCGGTATCAGGCACTCATTACTGCCTGCATAACTCAATGCACAGGCAGCAGTCCTGTCTAAGAGCTGCTCCATGTGGAGATTCCTCTGACACAATGAAATCAAATGAGTAACCAGTGCATGCTTGAGCAGCCGTGGACCTACCTGTGGAGGGTAGTTGCTCTCAGAAGACCACCTGGAAGACTGATCATTAGGTTTGTCCACCAAGATGTTCCTGAAGACCACACACAAAGATGGAGAGGTTATTTACATTAACCCTGTTTTACATCACAGCAACAACATTAGATCAAGGATTTGATAAAAGCATCACAGCTAAGGCATCGTAAATAGGGCTAAATGTATACTAGCTATATATATATATATATACATATATATATGTATGTATGTGTGTGTGTGTGTGTGTGTGTATATGTATATATATATATATATATATATATATATATATATATATATATATATGAGTCTATGTAAATTATCCAATAACGGCACTGTACCATAAGCTAACTGGCTGCTGTTGACAGCTAGCTAACATTAGTTTGTGTACCCTAGCACTACACCAGCAACTGGGCAATGCTCTAAAAATTGCATTATTTTTAAATTATAACATGTTTGGCTGTCAATAATGCGAAGCATAAAGTGTGGCATTTGGTTTCCTAACCGCTTTAGCTGTTGTTGCTAATGTCCAACACCATGGTTAGATAACATCAGCTAGTTATCTGCTTTAGCCCTAGAGTCCAGTAAGCTAACGTGGACGTTGGTTATTAACGCACTGTGGTGTTGGACTGAAAATGTCTTAACCAATTTCTCAAGTACGGTGTTATTTTACCGTCTCATTAGAGTTAAGCTCCATACAATATCCCCAACCAGTTTCATCGGGTAACAGCGAGGGCTTATGACCCCACACAAGCTCTTTTTAAGAGAAGAAATTACAAAGCAAGGTAAACAAGGCAGCTGAAATCGGGGGACAATGAAGAAAACACAAACTCCCATCTATTACATAATCTAACTGACACGCGCGACTAACTATAAAAAAGGTCCAAATATTGTGTTGTTTGAACTGTCAGTCTCACGCTAATGTTTAGCTGTCACAAATGCTTCAATGGACCGTCGGTAACATGATTGTCGGGTGGCTAAGTATCCAAACCTATCGCCTCCGTCGCTCCTAGCAGAGCTAACGTTAGCTGGCTAGGTTCACAGACGAGCTAGGCCCGTCAGCCGGCTGGAACAAACACCGGTGCATTATGGCGATAAAAAGACCAGCTGTACCCACTTAACCTAATGCACACGATGGGCCAGCTACTATGTGCATTACTCACTCGGGTAAATATGTAGAGGAGTAAGAGCTCCATTTAAAAACGCTGAAAGTCAGGACTCTGCTCTCAGGAACGACAGCCATCTTGTTGCAGAAAATAACAAGCAACGGGAAGCTAGCATAACGCTAGCAGCGGCGATCTTAAAGAGAAAGTACACACAGTTACATGCAGGCTGTGTGTATAGTTCAGGTTGACTCTATGCAGTAACACAACAACAACAACAACAACAACAACAACGACAACAACAACAATTGTTCTTCTTTTAGTTTCTTTTCACATTCTCCCATACAAAGTTACAAGGAATCTAATGAACATAAAACAGTTTCAATATAGTCAAGCAGGGATGATCTTAAAGGGTTTTTGGAATAAGGCATAGCACCACTGTATTGATAAAGCCTGATAAAACCGAGGCCAAACAGACCTTGTAGAGATTTGATTGAACATGTAATGCATCTTTCTCGGTCCTGGAAAATTGTGTTACACTTTGGGCTCTGCTAAATATGGTAATATGTGTCTGGTACTTACATATTCTCATACATAATTTGTGAACAAAAGTGATGTATAAAAAATCTGAAGTTCTCTACATCCAGAGGCACAAGTGTGTTGAAATACAGGCGTGCCCTCTTCACTGCTAGAGCAGCCTATTTCTCTAAGTTAATCAGTAACCATAAAAACAGTCCTAGATCCCTGTATGTCAAACATACTTAAAATCCACCCTGTTCCTCAGCTGCACGCCCTTTACAGCTCATCATTGTCTAGAATTGTAATAAAATACAGTAGATTAGATACAAAATAAATTCTTCCCGACTTCTGCAGTAGAATCTGTTTCAAGTAACTTTAAACTTGACCTCTGACCAATTATCAAACTGTCAGAACAGAGCCTTGTTAATTCATCACTGACTCCTGGCACTGCCCCCACTATTTTTAAAACTGGCATGGTTCAACCTCTACTTAAGAAACCACTTCACATCCAGTCTTAAACTATTGGCCAATCTCAAACATTTATCACAGTACTGGACAGAGTTGTGTCTCAGCAGCTTTGGGCTTACATGCCTCAGTGTAATCTTTCAGAACACATTGTATTTTTCCAATGAAACAGCTCTATCCTAAACTAGTGAATTGTATGGATTCAGAATATACCTCTGTGCTCATTTTAACGCAAGTCAGTGCAGTCAGTGCAAAAATAATTGGGATTCAAATTCATTGTCTCTTACTAGTGAAATATGGAGTACTCCAGGGCTCTGTTCTTGGTCCTCAAATTATACTCTTTTTATACGAAAAAGGTATCAGCAGGCAAAAAATGCAGGCAAAAAAAAAAGCTAAAACAGAAAAAGGCATTTGACTCCCTTCACAGTGTCAGATGAATTTGCCTTTCTATTCAGACTGAGAGGAGGCACATAACTGCAGGGAGTGATACAAGCAGTTATGGAGCCCATGCAAACAGCCAGTCACAGCATAGTAGGATGTTGCTGTTGTTCTGCCAAAAATGTGGCATTATCCCAGTTCAAGATTTAGGTTTCATTATGCAGATGATGCTCAGCTGTATATGTGTAGAGGAGCCCTTCTCAAATTATGAAGAGGTTCACTTGCTGTGACAACCTGAAATATTCTGAAAGGGATTTGAAGGTTAAATACTAACCTTAACTCCTGTGCAGAGTGAAAAAGATGTCTGCTGCCTGCAGAGCTGTCCCCAGATTTTCCCAGTTCCTCTGGAATAATTTCCCCAGTGACTCTGATTCCACTGAGAGCTTCAAATCCACATTTAAAACTCATCTTTGCACCTTAACTTTCAGGTAGCTCTTATTATTTTACTATTTCAGGCTGATATAAGTCACCACTGTACCACTGGTTGCACAGCCTTAGTCTCATTAAGTCCATGTTGTTCTGATGATAAGATTACTGTTAACTTACCAAGAGCAGCTGCATCACTCCAAACTCTCTGTTTGTTCCCTGAAGAATGTGAGCATCTAGGATGTGATCAGCCCAGCTGGTTGAAGTATATGTCTGCACAGCTTGACCCTGCTTCTGTTCAAGGTTTCTGTCCCTTTGAAGGAAGTTTTTCCTTTTAGGCAGGGGTACTGGGGAGGTATTTGATGGTGAGAGTTGTATTCAACACTAATTCAAACCACAGGTGTCTGCTAGCCTCAAACCTTTGATATATTCGCACAGTCCTAGCTCCCTGTATCACACTGTTTCATTGTTTGATATATTAATGTGTTTTAAACCTCTACTGTGAAGACATGGTTTAAATTCTTCAAGAAAAATCCTCTTGCACTTTATTGAGAAAATTACACATACATTGTATAGAAATGAGGGTTATCCACTTTGGGAAAGTATGAGAAAATAATCAGAAGCAACAGGATTGAAGAAAACTGTGAACAAATAACAGTTTCAGGGTATAACCACACACTAAATGAAAACTGGACATTAGAAGTGAAGGTGCAAAGAGGACAGGAAACAGGGTGAAAGTATCGCCTGTAGCTGGCCAGCAAGTCTGACTTAAAATGAGATATTTTTGCAAGGCCTTGGTAAACGTGTTAGTTTTTGATGAATTATCTGCAAGTGGACCTCTTCCAGGCTGGATGATGTGAAGAGAATAACAATGTTGTTTTTTTTCTAAGTGCGTGTCAGGCACTTGGCAGACCTTGGCTCCACTACTCCAAGTGAAAAGTCACCGGTCAGTTCTCATATGGAGGTTGGTCTCAACTAACAACTGAGGTAGATGTCTCTTACATGTATGATGATGATATATATATATATATATATATATGTATATATATTTAAATATATATATGTTGTGTGAGAGAAACTGTTTGTGCCAATTTATTTGGAATGAGCAATGGCCAATGGGGAAATTCTCATTAAATGTGATTACTCAGTCATTCATTCAGTCAGTCAGTAATGGGCCTCATACTGCTGAGGGGAACTGAAGGTAATAATTTCATTTCATTCACCCATTTTGATTTGAAGGTTAAAGGGATATTCCAGAGTAAGTTTAACCCACTGTCTAACACACCGTGACACCGTGCTAGTTGTGGGGAAAGCCCTGACGAGTTGATTACAGAATGCATCAGTGTTCCTATCTGTCTTCCCTATCTGTTTCTAACAATATTTAGCAAGTGTTGACAGGGAAACGAACGGAGCTGAGTTGCTCTAACTATCACAGTCAGCAAAGCGTGCATGAATTTTTGTAACTTAACATCTTTGAACTCCTTACTTTTCTACTGCATTCAGTAGCATTCAGACCATTATCATCTGTTTGCACAGCGTATGTTTCCACTCTAGTCTGCACTTGTAAACATTCTGACTGCACAGTGGAGGTCCACTGATTTTTTTTTTTTTTTAGCAATATTTTTATTCAGCAGAAAAACATTTTAAAAAATACTGTATATGAAAGATGTCTTTGCTCTAAATGGAAAACATCACAACTTTTATGTTGAATCTTAGAAAATACTTGTAAATATCACAATATTAGATTCAACAAAATAAACCTAAATTTGAGTTTTGCCAGCTGTACAGCAACAACACAGATGGAATCATCAAACAGCAAAAAGGAGACATATGCAACACAAACATATAACATAATATATAAAAGAACTCAGTGAATGTAACTAATGAATCACTTGGCCTGTTGCTGTGGAAGAAGGGAGTGTTGCTGACCAGTGAAGCAAGGCCTCTCTGTTCCAAGATGTGCTCACAGACAATAAATTCTCCCTCTCACACTCAATGTGGGGATACACAAGATGAAATGTGCCAGTTTTCATGGCTCAGGGAAATGCTCTCTGTTGAACTTCCACCGTTGAACACATTGCGGAGGTCAGAGTTGGCCTGGCTGAGACATTCAGCTATTTCATCTTTGAAAATCTTTGGCACTGAAATACCTGACGCATTGTCTTCCCAGTTGAGCTTTGCTTTTTTGGCTGGTGATGGCTCATCCTCTGCTGCTGCCAGGCCCAGATCAAACCACATCCTGCGGGTAATTTAGTTTGAAAATATGCGAAAAATATTTTGAAACTCTTAAATACAGATTTCTTCTTCTTCTTCTTCTTCTTCTTCTTCTTCTTCTTCTTCTTCTCCTTCTTCTTCCTCCTCTTCTTCTTCAAACATTATTGCCAAAAAGTGCATTTTTGAGGGTCTTGGGATCAAGTTGCTTGGTTCTGTGGGATCACTGCACTCATCATCCTAGACATAATTCAATAGGCTTACAAGTTGAAGTCTTAATTTTACAACCCAGAGTTTCCCAGGGACAAACAACCCCACCACCAAAAGTCAAAATTCGTGACTGTAATGTCTAAATGCTGCATCTGCATCGTCTACATGAAGTTGACTTAACTTTACAAGAGTTGGAAATTAGCAACAGATCCCCTATAAATAGCTGTTAATAGCAGCTCCCCCCTTTTTTTGGCATGTGATGATGTTAACATAGCGTGGGTTCTGGTGTGACATTCAGTCATGTGTAGCACTCTTGTGTGATCATATTTTTAGTATCACTCCTGGCTGGTTTCCAAAGTATAAAGTAGATTTTAGAGCAATTGATCACATGCGTTAGGCCTCATGGACAAACATGTGGATGTAAATGTAAAGGAAAACTCCACCAGCAGCTTCAGTGGATTCAGGGGATAATTGCTGTAAGAGTTGATTCTACATGCAGTGTTTTGTTAATTTAATCTATGGATTATCTCGGTTGTGTCTATAGCATGCTAAACACAGCGAGAGAATCTTCGCGGCCACCTGTCAGTGTCAGCCACAGCCTGGAGGAAACAGCGTCACCCGCTCTGACTGATCTGGGATCAGCTGGGTTCTGCGCAGTCTTAGTCACCCTATGGTGATGTCACATATGACCTGACTTCACTGTGACGGGAATAAATGACCCCATCGCCTGCTCTGTCTTCATCACTGACATCATCTTCAACACCCCAACCGTCTTCATGTATGCACGTTATCATCTTCATCACTCATCCTCGTCATTAACGTAATTGTCATCTTCATCACCATCATCCAGCATCGCAACACCTGCAAAACCATTACCATCATCTTCATCATCATCACTGTCAACCACTATCATCTTCATCATTAATAGCCACTTTTCCGCTGCCATCATCACCTTCATCAGCACCTCCCTAGATCACCTTCATCACATAATCCCTATCATTATCATCCTCATCACTACGAACCAGTATTATTGTAATCATTTTGATCACCATCATCGCCTTCATCACAATCACCCTTAATAACTGTAATCATCTGCATCACCATCCTCTCACCATCACCACTAGTTACACCCCCATTATCATCATCACAGTTATCATCTCATCACTCATATCACTACAACTACAATGATCATCCTCATCAATTAGTTATCATCATCTTTGTTATTAATAAAGAGACACCACCCTCATCTTCATCATTCAGTGGCCCCCCACTTCTACTAACATCGTCACCTTCCTCCTCCTCCTCCTCATCATCATCATCATCAAAAGCACCAGTAACTTTCCCATCACCATCACAGATACACAATCACATCATCATTCCGGGAAAAAACACAGCGGTTCTGTCCTGGTGCTTTATGACTGATTAGGGGCGCAGCATCGCACCGGGACGCGCACTTGCCGCCGTGAGCGCGCAGAAGCGCCATCACGTGGGAGGTCCCTTTAAGTTTCCACTGACAGGGGCCTGAGCGTGTCACATGGACATGATATAATGAAAGGGCAGGAACGGAGAGCCAGAGTGCGAAGAGCTCCTGACTGATGGAGAATGGGCCGAAACGTACGCAGTCATCTAACAACACGCAGCAGCCCCTGCGGGGAGAGGGACAGAGGGGCTGAGCCGAGCCCTTCCGATCCTGACCGGGGCGGGCCGAGTCGGACTCATTGCGCTTCATCGGACGGGACTTCTCTATTCGCAGTTGCACCTGCCAGCTATGACACGCACTTTAAAAGAGGAGGAAAATGTCGCCTGGTCCCGGAGCAGAAGAGAGCGTCGTTCAGTGTGAGTGAAGTTCTTTCCAATTTGCTCGGCTGATGTGGGATCGGCTCCGTGTCGCTGCCGCAGGTGCGTTTGCGCGCTTGTGTAGTGCCTGGTTGGTGTGCTACATTCAAGTGAGGACTCGCATCTCTCCGCGTTGTTGGGAAAAAAAAGTGGTGTTTGTCGGAGAAGCCGCAGTATTCCTGCAGGGGAGACTCTGATCATGTGCCATGTGCTTTTCTCTCGCGCTCTGTGTTCGACAGTGTCCGCATTCCACGTGCTGTTGCGCACACAGAAATTGAAGTTGAAGTAAACAAGTGGGAATAAGGCCTCGCGCTGGAGCTTGAAGACTGTGTTGATGTTCAGCACGGCGCTCCAGGCTTGACTGGAGAGATCCCGCCCCTCTCCACCAAGCTCAACCTGATGCTCTGCGGCCACGAGAACCAAGGGAAGCTGCTGCTGATGATGTTGGACATCTACAGCAAGTTCACAGGATCAGTCCCAAACAGTAAGTGTGATCGATTCCTATCGTAAAAACAAGTTTCATAATAATTAGATATAGAGGCCAGGATGCTGGTTCAGTGATGTTGGGGTAAAGGTTCAGAAACTGTGGCTGCAGTTTTCTGGCTGTGAACATGACTTGAGTGTGTAGTGTTTATCTATACCTGTCTACTGCTGTGGCAGTACGCACTGGCAGGACACACAAGCCCCCCCTCTCCCTCATGCACACACACACATCAGTCAATATTTTGCTGATTCATAACAGGGCAGTCACATCTGTGCGTGTGTGTGACAGCTAATTTTGGCTGCAGTTTCGGTCTCAAGCAGTGAGGCAGTCAGGGGAAATAGCTAATCCACTGTGTTAATGTGAGCGGCTCTTCCGGAGATGCTCAGCAGCAGTGGAGGCTGAATCTCAGACTGGGCCAAGTGGAGGAAGCACCAGTCGTTGGAAGAGGATGCACAGATATGTGGAAGTCTGACTGATCAGCAGGGGAGTAGTGGAGAAGAAAGCAATCACACTCAGCTTCTGTAAAAGAGTTTCTAACTGACATAAACATGGCGTTGAATGACAATGTGAGGAAACTGAGATCAACTTTTCCTTCAGATTGTTTCATACATTTACATCCTTTTATGCCAATCTGCAGTTTTATATATATCTAGAGAATAGTGTGTTTGCTTTTAGTGCAAAAAAACAAACAAACAAACAAACAAAAACATACTGATCTTGATCAGCAGCATGGTACAGATGCACGAAGTAATCATTGACCGATCAACAGCAGGAAATCGATTACATTAAGATCAGGGCGGAAATTATGAGTTCATTAAAGGAAAAGTGCCGTTTTTTACAACCTGGACCTTATTTCTGGAATAAAATACGGTCGTTTACTCACCTGTATAACTTCGGTGTCATTAGGAGTCCATCGGACGATATTTAGATCCATTCGAGAGCCGCGTATATCGATATAGTGGGAGCGATCAGGGCACCGAGAAGGCAGCCTCTAAATAATAAGCCTGTGGAAGCTGAACTTCGTCCAACTGGTCATGTTGTTGGAACAATGTGGAAATACGCTCAAAATGAACCATAGTGTAGATTAGCAGTAGCAAATTCCGAGTAAACAAGCCGAGCGTCGCAGAGTGAATGAGCCATGCTGCGGCTGCGCGCGGCGCTCAGAGATGACATCATCATCCAGTTCAGAGGTTAGTAGGTCAATCTACAGACCCCAGGTGACGATAACAGGCAACTCCGGACTCAAATGGGAAGTAGCACTAGTGAGTCATAACAAAATACTGGTGAAATGAACGAGTTACTAGACTGCTAATGACGCCAAAGTCATACGGGTGAGTGAACGACCGTATTTTATGCCAGAAATAAGGTCCAGGTTGTAGAAAACGGCGCTTCTCCTTTAATCTGTTAGTTGCTCAAAAATGATTAATCCTAGTAATCTTTTAATTATAGTAAGAAGTGTTCAATTATGGTTGAAATGATCAGGCAGAAAAAGGCACAAACTTGCTCCAGCTCTCTTGTTCTTTTCTGTTTCATTTAATCGGAAATGCAGTTTTTGGGGACAGAAAAGGAAACCTAACATAACAGGCATTTTCTGAAGTTTCTTTTAAGATGAATTAAATCCACACTAATACATTGCTTTGTCCACTTGGAGGCAGCAAAGACAACAAACACATTATCACCTCATAAAATTGACTTGGTGATAATATTAGCAAAGTGTCTGTTTACATCACCTGAAGACAGCATTAGCATTCATGAGTGGCACCATTGTGAATCTAAGGCCAACCTTGCCTCTCTTTTAGCTCTCCTTTTGGTCTCCACCTTCTCCTGAGTGAAATACCAGGCTCCTTAGCTGCTAAATGATCCACTGTTCACCTCTGACTGCACAAATGTCTCTGGCCATCTAATGGGAGTTTGTAGACGACAGATGAAAGAATGGGCAGCCAGCAAGTTTCTTCAGAATCCTGTCAGCAAGAAATCCCCCCTTATAAAATACATTATAGACTGAAAGGGGATCTATATGCAAGTCGGCCGCTTTTTCGCTGTTTTGGTCGCTTGGAGCTCCCCCTGCATATTTTCATTGTCGAAAAACTCACAGCTAACCCTCCTCCCTACCCCCGGCCATGTGCATTTGCTTTAAATGAAGCTGGCAAGAAGGCAATCCATGGAGCGATGTCTACCGGGGTGGATAACGTTAACAAGACGTTATGGATGGGTGTGATTGTGTCGTAGTGCCGTGAAGCAGTCCATGTTTCTCGTGAGATGAGATCTGGGACACCTGGTCGGAGGCGCTGATTTTGCAAGGTTGGTTTTCAGCCAAGAGATGCCAGGTGGAAGGCAGAGAGCCTCCATTCTCCCTGTGACAAGTGAGTTAACCATCACAATTACTCCAAAGCGCTTTGATTAAGGTAAAAATCTTGCATAGCTTCCCTTGAAACACCTACAACATCAGACAGCTTTTGTCCATGCGTTCAATCAGTATTTCGTCCACTGTGCTTGAGAGCAAAGGTATTATGGGAACAAAAGTGTATGATTGCATTCTCTTTAGTGGAGCACTTCTATAGTCTGGTTGGTTGCAGCCAAACCACATCAGAGCTCCTTACAATAAAGTTGCTTAGACATCAACTTTTTTCTGACATTTAGCTGTTCTCGCTGCTTTCGGTTTGAACGTACGGTAAATAATAAAGTTTCAGTAATACTCTTACTTCCCCAAGAAAGGAATATAACAAGTAGGGTAAATGCAATACTTTGGACAGGGATTAATAAGTAAAGCAATTTCATTAATTATCAATAATAAAATATTATTGAGAGCATCTTAGTTTATGATAAGAGCGATCGAAATGAAGACAGCTGCTTTAAACTGCTGTCAAGAAACTTGTTATTGTATCTATAGACCAGTCATTCTAAAGTTGCATCAAAGGAAGAAAAGCCTGCACTAGAACAAGTGCGTGGGTGCAGGGCAAACATCATGTAACAAGCAAACAGTGTTTCTCAGTATGAATTAAATCAAACATGAGGTGACATTCAGGGAAATGATAACACTGTCCATACTTGAATGCCCCTTGTTATTTCTGCCTCTGTAACAACTTGGCTCGTATTACCTGTGAATTCACACCTCTGCCTCTGCATCCTATTGCTTTTTTTTTTTTTTTTTTTTCCTTCTGCAAACATCCTCCTCTTGAGGCGAGGACTTGACTTTCATTCCTGGTAAACCAATCAAATGTGCACTGACACGTAAGGAGAAAGGAAGAACATGAGCTTCGCTGTCCTCCAGCACTCGCATGATAATGAAATTTGCAATAATCCCGCAGCATTAACCATTAACTAGCATTAATCCTGCTGTGTCTGGCCTTATTAGCCGAGAATAAATCCATCAGCCTTTTAAAGCAAACAGCTCTAAGCTGTTATTTCCGCCCTTGAGAGCATTACTTGGCAAACATATATGCACAGAATTCCACCAATGGGCTTGAAGCTCAGATTAGTGACATTCTTGAAATGGCTGTGTCAGAGGAGTCCAGCGGTGATAACATGGCCCGCCTATGTGTGTGTTCTTGTTTATCTGTGTCTTGTTTTTGTGGGTGCATGCATGTGCTTACTGAAGACAGACCTTCCCATCTGCGTCACAGGCTGTGCATGACGTCTGTCAGATGTTTGTGCTCGTCTTGTCTCAACAAATAGGTCTGTTTCATTCTGACATAAATCAGCATGTGTTGTCGTCGTCGTTGTTTTCTCCTCTACCTCTGCCGGTGCTGAGGCCAATTGTATTCCCCCCCCCCTTCCCTTCCCTCCAGTTTACGCAGTGAAACCTTCCTCCCTCCATCCTGACCGACTCTGTGTCCTTTCTCCTCAGCAGCAGGGAAAAATCTTTGCAGTTTGTAGCCGCAGCATCAGAGGCTAATCTGAGACACCAGCCCCTTACTTTTCTCTCTGGCGTGCGCTCGCTGAATAATTGAAGTAAAGTGTTTTTTTGTTGTTGTTATTGTTTTGTTGTGTGTGTGTGTGTGTGTCTGTGAAGTACGTGTGAGTGTAGCTCAAACAGCCAGCTGTGAAAGTTGTATTTCCGCTGGGTTTGTGTGGTCATAATTAGCAGCTCCCATGTGACTCAGTGTGTGTGTGGTGTATGTGTGTTTGTGTTTGTCTGTGTGCGTGTGTGTGTGTGTTTAAACTTGTATGTGAGAGCATGCCTGTGAGCAGGGGTGTGCATGTGTTTACATGACAGCCAACCAAGAAGGGAAATGACGCAGGAGGCAGCGGATGGGTGAGAGCTGCAGACATTACACTGCTGCAGAGAGACAGAGAGAGGGAGGGAGGGAGGGAGAAAGAGAGAGAGAGACAGAGAGCTAGAGAGAGAGAGAGAGAGAGGGGAGCAGGAAAACCACAGACAGATAAAAAAAAAAAAGTGAGACAGGAACAAAGAAACTAATGAGCGATCACTTTCTCCGTTTCTGCTGCGGACTGCAGGATGGTCGTCCTGCCTTCTGCTGCCCCGATCCACTGTAAACACATGCAGTAAAAATGAGTCAGTGTCCACATAGGGTTAGGGCACATTTGATTATGAAATGTGTTTACCCTCCGCTCAATATAAAAGTAGTGACACAGGCGTTTGTTTGTCCAGAGCTTTGCTTGTTCCAGCTCAGAGCCAACCTCCCTGGTTGCTATTCACAGTGACCTCATCATCTTATTGGTCGGCTGCCCTCCCGGACTGGAGCAGACTCCAACTTTCTTGGCTGTCAAAGGGCTTTCATAACAACCACGGTAATGGACACTCCTCAAATATTTCCTCAGCAAACGCAGGACTTCCTAAGGGATGAGAAAAGGGACATGGGAAGATGGTTCTCAAAGCACCTCATGAAAGCCCCGATGAGCCATCTGACAGGATGTTTTATTCAGGGGAGTGGTGAAAGGAAAACCTGCTGAGAATCTGTGTACTCAGTGATTATGTTGAGAGTGTACTCACCTGACACTTAACATTACCGAAACAGGACTCTTCAGTGACTACGTAGCCTCTTACTGTAAAGCCCTGCTGGTTCCTGAGAAGCTGCAATGTTCATTCCACACACAAGACTCAGGAAAACAATCACTTTCTATTTGGTCATTCCTACAGCTTTAACCTTGGTGTGGTGTCTGTGGATATTCTCATTCATCCAGGTCATCGTTATCTCTGGGCAATAAATTGAATCGAAGGCAAGTGGACTTATATTTGTCACGTTTCGCCTCTTACCTAAGGGGCTTCATCAGTTCACAACGCAGCAGTCTGACTAGTCCTCACCTTACCATGGCCTGATCTGCTGATTCCAATTTCACGGCTCAGATTCCCAAATTTTGGCGTCTTGCTGCGATGGTGGTAATGAGGGAGGGGCATCTGCTTTTTCACTGTCACTGCAGTGATTTCTAGACTCCAGGCCTAGACCAAAATGATATGGGTGTATCCTCTAGGGAGCAAGAATTAGCCTATTTAAATTTCAGACTAATCTACTCAGTAACAGTTTGAATTAGATTTGAAAACTGTGTCCTGAGGCTAGTGTGAGGGGAATGTTTCGGGGGCCACAGACATCAGAAGGGTTCATTTTCAGGGAATCATGAATATAAATTGTCTTTTATCAGTTTTTTTTAATCTACTGCCGCGTTGCTGCTTAAACCTTGATAATGCCGATGTTCATCCTGCAGCACACAAACTCGTGATGGGTTTAAGTGCGCTGTGCCGTCCTCAAGGCGTTGTGATAAAACTGTGAATGGAGCTGGTATGGTCAGAGGTGAGTGGCAGATTGCATTGTTAAGCCTGCAGGATGGAGGATGAGTTGGCAAAGAAAGTCCGGCTTGGCACCGGGCTACTTGGCATACAACCGGCCTGGGGAGGACGTGAAATGAAACCTCAGCAGGGCAGGGATAATGAAGGAGAAAAGTGCCTGTGTCTTTATTAGAGAGGGGGGATGGAGGGAGGAATGACAGAGAGCTGGAGAGAAGGAGAGAGAAGGCAGCAACAAAATGATATTTACATGAAAGAGAGACATTAGTCCTCCTTAACTTCTTGTTAATTTCTCCCACTCCCTCTCATTTGGCCGAGCTGTTGTACTGTGGGAACATCAGGTGTGACTTGAACAAAGATTTTCTGCAAGCAGCCCACTATCCATATGCCTGCTGGTTAAAGCAATTAAAGCAGAAGATATGGAAGGAAAATGGGCCACAGGGGCAAGATATAAACACAGACATCTCAAGAGGGTGAGGAGATAAAGTGATGGTCTGGGTCATAGATGTGATGTAGGCAAAAGAATCCACCGGCTCTCGATAGTTGTGTTTTCTCACCCTCTCTCCCTCCCACTCTGCACTTCTGGCACACACACACACACACATGCTGTTGTTGTTTACTTTGGAGTTCAGAACAAGCCTTTCACACTGTAGAGCATGACCAAGGCAGCTCAGCCATCAGGAAGCATTTGCAGCAGCAGAATGGAGAGCAGCACAGATAGCAATAGATAGAGAACAGGGACAGACACTATCTGTACACATACTGTTCATAATGAAAGGATATGCTGTAGTTGGAGTCGGGATATGTGTCAGGGAACAAGCAGTTGGAACAGAGATAATAACCGAAGAGATGAGGAGAGTTTGTTGGGGAAGAGGTGTAAGAGAAAGACACTGAACTTATAAGGGAATACACAGATTTTGAACGGTTGGATGAAAAGCATTGTGTCTGCGAAGTCTGAGGAGAGATAGATAAAGCGTCTTAGTAAGGTGTTAGCTGCCTGTGCAGCTTCAATGCTCTTTTGATATTGATTCACCCAGTCTCTGCACTCCACTGGAGGGATGAAGACCACTCTTCTAAGACATATTCCCCCATAAGTTGCACTGATGATGGTGGTGAGGAGCCCTGACTGCCTGTCTAACGTCCAAACTTATACATCTGTTCTACATCTCTTTTTCTATGTTTTAACCTGCTTTCCGTCTCCGAGCACCAAAAATGGAGACATTTGGAAACTCTGCTGACCCTGTTTTAGCTCGAAAACTCCAGGGTTGCGTTGCAGTCCGGACAGCCAAAACAGAGACCTTTGGAAACGATGACGCAGACGCCCACGGTCGCTTCCTGATTTGATCTCATTAACTTCAACTGGCAGTGGTGAAAACAACAGGGATGATGAAATACAAGTGTCTTTTACTAGCAGCTGTTGTCCAGTTAAATTCTACATTTTAACGCCGCAGCTCTTTGCTGTTCCCTGTTCACAGTGGTGTTTTTTGCCATTAATGAACTGCAGAGAAGACAATTTGCTTCCTGTTGGCTTGCGAACGCTCATTATACATGATTGCTCAGCTATGTGTGTGATAATCTGGACCAAGATCGATTGATTTTTGTCTGAGCACGCCATTTTTCAAACGAAAACGCAGCAGTATGGACAGAGCATGTTACTCCTATGATTTTCCATTCATAATTTGGTTGATACCATAGTGATTGCAAAGGGAGTAGCATATGATTCAAATCGTTTCCATAACCATTCAGTGACCCCCGGGGCCCTTGGGATGAGGACACTGTCATCCTGGGAGATCACTCAGGATCGAGAAGAGGAAGTGGCTCAGAGCAAGTTTGCATTGATCCTTCCCACAAAGAGGACAAGTGGACACAAGATTCAAACCATGTGAGCCGATTCCCTCACTGCAGAGGTCAAGCATTCAGACCTCAGCCATCTTAGTGTGCACCCACATATCGCTCACTTGTCAGAAACATAGTGAGGGATCATCTGACCATATCACTTTGTTCCACATCTCTGCACCCTGTGGGTTTTTGTTGTTGTTGTTGTTGTTGTTTGTTGTTTTTGCACCACTCTTCACTCTTCATCTTTGTAGTGAGAGGTTTCTGCACCGGAGCTCCCACTCTACTATCCCTCCCTGTGTAATTGTCAACAGACTTCTTTTTCTTGCTGACATGGTCTGATCACGTCTCTTTCGTCTTTCCTTACATATCACGGTCATCGAATGTGCGATCAGCAGAAGTTTCCAGCTTCACAGACTTTTTAAAGTTTAACTACAGCATGTGAAAAATAAATAAAAAATAAAAAAAACCCAAAACATCACTCTTTCCTCTCATAAATGAAAAGTAGAATTCATAAGACTTAGATTTAAACTCTTGGGATCATTGCGCTCGGGCATCCTTGTTGCTTCAGCCTTACTTGGTCTGGTATGACCATCAGTTTGTTTTGGCTCATGTGGGACAGATATGGGTGATGAGCCCACATGGCGCTGAGTCAGATGATTCTATATTTCCACACGCCATGAGTAATTATTTCACTGCAAAAGTAAAAAGAGCCGTGTTTGCTGTTTCCTGCTTGTTAGCTATTCTAATGATAATGGTGGTTGGAGTGAATCTTGGAAAGAAATGGAAAATGAATTATGATATTAATATTAAATGTAGCCTATATAGAGCATTAAACAGTACACACAGACAGTTTCTGTGGGTTTATAAAGATGGGTACCTCAAAGGGAGAGGATATATTTGGATGAGGAAGCTAGTGGATATTAAAAATGAAGAAGAAAGTTAATGGAGGCCTATTTGTCAGAGAGCTAGTTTTCGAGATTGTAGCAGGATTTCTGACAGCTGGATGAGTGAGGATGTAGCTGGAGAGGAGTTATCAAACAGGAGATAGTTTGAGGGGAAGTGCAGGCTGCTACAGCTCAGTTAAGTAGGCCAAAGGCAGCAGGGAGTGTCACATGAACCAGCGCTGCTATGTTAGCCACTCTCCAGTGTCCTGTTCAGCCACAGAGGGGAGGAGAGGGAGAGGGAGTGAGAGTGAGAGTGCGTCATGTATCCCATGCTGCTTGACGTCTGTGCATGACACTCTAAACCGCACCGCCGAGAAGGGGAAGTGCTCATTTCCATCGGCCCAGAGATGCCACTGACCATGTCTTTAACCACTAAACCAGCACTAAAGGTCAGTCGCCGTGTTTTTCCCCTGCTGGCTGCAGGCTGACGGCCGGCTTTTTTTATCTGAGGTCATGGAGGCCACAGGAAGTTCAACCTGGTCTTCGGTGTCACAGCGGCTCTGTCTGTGTACCACCTCACCACCAACCTCCTCCTCCTCCTCCTCCTCCTCCTCCTCCTCCCTTGACGCTCTCTCACAGCCATCACTCTGCAAGCCCTCTAACGGGAGATACATCCCCAAGGCAACTGAAGAAGGGATGGTGGCCCTGAGGGGAGAGAGTGAGAGAGACTGGGGGGAGCCGGGGAGGGTCAAAGGAACAGTTGTGAGGCCAGAGTGATGAGTAGGGAACAAAAAAACAGACAACATCTCAACAATCCTGCCCCCTGCTACTGACATGGCTGTATTTGCTGGAGGATTTCTCCCCTCTGGGTTCGTACATTCATTTTCTCTGGTCCGGGTCCGTCTTTGTCCAGCATGCAGAGGAGAGAGCAGGGAGGGAGGTAGGGAAGAGGGTCTCTCTCTCTCTCTCTCTCTCCCTCTCTGTCTGTCTGTCTCTCTCTCTCTCTCCACGGCACCAGTTTCCCCAGTAACTGGAACCAAATAGACTGGCCATACCAGTTCGCTCCACAGGAGGAAGTTCCAAGGTCACGTGGGGATAACACAAGATCTCGGGTTCCTGCGAATTCGCAGCAACACAGAAGGCTTTGTTTCTCAGAAAGCCTCTTGATGTGGTGGCGTTGCCGCCGATATTCGCCGCGTGTTTCTCGCACAAACATGTTACACACTCGTTCATCCACCTCGTCAACCACATCCACTACATGTACATGTTGATGAGCGATTTGCCAGCTCCCCTCTTCCTCGCTGTCTTTTTTTTTTTTTTTTTACGTCACAGCCACTGTGGCCTAGATTGTTGAAAATGGACCTGGAACACTTGCCGTTTA
This sequence comes from Caranx ignobilis, assembly GCA_021432705.1. NCBI lineage: Eukaryota > Metazoa > Chordata > Actinopteri > Carangiformes > Carangidae > Caranx > Caranx ignobilis. The sequence goes on along the minus strand of MU269990.1, from coordinate 78,319,345 downwards.
TAGCCTTTCCCCTGTCTCTCCCTGATGAAACAGCAGAGCGCCACTTTCCCACAAAAAATTTCTGCTGCCCTTTTCCTCCTCCATGCAGAGTGACAGAAAAGAGCCAGAGCTGCTGCTTTCACAGACAGGACGGAGCGGCTCTTTTTTTCCATCGAGCTGGGTTTGATTCCTGTTCTTTGTCCAAAACTGAAATGCTGTTCATGATTTTGAGAATGTTTTCATGTGCGGACCTTCTTTTTGCTGAATAACAAAGCATTTTGTAATGAAACACTCACACACACACACAAACACACACCGACTCAAAGCATTGTCACTGCGCCAGAGCAGCAGACACACAGGAACAGAGAGCAACTTTGTTCACAGTGGCACACACTGCTGTTCACACACACACACACACACACACACACACACACGCTAAATTATGCCGCACACACATAAACAGACTTACTTAATGAAAGGCATTTCCTAGTGCACTGACACCAGAATGGCTGTATTATCAGTTAGTGTCAGGGATTGATTGTCATGATGAACACATATTTATGTTATGGACATCTTCACATATCTTACAGTCTGTATCAGTTAGTTTTAAATTTCCATATCCGTCAATAGCAACATGGCTATAACGATACTTTGTATCCTGGTTAAACTGAACTTTGGTTGGTATAAGTCCTTCCAGTCAGACCAAACAATCGCACCTCGAGATCATTTTAAAGCGGTGGTCTTGGATACGTACGTACACAAAATCATTTTTGTCATGAAAGAATCCAGCTGAACACTGAACTGAACTGGAGCAAATGTGATGTCAGAGGAAAAAATGGCCGCCATGTGACAGGTACAGTCGAACTGCTCACTGCGCACGCTGCCCGGTCAAAGTTTTCTCCCCTTGTTTGGGTAGAAGCTGAACCTGACCACATGCATCCACCTGATGAATCAAAGTCCATGGATCATTGTTTTTTTTAGCTCCCAGTTTGGCCCCCACCACCTCCTGATGGAAATAAATAGCTGATAAACACAGCTGTCACTGTGTTCACCAGCTGCTCTCTGACTGCCTGTCTGCTGCAGTGGACGGTGGAAAACCTCTCTGCTGCTGCTGCTGCTGCTACAGATGAGATTGATGAGGCCAGTGAGATCAAAACTTTAAAACTGTCATAGTTGCCCATCATGCTTCTTCCCAGTTCCCACGGCAACACATATCTATTGCTTACCTAACAGCAATACGCAGATGTGTGTGTGTGTGTGCGTCCCTGTGGCTGCCCCAGGGCTCAGGAAATCAAACAGGAAACTTACAGCTTTCAGTTCTGACAAGGCTTCAGGCTTATGCGAGTGCATTATTGATAATGTTAACACTGATTGTACTCAGGGCATAAATATGTCCTGCCGTTTGCATATGTAGCCTGTGTGTGGGCTTTCAGTTTACCTTGCTGTAATGTGTTTCATTTCCACTAGATGGGAACAATGTGCAAGGAACAAACGACTATGGCTCCTGACAGTTCAGTGAGGTGTTAATGGGGGTGATGGATGATGGGTAGGGTGTTGTCTGTCTGTCCAGGCTGCTGATATTTTACATTTTTACAGCTTCTCCTACACAGGTTAAGTGAATGTGCCGCGTCTGTATGTGTGTGTGCTTCATTTCATTTAATGAGTGTCCTTGATGTTGTTAGAGGTGTGAATGGTGGGATATTTTATGATTAAACGGTGAGGTGGATGCGTGTATGTGTGGGAGTGTCAAATGAACCACACACTCACACATACACACTGAGCCGTGGCCTCAGATCCAGTCTAATGGCATCAGGCAGGCTTCAGCAGGGAGGCCAGGCTGCTGTTCATTTCAATTAGAGACATGTCAAGGAGCGATCTCATGCAGTGTTCCCGCCCTAATTCAGCTCATTTCATATTTATGAGTGAGAAATACAATACAACAACACATAAACACTCCACTCTTGCTGCTCCCAGGGGGCTGTTTTCACTGATGATGGATAATGTGCTTGGCCTGTGTTTGAAAATTCGACTGATGTGTGTGTTTATGGGAAAAAGGAGGAAAACAGAGAGATCTGAGTTTTTGCTTGTGTCACTGAAGTGTTTACTCAGGAAAGACTGGGAGTGTATTTGCATAAGTGGATGATTCTTGTGTGTATTGGTGTGTGTGTGTGTGTGTGTGTGGAGTGCCTGCAGTAAGTGGGCCCTCATGGCCCCAGAGGTGGAGCTTGATGTACAGCAGTAGTAAGGCTTGCAGACTGAGCAAGGAAAGCAGTGTTTAACCAATTTGAGTGAAAAGATGATAGTGATAGTGATCATGCATCTGCACGATGTGGCCTGTTTTCATTCATCTTGGAATTTACTGCTCTCTTGTGGCAGCAGGAGGCTGCTGACTCTAGGAGGTAGTCGTCGGATCCGTCTTTTCTGCAATGTTTGTGAACATTACAGTGAATAGAGGTGGAGTTCTGTACTCAGCTGTGTACAAGAATACATTATTACAAGAACTAGCTCACAGCTGGAAGTTCACACAGATTAAAATCAAATAGTTCACAATCACAGTTCACACCTAATATCATGGTCCTGAAAGCGAAACTAGTTTATGTTCATTTCTTCTGTGTTTGCTCCAAGTTCCCTGCTATAGGCACCGTATGAGGTGGCCAACTGGAAATAAGTGATGTAGTCCTATAGAGCGTATCATATCTTCCAGCTGACCTGCCTTCCACCCTGCCACCACTGGCTATGCCACAGAGCCATGTGTTGCGCATCTTCAGGTCTTGTCATTCTTTTTCTGACACATTTTCTCTTCCCATTTCAGTTTAGTTTAATTCAATAGATGATTTTGACAGCACAAACCAATACTTTGGTAAAATTTAGACAGACCGAGTTTGTGGTCAGTGCAAATTAGCAAGACTTATCTTGATAACACACGAAACCAAGATGGTGAAAGAGGTGAACGTTGTGTGTACTAAACAAACATCAGTAGCCTGCGTGTTCACTTGTTGTAGCCTCTGTCTCGTGGTGCTAAGAGAAACACTGTGCTGTTTATCAGCTGATTATTAAAGTGAGAGAAAGTGGACTTTGGAAAGAGGAAGTAACACATTAGGCTGTTCATTTTACTCAAGAAACTTATCAAGATATTAAAGCATGAGTGGACCCAACTATTATCATATTATGTTGGACAAGAAGAGTTATGTAACTGCATTGCCAGTCTATCTATCCACCAATCTATCTTGGTATGTTCTAAAAATGGCTTCAAGTAATGAGTTGTTATTCAGCATGGTTTGCCAGCATGCAGCTCATTCAGCCTACCTGTTCTGAGTTTCAGCTAAAAGTGGATGTGCAGAAATGATAAAGGGTTAAACTGATTTGTTTTTTTTTTTTTTGTCCCTCCTGGTGTCACATTTCATGTGTCCCAGTCCACGTGTGACTGAGAGATCTCTATTTATTTTGGTATCACTTCCTCATTGCAGAGAGTTAGAGGTGGCAGTGACCTGTGAGCTATTGTAACCTGCTGCTGGGACCATTTCACCTGAGTCATGCTGACACAGAGTCAGGATGGCATGAGGGGCTGGAAACGGAAGAACAATGACTCCGAAATGGCGTAAAAGTGAAACTGGCACCTGAACAGAAACATCATTGTCATTAGTCAAATGGAAAGATAAATTTGCAACGTGATAAGGTCTGTGCCGCCCTCCCTTGACATGATTGGCTTTTCCCGCCCTGGCCTCCTCCTCCGACTCGCCCGCATCTACAGGTTTTTTGTCTGTGCACTTCAAAAAGCAGTGCCTCTCATGGCATGTTTCCATGGCAACCGCGGGGGGGGGGTCAGTCGATGGTGAAGCACGCAGGAGCCATTTCCTAATAAACCCACTTTTATTGTGTCTCTGTTTTCTCCTGTGCCAAATGTAAACATGCCTCAATGGACGAGAGAAAAGAGAGAAAAGAAACAGGAGAGAGGGAACAGGACACTGAGCGCGTTTGGAAGGAGGGAGGATTTATATTGGCTTTCTCTTTTACGGGTGGTGCGTTCACTGTCATGTAGTTTATGAGAGTTCGTCTGTCCTTGACCCCTTTGTCCACAGATCATGTATACATGTATGTACATGGCAAAAACACCTCTGTATGAGCTCACTGGGCTCTGCCAAGATCAAACCCTTTAAAATATTAAGTCACAAGTTTTTTTTTTGTTGTTTTTTTTTGTACAGATTTTTTGGCCACTCGGGGGCAGTGGAAACAAGTAGTTAGCAAATGTGTGTGGTGAACTTGCAGCTAAGAGTTGCTTATCCAAACCAGAGGCAGATGGATCTTCTGTCAGTGGTCTCTTCCTGTTAAAATGAGTTTTTCTTCTTCACTACTGCCAAGCGCTCAGCCCAGCTGAGGACAGTTGGGGCTCTGTCTATGATAATGTGAGATCTTGAAGCTATATGAATAAAATTAACAACAGTAAATTGAATTCAGTCTCGTGAGAGATCGGCAGTCCGTCCATGAAAACCTTCAGCTAAAAGTGATTAGGGGAAATGATTGAATGTATTAATGAATGATTTGAATTGAATTAAGACACTCAGCGGATACAGAACAGTATTAAACATTTGTGTTTTTGAAGTGAAGTGTGTGTTTGTTTTCACCTGATTACTCCCAGTCCAATATTAAAAAACAGATGGTCCTTGATGATGAATGGCTGAGCCATGTTCAAAGCCCTTGCAAATAATAGCCATTGTGTAAACCATGTCCTCAAGGTTTACTTCTTTATTTCACTCTGTTAGCTCTGTTTTTGGTCTCTGCCAGCATTCAGTTGAAAAAGTTTGGGTTTTGAGTTTGAGCATCAGTGCAGTGAAGGCCATCTGTTATTGCTTCCAATTCATTTGTGTGTTCCCAAGGTTAAGATGTTGGCACATGTCTGTCAAAAGACTCAAAGTGATACTTTAGCAGGCATCACGCAGTCGAAAACCAGGAGAACACAGTAATAGTAAAAGTTTTCAATGAGATGTAGTGACTAATCTTTTGACAAACTCACTACATGTGGGTGCAAGAGTTGATGCACAAGAGTTTTTTCACAGAGGACGAAATTCAAAATTCAGTCATCTATCAACTACAATAACACTCGCCTCATTTACATAATCAAATCTCCCCGTGGTCTGTTATATGTCAGCCAAACCAAATGTTCTCCAAAACAGTACTGCAGAACATGAGGCTCAGCTACATGATGACACATCACCATTTGAAATAAAATCTATGGAGAGGCTTGCCCACCGAGGGACGGGGGAGCATGGACACAATTTCCAACCATAATTGCAGAATAAAGAAGTTTAGACAGATAGTAAATAGCTTCTATTTGTAACCCCAGTACTGTGCCATGACAGAGTGTGATACAGTGAGCTCCTGGACATAGACATGTGAAAGGCCACCATCCCCTCCTACATTTTTGTGTCTCTTTGTGGTGGTTTTGCATCAGCCACACAAACTTGATTTTTACAATCTGAAATTTATAGCCCCTTCTTACTTGTAAAGAATTGAATAACCTTTTAAAAGGTCAGAACCTGCACCTGCAGCATGTTCGTTGCACTTGTTTATGGGAAAACTATTTTAACAATCCATTGATAAAAGAAGGGACAAAATACATTTTCATGTGTAGTCATTGCAAGAACAGACTGTCTTGTTTCAACACAAGCAGAACTTCCTCATTCAATGGAAGCGCAGCTCAAAGCTTAATATATACAGTAGCTTCAGTATAGCCTCATTGTGGAGGATGCAAGAGATTCATAAAGTGGAGGGAAATATCAGGAGGGTCAAGGCAACAGTTCCTGTGCATTAGTCCGAGAGGAGGCCTTTGTGTGATTCAGCTCTTTCACTGTTTGTCACTAACCTGCTAAGAGTCACTTCATGAAATTACAAGCTGTGTGAAAAAAAACAGCCTCCCTTTTTGATGTGTACTTCAGGTCAAGTCATAGGGATGTTACTTTGCGGTTAATATCACATTCATAGAGTTTCTTTCAGTTTCAAAATAAGCCTACGTGGATAAAGGGATGTTTAATTTAACTTGAACACAAGACAATGTTCTTCTAAAACAATTCTCTGCTTATTAGTCATTAACAGAACAACTCGTGTGGCCAGGACGCCTCTCTTCACCAAAGCTGATAATAGGGCGACTAATAGGTGCTGTGTGTTTGTGCAGGGTGTTTTCCCACGCATCACGTTGTCCTGGCCATTTCTCTCGCCAAAAGAAGCACAATCTCTTCAATGCTGGCAAGTCTGGTAGAGGCTTTCCATGTTAAGCACAATCAGATTTCCTATGAATTGCCCAGTGGGTTGATTACGCTTCTGAATTCCTCAGAAGATCTGCAGCACATTACCATGTTTATGGGAGTTACTCGCAGGCTGTGAGTGGCCCGGGGAAATGTCAGGAAAGTCACTTCAAAATGTGACGGTTGTGTTGGAAATATGGGGAATGTGACACATTTGTTTTTGTGAACTCCTTGGTAATCGTCAGTATCAGAAACATGTGATCACACAAACTCTGACAGGATACAGATTGCCTCCTTTTAAAATCCTGTTTTTGTTCCTTTTATCCTTTATTGAAAATAATGAAAATCATTATTTTCATTTTGTCTTTTTCTATCCAGAAATGTACATCTACATCTAATAAGACCAGTATTCAGCCGTGACATTGAAGTGGAACTGTTGCGATCGTAGATGTGATGTGGATGAACTAAACTAAATATCTGAGGTAAAAGGCTTAACTTTGGTGAGTCCTGTCTTGCAATTAACAAAACATCAGACAGTGCTGACATTTAAGTTAATGGTGAAAAAAGACATTTTTATACAAGCTGCTTCTGTCAGAACACAAAGATTTGTATTGTTTCTGTGTCACCTTTTGTACAGCGAGCAACTGAGCTAGATTAAACAGCACTTTAGCCATTGTGGCCACCAAGTGCTAGCAGGCCGCCAACTAGCGAGCAGGGTGGCTACTAGTTAGCTTGCCAGACACAGTCGCTCATTTAGCTACTTAAAAAGCTATAGGTCACAGATTAGAGATATTTTTTGAATGAATGTTATCATGGGGCAAAAATAGCCTAGGATTCTGTCAGGACAGCTGACCTAGCCTGCATAATTAGTGCAGCAAAGATGACAAGTGCCTTCTGAGGCTTTGTTTGACACATCAGGAGTGCTGAGGTTGCAGGGGCTTGGTCTCATTCATGCACCATATTTATGCACCATACGACACAGTTCACAGACCTAGCCCCAACCATATGACACAGGTCACTACACATGAAACCACATCCCTCAGGAACTCTAAGTGAATGCTGGAACATCATCAGATTAAATTGGTCAGATGTGTGACCAGTGCAGAACCCTCTGGGACTCCACAGATGAATTCATTCATTGTGTGATTTTATGCTGAACTCAACTTCCCAGAATTCCTCAGGTTTCAAAACTATGCCTGAACCGACAAGCTCAACAACCAACATCCACTGGTCAGTGTGGCCCAGAACCCACGATGTCACCAAGTCAACAAAACCCCTGAGCTCCTCTTTTCCAGCTCTATCCTCTGTAGCTGCGGCACTGAACTCTCTCTCAGCAACACAACAGCCTGCTTGAGATTAACCAACAGTGAACAAGGCTAATTCGATGCCAGGGGCTTTGACACAAAGTCAGCCGGCTGATTTTACAAGCAACAGAAGCCACAAAGCAGAGTTAGTGCTGCGTTAGCTAATGCTGTAAAGAGACCAAAGCAGCTACCAGTGACCTCCTCAGCTGCACAGTCAGACAATCCTGCAGCTCACTGAGCTTTACAGGGCAGCACTGGAAAGGAGCTCTCCCCCTCTGTGGACCTGGTCAACCAGGCCTGGCATCGCATACTGCAGCTGTTCAGCTTTTGCCAGAGTTATATTGATTTAGGTGAACACGTTCAGCCAGCTTTATTGACCTAAGTATATTGTACGGTTATAGGATTGGATACACATGCTGTTAATTTGGTGTCAGTGTGTTTCACACACATTAGACTGAAGGGACATCCAGTAGCTACTGTTGTCCATTTACCTAACTAAGCTCTTATATCCTGGCACCTTTATCCTACATGAACTGGCCCTAAAGAAAGATATATACACACACTCCAACAATCCATGTGATACAAGTAGCTGTTTTTAAGTAAATCAATAACCAGAGCTACAGATTTATAGCATGTTTTGAGACTAGATGAGCATATTGACTGTCCTTTTCCTTTTTTACATACATTTCACCAAGTTGGAGTAATGTAAATTAAATCCTATTACATTAACATCCTTCTTGTCTCTCATATCCAGACAGTATAATCAAGTAGAGTAATCTGTTCTGGTACAGTTTTATTTTGAAATTTCCAGTGTTTTCACTTAGATAACAACAGTAGATCCTGTTTTTATCATTCAGATTGTCATATGAATGATCACATTGAGCTCCTCTGTTTCATCAGGACATTCTGTCACTGAAGTATCTTGTTGCTACAAAATAACATAAATGCCTGTGGAGAACTGACTGACAGAACAGTATGTCTTAATGATGTTTTTAATGATGTTTTGATTGGAGCGTGTGCCTCTCGTCGCAGTCAGTCAGAAACTCGTTCACAGAACATTTCTAATGGTCCACTGAGCTTACATCCGCCTCACCGGACTAGTAATTACTGGTTAAACCACACCAGCAGCTTGTTTGTTTCACTGCTGAAGAAGAAGAAGAAGAAGAAGCGCCTGCACACATTATGTGTCAATGATAAACATTCATTATTAACTCTCTGGGTCTTTCTCTCGCTTAATGTGTCATCAAAAAGCTTTTAATGTTAATGCACCCGCTCAACATGTGAGAGCTCTGGTTTCTAATCAGAATTCAGTCTGGTGTCATGTGCTGTTACAGTTGGCACTTTTGCCCTCTACTTCATTCTGTTCATGAAGCAGTAAAACAATGGCTTGTTAACTCACTTGAACAGACCAAATGCAGTCAGACCAGCTGGTGCAGCAGTCTGTCAACCAATGTGGAAAAGCAGTCAACAGTCCTCGCATGAATTATTACAATGAACTCAAATGACAAATGACACCAGTCAGACAGTCAGGGTATGACATGTTATAGAGTTACAATGTCTCTTCATCGTCGTCATCATAGCGAAATAAAATCCAGTGTCCTCAGGTGGCAACATGAATGTTTGCTGTCGCCATGGAAGCAAATGTCGGTTTAGTGGTTAATGTTAGCTTAGCCATTAACAACGAACAATAAAACAGCAATATATCATTTATTAACAAAATAAATATGAACACCAACAGCCATGCTATCAAGCACCTTAACCAGATCCATCACCTCCTGTTACACACTGTTAACATAATACACAGGCTAATATTTTTCCAAGACTTTGGACTACTACTTTGAAAAGGAAAAGTGGCACCAGCAGAGTGCAGAGTGATTTGAGACAGCTGTCATTCAGGCAGCTGATTTGTGCATTGGATGAATGTATTCACACACATTCGTGTGATATTTTGACATATTTTGTGGGTTTACAAATCCCTTTTTTTGTATTTGTGGGAGCTGTTTTCTATTAACAGATCATACACATTGACACAAGGATTGTCAACCTGTTCACACAGTCAATATTGAGACAGGTCTACTTCCACATCGACCAATCATTTCCTGTTGGCGTAAATGATCAGAAAAACCAAATGTGGATTAGTCATAAAGCGATCAAGATATGACCTGCTTTGACGTGGACTGTTAGGGCGGTTATGATGTGACTCTCAGCTTGCGGTGTGGTTCAGTTAAGATGCTGAATGCGCCCTCAGTGACCGTTGATGCAGTAAATGTGGCACCAATGTCATCTGCTGCTTCAGGCAGACACACTATAGAGAAAAGGGCTTGGTTTTGAAGGTCCCTGTTGTGGGATATTCTCAGGGTTAACCTCCATTTTTTCAGCTCTGTACTTCTGTTCTTTCAAATCTAGATTATAGATTACACTGGTCAACACCAAATTTACTGTTTAAGTTTTTTTTTTAGCTGATTTAGAATAATTTTGATGTGCTGAATCCAAAAATCACTTTTCAATCAGGTCAACTTTCTGAACTAAGCTACATATTTGTTTTTGTTTACATGTACGGGTGTTTTCACGTCATATGATGCAAAATTCTTTTATATTTCTCGCAATAAACGAAAAGATTTTGCATGTGCCAACTTATGACTAATTGTTTTTTTTATATTACAAGTGAATGAAATGGCTTCGACTAGAAGATCTTGCAAAAATAAGCCTGATGTATTCTGCTACATCTGCGGTGAATACACCATTGTTCCTAACAGGAATCTAGTCACAAGTTTCATAAAGCGTGCTTACCATGCTTATTTTGGTATTAAACTTGGTGACCAGTATAAAGCTTGGGCGCCACACATGGTATGCAAATCATGCACCGAGTATCTCCGTCAGTGGAGCAAAGGCAAGAAGAGTTGTCTGAAGTTTGGATTTCCCATGGTTTGGAGGGAGCCGACCATGTCACTGACTGCTACTTGTGCGCTATTGATGTGACTGGGGTCAACAGAAAGAACCGAAGCAGCCTCAAGTATCCTGATCCTGAATCAGCATGTCGTCATGTAGCTCACTGTGATGAAATTCCAGCACCTGTCTTTTGGAGAACTTCCTGACATCAGTGACAAAGATTCCTCCAGTGTTCCAGAAGATGAAGAAGAAGAAGAAGTGGTTCTTAATGATGATGCTCCACATCCTTTTTCCCAAAAGGAGCTAAATGATCTAGTTCACAGTAGATCTAGTTTTTTCTTTGAAGAGAAGGACTTGGTGTACTGTACAGATATTGCTCAGCTTCTGCACAAGCTTGGAGTGCCACAGTACAGCCACCATGATGGCTGATTACTGTTGGACTCTGAAGAGAGACATCCCTGCTGCTGAGCATTCGACTGGTTCGAAGAAACGGAAGTTCATGCCCTGAACTTTGCACAATGACGACGTAACGTTCAATTTACATGTACTTACCTTTATCAATGTCTATTATTTAATTTACAGAAATTGAAGTTTGTAACATTTAATTAATACATTCTGTTAGAAAATGATTTTTTTTCTCCTAAAACCTTTTTTGGATGAGAAATATTAACGAAAATCAACTGATAATGTCACAAAAATGTAATCAATTTAGTCAGAAGATCGGATTTTTCAAATCTGATTGAGAAAATGGATGTCATTTTTGGATTCAGCGGTGCAAAATGGTCCTAATTCAGTTGAAAAAACGTAGACAACTTACAGAAAGTAACCCAGTGTTATCTTACAATGACATTAAGCTTGATTGAGATCTCATAGGTCGCTCATTATTACCTGTTAGTGTCTCCCTTAGTAAAAGTAGACATTTAGTGCTGTTTTCATTGGATTGTGAGTGAAGTTTGTGTGAGGCAGAAATGTCAGCACAGAAATAATGAAGACATGCAATTTAGATAATTGAATCACTGTCTCAGTTTGAAATCTTAAATAGCAAAATCTAAAGCAGAGTTTGCTGGTCATGGTAAGTGCTGCACACACTGGTCTCTGTTCTGTGAATAAAATGTGTTGGTACGTCTGGATCCATGCTTAGATAAAGAAGCAAAGTGTAATTTCTCTATTCACTTGTATAGCAAAGAAGAAGGTATGTGCAGCGTGTGTGTCTGTGGAACAGGTGGTTCAGTGTGGTGGTGGTGTCCTGAGTGGGGGTTAAGGTGATGACATAGCAGAATGGGCATCTAGCACCTGTAACAAAGGAAATCTGAGCTTGCACTCCTTTTACTAAGAACATTTTGGGGCAGAGCCTCAGAGAGAGAGGGGCGGGCCAATCCTTGCTCTGCTAGTCCAAAGGTGATGGAGGATTCTCTCTCCTTGTTAATCCAGTCTTGATATTCCTCTCTATATTTCTATGGTGCTGTGCCCCCCCTGCTGCTTGAGTGGCCTTTGCAATCTCCAGCGTGTCTCTCCAGGGCCATTATTTTAATCTGGCCTTATCTCTGCTTCCTCCGAAAAGGTCTTTGATTTATCTTTTTTTATTAAATGTAAACACCAGGTGGGGTTTGGTACCTAGGCCTTGCTGGCCTCACAGCTACTCAGCTGTGGGAACGGCCCCTGTCCTTGGCATTTAAAGTGCTGGTGAGATTGTGCTCTGTCTGGTGTTCTGCTCAGAGATAGTCTACACATACACAGGGTAAGTATGTGACAAGTGCACTGAAGGTAGTGAGGTACATCACATCGCATAAGCACACAGTATAGATGTAATTCAAATACACTGATTTAGTTTGTTATATTGGCTAAACTATGGGCAGGAAGCTCCTCCACAGCCTCTCAGTGTTTGTTTTGTGGCTGCAGTATCTTTTCCCTAAGCTCAGCACTGAGAACAGGATGTAGTGCAGGTCAATGGAGTCCATAACTATCCTACTTTCCCTGTGTGTACATGTCCTGCAGGGCAGGGAGGGTGTGCTGTGCAGCTGAGTGCACCACCCCAGACAGCACTTTGTGGTCTTCTTCCACGGCCTCTTGACCCCTGCTGGAGATGGGGACTGCAGCCCCCGGGTCCCTGGGTTTTGTGGTGCATAAAGAAGGAGGACCGTTGATCCACTAAAAGCATGAAAATGCAGTTTCACCTCTGGACTGAGTGGGGGACAAGAGTGATGAGCAGATGAGCTTCTTGACCAAATAACATACCTTTATAAACAATATTGGAGTTTCCAAAGTGTCAATTAAATATGTATAAAATAAAGTTTGAAATTCAATATCAATATTAATATTGAACTTTTTCATAAACTTGGAATATCTGATTTCATTTTCAGACTAACAGACACATTTGAACTATCGGCGGTCACTCAATCATGACATGAGAAAAGAAAAAAAAAACTGACGTATGAACAGACTTCCCAGAATGCATTGCTTGAGAACTAAACCTCTTTTGTTGTAGTTTGAAGAAAACAGTCATACGTGAACTTGCTGTGTCTTACAAGGGGAAATTACGCTGTCATGAACTTTTCTTTGCATAATAATGAAAACAGAACTGACCACATAAAAACATTACTAGCTACTGAATTCAGTTCCTTGCCCCTGTGCACATAGAGTAAAACAGTGCTGCTTGTCTTTGTACTGACTCTGGTACAAAATGGTGTCAGCAAATGCAACTGTAACTTCTCTTATATCTAAGATTGTGTTGACTCAACAAGAGCTTTTACAGTAAGTTTCTGTGACGAAGTGAAGTAAACTGAGGTTTAAGTCCAGCCAAACTAATGTCAAGTTGATTTGAATAGAAAAGTGTGTTTTTTAATCATTATCATGTTACCTGAACTTCTGTTCTCAAGCTCATCCAGATAATACAGACTTTAAGCCTCAGTACGTGAGAGCTTCTGTTGTAACTCTGTTATGCAAAACTTGAAATGACCACATTCTTCCCTCTGTGGTACCCACAATGGGCCGCTGCTGCTCTTTGTCAGATTTCCCGACAAGGCTGATGCTATTCTGTTAAGCTGGCGCAAATTATCTTTGAGCTTCCTTGAACTGAAGTTCTCCAAATGGTCCCTGCAGACAACCACTTCATTAGATGATGATGGTTTCACAAAAATAACTAGGACAAGATGTCGGCCATGTATTGCAAAATGTGCAGAAAATCTCTATATTGGGATTTGATGCTTCCTGTCCTGAGCAGTTTTTTTTGCAGCACAGTGAAATAAAGTAAGATGGCAAGATGTTTGATTTGTGTCTACAGCATAATCCTGTCATAAACACATGTGCACGTTGCATGAAGCGTAGCAGTAGTTGTGCTTTTTTTGGCTGACCAGCAGATTCTGGTATGCCTTACAGTGATGGACTCATTCACAGCTATGTGGCTTGCAACCTCCGATCGTGTCCATGCAGGTCCACAGCATGGAAATTATAACCCGACTGTTTTCTCTGCTCATCACACACACTTGACAACCCTTCGCTGCTGCAGCTCCCTCCACTGCCTCCTCCCAATGTGATGTTTTATCTCATTGACATGGTCACATACAGTTGGCTGTGCTTTACACCAGCTCTTTTAGCAGAGTCTTCATCACTGCTTAGATTCATTGAGACCTCCCTTTTTACATTACCCATGTAACCATTTGCCAAAAACACTATAAAACCTTATTTTAGTTCCCCTCCTCCATCTTTTAGGACAGTTTTTAATGTGCTTTTACTTGTTTATGGGCCTCCTAATGGTTTAAGATCGGCTTACTTTGCTGATTCTGTGTTGTGTTGTTGTTGTGATCCTCCATGAGCTCTTAGAGTCTCTACTACCAAGCTTTTAAATACACATAGTCTTTTTCTCAGATAATAGGCATTACAGCTTATTGTGCTTTAAAACTATGGAGAACCCTGCCAAGAGCTAGAGGAGATGTGGGCTCAACATTTTAAACACCAGATAACCTACTTATTAAATCAGGCTTTTAATTAATTCTCTCATATTGTATCATTCTGTTTTCATTTTAATTCCCACATTTCATCATCTACTGTCTTTCTATAGATTAATTTCATTGTCCTTCGACCCTTATTAATTAATCAAGCCGTATTTTACTGTGCTCTTATATATATATATATATATATATTTTTTTTTTATTATAAATTAAAAAAAAAAAAAAAAAGGCTGTTGCTGGAGCAACAGTGCAGACACACCACGCAGTCCATGTTCAGCTCACTCATCACTGGTCATCTGTCTTAAGCTGTACATGTAGCGACAGGTGTGTTACAGCGGCGCCTCTGTTTTCACTGTGGCACTGTGTGTGCACCACCCTCCTGCAGGAGCAACAAGTTGGGTAACATGATTGACAGGTTGCTGAGGCTCCGCCCAGCCTGCCATTTATTGGTACTTCAGAACGAGATGTGCACCAATGAGATCCTCCGCCAAGTCTGATAACATTTAGTGTGTTTAGAGGATGCTCTCAGTAGTTACTCTGTGTAGAAACCTTGTCTAAATGTGGAGCTTTTCTCTGGAGTTCAGATGATGATGATGGGGTTGATTTCCTTTCAATCACAAACTCAATTTCACTTTATAATTAATTGCGTCTTTCGCTTATTGTTGATGGAGTTTTCATCCAGCACAGTGCAGGTAATTACATGTCCTCCCCTTCTGCTTCTCTATTCTCTAGATCTGACTGTAGGTGTGTGTGTGTGTGCGTTCAAGTGAGGGTCAGACCGTCTTCTTCTGTGTTGTTGCTATGATTCATCCAGTCACACAGGTGAACGCAGTGCTTCAAAGGAATATGTGCGCACATACGCACGAACACACCCACATATATGCAGTATACATAAGAACACTGCATTACTTAGAAATCTTTGTGTATATGTGTGTGCGTGTGTTTGTGGTCTGTGAGTGGGACTGCGAACTGTGAGTCATGTTCCTCTTTTCATTCATGATCGCACGAGGCAGAGCCAGTGATACTGTGACGGCGACAGCGGCGAGGAGAGGAGATTAAAACAGAGGAGAAGAATGGGGGGAAAAGAGGGAGAACATCACAGCCTCATGGAGTATTTGTTCCCCCTGCTCTCTCCCTGTCTGTTGCATGCTGGGTAAAAACAAAGCCGTGAGTATACTCTTAGATCAAGTAGCTTGTTTTATCTTGTTGGATTTTCAGGATGTTGTTTAAAGATCAAAGTATCATGTCTGCCGCCGGATTGTGTCTCCTGTCCATGTCAGGCTGGGTGTGAGGGGAGCAGGGCTCTGAGGTCAAAGTGCATCCGAATTTGTAGGATTCGTCCTCGTAGATCAGTTTTCTGATTTTACATGACCGGATCTCAGACTTTGAATTCCTTTCACTGTTCCTTTCACAAAGTTGCAGCATTTTTGCTTTTTAATCGACATATTCGGCATATCCGGAGCATTGTTCTAATTAATGTGCCTCTGTGTAACGCTATAAACTGCAACATGTATGAAGTCGCTGTGTGAAGCGATTTTTCCCTTAGCTAGTAACAAGTACAGAAGTCAAGATTAAGAAGATCTGCAGAGGAAGAAAGTTATAAACAAAACTGACATTAGTCTTATTGCATTGCATTGTTCTGTTCATGTACACGGTTACGTAATTATTGCAAATGACGCGACGTCACTTGTTTAAACATTTGCAGAGCTCTAGTGCCCCCGGTGCTGTAAATTGTAATTACACTGCAGTTCTGAAAGACAGATAGATTGATAGAGAAACAAAAAGTATAAAAAGGGAGCTAAGGGGTAAAAAAAAAAAACTTGATCATCCTTTAGTAGATGGTTTTCACTTGTATCGAGAGTTTCATGGTACTTGAGGGGGAAAAAAAACGGTTATACAGCAAGTCATCTCGCCACTTCTAAAGGTGTATACGACGGGAAGAAAACCCCATCACACATAATACATTCACATCTCCATAACAGGACATCTCACCTCAAAAGCACTCTCAGTGTTGGTTGAGACTCTTTCAGTTTTACACCAAAAGTGAGAGTGAAAAAGTGCCCCGAGATAGACATATCTTCAGAAGTCTCCATACCAGGCCAATCACTGCACGACATGATCATCAGATTGTTGGTTTCGCTAACTTACCTAAATCTCCAGGCGCAGCCTACCGTTCAGACACTGTGGATAAAGGGGATTTCCGGTGCTCTTTTTTTTCCACTCAACAAATCAAACCCTTTATGTGCAGCACACTGACACCTTAAGGTTGAGAAATTATTGGTTTCAAAAGGGATGGAAGAGGTCTAAAAAGCAACAACAGTGTCAAAACATTTGTAAAGTCCTTCTTAAAATCTCATCGCATCCTCTCTAGTAGTTTAACACCGAATAGTGGGAGCGATATTTGTAAGCACTCAGACAGCCAAAAACTAATGAGTGGTCATCTGTTGTGGTGATCCAAAGTGTTGAAGAGAGTGGTCAGAGGGTTTTCACCTCAGAGTAGAAATGTGATGTTTTGGAGCAACACACACAACCATACTCCAGTCAGCCTTTACCTTATGACCACCTGGCTGATATTGTGTAGGTTTCCCTTTTGCCTCCAACACAGCTGTGAAGGTGTGGGACTCCTCCAGGCTATAGAAGGTGTGTTGTGGTATCTGGCACCAAGCTGCAGCAGCAGATCCTTGGAAGTCCTAGAATCAACTTGTTTGTCCACAGATTCTCAATTGGATTGAGATCTGGGGAATCTGGAGAGCAATTCAACATCTTGATCTTGTTGTTGTCTTCCTCATACTATTCCTGATCCATTTTTGCAGAGTGGCAGTGCACATTATCGTGGGAAAAGAGACCATGGAAATAAGGGATTACTGTTTCCATGAGGGAACATAGCACTTGGTCTGCAACAGTGCTTACCAAAGTTGGCAACGTTAATGGCAGGGCCGATGATTTCCCATTTGAACATTCCCCAAAGCATCACACTGCCTCTGCCGGCCAGTGTTGTTCCTACAGTGCAACCTGGGAGCAACACGCAGTCCACGTGATCTTCTAAAAGATATTGTGACTGATCAGACCAGGCCATGTTCTTCTCTGATCTGTGGTGTTGAGACACCTTTGTGTCAGAACCAGCTAACCCTTTATCAGCGATTTATGTTACAGCATCAACCAACATGGGCTACCCCCCCCAATGCGCCTTAGACCCTATCACTAGTTCAGTGGTTCTCCCTCCTACCACTTTTGGTGGGTACAAACCACTGCAGACCAGGTACATCCAACAAGACTTGCAGGTTTGGAGATGCTCTGACCCAGTCATCTCACCATCATAGTTTGGCTCAGATTGTCACACTTAGAAATTTTACAGCAAAACATCAAATGTTCACCTGCTGCCATTGACAGGTGCCATAGTAACAAGATAATCAATGCGATTCACTTCACCTGTCAGCGGTTAATACTGTCATGGCTCGCTGGTGTATATTCATTTCATTCAGTCCTGCCACAGGCACCAAGTGAACACACATGGAAACACACATGCACCTCTGCTCCCAGACAGGGCAGGGCACACAGCACACCATGTGGAGATGAGACAGGAGGATTATAACACAGAGGGACTGTACTGTGTCAGTTGACCAAATATCAAACTATGGCGTGACAGTTTGATGGAAACATCTCTATCTTTCTAAATCTTCTCTCTATTCTCAAATTACACATTTGGCCAAGAAATTCCCCCAACAGAGGGACTTTTATCTGCTAGATTCACGTTTTAGTCATCAGGTTTTGATTTGCGCCAATCAGATTATTTAAAGGAAAATTCATCCTAAAAATAGTTGTATGACTACTGGATGTCATTTCTAGCTGGTTTAGTTCTGAAATGTGTATTTTTACACCTGTATATCTCACTTCAGATATATGAGGGTAAGATGTGGAGCAGATTCTGGCAGTAGGATGGATGGAGCTGAGCAGGAATAAGCAGTATCATGGGCTGAGGGAACCAGCACCCAAACGAGCCCCTTTCATTAAAATTCATATGCTGATTATGGCCAAATTTCACACAATATTGTCTATAAGATAAAACATCAAAGATGACACTTTGTATCTAAAAGGTCAAAGGTCAGTATCACTGTGGCATCACAATGTGTCACAACTCAGAAACCATTTTGGATCATTTAATCACTTGCTTTTTGCTTTTTACCCTTACATTCAAGTGAAAACATAATGCCAAATTTATTCCAGATGTTCTTTCTCTGCAGACTGCCTATGGATAGATTTGTGTGAGGGGCTTTCCAATTGGTCAGTATTAGGTTGTTCTGGCAGATGCCCAACCTATTGTCATCTATTGTCTCTGGAAAACCAGTAACAGATTCCTGAGACACACCCTCTTGACTCCACTAAGGTATTTGCCTTCTATCCTCACCCTCAACCCATCAGCATTTTGTGTGCTTATTGTGTTCAGAATGTTTACAGCTAATATCCGTAACACTCTATTTCCTGCAACTCGACTGGCTGGCAGAGGCGCACAAACCCCGAGGCGGCCATTCTTGCATTTTACAAAAGAGGATGGCTGTGGAGTCATTTATTAATTTCCCTCTGCATGTCTAACAATGTGGAGGAAGGAGGGGGTGGTGAGGACTTCTGCACAGCTCCATATTTCTCTGTAACTGATATCATCCCCTGTTTGTTTAGCTCTCCTCACGTTTCTGGGGAATTCGATCAAATATATTGACGTATTGTAGAAGTCGGACATGCTGTCATTCTGCTCGCCCTTAAAGCACTAATGCTCTTATATCAGTATATCAAGACACATCAGTGGTGGAATTAGACTTTAAAACAGTAGCTACCTGTGGAAAGGACTGAATGACTGTTTCCAATGCACTGCACTACAGTTGAAGTATTTCTGAAGTCAGCATCTAGAGGCTATAAGAGGAACTGCGTGTGAATTGACGGGGCTTTGACGCTGTCAGTCAGTCACTCGGAAGAGAGAGTGAATTCTGGGAAGTGAGGAAACTCATTAAGGAGAATGATGACGTAGGTTTAGAGGAATTGGCGACATCCATAAAGCAAGTAATAAGAAATACTGAGACATACTCAACATCATGAATGGGCAAAAACAGAAAACAGATGAGCTTCTTAAGAAGAATTCTTTGGTTTGAATGTGTCCGTGTGTGTGTGTGTGTGTGCGTGTGTACTTGTAAATGCAAAATAGTAACACTGGTCCTCAGTTTCAGTTTGGATTTGGCATTTAGTTGTGATGGTTAAGGTTATGAAGTGGGGCTATAGGGGATGCACTATGTCAAAGAGTGTTCTCGAAAAGATATATTGTATGCGTGTTTGCCTCTGTGTGTGCAGGGCAGTCAGATGTTCAGGCCGTTGCCAGGAGCGAAATTCCTTGGCAGCAGAGCAGAGCTGCTGTCAGATGCCACTCAGGGACACGGTGTACAGCGCTGTGGACGTAGCAAAGCCAGCACCTTGAGATTAAACCGCACACACACACACACACACACGCTTTGCTGAGGTGGCTGGCAGGAAAGAAGCATTGTCATTGTGCTGCAGTTGGTACATCATTAGCAAAAGTGCAGCGCCTTATTTGGCATTCGTGATGATTGACGTTCCCCTCCAGCCAGTGGGATGCTGACTTTCCCTCCCCGCCCGCGGCCATGTTTAAGACTGCGGTTGCTTATTAGTGCGTTAGAGTCACTCGAGCTGTGACAGTTCCCACAGCCAGTGGGTTCATGTCTTTTTAGCTCTCTCTCTCTCTCTTTTTCTCCTGGTTCCCTGTCTGTCAGCCCCCCCCCCCCACTGAATAAATGTCTCTGAGCCCAAGGGCAACCAGCAACAACAGTGCCACTGTGCTGCCCACTGCAGACCTGCATACGCCCTGCTTCACTCTGCAGGTCAGCCCCCCTCAGTGTGGGAAACCACCAGAAAGTGGTGGGGAGAGATGGCTGATTACACTGACTTAGAGACACAATTATGTCAATGAGACGAAGGAGGGAGGCAAAAACTACATTTTTTGTCAACTAGAAAAGTGTCCCTGTTAGGTTCAAGACATGAGGAATGTTTTCTGGTGTCAATGGGAAATACTCCTCTTCCCTTTTAATCATGGTAGGTTTTTATGTTTTCGAATTTAGCCATGACAAAACTCTGACTGCTTTGAAATCAAAATGTCAAATCTTCACCACACACCTTACTGCCAAACACATAGAACTAACGCGGTAACAGCTGCACACATCTGTCACAGATGTGGTCATTTTGCTCGTCTGTGCAGCCCTCTCTGCTGTTGCCTTTTTTTGATATGAGATTGATAAACCATTTTCACTGTGAAATTGCTGACTGTGTGATCACCTCATTCCGGTTTGATATCGCTGTTTTTGAAATGTTACCGCTGTCACCTGACGACAACAGCAGATATGAAGCAGCTGAACAATAAGCAACTTCTGAAAAGTTTCTCTGTGAGAGGACGATGAAGTGGAAGTGGTTTTCTGTCATTCTCGCGCCACTGTCACACTGATTCACTTGAGGTTTTTCCATGAAGGAGTCGAACTTCATTTGTCATTATGGTGCCAGGTTTCATGTCTCTAGCTCATTCCAGCTCAGAGTAAATTAAGACAGCAGATAGTCATCAGTGGGCCATGGCAAATTTGGTGAGATTCTGTTTTGCTGGTACTTGTGGTGCACATGATCAGTTGCTCAGAATGTTTTGTTGGGCCTGTTCCTAAATACAGACTGAGGCTTTGTATATTGGCTTAGTTTTGATCAATACTTGTGAAGCCATTTCTGAGGATATTTTGGTCATATATTTTTGCTTTTTAGTTTTTTTTTTTTGTTTTGGTTCGAGGCTGTATAACAAATGTAGTGTTGATAAAGTCAAAATCCATTCATTTCTCCAGTTTTCACATTTCTCAACTCCATCAAATCCATCATGGTGGACTTATCCAAGAGCGTTTCTCAAGAGTATATTGAGTTGTACTTGTGAGTCATATTTCAAGTCATTTGGACTGTGGTGTGACGCTAATGGCCTTTCTAAAATTGCATTTTGGGCCTTACATATGGTGCCAGTGTGTGGCTGATTGGGATCACGTTTCCTGTACATCATTTCTTGTTATTAAGTCAAGTTTCTGTAACTCGTTCCAGCTCAAGGCAACAGCAGCCGCAACACAAGATGACAAAGAGCAGCAACACTTCTGCACTCAACGGTCAGAAGTGGATCAGCTGTCTTTCTTTAAAGCTGCGAACAGCCGTGGATCGATAGACATCACTTCAGCAAGATGTCTCATCGAAGACTGTCGTATCATTTTGTTCAGACGTTGAGGTTCAGCCATCACTGGGTCAGTGTTTTCATTTGTCAAACAGTTTGAATGCAGCACAAAAAGAGACATGTCTCAGCATCAGAACCAACCAGTTATAATCTTCAGATCCATTTTCTGACACAGTCTGGTGACCTGACTGATCGAATCGGCTGCTGGGTCACCACAAGCCAAAATGCGGTGACGTGTGTAGGTGACGCAGGCTGAGGCACTCTACACAATTTCAGCGAATTATGCCCATTTGTGTTTCCTCGGGCTCAGGCCAACAGACTCTCAGTTCTCTCCAACAACATGAGTAATATTACACACATCTGGCACTGCGTCAATACCTTCATTAGTTATACAGTCCTTTTCAGAAGAGCAGCAGAATAGCAAATCACCAAGGATCTTATTTGGTTTTAAGATTTAAGGACTGGTAAGGCCTTTGTTCAGCTGGGTAAAGAAAGATATTAATTGAGGTTTTCAAATATGTATAAGGGGAATAGGAGATCAGAGTACTGAATGTATTATTTTACTGCATTAAAACCCCTTAATACCCACTGGCCTGTGGGTTGTCTTGCTTCTAATGCATGCTGGGCTAGTGGGTTTGAAGGGGTTAATTGTAGGCTACATCTTTCAGTATTTAAACATCAAAGTCAAAGGGGAACTCCTGGAGCTAAAAAAAAAAAAAAATGAAGATTACAAGGAAATACAAAAGATTGCAGTTTATCCAGTGGCCACTTGAGGCAGAGCTGCTCACTCAGCTTTAAAACTGCTCCTCAGACACCCATGGGTGATGCTTCAGAGGCTACACTCAGCTTTACATGCAGTCTATGATCAAAGTACATGTTACATTTAGCTCCAGTGAGACTGTCTTACCATCGACACTATCTTCAGGCCTGGCCCCTTGCATGAAAATAAAACATGTGACTGATGATTTATCACCATCAAACAGATTCTCAGAAGACATCAGTAGATGTAGGTTATAACCTGCTAACATGTTAGTCTTTGCCTCCAGGTCATAAAAGGTCCCCATCTACAACATACTACGGTCTGACTAATAGTTTATCTCATCACATTTCCATTTTCACTACCCTAATCACCTTGCATCAGTTCCTTTATGAGCAACATAAACAGCAGCAGTAAGGGGGTCAAAGGTCAGAGCTGATGAGCACAATGCTGTACACTGAGATGGGTCTTGTAATAGAGAAGTTCCTGTGGGAGCAGAGATCAGGTGAGGGATGAATTATTCTGCCAAAGCACCAAAGCAGGTGTGTGTGTGTGTGTGTGTGTGTGTGTGTGTGTGTGTTGTTCATGACTTTATATCATGGCTGATGTGTGTTTATTTATGATGAATGGTGTTTATGTAACTCTGTGTCCCTCTATTTTTCCGGTGGGACCGGCTGGCCGCTGATCACAGAGGGCGAGCAGCATAAAGACACGCTGTCCATCTCACAGGAACTTCTTATGTAACCATGTGGTCTCTCTCTGTCTCCACAGATGTCACTGAAAGTTAATGTATGCTGCAGATGCCTATGGGCTTCGAATTTGCAAACAGGATGAAACGACACACTGCTGGCACACAGGTCTGAGCCTCTCTATGTATGTGTGTGTGTATATGTGTGTGTTTTACGTAAGGGAGCAAGTGATGATTTTACAAGGAATTCTTTATGATCATATTTCCAATTTCCTTGCGATCATAAATCCAAATCACATACACAAAGTTTAATGTGTGTGTGCCAGCAGTGTGTGTGCGTGTATGTGTTTATCATGTGCACACTTGTGGTTAAAAACTCTTTATTCTTATTGCCCTCTAGACCAAATTGTTTACCTGGCTCTGGAACGAGAGGAATGTGTGAGTGGGCGAATAGTGTGATCCTACCTGTTGTGAAAGACTCTGTGTGTGTGTGTGTGTGTGTGTGTGTGTGTTTCCCTGGCCCTTAAACAGTGCCACTCCTTCTCTGTATGAACTTTGCCTTCTAACCACACTGCGTGGCGTTTACAGCTCCATCTGGGTGTGTGCAGATGTGTGTTTTGACAGTGATGTGTACTGGCAGCCACACAAACAGGATGAGAAGACAAAAAAAAAAGGTTGAGAGAAAGATGGGGGGAGACGAGTAAATAGAGGAAGCGAGGAGACAGAAGCTGATAGTGCTTTATTTGATGTGTGGTTTTTAGTGGCGCTCTCTTTGATCTGAACACAACAGTGGGTATGTAAGAGGGTCAGAAGTCATTGACAGCTCCTGGTAGATCATTTACTCTGCTACATCATGCTAGCATGTTAGCATGTAGCATATTTTTGATATGAATCAAAGGCAGAACCTTTTTTATCATTGCTTGATAAGTTGATATCCATAAAACTTGTCAAAACTTGTACATCTAACATCATTTTTGCCACTTGCTCTAAATTTTAAAGGAACTATGCAGGTCCGGTCGCTTTTTCGCGGTTTTGCTAACCCTCCTCTCGGCCATGTGCATTTGTTAATGAAGCCGGTGAGAAAGCAGGAGCGGTGGATAACATTATTTATCATATACAATGTTACGATGTGTATGTTTGTGTAGTCTTATCTGTCATAAACAAGAGGTATTAAAGGTAATTAAAGGTTATGGGGTGCGTTTATGCTGCTGTGTGGAGGCACTGATCTTGCAAGGTTGTTTTTTGGCCAAGAGACGCTAGGTGGCAGGCAGAGAGCCTCCATTCTCCCTCATAACAAGTTACAAGTCATGTATTTAACCCGCACAATTACTCCGTAGCTGTTTAATGAAGGTAAAAAGGTAGCATAGTTAAGGTAGAAATCTCATTGTAGTTCCTCTGTTAAATAATCTTATACTGCTCATTCCTCAGATTCAAACTAATTGCACACACAATCAACTGTCATGACGTGAACTAACCACGTCGTCCCACTTTCCAGCTCCAGACACATCAGATCTAACCACAGACACTCGCCTTTCTCACAACAGATGTGAGCCAACGCCAGACAGTCAACCGTTTGAGCCAGTGGCGTGTGCAGTAGCAGAGCAAGAACGCAACTGCCATTATTTATGTGTGCATTCAGTTTCCAAATCAATCTGCATGCGTGTAATAACTTATGCAGCACGAGAATCGATCTTGGTACGGTGGTATAGTGGTTAGCACCTAACTGTTGCCTCACTGTTAGAACGTTCTGGATTCAAACCCTTGCTGTATGGAGTTTGCATGCTCTCCCTGACCCTGTGTGGGTTCTCTCCATGTTCTCCAGCTTCCTCAGACAATCCAAAGACATGTACATTAGATTTATCAAATAATCCTCTAGGTGTGAATGTGGTTTATAGAGTGAACCCCGCACTTGCCCACTGTCAGCTGACTCCAATTAGACTACATGGTGAACATAGCCAATGGGTGGATTTAGTTATAGCTAGGTAAACATCACAGGATTATCCACAATGTGCATGTACAAGCCCCAGCTTTTGTCAGTGAGCCATGGCCCCGCCAACAAAATATGACATAAATGATAGACAGCTGGTTAACCTCACTATGTGTCATTAATCTAAAAGTTAATATAGACACTCAAATGCCCCACTGTTGTAAACATATCCGGACTAACCACACAGCCCGGGTTGTCCCATTGTTATCGCAGGCATGTGAACTAACCACTGACACTCCTGCTGTCCTGCTGTCATTACAAGTGTGCACCTACCAAAGCTATTATAGAGATGTCCTGAGCAAAGCCACAGACATTTGAGTATTCTTGGCCAGTGAACTGACCACAGATGCTCATCATTCTTGTTCTGTTGTAACACACATGTCTGAACGCCCCCCTTGACTCATTCATAGACTCGCCTTTTGTGACATTTGCTCTATGAATAACCAGGGCTTACTGGAAATTGTGCTTAGAGGCAGCTAGTGGATTAAATATTCAACAAACTATGATATCTGATTAGTTTCCAAAAAACATTGCCACCCTTATCTAAACACATCAAGTCAGCCCATGCACATAGCAGGTGGGATTTTGAAAGAAAGGAAAGTTTCCTGCACCCACACGTTTTATTGAGTCAGTCAGGCATATCACATTAGAAATTAGATCCTGTCCTCATATACAGTACATACATGCTTCCACAGGACAACGGTGAGTTCAAAGGACCCTGAAAAAACCTGGTCAACAACACTTTCTGGAAGTGTGCTTGAACACCACAATCCAACATGAGAGCAAAACATTGTGAAGGGGCAGCAAGGGATTGTGGATAAATGAGTCCAGAATTAGGTGAAAGTTCATGATGAGCAGGGAAGGTAGAATTGTGTGTGGGGGTTTGCGCGTATGAATTGTGACACATAATGAATAAGTTGTGTGTGTGTGTGTGGGGGGGGGGGGCAGGCAAAATCCCCTTTCCCGCCATCGAATCTGAGGGCACCTCTCTGAATTCCTGATCACTAACTCGCTTCCTATTTTGTGCCAGCAACCTGCAAACACACACAACCCACACACAAACATACCCTTCCACACACACAGTGTGTGAGGTTAAACCACAGTCAGGCATTTAATGTTTTATGTGTGTTCTTGTGTTCTGTGGTTTGAGACTGAAGCAGTGAAGTTTGTGAAGTATAGTAACACTTAGTTTAGAGGTTTCTTCTCTCTCTCTCTCTTTCTCTCTCTCTCTCTCACACACACACACACACACACACACACACACAAGCCAACACAACCTACTGAAAGCTTCCTTTCTTTCTAAAACTCAAGCACAGATAGATACAGTAGATTAGAGGGATGGGGTGGGGGTGGGGGGCATTCGGCTTGTTTCTTGCATGTTGAGTCAGAGCTGGTATGATGACACTTCTAATGACATTGCAGTGAACACAGACACACACTCACACACTAGACTGTAGCGGCTGCATGATTCACAGATTTTCCTGACTGAAGACTGAATAAGCCTGGAGTGTAGACTTCTTCTTCTTCTTCTTCTTCTCTGAGTGGACGACTGACACAGTAGGCAAATCCACCTTCTCTTCTCACTGTGGTGTGTGTGCTGGAAGTGTGAATGTGACTTATTGCTCTGTCTGTAATTTGCATTTTTGGTTGTATAACTTGTGGCATGTGAGGAATTCAAATTATCCTTATTTACATCTATGTAAGCACTGACGCAACTGCAGGAGTATATGACACCCAAAAATGTTTTGCAGAGGCACCCGTTGTTCAGGCTTTCAGCTTTATATTTGTTCTGGATTCATCAGGAAGCTCCGACTATTGACATTATGGAAAAAAGTTTCCAGATTATCTGGATCAGTCTAATTATTAACACCTATTTACAACCGCAGACTGGATAACCTAACAAAACAAAAGACATTCCTATTAATGACTTGATGAATTACCTGCTGATGAGCCATTAACTTTTTCTATTTGCACATCTGAATCATCTCATAAGCTGTTATCAACCACTCACATGCAGATAGTTATTTCTAGCTTTCCAAACAATTAAAGAGCCAATAAGGAGACAAATGAAATTAAGTGGAGAGGAAATAAATGTGCTAATGTACTGTATGAGTTTTGCTATAGAGGCACAATGGATGAAATAACAGATGGCGACATATCCAGTGGCTAACCGCCATTCTGGGAGCATGCTAGTGGCGCTCTGTCACACAACAGGATTGTGTGGCGCTGTGGTCAGTTCAGATGTGTTTTTAGATATCCTGAATGTTACATAACTAACAAACACAGGTTTTCCCCAGATAATGCAACATTCTTACAGACTTGTGCTGTGGCCGCTGCTGCACACTGAATCATTTCCACTTTGCTTCCGAGAAGTTGTGTTTTGTTGTTGTTGTTGTTTTTTCCCTGGTCATTTGAATGGTGGACGATTATAAATAACCTTAACCACCATCGAAGGAAGCCAGCGAGAGGCTCAAATCAGAGCAGCAGTGAACTGAATTTGTGAGCATAACAGTGAATAATCTATGAGTTTGCGGTCAGCAATGGCGGTAACAGAGTTTTAAGTAGATAGTAACAGGATGTATAAGGGCGGGTGTTTGTTTTTTTTAACAGGAAACATCTATTAAAGTTCCCACCAATTATATTTCCTTTATCTACTACGTGTTTTTACATGATTTTTGCTTCATTGAGCGGTTTATGTTCCAATAGAAATGTTCCGATGAAGTGTATGGTGCAAGGTGCTGGCCGACTGCTGTTGGGAATTCACGCCAATGATCCCAATAATTGGGATTACACACTCTCTGTGTGTCTCCTGACATTTTCTTCAAGTTCAAACTCATCTTCTGTCGCCTACTCTCTTGTTTTCAATTATAAACATCCATGCATAGACACTGATAGGTTGTTACTGTCTCTACACACACACACATACACACCCGCATGCGCGCGCGTACAGTTGACTCAGCACTTTAGCAACCCCAGGTCTTGCTGGTGTTCCTGGAACCTGACCAGTGTTTGTGAATGGCTGGGAGAGCTGGGCGTGGCAGTGATGTACCTTTGTTCAACACTGCAACAACATCACATTCATAAAAAGCTTTATCTCTCTGCATGCACGCACGCACACACACACACACACACACAAACACACACACAGATACAGTTGCTTTGACATCTTCTACTACATCTTTGGTCAGCAGGTTGTATAGTTTGTCTTGTCACTGTAGCTCACCTGTGTCACACATACATGTGCTGATGTGTGTGTGTGTGTGTGTGTGTGTGTGTGTGTACAGTGATAGAGCCCTCATTCCGTCAAAACGTGATTCTCTGCTGGGGGTAAACTAGACTTCGTCCTCATTAGTGAGAAACCTGATCATCGCTCAGGTCACACGTGTCCTCTCTCTCTCTGTCTCTCGCGCTCTCTCTCTCTCCCTCTCTTTCTCTCTCCATCTCTTACATGTACACACTTGTAAACCTCACCACCCAGGTGTGTGTGTGTGTTAGTGTCAGTGTGACTGTAGACCACACTCTCTAATTGGAATACAGCTCCTGCTCTCACCTTCTCCTGAGCAGCTGTATTTCTGTTTACTGCTGTGACCCAGATAACTCTGACAGATCACTGCAGTTGGTTAAAGGGACAGGTCACCCCCAAAAGCAGCTGAAACTCAGTTTTCCCTGGAGCATGTAGTTTTGGTGCGATTTGCAAAGGGACGGATATATCAGCTGATTCCCTCCCCTCAGTGCACTACAGCTCAGTGGCATCTGTTTTGTATGGGCAGAAAGAGGAAATAACACAAAATATGTACTAATCCAGGTCGAGGATGGAAGTAAACAAGCTGCTATTACTGCCTTGCATCTGAGTTGTAAACCTGCCCATTAATGTGATAGATTATGTAAAGAGCTATCACCAGGATATATGTCCAGGAAGATCAATTAAAACCATATCCATGAAATTCTGCTGATGGTTTATTGGATAAATGCTTCATCCAGAAGGACACTTGTCTGTCTCAGACTTCCTGGCACCATGAGAAGTGAATTTCATTTTTGCAGTTTCAAAAGTTTCATAGTTTACATCGATCAATGGTTGCATTTAATGTAAATACAAAGTAGGAAATCATAGTACTTTCAGGAGCTAGCCAGTGTATTTAAGTCTGAATTACATTCACATGCATGCAGTCTGAGTAGTTCCTCACCACTGTAAACAAGTGTACTGCACTTGTCCTTTGACCTCAGTGTGGGTGGGGTCCATATGTGATGGGAGGAGATATTTCTTTATCATAGTGACTTGAAGTGACCTCCTCAGTGCGAAGGCGAGTGTGACTGTGAACTGACAACCGACAGGGAGTGCATGTGAACTGTGTCCAGTTTTTTCACAATGCCCTGTGTGTCCAGAGAGAGGGAGGATGATGGTGGCAGGGATGGCGGGTGGGGGTGGGGGGTGGTGGACAGCTAGCAGGAAGTGCAGCCACTTGGACAGAACTGCTCTTTGGCTGTGGCATCCCCATGGAGACGGGGTGATCGCTCTATAGAGTCCTGCTCTCATTCTCCTGCCGTTGACCATTCACTTCATATGTTGGTGGCACAATTTAGAGTCCTGAGGAAGTGTCTACCTTGGGTTTTCCACTTGATGGTGTGTGTGTATGTGTGTGTGTGGTCCTGTTGTGTAGTTCAACACTAACCTCATCAGGGTTGTTGGTTCCAATATTTATCGTTACATTGTGTGAAATTAGCTGATACTCAACTTTCCTCTGTTATTTTGTGTCCTTCTTCCGGCTGGGTTGCTGGGATCCTGTCCAGCTGCTGGAAAATGAAGCACTTGGCAACACACAGACACACACACACACACACACACACACACACACACACATACAGTTACCTTTGGATACTAAAGTGTTTATGCATTCTAGAATCAAGAAAATGCTGACAGAGAAACAGAGCGAGGGAGAGGGAAAGTGGAGCATGGACGAAAACACACACACACGCGCGCTCCCACACTCACCCAGCGAAGTTACACCTACTTTCTGCACACGTGCAACAGAGCAGATCCATCGTCAGCTTGCCCGTCCGTGGGTGTGTCCTTCTTCCTCTTTACTCACATTTTTTGGCTTGAGACACACCCACTCTGTTTTGTAGGACAGGGCACACACACACACACGCAGAGGAGCGTGTAACTCTGTCACTGTCACTGGAAGTAGCTGTTCAGTTAGAGGATGGTGTAAGATGTCATGAAGAAACAACAGAGTGGAAAAGACTGAATTGTTCTGATGAAACGAGGTCTTTGAGGAGAAAGGAAAGGTGTGTGTTCACATGCGCTTCTCATGAGGAAAAGCTGGGGAGGAGGCAGAAGGAGGAAGAAGGCTAACGCACACTCACCTACACACTTCATGGCACAGGAGATGGTGAGTGAAATAGGCTTCAGCAGTAACTTATTTTATGGGTTTACAAAGTGCAGATCTGACGCTGGGTTCTGGATTTTGGCTTGTAACAGGAGAGAGAGAGGGTGTGTGTGTGTGTGTGTGTGTGTTTCGCTCTCTGTATGATTACTGTTCCTCAATCTGGGTGATTCAAACTTCTTTGGGAATTGGGAACAATGGATTAGTTTTTCTCACCACAAGTGCCGTCCAGCACTCCCATCAGACACCAGTGGAGATAGCACCACACTCAGGGTCTCTGTGGATTACCTTACTGCCTTGTATGAAAGACACATGGATACAGAAGGAAGGATGCTGGTTCATTGTCCTTCCATGGCTGAGAGGAGCTGCTCACAGACCTCCACTATCCCACTATCCAGCCTCATCTTTGCCAACAGCAGGTTGCTTTCCGAGAAAAAAAAAAAGGGATGAGCTGGGACTTGGTTTATTATCAGGACACCTACTCAGGATTACTGCTTGTTACTGAAACATGGCTAAATACAGCTATGGCCGCTATTGCAGCTCAGGCCACCGCAGCGACAGAAACCAGGATTCCGGTAAGAACCATGGAGGTGGTCTGTGTATTTATGTAAACAAGAGCTGCTGCACAAACACTGTCATCATCAGTGACATGTGCTCACCTGCTCTGGAGTCTGTGGCATCAGAGTGCAGCCCCTCAGCCTGCTGCAGGAATTCTTATTGTTACAACAGTGTTATTCCAGCCAGACACTGATGCTAACCCAGCACTGTCATAGGAGCTTCTGATACACAACCTCTTGCTCTTTTTAGCTATACATTTCCAATTATTGATTGTTATTGTGTTGGTTGTGTGTAATGTTGAATGACTTTAGAGTCGCAAAGTCAATTTTGTAAAACAACACAATATGTCAAGGTGGTGGAATGGACTTTAAACAGTACAAATGCTTTATGAATGCAGCTGTATATCATGTTGTGGTTTTGTGTAGTTAAAGTGTTCTTTAATCATGAGTGTAAAACATATTAGGCCACATAGTGAAACCTGTTCTGGGCTGGATGGCATACGCAGTACCAGCCCTGTAATGACGAATGTTCCTGACGTACTAACTGACTGACTGACTGGGAGAGTTGAGTGATCATAACTCCACCATTGGTCAACCAAATACCACATGACTGATCTGGAGTTCCCCCTGCTTGGCTGTGACCCCTTTCAAAATGAACTGGCACAAACAGTTTCTTTCTGTAGGCGCTGACGTCCTGTAGTGCTGCCAAGTTAGTATATTGTTGTTAGATGTACAGTATATACTTCACTCACGAATAAAAAGCAACAAACTTAGTGGCTGTTTGGACACATCATGGATACTCAGAGTTTCCAATTCCAATTTTACTTCAATAAACCCAATGACATTCACCTGTAGATTTACCTGTACAGTTTTGCAGGGTACTTTTCTGGCGACGTACCTTTGGATATAGAAATGATACCTCTGTTTCTCTGAGTGAATGTGCAATCATAATAAAGGCATTCTTGTCTATTCTATTCGGTACCTGCCTGGGTCTGTTTACCTGCCTGCGTGCTTTCCCACATGAACTCACGTCAGTGGAAGGTAAGAGGATCCCTGGGCTCTGGTCCATCCTTCCAGTCAGAAACAATTACCCCGCCATGTCTCAATAATGCTCTGCTGTCGTTAGACAAACGCCGTGTTGGCTGCATAAAGAGACAGGTTGTCAGACAGGCAGAAGGTATATTTGTGGAGGTTGAGAGGTGATGGGAGTAATGATGAAATGCCAAATGCTGATGGGGGAGTGAAACAAACAGCAATTACACACTATGTTTACCTGAACTGTAACAGGCATAATATCAGTCACATTTATACAACAGAAAGCAATGCACCTTTATGATGCTGCATGTATAGAGTTGTCAGACTCAGTGACATATAACAGCCTGCAATTCACTTTGAGTAACCACTACTCTATCTGAGTAATTCACTTACTATCGTAACCAAACTGATGTTAGACAGCCTTTTATACAGGGTGTAAAACTGCCACTTGTTTTCCATTTACTAACATTTCAACATGTTCTAATTTGACTTTTTCTTTTATTCAAAGCTACAACACTTAAGACCTTGGAGGAAGCACTAAGTACAAGGGGAGGAGAGGAATACATTAACTGTGAATTAGATGTGTTGGAAAAGGAGATGTTCTTGGATCATATGAGTCTTTAACAGATTCTTGAAGACAGAGAGGGATGTCAGTGTTTGGTAGCTCATTGCAGATGTAGATGAGCATCAGTGATCGGATTTGATCGGAAGGCAGTGGCATTCGATCAGAAATTGAATGACAAGTGCCTGTGAATGATCAAAAACCAGATGCACTGCTGCATTCTGGACCATTTGTAATTGTTTCCACTGTACATGCTGGGAGATCTGTTGCAGTGGAGTAGGAGTAGTCAAGGGAAAAATAACCTTTGTCTGGACTAGGAGGTGCGTGGTATATTCAGCTAAGGCCTGATGTTGCTTATGTTGTATCATGTAACAGAGCACAACCAGGAGACAGATGAAGTATGACCAGAAAAGCTAGTCAACACACAAAAGTGACACAGATTTCATGCAACCTTGGTTGTAAGAAGAGATGAAGAGTATGTAGTTATATTGATATTGTGATATGGGATATATTGATTGGCTGGGATGATCAAGAGTTCAGTCCTAGAGAGGTTTAGTTGGGGGTCCTGGGTCTGGCAGGAAGGATGGATACACTTGTGTATCATTGGCATAGCGGTGATATGAGAAGCGTGAGTGGATAATCAAATACAAGGAGATGTTGTATACTGCAAATGGAAGGTTTCTTAAATGCCCTCTAAAAAGTTTGAGAGACATTTCAGTTTGGACCAAAATGGTCTGATCAACTGACCAATGGACCAGGATTTAGGGCGAACATCCACATTCATCTCACAATGAAGTCTTAAACTTTCAACCCTCATATACTTCTTTGTACCTTGCAGGCACTTTAATCTAAAGCACTATCAAAGGATGAGTGATCAGATTACTCTTGATTGTGTGGGGTGGATCTGGTCTTTTATTTAGATCATCTTGGAACTTTGGGTGGCTTATGTTATCATCTATACAACAGGGTGGGCATGTATGGGCCTGAGGTGAGTGGATCATCTAGCATCCACCATGGCCTTATCACCATGAGTGTGATAGGATGACAGATCTGTCCTTATCTGTCCAAGGAATATACCCTGATCATAGTTTCCTGCATAAGTCACTTCCTGCATTTTCTTTTGCTGATTTTACATCATTTCCCTCCACGTTCTTATGTAGCCCATCTATAGATCTGTGTTTTTTTAAGTGGTGAGTGAAGTTCCTTCTTCAAACCAAAACTGTCAACTCATCTATTCAATTTTAGATCTCTTGTGACTATTTGAAGAGTTTTTGCTTGCACAAGGAAGTGTCAATTTAGAACAACACCGCTGTTGATAGTTTGTGTATTTGCTGTAAGAAGCAGAATCCTTCCGACAGCCTCTGGAAAATATGAAATGTGAAATATAAAATCTAAGCTACTTCCTCCTGGTTCTTAAGGCAATTTAAATCAAGCTGAATACAATAATGTATCCTGACATATTCCTGCCTACAGAATATTCCCCACATGTCGGGCTAATTTATGTTAGAGCACCAGTGTCAGATGGAGTCCTACCCTATATAAACCCTACATATCTAGGCTCACTTTGCATCAAATTATAATGAATTAAGAATGTATTGCAAAGTTTAGCATCACATCCCTCAGAAAAGACACAATAAGTCCATCCATATCAGTTTGGGAGGCAGCCTAATCTCAAGACAACTGCTTAAGTTCCCAGGTCTGGTGTCAAATGACCAGACTGACACTAATATTGTTCTTCTATTTAACAACCAGTGAGGGAATTTCCACTGGTAATTGATTGAGCTCATTGCTGAACCCTGACACATTTATTGAATTGCCCATCCCTAATTCCCTCTATACCTGCTCAGCCTGTGACAGGAGCCTGCTTGATGTCATTTCCTACTGGGCTGGGATGTGGCGAGCAGTTTTTGTTTGAGTTGGAAGTAGCAATGGAGAGAGTGTATTTATGTGCCGTGGTGGGTGTTAACATGCTGTGAGAGAACCTCTGACTCTGCAGCTCTCAGCAGAACACAAACACTCAAACACAACTTAGGAGCAGGAGCTGTGATCTCATCCTGGTGCTCGGTGTGTGTGGTCATAGTAGATTCTTGATGAGGTCACAGGAGGGACATCATTAGAAACTTGTTTATTGCAATGTTAAGACAAGCTACAATGGTTCCAGTGCTGATTGGTGCCCAGTTCCTGTTTGTTTCCAGGCCAGTTTGCCAAGGGGCTAGGAGCACCCTGACATCATTTAGGTTTATGAGAGGAGTGGTGTGGGCAGAGCAGGAAATAGGGGAAAAGTTGCCAGCATCAGTTAGCAAGTTAGCTTTAGCGTTCCAGTAGCTGACACAAAAGGTCAATATATGACTCTGAGGGCAGCCTCACTGTATTTGTGTAGTTGGTTGGATATTATTGATTCATGAGTTGGGCAGGTTGAGCAAAATGAACAAGGTTGAATTTACTGTTAATATGTAATAACTTGGTATCATGACATCTAAATTTGAAAAAAAAAAAAAATCCTCAACTTTTAACTTGCTAGAAAAAAAACATTGCGTTCTCCTTTCAAAGCAAACTGAAAACCTTTACTGAAGACAGAGTGTGACAAGAAACAACAGGTTTGATGGGAAAAGTAGGCCGTACTTAAATTCCTATGTTAATGACACCTCTTTCCACTCCTGGTCTCACTTGTTTACAGTAAATATTACTTATTACTAACTATGATGGCTATATGTGGCCTTTGGTACAGTATGTCCAAGTAATTCACACACTCTTTGTTTGTAGATGCCGTAAGTTAATCTGTCTTGTAAATTGCTCAGTTGAATGAATTATGGCCATACTGACAGTAGGCCGTTCATTCTGTCCCTCAGTGCTTGTTACTCTGTCATCACAGCCGTGTTGCCATTGTTGTCTCTGAACCCTGGCAGTGTAGTGGAGGTCATGACATGACATGGCTTAATAAAACCACAGTTCCTGTTTCAGTGCAACAAGAGAAGCCCTTTTGTTTTGCTCACACACCCTCCTATTTTAAAGTAGATGCAGGGCTGTCATGTCTGACAATGTCTGACTGACAGCCCCAGTGCATGACATTAGTGTGACACACTTCAGTGGGTGTGTGTGTGCTGCTGATTGTTAGCCGAAGGGCTCAGTAGAATGTATGTATGTATGTCCCTACAGAGTTTTAGTGTAATAGCAGTTTCCTTCTGATCAGTGGTTGATAATTGTGTACAATCAGTGCTATCAGTGTTTGTGTTTGTTTGTGTGTGTACTGCTTGAAGTGATGAACACAGAAGCTAAAGTAAGTGACTAAACTACTATCCTGACCATTTTTTTTGGGGGGGGGGGGATTTTTCCAAACCAACAATCAGGTGAACTCCACTCAGTGATTAGTCAGGTATGTGAAGGAGGCTTGAACTCTTCTTTCAGCTCTCTCTTTGTGTGTAAAAATAAATACAACACGATAAAAGCCTGTTCGTGTGACTCACTGCGGTCCAGAAACATTTTATCAAATGAGCCTGGTGCATCTCCATCTCACTATAACCTGTGTGTTCCACTGTCGGCATGTTCACAGTCCAATCCCGAGTCATTCCCACTCTGTTTGAAGTTTGCTTGCAATATTTTTATGGCTGTTTTGCCAGACTGAGCATGTAAGGGAGAACCTGCCAATAGTCATTTGCTTGCTGTTTTGCCGCATTGTAGTTTCTAGGCCACATTAAAAAAAACTGCATTTGGGAGTTGTGACAAAGTTGGTGGTGAGAAAATACAAAGGAGGTCAGAAAATCTTTTCATACTGGATCATGTTGTGTTAATAAAAGCAAGCTAATGAAGCTACAGAGAGGGCATTCATTCATTGGAGCTTTTACTGTCTTTATGTTCAGTGCCAAAACATCAACAAAACACTAGTACTTCCTGTGGTGAATGGTTTAACACTAACTAATGCGCCCCTGTGCGACCTCAGGGGGTGATTGATGGGTTACTGCTCACTGATTCCATCTTTAATAAACTCACATTTTGACTTCCAGCAGCGATCACTCAACCATGTTTGTAACGTTTGCTTTGGCTTTATATCTTTGACAGTGAAGAGGAAATGCAGTGATCTATGCTTCCTTCAGTCGAGTTTTAGTATCTGTCAGACTCTGCATGGTTGAGATTGTTTTTGACACTAAAGCTGCGGCTTGTTGATGTTAATTATTAATGAAGACGTATAGAACGCAGCCCACATCAGGCTGTTTTTCTCAGGCTGTGCTGTGGGGGTCTTTGAAACAGAACTGTCTCAGAGGCTTGACTAATATCTTTTTCTTTCCAGTGATATAGTGTTGCGTCCTGGTTTGATGGGAGTGACAGATTATGACACAGACAAGCAGGACATCCTGTCGTTATAGAGGAGAAATCGGCTCTGGAACATTTCGCTGACTGCTCGCCCATCGATTAGAAGGCAGATGCTGGTGTTCAAGGGGGCTGTTTGGTTTTACCAAACAAACGCTGCTCAAGTTTGATGGAAACTGCTGGTTGTGAGGAGAATCGGAGGAGGAGAGAGGAGGTGATGCGTGAGCTTTGTGTATTAATGCTGCAGGGCTCCGTGGTGCAGTGAGTGTTGCTTTAATAAATCAGGTTTCTTTTGTATCCTGGGTCAGAGAAGGTATAAAAGCCAGTGAGAGACAGATGCATCATTTGAGTGAAAGTGAAGGTGACAAGTGAGGAGACAAGACTCTGGCTCATAGGATGTGCAGGAAGAGACACGTTGCAAAAATAATTTCTAGCATTGAATCAGTAGGAACTTTTTTAAAACCACACTTTGGTCTGTCTAGTTTTCTGTGAACCCAACCAGTGGTTAATACCTAAATCCTAGATCCCCTGTTTAAGTGAATGAACAAATAAAGTAAGAATACATGATTATATAAAGCACAATCAGACACAAAAGCGAAAATCAACCAAACAATCACAGGGATAGAGGTTTATAAAAGATGGATTTTTAGAAGCAGCTTAGACCAGATCCAATCCAGAGATTCAGCAAACCTGAAGATAATTCCAGAGAGCTGGTTAAACAGCAAAGGCTTATATGCTAATTACAAAGCTAATTGAGGAACAGCGGACCAAGTTTTAATTAATAGCCTAGTAGCTTGCTCCAACAGATATAGAAGCAGCTTGGCTGAGGTACATATGACTGGATGGGTTTAGTAAACCGGTGGTCAAAGTTCATCTGCTGGTCAAAGATGAAGAGCCTGGGGCGCCGTGTGGTGCAGTGGGTTAAGCAGAGGCTATAGTCCTCGCTGCAGTCGGCCCTGGTTTGAATCCCGCGTTGGGCACCATTTGCTGCATGTCATTCCCCCTCTCTCTGCCTCCCCATTTCCTGTCTCTCTACACTGTGCTATCCGATAAAGACAAAAATGCCACAAAAAATACTTAAAAAAAAAAAAGATGAACAGCCTTAGCAGTAGTTAGAACCAAATGCTCCAATAAACTGACCAACTGCAGCAGCAATGTTATCAGGAGGAACTCAGTTTTATCAAGGAGGACATTTAGAGACATCCAGGCTTCAATGGTGGCCAAAATAATCATGGAGGGAGGACAGCTGTGTCAGCTTACTGGGGTTTAGCCAAGAAAATGAAGTCCTCAACATAGGAATAACAGAGATGTGTCCTTAAAACTGCAGAACAGGAGGAACCCGATACAAAGAGAAAAGGGCTGGTCCAAGAACTGAACCCTGAGGGACTCCACTGTCAACTGTTCATGCGAACATTAAACATATATAAGGCAGTAACCACGTTAAGGCTGTAGGAGTAATGAAGCCTGTCAAGTAAAATGGTGACTGCATCAAACGAAGCAGTCAAACCAAGCCCTTAGGTCAATTTTAGTAAAG
Source organism: Caranx ignobilis (assembly GCA_021432705.1). Lineage (NCBI taxonomy): Eukaryota > Metazoa > Chordata > Actinopteri > Carangiformes > Carangidae > Caranx > Caranx ignobilis. Next base: position 78,280,932 of record MU269990.1, on the reverse strand, counting down.
CAGCCTCAGTACTATATAATGAAAGACCTGTTGAACTTTGATTTCAATCCAAATCCAACTCGAGAGTTGAGCCAGTAATGTTGTGTTCAAGGATTTTAGATAGAATTGGTAACTTGGAGATTGGTCTATAATTATGCAGTTAGGCTGGGTTGAGAGTGGGTTTTTAAGAAGTGACTGAATGCTGGCAGTTTTATAACGGTCTGGTTGTCCGGTAGTTTATATAAGAGGTGAGAGTAGTTAACAGGAAGGACATGCTGTCGAAAGTTTGTGGGTACCATATCAACAAGACGAGATCTTCTAAACTATCTCCCAGGTCTCCAGCAGATTGTTGATGAAATCCTCTCTGGGAATCTTTGGACTGTTGTTTTCCAGAGTCGCTGGTACTGTCATGAAAGATGACTGTGGAGGCAGAGTTATGAGTTTTAATCAGCTGCAGAGAGGTCTCATTAAGACCTTTTATTCCATTCTTACTATTTTTTAGCCATTCCAATATGGTAATATTTATCACTTAAATAGATAATAACTACAATAAATGAGTCCAATGTGCTAAGCTACAGAAGATGACATATAAAGGCCTGCAGGTCCTCGTTCATGAAAAGCCTTTTATTCTCTTTTTTGGCACATGAATATCCCTTCCCTTGACAGTGCATGGATTTGCTGTATAACTAATAGATGGATTGGTGTGACTTGATAGAGGGCAGAGACAGGAACCAAGGGCACAGACAGCAGTAAGACATATACAAGGGTTCCCTGTCCATCAAACCACTGACATTGCAGTCATTTGATTGACGTGTGAACCATCTGGTAAACTGGATGCTGACGCCGCATGTGTGAAAAACCTGTCATGACTCATGACATGAATCAAAGCATATCATCACGTGGTAGGCACAGTGGTGCAGTGGTTAGTAGCATCACCTCTTACCTCCCAGGCAAAAAGGTTCTGGGTCCAAACCCTGGAGCCTTTCTTTGAGGAGTTTGCCTGAACACGTGAGGTTCTCTGTACATCAGCACTGTGATAGACTGACAACCTCCTATACAAACGAAAGCTAAACACACTGAGACAACTTATAAAAAAAACTTGACCCAACTTGTCGACAACTGCTGGCTTGATTTTGAAAACTACACAGCTGAATTACATTTCATTTACCTCCAAACCCGCTTTTGTTGTATTTGGAGACAAATGACAGGGACACATTCACAGATCAGACTCTCTCTCTCTCTGTGAAGGAGGTATCGAACACCAAAGCAGCTGCCAACAAATGTTCAAACAGGACTCTTCATTTGCACGTAGACTCTTTACACTGTTGCCAGCAGACCTTGACGTGGTTCGTTCACTTGCAGTCAGTCAGCCTACACTTTCTCACAAAACACCCACAGTGCCTGCAGCACAATAAGATATCAGGTGGTGAAATTGGGGGATATTAAGCTTCCAAACGAGGACATTTTTGTGTAGTCACCGAGGCAATGCGTCAGCAGACAGGAGGTTTCCCGGAACGACTCTTACTGTCAGTTTTTGGGAAGCTGCTGTGGCACGAAGCCAGGAGGGAAGCAGAGGGGGAAGTTAAAGATTTACAACTTGGCATGGTGGCGAGTGCTTTTACTGACTAACTCGCTCTCTCTCTCCCTCTGTGTGTGTGTGTGTGTGTGTGTGTGTGTGTGTATGAGACAGAGAGAGAGAGAGTTAGAGAAAGTGTGTGTTTGGTTGTGTGCACGTGTGCAGAAGCTGGAGGGTGACTAAAGATCTTGGTTTACTGTAAGTCTGTGATGTGTCAAGATTATGTCATGACCTGCCCCCACCCTGTCTGTCTTACACACAAACACAGACAGACACACACACACACACACACAGACTGAAAACAGTATCCTCTGATGTCAGCCTCTATTCTGATTTAAGTGCTTGTGGTCATGATGACACGGCACAGGGTGACCCTACATCATACCACCCATCCATCCATCCATCCATCCATCCACCCATCCATCCATCCATCCATCCATCCATCCATCCATCCATCCACCCATCCACCCATCCATCCATCCATCCATCCATCCATCCATCCATTCATTCACATTCACCAAGGGATGTCAAAACAATTCTGTAACAGATAGATCACCAATTTAAATACATAAAAATGAATGGAGACATGTTATGCATATTTCACTGCATTTGCTTAACATTGTGTCAGCTGGTTGGAGGCGGGTGTCGTGGGCATGTTTTGGGCAGATCCCTTGCAGTCTGGGCCTTCATCCTAAGTGGACGGTAAAACCTGACATCAGGCTTTGCACAAACCTCACATAGATCTTGTTACCGAGCGTTCAGAGAGACTAGAAACCATGTGAAATCTGGTTGGTGGATTACAGCAGGACCTCTACAGCTCATGTTGTGCAACTTTGCAGAGGTTCAGCAGGGACATATGACATAACATAGTAAGGATGTTCTAAAATATGAAACAGCATAATATGTCTCCTTCAACAACAAAAAGGCTGAGAATCATGTCAAGGTTATGACCAGATGAAAACCCTGTGGGAGCTCAGTACACCCCCCTACTTGGATAGATACACTTGGCAGGAGCAAAGATTACGTACGTAACTCAGAGAGACAGATGCATCAATGGCTCTTCAACATCTGGCTGGATTGGACATTAGACAGCATTTGGTGTCAAAGGCTTTATCGCTGGATTCACACTTGGATCTTGTGATGTGAGACAGTTGATTTGTTCCACCCAGGACATGATAAATGAAATACAGATGGCATACAGTTTGTTTGTTCAGTCCAGTACTTCAGAAACTGTTGTTGGGATAGTGAACATCGTGACTTGGAGTTCAGTGGATGCAGCTGCGTCAAGTCCCATGTCCAGTGTCATCATGTCACCATCGCCACTCAGACGTCACAGTCCTCTAGGTCATGGCGGCTCTAGACCTCAAATTTTAGATTTTCCAGGATATTTCCTCTCATGCAGAAAACATCTCCAGAGTCCAAAGCATGTCCAGTTGTCTTCTAGGTATGCTGGTGAATAGAACTGCCTTTTAAGTATAGGTTTAAACTGTTTATCTGAGCCTGATGAATGAAGTTAGAACGGCTTATTGTCAGTGTGGAAACAGAGACTCCTTTGTAGCTGCATCTTTGCAGCCATTTGCATCATGCCATCTTATCATCATTATTGGATCTACCAGCTGAAAACTTCACCATGTACAGTATACATATACATATACATATACATGTCGTGTCACATGTGTAAACATGGGCACAGCAGATAAAGTGACAGCAAATTGCTCCACAGAGACACATTAACTTGTCATCACATCACAGCCATGTCATATGGGATGACTTTGTTTACCATGACAACCGTGAATTCTAAGCTGCAGTCGGTCTGAAACCTAAATATGTGAATTTGCCAAAATTAATCACAGTGTGAAATGTATCGTCGACAAAATAGACAGTAAACTGTAGAATCCACTTTTGTTCTGCTTTGGTATATCTTTGTCAGCTGTGTGCCAGCTGTGTGGAGTGTGTGTGCGTGTGTGTGTGTGTGCCACTGTGAGGCACAGCCGCTGACTTTAACTATCATCATGCTCCTTAGTCGAGATTGATGCTCTCTCCTGCCACCATCAGTCGTGCCTCCATTAACATAACTCTGCTCACTGGGGCTCATAGCCACTGCCCCCCCTGGGCTTTCACTCAGCAGGGACCTCCGCCTGAACCACGCCACTGACGCACATTAACACACACAGGATCCCCAGGCTACACAGACTACTGCAGAATTAGCTGCTTTATGGTAATGTCACTGATGAGCTCACAGCCGTAGCCTGTCTCCTAGTCTGACTTTTACCCATAGATCCCAACACTGGTTAATCATAATCATCGGCCCTGCTGCAAAACACAATGTGGGATTATAACCTGTGAACAAGACAAGCTGTGCAAGTCAGGCCCTGAGGTTGTCATGGTTTGATATAGAAGTCTGTCAGCCCTGTCAAACATTACTTTACATTGTACTGGTCTGATTTTCCATTGTCAGACTTATAAATACAAGTTAAACTTTGGCTTAGATTGGAAGTGTTATACGTCGTTATTAGCTTGATGTATATTTAGGGCAAACTTCACAGGACTGATACAGCAAAAAAAAAAAAAGGTTAAATTTGGAAAAATGATGGAAAACCAAAATATTTTAAAGATAGATAATAGATAATATTCTGATAGTTTAAAGGTCAGATTTTATCAGTTTTATTTCATCACTTGTGAGAAGTAAGGAGTTGCAACAATGGAGGAAAAGAAAGAGGAAGAAACCAAAAGGAAGAAAACATCAGAGATAAAGAGTTAATGTCTCTAAAGGAGACAATCTGTGTGTGTGTGTGTGTGTGTGTGTGCGTGTGTGTGTGTGTGTGTGTGACTCTATTCTTTCCATTCTTTCCATTTGTTAAGTGCACAGTACCTGAGACCTGTTCTGCCAAGGTCACAGGTGACGTAAGGGAAATGTAAGGTGAGGTAGCCACACCAAAGGATTATTTGTTCTTGCCAGCGAGGAAGCCCCTCCCACCTCGTGAAGTGGAGAGCAGTGACGAACATGAAATTTGTCATCAGTGAAAATATGTAAAGCAGCGTGGTGAACAGGATTCAGTTGCGGATGTAATGTATACAGTACACCTCCATAACCAAATACAGGAAAGCCTATATAGACAAACAAATTGGATGGATGGATGGATGGATGGATGGATGGATGGATGGATGGATGGATGGATGGATAGGTAGATAGATAGATAGATAGATAGATAGATAGATAGATAGATAGATAGATAGATAGGTATTTAACTGTGGGTTTTTCATATAACAATGTATCGGTTGCTGTGGTCGTTTGAAAACATCCCAGAATGCCACAGTTGTGAGGTTTGAATTACTTTTCAGTGAAACTCTCCTTGTTTGGATATAACAAAATATCATTTGACATCAGCGGCTCACCTACACACATTCTCTCATCTGCAGATTGCCCGCTTTTATTTCGCTCTCATTTTCAGACAGCGGTGCCGCAGGATGACTAATAGTTGTTGCTAAACGCTGCGAACATCCTCTGCATCTCCTCCACCTTTCTATCCATCCATTCGTTCACCCTCCCATCCCTTCTTCAAGGTTAACTACAGTGCGCGCAAAACCTATAGCGTTTAGGTTAAAACTGTGACTCAGTGGAAAAAACCTGACACCAAAAAATAGAGTGGTTATGAAAGATGTGCGATGATCACCGCAGTGGAGTAATGCACCACGAAAACAAAACGTTATATAAACTGGCAATCGTCATCTTTTAACATCATTTCTACTTCTCTTGCTTCCAGGCACAGAGGCAGCGTGGACAGACGGACAGACACAGCGACAGGGAGGATGACATCACCATCACCATTGGAGCCAGGGCCTGCCATTCATGCCAGCGGTGTGTGTCTGTGTGTGTTGTGTGGGAGCCTCTGTTTCGACATGTCACTTCCTTGGGGAGAATAGAACAGGAAGCCGGAGTGAGAGCCGACAACAAACACTCGCCTCACCCCCACAAGGAAGCCTTTCTCCCCCAAGAGAGAAAAAGGAGGGGTGTGTGTGTGAGTGTATGTCCCCAACTAACTCCCGCATTCAGACTACAAAGGGCTGGTTTGCGTAAGCCTCTGCTGTGTCTTTAGTTTCCTTTTAGCTCAGGTCTGACCATCACGGAACCTCTGAACACTCTGTGATCACTGTTACTTTTCAGACAGAGATGAACGCACACACCAGATTAATTCAGTTTAGAAACTATCTGCAGATATTGAAAAGTGTTTTCCATGGAAAAGATAGTAAGATGCACAAATAACACAAAAACAATGACACTTAATGTGAATATCATGATCATGAATGATAATAAGCAACAACACATGATGATGCATTGGCTCTACTGCTTAGCTGTGCAGCAGCCAGTCCCAGGACAGGACAGGGTCAGGGAACCAGCCAATCACAGGGCTGAAAATAAACAGAATACTCACATTCACACCTATTAGAAATTTAGAGTCACCACTATAAACATAATGATCATGGAGTTTGGAGTTCAAATCTGCTGCGAGGCGACAGGGCTTCACCACTGCACCGCTGCGCTGACCTTGTTTGTTCATTTTATCATTTATTTGCCTACGCCAACACAAATAGCTCTGCAACAGGTCAGCCACTCTCTATGTACTTGTTTCCCATGGCGCGGGGTTATTGCTAAGTAACACACAAACATCTCCCTGACCTGCACACTAGCTGCTACTTTGTGACCACACGTCCCCTCAGGTGTTCACCAAGGCTTCTTTCCTTTCATTCATCCTGTTTTCACAACCAAACCATCATTTCATTTCATCTGTGATCGATAGAAAGGAGACAGGCTGTTGCATCACATGCTGTTCTCACAGGTGAGAACGATTTGCGTCCACTCTAGCGTTTCCAGCTCGAGTAAGTAGAGGCCTCTGTCCACAGAGAAGCACCTGAACAAAAGAAAAGCTGCTCAGTCTCTTCTCCTTCTTCTTTTGTTTGAGGTGGCACAGCATCCTGGCACGCAGCCCCCCTGACCCTCACTGGGCAGCTTACATCATCCATTTGCAAAAGCTCTGTTTACTCTGCACACACCAGAGCACCAAGCTGGCTTTTTAAGATTTGTGGGAACTGTTTTTTTTTTTTTTTTGGAAAAAGCTGGATCCTGTGGTCTGGATGGGAGTATTTTTAACCGAGAGAAAACGATGAGTCCTGCATTTGTAAACAGTCATTTTTTACAGTATACTATCATGGCAACACAATTAACCTTCATTTCCTTTTGTTCATTTGATTGTTTATATCTTCTCCCATGTTGAACACAGATGTCTCATATGAACACTACTGCAGTTATTATTTTTATAGTCATCTATTTGGCTTCATTTCACCATTTCCTTTTATTTGCTGTAATCCAATACACAAGGTGCTGTTGTAGCTCAAAAGGCTGTTTAATCAGGTTAACTGGGTTTGGTTGAATGACTAATTGCTTTTATTTTGAAGCTTTGAACCATGATTAATAAGGTAAAATAGCTTGTTTGTGCTGGGCTTTGGCAAAATAACAGGAATATTTGAGGATGTGATAAGTCAGAGTGAAGCTCTGTAATGTGCTGGATTGGAGTGAGCCTTTTATTAGGAACACCTGTAGCCTACTCCAGCTAGTCAGCCAATCATGTGGCAGCAGTGCCGTACAGATGAGCTTCAGGTAATACAATAGCACAGGGAAATGATGAGACAGGTTGGAGCTGACAGAAGCTACAGTAACCACTCTTTATAACCACATCATGTTCTCCTCTCCTCCTGTTGTCACCAGCTTGTAGCTGTAGGCTGCAAGCACCATGCTGAATTACATTACACAGCACAAACATTTGTCATGTCGCAGTCATCTGGCTGCTGTGTTGTGCCATTTATTCCCTCGTGAGCAGCAGCAGCAGCAGCAGGTTGTCTATGTGACAGCACCGCTGCTGTACAGCTGACCTTTGACCTCCCCAAACTAGGGACAAGGGAGATGGAGAGCGTAAACAGACAGTCAGCCACATCAACATAGTAACTGTTTAACAGAGTGGCACAGGTGCTGCTAGATGTCATGTCGCCCTCTTGTGCCTGCAAAGAGAATTGCAGCACTCTTAACCCTGTATGGTCGGATGATAAAATACTGTCTTGAATTCCATAATGAGGTCATTTCTGCTTCAATAATTCAGCTAGAAGGCACTACTGCCACCACGGCCCCACCATCCTCAGCAGGTGGGTGGAGGGAAGATTTTCCAGCCGGGCTGTGACTTTAGTCCCACCATTGCGAATCATCTTGACTCTCATCATTCAAACACCTGTAAGGGCCGTTGTCACAATGCAGCATTTACTGTAGCCACGTTGTCATGGCAATCCGGACGGTTATGTAAGTGCCGGGTGCCGGTTCCCACAAATGGTGAGAACAGAGGTCTTTGTGCTGTGACACGAGACACCACACACACACACAGTCACTGTTTCCTCCAGCTGGACGTGGTCGCCTGCTCGTATGTTACACAGGAAGCAGAGGTGTGTGTCCAGCCAAACAACAACAACAGCCTCTCTGAGATGCTTCATCTAATGCTGAGCTTTTAAAATCAGATTCAGATCTAGTGTGTGTGTGGAGGGGGGGTTGTCGGCTGGGTGGTACAATCCTCCCTCTGTGGAGACAGACAAAACATTTTGCTGATTCACCACAGGCTCTGACTTATCTTAATGTTTTTAATATTTTCTCAGTGAAACTTCATGTGGCAGTTGGCATCATTCCACTGTTTTTATCAGCTTTTCTAATGATTAATTCCCTGTTGTGAAAAGCAATTGTCAAATCAACTATAATGAGTGAGTTAAGTCTCTAAACACATCTTTTTTTCTCCTCATTTGAACAAACTCTGTACTCACATACTTTCAATATAGTTGATACGGTGGAAATCCTGGACTCTGGGTGGCCTCAGGCAACGAAGCTCATCAAAGAAAACAATTTAAAGGTGCTCCCTGAACGCCTCACACTCACGAAATGTGTGGACATCACATCATTAGGGGCCTTTCTTTGCTGCAGTGCACTGGGTAATGTATTTATGCGAGGTTTAAAAGCGTTGTCATTGCAGAATCTGTTTATATGCCGGGTCATCTGGGGCCCAGTGTGCCTCACCAGATGTTGGCTGGGGTGCAGAGTGCTGTTAATTGTCAAATGAAAGGAGGATGAACAACAGTTGTGATGTTTATAGGGGCCTGTCTAATCCTCCTGTCTAATCCTCCACATAGGTGGAAGGAGTGTGTGCAGTGCTGTGCAGATGCTGAGCAAAAGCTTTTGTTGAGCCTTGCAATGGGACACAACAGACAATTAACTGATTAAGTCTCAGAAAATATATCACCACTTTGGAACTCTCTGGGGAGTTGAGTTTGATTTTAAATTACCCAATGAACAGATTGATCTAACAAGTGGGTTTTGGAGTGTTGAGCTCGATGTGACACTGCAGGAGCTCATGGGAAGTTAGGTGAGCTCCTGTCGGACTAAAGGCTTGTGTACAGAACAGTCAGGAACTTTCCACTCTACTGTCATGTGATTCTTTCTTCCCTCACAGGACCAATGACAGCGAACACGAGGCTGTAAACCAAGTAAGTACGTGTGATAATGTACTGTGGGACTGAAAGGACATCGGACTGACAGCGTCTGATATGAGTTTCTCCTGACAGAGACAGAGTTGTCAGCAGAGCTGTGGTGTCTGCGACGTTCCAGTGTTTCTCTGCCGCCAGGGGCGAAGCTTCACCACATCCATGTTTAAGACAGAGTTACACTAAAGCTGTCACTGTTCTCCTCCCCTGACAGGAGCAACACAGGAGGGATCTATCTATCTATCTATCTATCTATCTATCTATCTCTTTTTCTTTTCTTTACATGTGTGTTCTTTATTTATGTTACTGCTGTGTTGTCTGTCCTGTCAGACAGTAAGCTGCTGCTATAGCTTCTATTGGGATCGTACAGTGGTCAACACTGAGTCATGAGCTTTCTTCTGTCAAATGAAGTTCACCCTCTCAAGGCTGAATATGAATTCCACCACATTTCAACCTGACAAAGACTGACAGACACTACCCTCCGCCTGCTTGTGTTCAGGCTCCTGCTTGTTAAATGTACAAAAACATGAAAGAAAAATCCTAATAGCCATAACACATAACCGTCACTCCCTGCCGATGGCTCATCTCACCGCTGCAGCTGTGGTCCGACACCCCAAACATCTTCCCCCAGAAGCTGGTTTCACGTGGTGGTTTAGATGTGTGTTTCTGTTGTCTAGCACCATTTGAAATCAGTGTTCTTGGGGACAGGAGGACAGCTCCGGCAGTGAGTGAGCCTCATGAGGACGAGCTCAAGACAGCCCTCCCTCCTCCCCTTCTTTTTCTCCACTAACAGATAACTGATTTCTTCTGATGCTTAGAGCCTGCTGCGGCCGTCTAGCACCATTTGAAATCGGTTATAAAACCGTGGATCAGTGCATCTAAGAGTCTTGAACTAAACTACCAGAAGAAAGTAAACACTGTCTCCTGCTGGAAGAAATCACTGCAGATGAGTTTTTTAACTTCAGCCATTCAAGGACAAACTACTTGGCCTCAGCTTTAATAAGTCAATTTTATTCAGATTCATTGTAAGCCTGAGTATTTGTGTCATTTATGTTGCTGTACTGACCTGACCTGCTCCACTGGAGCCTCATAGACGTCACAGATTTCTGAGTAGTTTGTTAAATATGAAAAAAAAACTTTATACTTTTTTAATACACTTCATACTGCAGCTCAGTGTCCGTATGATGTTCTTTGAGATTTAACTAGAAGCAAAAGAGATCTTGTCCAGCTCACTCTGAAGATTGATGCTGAAGGAAAACTTCCAATCATGTTCTTCTCTGAACCTCTCATCTCACTGCTAATATTCTTGCCATTCAAAACACATGTGGAGACGACTGTTAATGGCAGGTCTGAACTATGGGAACTCCAATGTATGACCTTGACCTTTCCCTGTCAAGTGCTTAGAGATTACATAATGTTGGGATTTGGGATGTACAAATAAAACTGCATTGTAACGGCAGACTGTGTTTTGTGTTTGACTTTTATTCAGTGCTGTCATGTTCTCCAACTCCAACGTGCAAACATACAGTATGTTTTGTGAGGATTAAAACAAAATATATGTGGATGATCCAAACAGAAATAAGTGAAATGATATTACCAATAGCAAAGGATATATTATGACAAAAGATGATACATTTATTTTAAAATTATAGGCAATAAAAAAAAAACAGTTTCTCTGAACATTACTGTTTGTCTTCATAATGGTTGACCAAACTAAAAAAGAATAGAAACGTGTTCATACAACTAGTAAATTAGTAAATACAACTAATTTACATAACTAATGTGCTAAACTCATCAATTAATGAGGGGACTTCAGACGTGTCTTTTTGAGACATAACTGAAGGAGTCCACCCTGCAGGTGTCACAGTAAATACAGACTCACTGTCTTCGGTCCTATACAGTATATCCACTGCAAAAAAACTCTCACTTCCTGGAATGTCAGTTGTAAAATGGGAACAAAGGCTGATTTCAGAATCTTTCCACAGGTAAATTAACAGGCCACGTTTCCTTAATTAAAGAGACATCTGAAACTCACATTCCTATTTGGACTGATTCATAATGTTGATAAAACTGATATCGTTTCTTCATTTTATAACAGGTATGAAACATGGCACATCTCTATGAATCTATGAAGTGCAGTTTGAAACATCTTATAATGTTCCTGGGAGACATTTTTGTTTGTGGGAGAATAATACAAGTTTATCATGTTTTGGTCCGGTCCAGATTCCGTGATCCCAGATCAGACTGGTGTTCAGTCTCTCCAAGATCAAACCTACAGCTTCTTTGACTGGGACAGTAGCTAACAGAGTCAGTGTGTCTACAGTGTAACAGTTCTCCAGCTGCTTCCTGTGAATGTCAGCGGTGTATCAGTTTCTGCCTGCTGCTCATTCGTGTCCACAGGCTGCGAGCTGTCTGAGCGATGGTCACCCTGCGGGGAAGACGGAGACTCCTCAGAGGCTCCCTGATGCACGCCAGCACTCCTGGCTCTGCGGGCTGCCCCAGGTATTCGTGGGAAATGTAGTTTATCCTCCTCAGCTGTTTGCTGTAGTAGTTCCTCAGCTCACAGAGCTCCTCGGCTGCGGTGTCAGAGATGCCTGAGGTCTGGGATGGAGAGCCGGGCACGCTGTTGGCAAGGGCGACACCGTCTGGACGCAGAGCAGCAATGTCCTCCATTTCTACATTAGCACGGGGTTTCCTCCTCGATCTCTGAGGGGTGGTGGATTTCCTCTTTGAGCAGGGTTTACCTGGACGTGACGGCGTTTCCTGATCATCACTAACATTATTATCTATTATGTTAATTTCAACATCAACAACTACACGTTGAGTCCTAACGGGTCCTCTCTTATCTTCATCTTCCTCACCGTGTCTGTGTGTGACTTGTCTTGGTTCCTCTGTCTGTTGGTCTGACTGGCCGACTGGCCTCAAGTCCTGTTTCCTGGACAGGTTCCTCTGTTCTTTAAATAGTTTCTGTTTGGGTTGTGGGGGGCAGCTGTTGTCCATGACAACGGAGTCAAAGGTTATCTCACCCTCCTTCTCACTGACGCTGACAGCTGATGGCTCCTGTGAATATGAAAACCTGTGTTAGTGAACAGTAGAAAAGTGAAGCATTAAATCATGAACCCAGAAAAAACCCAGAGGAAGCTCAACATGCCAAAACACTGTAGCCATATTTATATTTTCTTTTAAATTGCTCTGAGGTAACATGGAGCCAGTCTATCCAGTCAGTGAAAATGATCTGACCATGTCAGCTCATGCAATGAAATGTTAGTGAAAGTTAGCAATAGCATGCACCTGAGTATGAGCACTGGCACTAAGACACATGAGTGATGGGCTTGGGCAATACTGAAGCCAGTCAAATGGGCTGTTTTATTTGTTACCACAGAATACAGCAAAACTGCAAACCATGCTGAACAATCATGAAACCAAACTACTACAAAACATCAGAGACAACAGTAAGGCTGTTTGTGGTCTGACTTTCCAGCTAGGTGGCAGCCCCACAGAAGCTATGCTACTATAATCACATTTTCAATTTAGCTTGATCTAATGTGCAGTGAACATTTGTATTCAAAAATGAATGCATCAGAGAAACAGGCAGCGTTATGCCAGTAAGCAGCCCACAGTGTCACCACTAAGATTTCACTGAGTCATAACCCACACAACAGCAATTAGAGGATGTGTTGCCAGTAATGTCCTCATCACCCAAGCCCTCTGGTTATTAATGATAAGCTGATATCATGCTCATTATGACACAAGTTATAAAGCTTTTTGATGATTACCAATTAATTAAAAGCAGAGTCTGTTCAATCCTGTAACACCCAGATAGTCTCATCTAAATGTAAATAAAGTGAAGTGCAGGTCTGGACAGCACCATGCCAGCAGAAGCAGTAGTGAACAGAACAAAAGAATAAAGGACTGTACTTTGTCAGCTTGTCCTCTCAGTGGGGTGGGGTGGGGGGGGGATTAGGGGCGTGTCTTGTTTTTCTTGGACGCTGGGGCGTCTCCAGCACTCTGAACTGATCTCTTTCCCTCTTTGGCTTTGGCCTGGCCACTCGCAGCAATTACCTGCAGGTCATTGACAACAGGCTTTTACCCGAGAGGGTTCACACCTACGTGGAGTGGACGAGGGAACGCTAAAGAGGACAACATGGGACACTCAAGACTGGACAAGGATACATGACAGTATCTTCCACTTTGTCTCCACAATGGCCAACGACAGGGATCCGACGGTCCAGCCTGTGCTTTGAAGAACCATGTCTTATTTTTTGCTATTGCTACATGGCTAACATTAGCATCAACAGCCAGAGCTTACAGATTCAGAGCAAACATTACAGTTGAGTACATCATTCATTTAGAGATGCTGTCTCCAGCAGAGGACAGCATCCCTTTCAGTTTGCTTCCATTTCTATCACTTCTTCTCCTCTACTGAAGTTAGCATGCTAACCAGTTAGCTGCAGCATGGTGGGCCTGTGTCATTACTTCACAACAGAGTGCCTGTAACATCCAGGCTACGCTCTCTTTCTTGTCTTGTAAACACAGTGATGGTTGAAATCCTCTCCAAGACTGGCGAGCCATCGGCTGCTGATGCTAACATTGGCTACATAGCAATAGCAAAACACTGCAGCTCATTTAAATGACATCATTGCCTGAGCTTTTACTTGTGTGTTACTTCCAAGCATTTGCCAAATGTGTTCAGACAACACTGATCAAACCAATGAGTGGCAGGAAACTCAACATTTGCCATGCTAGCGCTCCAGAGCGATGCATTATGCATCAAATGGAAATAGGACTAGATCACACTCTTGGACAGGGCTGGTCGGAGTGTGTGGTCAGTGTGCATTGTGGGCCCACTGTAAACAACTAGCTTCAAGTGGCTATGTTGCCAGACGTGGCAATATGTGTGTGTCAAATTTTTGAGACAACCAGTGTGTAAACTGATGAGGTTACATAATTGGATGGGCCACATTCAGGTAGTCAAGGTGATTTGCCTTTCGGGTCTGATCTCCGTGTTGCAGTCCAGCCACTGATTGGTTTGCCAGAGCTGAAGATTTATATTTACTCTGGCTGATTAATGGATTACTGTCTTGGAACTGTGTCAGTGTCTCTATATTTCACAATCACTTTTCACAGACACAATCCCAGGACTTTCCAGGGCTTGTAATGCCACTGGCATGTGCCAGTGTTTGTGTTATTACTGTGACTGCCAGGAGGGGGAGACAGTTCTGCACTAGACTAAATGAAGAGTACATCAAAAGGGGCAGTGACATTATACATACAGTATATTCTCCTCCAGTTACATTTTTGTCTCACAGATTAAAAACTCATGGGCCGGCCAAAGTTGCAAAACAAAAGAAGAGTTAAAAATGTGTATTTTAGATTAGCAGAGGGATCTACATGAACTATTGTGATTTAATCTACGATTAATCAAGTTAGAATACTATCTATACTATAATGATCATTATGTGGTGAAGGTTTTTTAAACTCTCAGGTCTTTATAGTCCAAACACAAAACTTTTGAATATCAGTATACACAGAGTAAAAGTGGCATTTAACTTAAATTCAAGTGACTTACCTCCCTGGATTTTCAGAGACAATTAGAAAACATGTGAAAGCATTTTATATGAAAGACAAACACATCAGGCACACATTGGAAGAAGAAGAAACTGATTAAAGAGACTTCACAAAGGACAGAGAGGAGAAACTGGGAGAAAAAACACATCACTGAACAAACACGGGAGAAACAGAGAAATAGTTTAGTAGAGCACTGAAGAGAAGAGTCCCACATCTACTGAAGCAAGAGGATTATTGTAAGTTATTATACATAAGCCAATATGTGCATCCATCAAAAGCAGAAATCTCTGCTGCCTCCAAACTTGCTTCCAAACTTCTTTTTTGGTGAATGTTTACCCCCCAGTAGTGTTCGTTTTAAAACTCCAGTTTCAGTTGGACTCATCTCAAGATATCACATCACTTTACTGGACTACTCACAGAGTGAACACAGTATTGCAGAAATGTTATCTATGCATCAAAGAGGAAAAAAACTGAAGTATCACACTGACATCCTTCACAGCCTTTGCTATGATTTGCTATAATTTAGTTCAGATGCCTCTCATTTCTCTTGTTCAACTTTGAGATGTTTCCGCACCTTGACTAAAGAATGACTAATACTGAACATCCTGTCTGGGTTCCCCTAAACTTTCACTGAGGAGAGGCTTCGTCTGGTGAAACCAGGTTCTTACTCATCTCTCACCAAGGCCAGTTTCCTCTGTTTTCTCTGTTTGGCTGGCAGCCCGCTCTACAAAGACTTCTGGCTGTTCCAAACCCGTTATTTAATATGTGTGGAGGCCACTGTGCCTCAAACTTTCTCTGAACTCTGCCTGCAGTTGAATACTGAAGCCCATGACAGGTGTGTCTTTCTAAATCATGCTCAGTCAGCTGAATTTACCACAAGTGGATTCTAATCAGGGTGTAGGAAACATCTCATACATGATCAGGACAAACTGGGAGGGACCTGAGCTACAATTCAAGTGTCACAGCAACTAACGTAAATCTGATAATGATATTTTTGCAATGATGCACGTACTAGAGATAGAGCTAGACATGCTGGAGCATCTGTTTAAGTGTTTTGCGATGCATCACTGTGACACAGAACACGTGTACTCACCTCAGGAAATCCAGACAGAGCTTTACTGATCGTCATGCTGAAAGTGTGAGCCTGGTTCTTCAGCAGAGGAGCTTTACGACCCAGCTTCATGTAGAAGTGGGTGGTGTACGGAGTGAAGCTGAAATCCTCTCTGAGGTCGACACACAGACAGGGGAGAGTTACACACTTGCTGTTCAAAAATGTGGTCTTAGACTACATTAACCAGATGACAAGAAATTTAGCTTGTCATTTAGTTCATCAGTGATTGCCAACAACCATCCACCTCCTAGAAATTAAGCCAGAAAATAAGCAGCTTCTCTACAATAATGTAGCTACTGTGATTTGAAAAATGCACCAGACTAGACAATATTATACCAATAAAACTGAAATAGATTTTGAAATGACAACAACGGAGCATGATGTCACCTGAGGTATCCCTGCACCAACATCTGGATGATCACAGCCTCGGCCTGGGGCCGGGACAGCGCGGTGACCTGCATCATCTTCCTGTGCTTGCTGGGGCCTTTCCCCATCCAGGCCTCCATCAGCTTCAGAGGGGTCAGCTTCTCATCAGAGGATGCTGCCAGCTCCAGAATCTGCACCACCTGCCTGGCATGCTGGGTAATGTCCACAGTAGTGCAGCCTGGAGGAGTGGAGATAAGATTTGTTGCTAAAGATTGTCTTTTCAGCAAGTCACAAAGCAGATTTTCCAAGTCAGACATGCATGAACCCTTTGAACACACATCACATACACACACCTTTTGCTTCGCGGCAGTTATCACACATCTGGTTGCATCCTTTATTGTCCCACACCTCATCAAAATGGACAGCCATGAGAGAGCGCCGACACCTTCACGCAGCAAGCATGAGATTCAACAGACATTAAAGTCATGCTGTGAAAGCACTCATCCATCACACTATGTGCATGTGTGTGTGTATTACTTGTCAGCATTCTGGCAGTAGTTAACCATCTGCAGCAGCTTCTGTTGACCCACGCTCTCCATGACCACCATGGTGCTGATCCTGAAGATATCAGAGAAGCCAAAGTAGACGATGCAGTCTGCTGGACGGTCATCTCGCCCTGAACACACAGGGAGAGAAATGTTATTGAGGGTATAGTAGAAATTATACTCTACCATACTGTCCTGATGGAAATGAAAAGCTCACTCTACCTGCACGTCCGCTCTCTTGGTAGTAGTTCTCCATGGACTTGCTGATGGTGTGGTGGATGACAAACCTGACGTCAGGCTTGTCGATACCCATGCCAAATGCCACAGTGGCGACAACCACCTGGAGGACACACAATCACATACTGATATCTTCAAATATAACAACAATTTATTTGTTACCTTTTGATTTTTTTTTTTTCTTTCTTTCTTTCTTTACATGTACCTCCTTCCTCCCTTCTTTCAGTTTTTTATTTTGTAGGTCACCTGATTCCATTTATATTGATAATAATAATAATAATAATAATAATAATAATAATAATAATAATTGATCTTTTTGAATAAGGACTAAAGTAAAGACTAAAACTGAGACTGTAAAATTCATTTCAGAAATCACATTATATCACAACCATATACCAGAATCTTGTTGGAGCTCCACTGGCGGTGAACGCGGGTCTTGTCAGCAGGTTCCATGTTAGCGTGGTAAGCAGCAGCCGAAATGTTCCTCTTCTGAAGCTCAGAGGACACAGACTCCGCATCCTTCTGAGAGAACACGTACACGATCCCTGCAACACACACACACACACACACACACACACACACACCAGTAAGTGTGCAGTGTGAATACAAACAGTTCATTCAGTCACGTTATCTAAAAATACATTACAACTGCTTTTAGTTTTAGAATTTAATACCGTACCTGACTGGTTCTTGTATTTTTTGTTGATCAGATTGGCCATGTCATTTAATGACATATCATTGTCCGAATCTTTAATACGAACCTGAGAAAAATCAGATTTAGTGTCACTGTTATATTTTCTATAGGAGGAGTGAAAATGACTGGTGTATATTTAACAAGAGTCCAGAGATGTAATTTTTGACGTATCAAGAAAGTTGCGAAGTCCTCCAGCTGTCATGTCATGTAAGCAGCTGCTTAAGAGCGCACATGATTTTAAAAAGGTCAGACACGTGTTAGCAAGGTGTGTGCAGAGCAGGTGGAAGCATGTTTGTGTGTGTAGTGTGCGCCTGTGTGAGTGTGTTCGTCCATAATGCAGGTGGCTGAGGTGTGCGAGTGAGTGTTGTTGCTAAGGAGACCACCTCGTAGTAGAGATTGGTTCGGTTGAAGGACGAGGTGAGCGTGATTGGCTGAGACAAACACAGGATCTTCTCGCAGTCCTTGAGGACGCTGCTGGTTGCTGTGGCTGTGAGGCCGAGGAGGGGCACTTTGGGGAACTGTCTCTTCAGGATGCCCAGCAGTTTATAATCTACACAACAAACACAAACAAAATACTTCAAATCTTTCACAAACCTTTCAATCTGATCTGAAGTAGAAAACCATCTTAGAGTGAGAACCCCTCCATTAAGCCAAAATCACATCACACCTGGTCTGAAGTCATGTCCCCACTGGCTGCAGCAGTGCACCTCGTCCAGAGCTATACGACTCAGCAGATTTGCGTTGTAGGCTTTCTCCAGACGAGACATGAACATTTTGCTCTTGGCAATCTTCTCTGGAGTCACGTACAACAGCTTGAAAGGGCTGTTTGGATCGATCATTCCAGCCATGACTGTCTTACTATCCTCCTAATAAATAAATAAATAAATAAATAAAAAAGTGAAAATTCACGTGAAAATATTTCACTGGTCACACCTTTGAAAAAGTAAATACAGACCAGACCAAACTGTTGATATATGAGCATATTCTAGGAGTGTAAGAAAATATTGATAGACTGAAATAATACAATATATGGCAATGTATAGTATGAACTGTGCTCATCTGCATTATCCACAGTCCTAGATCTTAACAGAGAAAAAATAACTGTTCAATTGTGAAGTTTGTGAGCAGT
This sequence comes from Caranx ignobilis, assembly GCA_021432705.1. Classification (NCBI taxonomy): domain Eukaryota; kingdom Metazoa; phylum Chordata; class Actinopteri; order Carangiformes; family Carangidae; genus Caranx; species Caranx ignobilis. The sequence goes on along the minus strand of MU269990.1, from coordinate 78,262,158 downwards.
ATAACACGTGTTGTGGGACACAAGGAGAACAAAACGAAAGTGAAAGGGGAGCTGATGCGGGCCAGTTGTTACCTTGCTGCTGGACGCATTCAGCATGGCTGCTGGCAGGTTCATCGACTTCAAGTACATGATCTGGTCCTCCATCAGGGACACCAAGGGAGTCACAACCAGACTAAAGCCTGAGACACACATGAGTCAGTGAGTGTGTAACTAAGTACACACAGAACAAACAGAATTACCTCATGAGCTGTGAGAGTGGTGTGTGGGTATGAACAGCTCCACCACTGTCTGTGTGTGTATATATCAGTGTGTGTACCCTTGGAGCAGAGAGCCGGCAGCTGGTAGCAGAGACTTTTTCCTCCTCCTGTCGGCATAACCAGGAAGAGGTCTTTGCCTGACAGGGTCAGATTGACGGTCCTCAGCTGCAGTTGTCTGAACTTGGAGAGGCGGAATGAGCCCTTCAGGCACTGATCCACTTCTTTAGACCATGGAAAATCTGCAGAGATAAAGAATAATTAACACACAAACCTATTCACTCTGATGGTGTAACCATGCATGCACATTACCTGTTCCATCATAGCGTTTCATCTCCTTCTTGCTCAGTGCAGGCTCAGGTTTAGACTTTGAGGAAGCTGAGGATGATGATGACTGTGCAGCATCACAGGCCTCCCCCAAGCATTGCAGCAACGCATTCTTACGAGAGGTGAGCTCAGCCTGCTTCTGCAGCAGTTCTGTGATCTGCAGCTCCACCAGCTCCAGCTCGGCCTCCACTGAGTCCAGCTCAGCCTGTGCATCTGAAGACAAGACGCCCCCAAGGATCAGCAGGTTCAAATATCCAATCTTTACATTAAGTTTCACATTAGGACACAGTGGTGGATTTTGGCTGAGTACATTTGCAGCAGGTGGATTCATATGAATGATGATGACAGTGTGAATGTGGATGATACTAACAGGTCTCACACATGCACAGGTACTTAATCCTCTGAGACTCACACCTCTACAGCTAATGATGTATTTTTCCTTACACCACTACCGCCCCTGGTTTCCCTTTGGGAATATGGAAGAAATATCCCCATTATACCATCCCTCTGTTAGTATAAACAACTGCAGGACTACCACAGAGGACCCTGCGACTGTTTACATCTACCACTGCTGCAGCGTTTGGTCTACAATGAGCTCCAACTATTTTCTCATGTAAATAAAACCAGTGCAAAGCTGTTCAGTCTGGTTGATGGTCAGACTTACCATTATTATGATCCATGTTTCTCAAGACTGGTTTGCTCTGAAAGGAGTTTGCATTCACACTCTCAGGGTTGTTGATGTGATTCTCTATAAAACAGGAAAACATGTTCAACAGGTTCAGTTTTATCCACCATCTGCATACTAGTATAATGAAAATAAGGACTGAACAGTTTGTGAAAATATTAACAAAGTCTCAACATGGTTAAGTGCAATAACCAAATGAAAGGGGGTTTTGACTGAGGCCAAATGTGTCACAGCGTATCATTATGAAACACTGCGGTGTTGGGAATTCATCAGTCTATAAATTACTTTCAGAAAATTCACATCATTATCGTTTTATTAAAATGAACAATTCCCACTAAAATCCTGACTCATATAACAATTGAGGTATCAGTCAATATAACACTATATCATATTTCTTTACTGTATCAGTCAGCCCTTATAAGATATAACATCACTATCCTGTTATCACTGTGATAAAACATCAAAGGCCCCTTACCCAGTGTAATTTTATCACTGCAACTTTTACTGTTGCTTATACCAATACAAACCTACTACTCTACTTTTTAATCACATTTTACATTCAATACGCCGATTAAAGTTACATGTAACAGAGGCCATGCATTGTAACAATCTAAAATAAGTCAAATAATTGAAATTGGGCAACTGTCATTATTAAGAGGAGTATTTTCACCCAGCAACTCCTCACATTCAAATTAACAGTCTGCAAGATCTAATATAGAAAAGTCAAGTAAATTCTCTCAAACAATGTAAAATGAGGTGATGGACTGAAATTAGATTCTCTTTCTGTTCAGTGAACTACGCAGCCACATGGAGAGCATCGTATCGAAACCTGACTACAGTGTCGCAGCTATCCCAGGAGGCAGTTAGGGTAAATTACCGTTAGCTGTTAGCTAGTTTGTTTGACGGTATCTTAACCAAACCCGGATACAATAGCATTGTATTAAAACAGCCTCCCTCCCCTGTCTCTTCCACCCTTTCTGGTCAACATGATTGTCTGTGCTCCACTGAAGAAATAGCCATTTGTCCTGTTGGCTGAATTAAACTACACTTCTGGGACAAAAGTTTGAAAATAGCTAAATTTCAACTAACTCACCATTTAGCAGCTCAGTCCAGGCCGTTGTCTTGTTGCACGACTCCTTCACGGTTGCTATAGGCGGACCGCGCTGTGCACTATAAACACTGTAAAAGTGAAAGTACCGCCCTAAGTGTAGCCTGGCAGGCTGCCTACAAATCTCGCCTCTTACGCTAGCATTGACACACCCTTATCACCCATGGTCAACCCATAGACTGTGTAATTGGTTACATGTATACAATCAACTGTTTACTACAGGACCTCGGGACCTGGATCAGAGAAAAGATCCCGCTATCTCGGCTCCTGGTCTGCGCTGCCTGACATTGTAACTCAGGACAAAGTACCCGTAATAGCTAATTTTGATGCATTCAAGAAACATCAATATTAGAAATTAATAACACGTTTAAAAAGTAACATATTCCACTGCAAATATCCATGTAAATTCACTCTGTTAGATGTGTGATATAACAGAAGAGTAAATGTAGGATGTACATGCTCAATTACAGATGGCAAGAACATTCATTTTAACTGAAAGTAACAGGAAGTTGGAGTTGTTGCAGTGAACGCAGCACAGGTCTATTCCGGAAGATGACATCGCGAGAAGATGTGTTTCCGGAAGACGTGGCTGTTGCTGCAGTGGCAGCTGTCATCCAAATTATTTTAAGAGAAGCACTCGAATAGCTTCTGTAATATTTTCTCTACTTGTACTTCACCTTTAGCCGTCTATTCAGCGTCAAGATGATTTCGCTAACGGACTCCCAGAGTAAGACCCGTGTTATTCGGACATCTCTGTAGGGTGCTGGCTTCTCTATCAAACCGGCTTCATCTGAGCTGCAGCAGTTGGCTAACTAGCTAATAGCAGTCAGTGCTAAGAAAGTTAGCTTTAAATTTTCTGCCATGAGTTGTGGCTGAAACAGCTAACAGCTAACTCTCACTACATGTTTGAGTTGTTTAGCCACTGGTAACTGTACATTAGTGAGTTCACTGTAATTCACTGTAACTCAGAAGCTTTTACTAGCTTCAAATACAGGCTGAACAACGGAGTCCATGTGTACACTTAAGAGAAATTGCTATTTTCGTTTTCACTAGGGCTTTTTCTAGAAATGGTCATGTGTATTTGTTAGCTTTAACGGCTCATATTAATTAATGAAATACCCCAAGCCTTGTTTGTTAACCTCTTGACTTCTTAACTCAGTGCCCTTCATCAAATACTGTATGTATCTAGATGGAACAGATTGCCTGAAATCAACGTGTGTGTCAAGAAGTATTGGTTAACCCGGTTACATATACCTGTGAAAATTTGGTTTTGTAGTTTTTTTCAGTGTGTGTTTCACACTTACACAGCACCATATGGTGGTCACTGAGTCACATTTTAACATATGGGACCCACTACTACCCAACAGTACTTTTTCAGTGATGAATTTAGGAGTGATTTAACCTTTCTGTGGTTTGTGTGTTCTGCAGAGATTGGAATGGGATTAACAGGCTTCGGCGTGTTTTTCCTCTTCTTTGGGATGATCCTGTTCTTTGACAAAGCACTCCTGGCTATTGGAAATGTGAGTGTTGCTGCTTCATTTAACTGATGTTATCTTAGTCTTCCAGCCCCCCACCCAATGTGTGACTTGGTGCTGGCACTGCATATGCGGGCTTTCAGGTCTTTTGTACAGAATCTGTAGAATGCAATGACATATTCAGCTAGTGAGCAGCCTCTCATATCTCACCTGGTCTACAGTGCTGATAAAGTCAGCCAGCACAAGAAACATGTCTGACAACATTTTTTGTAAGTGTCTGCAATAGAATCATTAACATACACTGACATACATACAGCAGCAGATTTAGTTAAGTAACACGTTCTCTCCTAGCTTTAACCAGAGACTGTAATTGTGGCTTCAACAAGTCACCTCCATGCCATGTATTGGTTCTGCTCAGTCACTGAACCAGCTGATTCCAATCAACACGTAGCTCTACAGCCAGGAAGATGAGCTAATTAGTAAATGCAGCTGGTTCATTGACTGAGCAGAACGAATACGTGGCCTGGAGACGACCTGTTGAAGCCACAATTCCCATCTCTGGCCTCAGCCAAGATAACCCTTATATCCCAGAACTTGACAGGGAAGTTATTTTGCTTCAGCACTAGAAGAGCACAGCTCTGGGATGTTACATGAAAATCATAAACTGGAGCAGTATTATTCATGCTTTGTTTGGTTCAGCACAGTAAACAAGCTCAGACTGCAGTGTAACAGGTGCACTGCTTCTGAAGGGCTCAAGTTAAATCGTCTCTTCTATGATTTTCTCTCCACCCGTTCTCAGCTCTTCTACTTTCTGATTGTTTAAGTACCTGACTCCACAACTTTAATTAATCAGTAGTATTAAATGGTCACAGGTCACAATGTTGATACTAACACCAACCACTGCATAAGGTGTAGCAGAAAAAAACATATAGTCACATGTTCTAAATATACTGCTTAATACTTTACTGCTACTTGTTGTAGATCCTGTTTGTTGCTGGACTGGCCTTTGTCATCGGGCTGGAGAGGACCTTCCGCTTCTTCTTCCAGAAACACAAGATGAAGGCCACCAGCTTCTTCCTGGGAGGCGTGTTTGTGGTGCTGATTGGCTGGCCCATCATCGGAGTTGTGCTGGAGATCTATGGCTTCTTTCTGTTGTTCAGGTGAAAGGAAACAAATGATGCACCAGCTAAAAAAAAAAAAAAAAAAAAACACATCAAACAGACTGTTAATCTACTTCAAATAGTGAAATCTTAAGTTATATCATTTTCTTGTATTGCTTAACACATTTTCTCTTGAAAGAGGATATGGGTGTGTGTTTTGGCAAAACAGCTGTCAAGTGCTGATCTGAACAATGATGTCTGAAAATTTATTATTAAAGGGGGCCTTATTTGCATATAAATTTGCATATATTGCAGCATGTAAAGCCTGGCTCATGTCACACCCAAAAAATAATTAGGGATTGTGTAGACTCGGCTGCCATATTTGTCCATGCTGTTATATTAAGTTACTGTATTGTCTATATCTTATGTCCTTATGTCCTTGTACCCCCCGGCTCACTCTGTCTTTCATTATCATTCCATCCAGGGGTTTCTTCCCAGTCGTAGTAGGCTTCATCAGGAGAATACCTGTCCTCGGCTCCATCTTAAACCTGCCGTTCATCAGTGCAGTGAGTATTACCTAATGCTGCAGCAGCCCCTGCAGCTCTGCTATGTTTACACGCAGCATGGCTCATTTTCTTGTTCATTAATCACCGTGTTCAAACACCACAACACATTAACTCTAGTGCCCAAATCAAGCGGCAGCTCAGCTCCTGCATATCACAGCTGCTCCATTGGGTTAATAAGAGACTGTCTGCACACATAGCTCCTGAGCAGGTGAACTGGGTCAATAGAAAAGTGGTGGTATTCCAACATGAAGGCAGTTTTAGATATGAAATGACATCAAAGGTCACCTGCGCTTTATGAGATGTCCATTGGGGCCTGATATTGTTAAATCTAGACCTACTATTACATTATCACACACACAGTTAGGTTTGTGGCTAATGAACATGCTCCTACCATGCTGTTGTGTGGGAAGCTTTGTTTTGAGGTAAATGTTTCTCTGTCTGTGTTTTTTTTTTTTTTCTTTTCTGTTTTTTTTTTTCTTTTTTAAAGCCTTCGTAAGGCTCTGAGGACAATCAGCAGTCGTGGTCAGTCACTGCCGATTTTCCCTTGCATGCTAACATATCTAACACGCTTTACAACACCCAGAAGAGAAGTGTGTCATGAATAATAGGGAAAGCAATCATTTTGGTTAAGGGAGCCATACCTTTAAATATTTTATCATACTCCACTTATTTGACTTCAAAGGCACACACCACAGATAAATATGTTGATGTTTTAATTGATTAATTATTCCTCTATTTTATAAATCATACAGAACATGTGATGCTTCTGCGACTAGTAGATTCTGGAGTAGATTATGATCCTCTCTGATACCACATAATATATATATTGTAACACATACTGGTATTTCTTACCAACATAAAGCAACATTTTTTTTCCTGGAAATTAATTCTTTCTCACGACTTTTAACCAGGAAGTTGCAGTGTGCAGACATTGGTAGCTGCCATCATAAGAGCAGTGACAAAGATTTCATTTATGGTGAATAGCAAGGTCACTAATTGGAGGACCCTGGACCAGATGTGGTTCTATACAGAGCCAGACATCATTACATTTTGACAGAGTGTTTCTGTTTTAACTAGAGCAGCTTTTATGGCCTGGTCACATGATGCTGCTGGGCCAGTCGCTGCCATTTGTGACAGTGAATGAGCTACACATAGTAAGAGCATGTATGCATTATAAGACATCATGAGATGAGATGAGGGACAGATTTAAATTAGCAGACTACTATTCGAACATTTTTATAGGAATGATTCTATCACAAGCTTTTTGATCCATAAATGTGGATGATAACTGTAAACACAGTCCACTGTAAAAAAACAAAAAAAACTAAGAGTGCTTGTGGCTCAGGACTGATCTGTGCAATGGCATACAACAGTATCAGCAATCATATCACAGACCTCTGCTGCTGTTCCAATCACTTATCAGTGTTGCCAAAATGCAAAATCAGGTATTAGTATCATTAAAAAAGAACCAGGACCATAACATCGTCAGTAGCAAACTAACTCACAGGTAGTAACTGGTAGTAAGAAAACTCACTAGCTTTGTTGATAACTAGACAAAAAGATGAAGTAGTTTACTCAAGAGACTACAACTAATGAACAACTGGCACTAAATCACATCTTATATGTGAATCAGTTTATACTCTGGTAAACTGAGAATCTCACGTCACACCACATGTAAAATGGGAAAAATGACCTCATCAAAAAATTACGTTGAGGGAATTCCTCTGTTCCATTGTGCATGATGAAACCAGGGAACTTCTGGTTACTATGGTGATCTGTTTGTCCTGTTCACCTGTGGTGTGTCTCTTTAAGTCGTGCATGCTTTCCTTTAGAAATGTTTGTGGATCCCAGCGAAACAGTGCAGCCCAGCCTGCAGTTTAATTAACCAAAGAATACACTCACACTTCACATCTCATCTAAAGTCCCCAGGTCTGTGTCAGATCACGCTTCAGGCCTGAAGAACCAATGGGACAACACTTAACGCAGTCTCTCTCTTTTCTTTCAGTACGTGGACAAAGTGGGCGAGAGCAACACCATGGTATAACAGTGACTTTTTGTACAGCTAGCTGTTTGACTACAGCAGGTTTTATAAAGCAACACAATCTCTCATTGGGCTGATTCAAAGCAGCTAAGGTTATATGTTCAGATTCCTCCCTCCTCCTCCACCAGCAGGCAAAGACTGCTCTCTGTCTTATCTGTAATTTCACTGGTCAGCGCTAATCAATCAAAGGTTCACGAGCGCTTCGCACCACCAGTCTGTTACTACAGGACGGAGTTACTAAGGTCACTACAATAAATATTTCAAATGCTATTGATCCCTTTGCCGTTGAGTGCATCTGGCATGATAATGGAGGATGGAAGACTCCCTTGAAGCCTCATCGACTGTCTACGTGACTTTCTTACTCTGTGGAGCAAAGAGAGAAAACGACGCCCCCCCCCCCTTCACGTGGTTGAGAAGCGGACCGACGGCTCGCCATGTGGTCATGTTCCTGTGCCTGTGCTTTAACTTTATTTGGACAAAAGCTCTTAGGTCCAGCATTTTGTCTCCTTGCAGTTACCCTGTGACACTTTGTTTCTTGTTTGTTTCTTGCAGCTATTTGAATACCAAATGTGGCTATTGTAAAATTTTCCCACTGTTACATGTCATTTCTGTTTATGCTTGGCTAATGATGACTTCAGTATAAATTATTTTTTAAAAGATAAGTGCTTGACTTCCTGTACAGTGAGGTGCTGTGGGATCATATGACTATTTGTTAATTGTTTCCCCCCCACAAACAAGTATAATGTAGCCTGGTCACACCAGAAAGCTAACACCTAATTCATACTGAGGTTCACCCAGGTGGCGCTACAAGCTTTGGTGATGTATTGAGCAGTCACAAGACTGTAGCTGATGACCTCACCGCTTTAACACGATAACCAACCAAGAATATGTTACTGCTCATCAGAAGAAAAGCTCTCCATGCTAGCTGCTTTGCTAGCTGCCATGAGCAAGTTAGCTCAGCTGCTAACTGGAAAATGCATTAGGATCTCATCAGAGGAGACTCCTCCTCTACTTTTGAGAGGCCAAAGAAGTCAGGTCAAACTAAAGGTCAAACTAAAGAAGGGTTATTGGTTGAACGAAAGCATTGGCATTCTCTCAATTTCTAATCTGTGTCTCTCCAAAACTTAATATGCTACCAGTCAACAATGAGTTTTGAATATTGTGTTGGTCCAATGATAATTCCCATAATTCATCTTCAGTTCTCTACCACTGTATTGTATATAGGTGATAGTAACAGGTGGTAAAGTGAGTCCAAAGTGACTTTTTGTGATACAGTTCTACAGTTTTTCTAGCTCGGTTTTTCAGCAGCTAGCTGTACTTTGTTAGCTAATGCAACACTTAGCACTTTCATACAGAGGACGTGTGTGTCGTCTGTCTGGAAAGTCACTGCTCTGTCTCTCAGCTGAGCAGTGAGGATGGATTTAGACTGGGGAACACAGCAGCAGACAAAGAGCTCAGTCCTAGCTCCCTGACTCTGGCTGGACCACAATGGTGTGTGGTGTTCCAGTAAGAAAGCAGGGCTAATTAACCAATTAGTTAAAAGTAATATGTTGACATGTGCTTATTTCCCTCTTGTCTTTCTCAGTTCTTTGAGTCACTGGTTCTCACAGTAGTCAAGAAACATATTTGTCCCATTTGTCCTGTCTTCCGCCTGTAAACACACCACGTCTCTACTGCTTACACTCCAGCAGAGCAGAGTTTTTTTATTGTGTGACACACCTAAAGGCTTCTAATAAGCACCCCTTATTTGGCCTGCCTGGCTTTCCATACCTTCACAAGTCAGCAGACTGTCTACAAATAGCAGCAGCTCAACTGAAATATTTTCATTTCTTTCAGAGTTTAGCAGTTGTAAACGCTGGTATGACCTTTTTTCTCCCGTTCTTCAAAGCGTATTATTGGCTTTTGGACTTCGATCCTCCGAGCAGCCATTTGTTTTTCGCCTCATTATAGTACACTACTAGCAGAGATTTAAGATGTGCTCCCTATTTCTCCTCTGTTGCAGGAAATATTTTGTCATTTTTATTGGCAAAGTAGCTTATTTATTGTTGTTATTAAAGCACTTTTTTTTTCTTTTTTTTTTGAAGCTACCGTTTTATGTTTATAGCAAGGAATGGAAATGGAAAAGTATTGAATGTCTGTCCACATTTTATTTTCTCTGTAATTTTCATTTTTGATCAGATCATTTTGCCTTTAAAACTAAATTTGCTGAAAGAGAAGGTCCAGAGAGATATTGCTTTGTAGTGGTACTGGAACTTGGGTGTCTTACTGACACAAAAACAGGCCCAACTTTTGAAAACTCTCAGTTTAACACTTAATGTGTGAGATTTTAAAACTTGCCAAGTCACAACTTTTTGTGCCAGAAACCAAATCTTTATCTTTGAAGAGACAAAGGTTTTTTTTATTTTAAATAATAATAATAATAACAACAGGGAGACACGGTTAAAGCATGGTTTCACTCTCTGCAAGCTGATTTTCAGAGCATGCTAACCAAAACTTTATGTGATACAAAGTGTATGCTATTTGTCTTCAAAGATAGTTCTGGGTTTTCTAAACTCAGGAAATTTTAAAGTGAAGTGAACCATGATGCTGATGGTCTGATTAGTAATTTCATACAGTTTCTGTAAACAGATTAACTCTTCATCAGACTGTGCCACCTGCAGGAGAATCCCTCTGCCTGTTCATTAACTCATTGATCCAGTGTCCTTAACCTCTCCAATGGGCAGTACCACAGGTTTTAAATGTACAGAGAAAATCCTTCATCCATGAACCTTAGAGCTGAATAAATCCATTCCTCTGTGGGTCGTTCTGTTCGGAGCGTCAGGAAAAGCTGAATTTACATGTGAAATGATGTTTTGCTGTGTGAGGCCATTTTGTAAATATACTATGAAAGTTAGCCGTGTGTCTGCCATGTTGTTGCTCATTTGATTCTTGTCACTGACTCTTTACAGCATCTGATATTTGATGTACCCTGTAAAGGTCCAGAAAGAGATACAGATACATCTATGAAAGTGTCACATGTCATGTAGCTGGCTCATGTTTGGAGTAGATCACCATAGTAACGACTAACCTGCTTCATAACAGGTTCACTTCAGATAACTCAGATAACCAATCATATCGTTTTAAACATGGAGTCCTGAGGTGGACAGAAGAGTTTACGATAAAGATGAAGTTCATCATTACATATGTAGACAGCAAATACTTTTTTTTGTTGTTTGTGTCACTCTGGATTTAAGACAAAGCTTCTAGCAGATGATCAAACTAAATAACCACATAATGATCATTAAAGCTGCAGATTGATTGTTTCACTCAGCTGGATTGCTGCTGACAGTGTAGAGGTTTTTATACCCTGACCCTGTCACAGTCAGAGTAACACTGAATTATAAACCACTGTAATGATCATTGTAAATAAAAACCTGAACCATCTGTTGACATATATCCACAAACTGTTAAATGTTTCCCATGAGTATAAAATACACTGTTCCATTCAGGCTTTATGCTGTACCTTTATCCTTATCACTTGAGGCACAGTGAAGCCAAGTATTTATATCAGAGAAGGAGTGATTGTGTTAACCATGTATCTGAATGGACACTAAAACACACCGGACACATCCACGCTCCATCGAGGAGGAAAAAATTAACAAAAAACAAAACTCATGGTTGCCTGAAATGTAAAAGTCACAGAGCAGCTCTTTCAGCTCAAACATGAGACATTCTCCATTGTGCTCTGGGTCTACTACACTGTGGTGCTCTGCCAGATAAGTGTCTACAAGCTCCTTCAGATTCATCTCATCACATGTCCACACAGAGACACCTTCTGACATGAAGGAGCAGCAGCTTCACTCCCAGGATGTCCCTCCCTCCCTCTGGATGTCTGGACTCCTTTAGCTTGTGCTGTTTCAGTCTCTGAAACCTTTGTATCTACACCATCAACTGCACCATCCATCTACATGTGGGGGAATGATTCCACATTTGTATTATGGTCTACCTTCTTGTCCTATAGTCAGTTAATAATCTCCTTGTATAGACTGTCTGACATCACTGACAGTAAAATCCAAGGAGCTCACAGTCTTATTATTTCTGCAGACTTTGGCTGATTCCGTTCATTACTGGACGTGTTTCTCTTCATTCATAAATTCCACCTCTCATCTATTGGTGTTCTGCTCCAGTGAGCACGGTGCAAACATATCAATATTCCCACGGAGGGGGAAAGATCACTGACACTGCTCCTATCGACAGTGACATCACCCGGAGCCAGGCCACATTTTACATTTTAACGGCCCTGCGAGCACCAACGTGAGTAATTTGGGCAGCTGGAGGCGCTTATGGTGGTTGTTACCACATCCCAACAATGAAAGGAGCAGAATTGATCGGTGTAGCTCCTTCATTCACCCTCCCTGCCGCCCCCGTTTCATCAAATTGGCGTGACCTATAGCTGCTGGCATCATGAAGGAGCGCAGAGCGCAGAGGGTTTCCCACCCCTGAGCATATAAATACAGAGAGGAGCGCGTCTGCAGCCACTCTGGACCTGCTGCTGTCTCCTCTGCGCTGGACCCCGGGCTCCCAGGACCTCTGACAAGATGAAAGTGAGTACACTGAGTGAGTTTTCCTCCTTTTCCATCCACTTTAAGCATTTTTTAGAAGTTGCATCCAGAGTGTTTTGCAGCCTTAGAAAAGTTTTTAAAAGGTTATTCCTCAGGGACAACATAAAAAAGGATTTTGATGGTTAGAAATGAATGCAGAGTATATATGTCCATGAATTTAAAGTTTGGTTAATTCCGTGTAAGGTGTGCGTATTCTGTGCGTAATGCGTTAATTACGCACCAAAAGGCGCACATCAGATTGAGTCTCCCTCTGGGATGGATGCTGCTGCGTTTCTCTGCTGCTCTTCTGTAAATCAACACATTACTTCCCATTGACTTCTGTCTCCCACAGGGTTTGAGGACCATCACATTAACTTATCTACTTACCCTTTTACTCCTGGCCACATTTATCTCACAGTCGTGGGGTGCACCGAAGGTAAAACTGGTTCATTTGTTTAAAAGACCATTGACTGTGATGTTTTTATGAAGTGACATAATGGTCCATGATCTAAGAAGTCAGTGATTCGTGGATTAAAAGGCAACACCACAGTCCTTTCTTCTTTGTTTCTGTGTTGAAGGGCTCGTTCCAACGGAGAACTGGACCCCGCAGGCTATGCTGTACCTCAAGGGCACACGTATGTATTCAGGCTTTACCTACTGATTGTATGCATGTATGGTGACTTATAGTATTCATGATTCAATATAAAGAGAGAATAAAGCATCACTTCCATAAGTACACACAAAATGAACTGTAAAATGATTTTATTTTTTGTTTCAAAATTGAGAATTAAGAACTGAGGGTACATAGTTCTTATAGTGAAAAGAATAAACTGAGTGTGGTTATGCTTTATAATGTAGATAACGTATGGTATCAATGTCTGTTACTTCAAAAATTCAGCACTGTTGCTGTACCAATATAAATACTCTGTTGTCCTTCCAGAGGGTCGCAGGTTCATCTCAGAGGACAGAAAAGAAGGTGACGTCTACGACACATTACACTTAGGTACAACTGTTTTTTTTTTTAAAAAAAAAAACTTATATAAACCTCAAATATCTGACAGGGATTATTAAAAAGAACATTTCCACAACTGTTTCCCAGAACAGACTGAGAGCAGGAATCAACTTTGGTCCATGAAGTGTACAGATGATGTGTGTCTGGTGTTTGTCTCCTGGCAGAGACCCGCAGTCAGAACACTGAGAAGCTGAGCGTGGACCAGGCAGCCACCGTCCTGCTCAACTTCCTGCAGCAGGCCAGAGAGGGAGGTGAGAGCAACATCTGTCTCGGCTGTCACACAACATCTGGAACAGAAACTTATCGTACTTTAATACTCTTGTGAATATTTTGTGAATGAAATTTAAGTTTTTTTTTTAAACCCTACAAACATGCAGAAGTGATACAAATGCTTGTTTCAGTCTGAGCGCTCAGGGCTTTGTGCATCTAGCATGAGGAGCAAAATCAAACTTCAAGTGACCCAGATGATCACATAATGATTCTTATCAACTCTGACCCTTTTCACTGGGATTCTGATGCACACAGTTTTCCTGATGAATCAATGCTCAAAGTCTAAGAGGTGTGAAGCTGGGGAACAAAATCCTACCATTCCCACCAGAAGTCACACCTGTCTTTGAACTGGATGACTATTACTATGACTGATGGATAACTGCTGGATGGCTTTTACAGCAAAACTGCCATTTTAAACTCAAAAACCTCTTTACATCCTGCTCTCTGAGCAGCTGCCTGAGGAAACTTTTAGATTCAGACTTCAGACGGATTCAAGTATCACAGGGAGATATTAAATGTAATGATCTCAATAAAACTTTGAAGGTTATCTTTGAAGAAGCACAAGGAAAAGATTTAATGTGACTTGTTGATATTCCAGGACAAAGAGCCAGAGAAAGCTCTCAGGGCCATCTATTCATTTCACTTTCAAGGTTTAAATCCTTCACTTTAATCCACAAACACAGAGATTCATTTCCTTTCTCTCTCTTCTTCTACCAGCTGATGAAAACCCAGATGAGGTATATTTCCAGCAGCTGCCAGTGTGGAAGAGAGAATTCTTCTGATGGGCTGCCAGAAAACACCATCTTTGATTTTGATTGTAAGCTGTTCGGTCCTCTGTGCAGGATCAGAGCAGCTGTTTTGTAAATAAAGATTATGCATATGTAATGTTTAAAATGTGATGTTTTAATAAAAAGAGCTTGAATTCACACTTGATCTGGGATTCTCTGATGTCTTAGACCTCCTTGACAAAATGTTGGATCAAAATCTTTCTATACACAAAGTGTTAGACAAACAGACAAATCATTCAAATTACCCAAGTGTTTACACTGTGGACACTTTCTATGGGTTGGTATGTCACACACCCATAAACTTTTGGCCATGTAGAATATCTTAGAAGATTAGCCAGCCATTTTTGCAACCCGGTACAACTTTAAGATGTAAGAACAGATTCTTGTTCTAAAAACTGAAGACTAGAAAATATTGTTGTCTTTGTAATCAACACAGAAATAAGAATAGAAATGGCCAGTAGGATTTGCTGTTATTGAATATGTGTGGGGTATATGAGAGGGATGTAAATCAGATCCTGCAAAGGTAATTGGTTTGCTCAAAGCGTGGAGGTTATGGATTTCTATCCTCTTTGTTGTTAGACCAGGAGAAGACAAAGAGGATGAGTCAATAAATAAGACTCCAACTTCTTTGGAATTGTAAATAAAGTTGCGGCTGGCAGCTGAAGTTCAACCACATACATAATTGCTTTGTGGCTCTGAGGGATTTTACAACCCACAAGGTGGTTATGGGCGCAGCCTGAAGTTCAGAATGAGACTTTGATATATGAACTCAAAGAGAGAGTTTAAGAGGCCATTTTATACATCTGGCAGAAACCCAGCAATGGCACACAGACACAGGATGAGAACTTGTAAATGCATTTTTTAAAATTATTATTATGTTACTAATACCATTATTTGGGCAATTATATTTTGGATTACAATAGTGCATAAGACCTGACTGGAAGGAAACATGTGCGCTGAAAAAAAAAGTGGGCCAATGATAAAGCCTTGGGGGACGCCACAATTAAACTCTGCCACAGAGGAACAGGTCCAGGTTTGTAGAATATTCCAAGTGCTATTAATAATATCCATTTCCAAAATATATTAAGGTTTTTTTGCATTTGTATTAAATCCACAGACTCTCAAAAAGCCTCCATTTGGCAGTAGCTGAACTGGAGGTGCAACTGGGTATCTTCTGTGTAGCAGAGAAGAGTGATCTCTTTCAGTTGTGTGAGATTTTGATTTTATTTTGTGATTATATTGCACACACCAATCAACTTGAGTATGATCTGTCGCCACTCAGTTTCCAGATTCCCCCGGTTGTTTCTTCTTTCCCTCTGGCGTGGTACCCAGCACAAAGGGAGTCTTGATGTTCAGCCGGTCCCTCTCAGCCTCCTCATCTTCATCATAGGGCTCATCATCATCGTCGTCCTCCACATCACTGTGGTGGGGAGTGGAGTGGAGGGAGGCTGAAGGAGAGGGGGGCACTGAGTAGGGGCGTGGGTAACGGAAACCTTCACTCTGTGGAAACAATGTTATTGAAAATACATACAGTACTCTTCTTTTTCTAAAGTAGTGTGTGGTGCGTTTATGTGCTGGTAAGAAGCTGTCTTTCCTTCCTGTTTTCTCTCTTCGTTCCACCCCTCCTTCCTTGCTTCCATCCCTCCCTCCTTCATTTTCCAGTTTTAACTCTCTCATGTGAACATGTACTGATATATATTTGAAATCAATTTTAATTTTGACTTTGAAATCCAGATATTTATGAAATTTGAAAATGGTGTTTGAGGTACAGTGTGAGACACAGATGAGAAAGAGCCAGAGGAGGAAGGAGGTGCTCAGCCTCAGCACATTCAAAATGATGTCTTGTCATTCATCCAAATGTTACACTGTCAATTAAAGCCTGACCAGTGTGGGTATAATCCAACAAAATGCACCATGTGTCAGTCAGTACATGAGAGGGATTATCATCTACATGTATGTGGAATTACAGAGGAAGGTTGTGTTAGAGTGTCAAAGGGCATTTCACCAGGAACCTACAAAAGGTAACTTTTTTCACATTGCTTCTAATCCCAAAAGAGTGTAAAGCGTTTTTTTCCCAGTGAGAACTGTGATACATAAAATGAATGAACAAGTTTGTATCATTTTATGGAGCTTCTCTAATTTCCTGTGTAATTGGACTGAATAAAATAGGCAAATCACCCTCACTATCTTCATATGTAAAATCATTCATTGTGTGTCATTGTGCAGCATCGCTCACCTTCATAGGGGCCATGGGGTCCACCTTGAACTTCTCTGGGAAAGCTCTGCTAAGTGCAAGCAGGCGGGCGTGGATGTAGAACTGTCAGTCACAAGAAAGCAGAGATGCAGATCAACATTTAGACAAAGTTTAAAGTGAAATAGTGAAGGTGTGTCTTCTGCAGCATGGTTGAACCAAGATAAATACTGCTGGTGATTGTTTCTTTTATACAGACAAATCTTTTGTTTCTGGGAACTGAAACATGACTAAGATGATGTTACAGTTTCCCTCTTATCAAACAGCCAACTATGACAGGTGCAGCAGGAACAGACCCGTCCAAGGTATCTCCAGTCCAGCAGGTCGGACAACCTCTCAGTGCGGTTGCGTTGGATGATGCGCTGGCGCCGTGACTGCTGGCAGAAACTGAACATGAACTGGGTCAGCTGGTTACAGGACTCCTCAGGGGACCGGAACCGCCGATCCACAATGTAGATACCTGAGAGAAAGAGAGAAGAAAGACAGGGGAGAAGGAGTGTGTGTGTCTATGTGTGCGCACGTGTGCATGTGTGTCCATACCATAGGCAGCAGGGTCTGTAACATGCTCCTCCATGAAGCAGCCGAAGCCCGACAGGTTGGTGGTCACGCTGGGAATGCCCATAACAGCACATTCACCTGGAACAGAAAACAGACCGAGGGTGTTTCAGAGCTGCAACAACGGTCAGTCAAACTGCTCTGATATTTAATTCAACATTTAACTGGTGAAATGCTATACCAGGTGTGTACCCCCATGGTTCATAGTAGGAGGGGAACACTCCGAGGTTACAGCCACGAACAAAGTCCTCATAGTCCATTGGCAGCAGGGGACTGGTGGAGGACAGGAACTCAGGGTGGAAGATAATCTGACAGCAGGAGAGATGGAACAGAAAGATGAGATGAAGTACAAACCTTCATTAGTTCAATGACATTATTTTCCATTTATATGGCTGCAGTATGTGAAACAATACAGCTCTTAAACCATATTCAAGATTCACTGAGGATTATTCTTAATGTTTTAATGACCTCTCAACCTTCTCATCTGGAGTCACACCCCAGACCAATGAGTGCAGCTTGAACATCAACATCTAGGCTGTCTTACCTTGACTCGGTCGTTCCTGGAGTTGAAGAGGCCGATGCGTCTGACGTTGGACAGGATGGGATCTTTCGAGTCGTCCTGCATGTTGTGAGTGGTCACTGGAGGAAGGCTGTGTCTCTGCAGCGAGGAGCACAACATATGTAAAAACAGAGAAACATGCAGGAGGGAAGACGGAAACAGGGAAAGGTCAAAGGTCACATTATTTACTAGATGAACTAAACATAATGTTGTTTTAAAGGGAGTCAGTTTTTTTTTTCTTTTAAGATATTGAAGATGATGATTTTTCATCTTTACTTCATTATAGCTTATGTTCTTAATGCCCACATTAACATGAGTTTTCCCTCAGGGACAGTAATGTAAATCAATTGATCAGTCAATATGACGTATTCCTACTGCATCAGGATAGAAGACTGATGATGTCGCAGTTTGTCTGTGCAGCACTGAGCACAAGTCAGGCTGCGTTTCCACTGATACACTGACGTCCCACACATATAAACACAAATGTCTAAAGCAAGGGAATGAAATGATGCACAACACAAAATATACCATTTCTCTAAGGACGCATTATATATACTATACTCCAGAAGTTTATATGCACAGAAACAATGAGACATACAGTAGTGTGGCTTTTAATTGCTGTTTGAAGAATATGACTGGATCAACTACTGATTTTCCTTACATAACAAACTGAGTCAGACATACAGACCTCCTTCCTGCAATCTGATCACAGTGACAGTAACTGACTCGGGTGTCGTATAGCCCAGTGGGTTGAGCAGGCGTCCCATATACAGAACCTATAGTCTTCGGCCCTTTGCTGCATGTCATCCCCCCTCTGTCTCCCCATTTCCTGTCTCTCTCTGACTTTCCTATCAATTAAAGGCATAAAAAAGCGCCCCACCCCACCAAAAAAGACCATGACTGACTGTAGTAGGCTCAATCCCAGGTGGAAATTATACACCGAAAACAATATCCACATGTTTTTTTGGTGTGTGCTGCGAACAGCGATTGCTTTACATAAACAGGATGAGATTACTCCATGTTTTGAAGATGGCACATGTTTAAGAGTAACTTTGTCAAAAAGATGGTCACAGAAGTCAGACTTCACCACCTTCACATGTTCATGTGAGCTGTATAGGTAATCAAAAACAATTATTCCAACCATCGATAACAGCAGCATGTGTGAGGAATGTAAAACATCCACAGTGATGTCCCTGGACTTTTACATATATACTATAAAAGACACAAAGCTTTTAACACTGCAAATGAAACCTGGACACCATGACTATGGCCAGGACTCAGACTGGAGGTAGGAAAGAAAATATGTGCTGTATATATCTTCATCTTCTAAAGTGTCGGTTAAGATGTGAAGATTCTTCATGTTGAGGTGAAACTCAGTGCAACATCCTTCTTAACTGCGCCATAAACACAGCAAAGCGGTGTTGGAGGAGAAATGGGTGAAAGGATTAAAAAAAAAAAAGTCACAACAGCACTTCCTCCTATCACCAATCAGAAAGAGTGTCTCCAGTCCATCACTCCCCCTCACACGTGTAGTCAATACCACTTGCACTCCATTTCAGACCAGTGAAATATTGACAGTGGCGCAAATTCATTTAATTGAGAAAGACCTTTGTATAGGCACTCGGCTTGTAGCACTGTGCTAACATACATCACCTCGACACAGCCGGTCTATTGACCCCAGGGTCTGGGGCAGAGGGAGATAATTAAGCCACGCTTGGCTTGGCCACAGCTCTGATGAATTCATTCATGCTTTTTGCTCCGTGGGATCCCCCTCACGTCCTCACCCACAGCAGGGGCCATGACTCCCATTGATCTCTGCTTGGGGGAAATGCCTTGTCCATTCATGAAAACAGAGCTCAGTAGAGTGTGCTGCTGGAGATTGATCATCCACGATGTTTTTCTGTTTTCTATACATGTGCATTTTGCTGACTGAGTGACTGAGAGATTGAGGGATTGACTGAGTGGTGGAGTTCCCCCATTGGATGCCGCTCCCTCAAAAGGATCTGAACAGCTTCTATTACATCATCAGCGGGGCTTTTACAGCAGTGTTGTTAACATAGCACATTCATCCTGTGATTTATAACTATTCATACCCCATCAGGTCCTCTTGTTTCGTTTGAAATAGTCAGCTTTCAGGTACAGGTACACCTCTCATTCAAGTGACCATATTGCAGCTGTGAATAAGCTTCTCACTTTGTCTCTAAATTATCATTTTACATTAAAACATAGAAAAAAATCATAGCACAGCCTTTGTTTGATGCTGTATTATAATGCTGTGTATGAGCATAGGTAGTAGGAGAGAAGCAATAAGATAAAGGGTTGGAGATTCTCTGTCTGTGAGGCCTGATTATCCAAGAAACGTTGAAAACTTGCTGGCAACTGGACATAGTTGTAGATTTTCAACCTCTGATCAAAGAGTCTTCTTCATTTCGGACTGATAGGTAGACCCTAGGTAGACTAGGTAGGTAGACTGATAGGTAAATGTAAAGCTTCAAAATTGTCTTATCAGTAGATTATTGCAATCCTTTCATATCTCAATGGTCATGTCCATCTGAACTTTGTTTACTGTATATTAATGTGTTATGCGATACAGGAGTTGATGGGAGGTGAGTTTGGAGAACAGCTAACCCACCAATGAAACTTCCTGCTCACTATGTTTGAGACCTAAACCAGATTAAATGAGGCATTTTGTAGATGTTAAATGATGAAATCAAACCATGCCATTACTTATGAAGAGAAAACACAACAAGGCTCCAGTACCTGAGTGGCGAAGATGGCGCGCTTCATTATGGTGAAGTCGTCTCGGTCCAGAATGGAGTTCATGTCAGGGATGTTCCCTCTGAGGACAGAGCAGGCAATAAAACACTGAACAGAAACCCTGCACTGGCACACAGGACCAGCGTTGACCTCACATCTATGTAATCTCTCAAGAAAAATCAATACAGCTACGGGTTCACATACAGTATCCACATACTTACTTTAACAGAGCATCATACAGCTTTTTTCCAAACTTCTCCTTCACAGTGTGAGCCGTGTCCCTGTGGGAGAAAAATATAAACCTGCTTCAGAAATTCACTTCAACCCAAAGTAATTCAGTCCCTAACAATTCACAAAAATGATACTGAAACAGGAAATGAAGGCAGTGATTCTGCTGAGCCCCAACATCTCCAATGGCAACAAATCCAACATGCCCTCCATTATTTACACATATGAATGATTTCTGACTTGATGCTCCAAGGACAACATTTGACAGTGGCTTCAAAAACCATGCAAATGTGATCCAAAAGTGAAGCTAAGGCTTTGGTTACATTCATCAACATCAGTGGCGGATCTAGGATTTTTCTACATAAGCAGCCATCAAGGGGCCAAGTATCTGTCTAATATGCATGCATTTCACTTGCATATAAAACAGTATAAAAGTACAAAAGTATAACTTCATATACCAATACCAAGCTTTGATAGATACACTGGATCTGCACGGAGCTGAAAACAGCAGAGTTCTTCTCTACTACAACTGAACAGCTGATATGTGGTCAAATGTACTGCGGAGACCTGTCACAGTCTGACGGTGCATTTCATTAATATTTGCAAAGAGTGGTTATCTGAGTGAGTATTGTCTTTCAGTCAGCTCCAACCAGTTCTCCTCTGGCCACTCATCATATACTGTGTGTATAATGCCACATATGTTGACATTTGGCTGAGTGTGACGTACCAGAGTTGTTTGCGTATGGCCTGCCCCTTCAGTGACTCCACATTGAAGTTGTTGGTTTTGGCAGGCATAATGATGAAAACTACCACAGTCATGTCATTTTTGTGGACCTGAGTGGAGAGTGAGGAAGAGGATGGAGAAAACACCAAACAATGATTTAGACAGGAATGCATGCTCAAGTATATACGTACATGCAAGCAACAGTAGACTTGAACGCATAAAAGCTAAGGACCTCACCCGCAGCAGGTAGTTGAGTCTGGACAGTGATTCGAGGAAAATATCAGCTCCCTTGTTGGAGAACTCGTAGCGTCCAGCAATGAAGAAGAAAAGGGTTTTCTCAAGGTTGAAGTCCAGATGACTGTGAGGAGGTTGAGAATCACAATCAGACTTACCGAGGCTGTCATCTAGCTAGCTGCTTTGCTAAATGAAAAAAGAAATTCTCACCCATAAAAGTGTCCTCTAACAAACTCCTGGATGCGGGCCTTGTTGGTGGAGTGCAGGTTTTGAAACTCATGCATGGCTGAGAACTTCTTCACGTTTAGCCCATTGGGGGTCACCACATCTGCACCATCAACACAGCAACAGCAGGGCCTTAACGGCAGCTCAGACAGTTACATGATTGGACGATTTTATGTTTCATCCCACGGTTGGATGGATGGACGGACCAACAAGATGGCCGACCAAACTCAGTGAGAAGCTTCCCCACCTGGCTTCCTGTGCACCATGTGATTGGCCTCCACTGCAGTGATCTGAGAGACGGTGGTGAACACATGAGCACAGTGGACTGCAGCTCTCTCCAGACAGTAACGATGGTAGATCTGCCGCTCACCGGCCTCTTTGTCAATGTCAAACTGCACACACACACACACACACACACACACACACACACACACACTGTAGATTTGACAGACTATATCTCACTTGAAGAATCAGTACAGGGCAAGATTCATCAACCTATACAGATTTCACGATTTTTAAGTATCAGTGTTACGTCTTATCACTGTGTTTAACACATTGGTGATATAGTTAAAGATGTGTACGTAGATTGATGTAATCCAGTGACATGTACCAAGCACCATGTACCATGCATATAAAGAGTTTCTGGGAGATCTATCAGCAGCTCACATGAGCTGTATTACAAACAGTGCAGCAGGTGGTAAATGAACTGCATTTATATAGCACAGTCCATTATTAGTGCCTGTGGTTGTCGAGGCCACTCTGTTTGATCATCATTGTGTAGAATTTCGGTTAATAAACCATCTATGGAATTGATTTAACTATATCAAAAGGCTGTGATAGTCTAGTTTGATCAGAGTGTAAAATACAACAACACAACAATCTGCTGTATATGCCGGCAACAGTGTGTCACAGTCAACAAAGCTGAAAATGCATATTGATAAGATTGCATTGACAGACCAGCTGAAGTTCACCTGGACTTCCTGTTCAGGCTGAATGGATAATTGACACACAAGATGTTTGTCAGTGGGTGAGTGGCCTTTAGGTCAATGCTGACATTTAGGATCTGAGCAGAGAGGAGCCAATCACAAACACCACACTGACCCCTCCGAACATTTCTAAATCACTAATGATGCCCTAAGTGGTTGTAAAAGACCTGAACCTTAGAATGTGAAATTGCTGTGTGGGAGTGTGTGTGTGAGAGTGTGTGTAAATATCACGGCTGCCTATGTAACTAGAACCAAACAGCATCTGTCATCTCTGGATTATTATCTGGATCCACATCAAACTGATCAAACTCAGAGATCTACATACCATAAATGTGTCTGATATTTTACATCAAGATTCAAATGGATTATGCTGAGAAAGTACAGTAAAAACAAAAAAGTGACCCTGGATCCGCCCCTTTAACCAAATAGGCACCAAAATGTAACAGCTTCCTTGGACTATGACTATGACCATCATCATCATCACTGAGTGACAGTCAGTCATCTGCTTTATATCTGCAGGTGTTTGACCACTGTCTCCCTGCTCACCTTGTCCAGGTTGTTATAGAAGTCAGCATTCCCAGCACAGAGGTATCTTCCCAGCAGGGTGGCGTGTGTTGTGAATACTGTTGCCATGGGAATCTTTCTGGAGCGAGAGAGAATAAGCCCGGGTCCTGCTTGCCACTCGTGGAAATGAGCAACGACATTTGGCTTGTCTCCGAGGTTGTCTGTGAGCTGGAGAACAACAGATAACACAGAGCTGTTATGTTCCCATTGTAACAAACGGCAGAGAGGCTGAGAGGGATGAAGGAAGTGGACTGGTGAGCAGCGTGCTCGGCTGACCTCTTTGAAGAACCAAGCGATCAGGGAGCCGAGGATGAGCGAGTCGTTGGCCTCTCGGTCGTGGTAGGGCAGGCCGATGTTGCAGGTCTGCCACAGGTCCCCCTTCCACCGGTCCAGGTTCCAGGCGGCAGAGCCAATGTCGAAGAGGATAACATAGGGGCTGCCCTCGATCAGCCAGCGGCCAAAATGAACCTGCAGCATCAACATGAACAAAGACACTGAGAGGGAAATTTTGGGTTCTCTTAAGTTTCACTGGGACAGCACTTCTTCCTGGATTATGAATAAATGGGTTAATGAATGTAGCTATTTTGACAAACTTTAAATTCTTGACCAGGTTAAACTGGTCAAGTGCAAGTAGCTCAGGCTCACATGGAGACATATGTACTGCACCATACATGTCACAGGCCTGTTTTATCATGGTATCTGATGTATGACCACCATCTAGTGGCCAGACTAGACTGGACTTTTTACTGACTGTGGTAAACACACAGTGAGACTGTACAGGCCTAGATGGCAGGCCTAGCACTGGGTTGGTAGAATTTAAATCCATGCAACAAGGTCAACAATGTATATATATGAATACGAATACGAATTACTTAACGAACGAATTACTGTCTGTCAGCTCATCTACCATTTGCAGAAGAATTAAAAAGCCTGATGGCTGTGGGTATAATATATATATATAAAAGTAATATAATCAAATGTATGTGATGAACTTGCAAGTATATAATAACAAACCAACAGCTTATATTAACACGCCATATATGTAAATACATCTATTCATCCACTGGCTATACCATTGATCTGAGTGGGGTGACAAAGGGGCTGGAGACAATCCCATTACATGTACAACATATACAATCCACAAACAAGTAGTAAGATACAACACTGAAATCATAACCTATTGATTATTATTAGAATTAGAATAACGCATAAGTATTAGATTCATTGTTGTTAATGAGGCCGGGCTTTTTGTAAACAAACATGTCTAATAATTAATGGAGCACGTTCTTGATCATACAGGTAAGCACTTTTTAAGATGATATAAAACTAAGGTAGCAGTCATTACACACACACATAAGCACACACAAACTTTCACCTACCTGGCAGCCATTGTGGATGAGAGCATCCATGGCCTTCCTGATGTTGGGGTTGGGCGGCTCGCAGCCTTCCACCTGGGTCTTGAAGTTTTGCTCAAAGTACGGCCCCATCATGTAATAGTTCTCCCCCCATTCATCTGTTGTGATCTTAGCCTTGGTCTGGATCACTGTGTAGATTCCTCCAACTGTACATACACACATCGTCAAAGGAAAACATTTGTGACTTATTCTCTATATTTAAATGAAATGAAAATCATGGACTTTTATCTGAAAACATGTCCTACCTCATCGTAGCAACAAAGGTCAGAGGTCATCTATTATTTTTTGTCTATTATTCTTTAATAAACTTGGCTCTTGACCAAAGTCAGACAGGTCTGTCACATAGTTTACCTGGAGAAAGCTTTTATCTTTCAAACTCTCCATATATGACTCCTTTAGATGATTAAAAGACTCCAGACAAAGTCAAATGCAAATCCATTTTTTTTTCAGTGTTAAAACACTAAACATCAATCCTTAATGTTTAATGGATCTCTGTTAGTGTTGATGCTGCAGTATTTTTTCTGTGTGTTTTTTACAGCACGTGGAGATGTTTTCTCACTCTCTAACACTTGGCACCATCGAGACAAATATTGATATGACGGACCGTCAACAATCGCTGAGCCCATGATGACGTCTGAACTGCATCAGAGAGCAGAGATTATATAAGAGGTGAAGGCAAAGACAACAGCAGACTGACCGGTTACCTCTGAACTCTTTGACAGCATCAGCACATGCTGCAGTAAACACATAAGGAACTCGAACCTGTGGCATCTGTAACAATAACAACACTGCAAAAGAATGATGTGATAGGTGCCTTGACGCAAAACTGTCTTGTAAACTGACAGCGGCAAACATGATCGTTAGTTTTTTTGGGATTTTTTTGTCTTTTGTGTCAAACATACAGTGTTTTCACTTGAAAGTCTACAAAGTCTAGTAAATAATCGGTAAATACAACTGGCTGGAAAAAAGAATTATCTATCAGATTATCAATATTCTAACAGTCTAGTGTAAATGCAGCCATAACCTCTGCAGCCAACTTTATATGATCAGAATAAATAAATTAATATTAGAATGAACCTAGAGATGATCCTCTGACCTACAGCCACTCTGACTTATTATATAAATACGTGAGAACTCAGTACTCAGGGGTTCAAACCCTTCAACCTTCACTTCAATCTCAGCTACACACGTGACTGTATTTTGCACAGATGTGATACAATCGTCACACACACACACACACACACAGACACACAGATCATCAACTGCCAAAGTCCTCAAAACTGTCTCTGTGGCAGTGGATCACAGATCAGTGTGTCACATACACACACACACATGTACGTACACAAGCACAAAGTGAAAACAATACCAAAGTCAATGGTTGTATGAGACCATCATACACACCACAAATGTGTGACTCCATCACATGGCATTTGGCTGAACAGAAGTGGTTTAACCTGATCACACAACTCTATCACTCAGTCAGTCAGTTAAGGACGTCTGTTTATAAAGACCTGGCCCTGAACTCATGGTCAAGCCAAAAATCTAGTGGTGGTTATAGTTTGAACTATAATATTCCTTCAATGTGATATGAAGTTCAAAACAAGCTTAGAATAAAACAGAGCCATGCTGGACCGTGTCAAACAACAATCTCATTATTCAAGAAGAGATGAGTGACCTGGGCATCTACAGGGACTGAATCTATCTCTTCACAAACTACAAATGACAAAGAACTGCATCATTCATACTATTACATTAATAAAATGTACACAAGCATATATATATATATATATATATACACACACACATTATATTCAAAGTAATCATAGTATAAATCTTCAAATCTCGGACCTCAATTGTCCAAACACAGGACAGAAGGTGATCACTGTCACAACAAGCAGCAATGTGTCGACCTCAAATTCAGTGGCTCATGTTTGTGCCTTTGATTATATAGATGGCATGTATTAGCCTCAGATGAATGAAGCTGTCAGTAATGTCTGCTCTGCTTTCATCACTTATCTGCAGTTTAATGTTTAACTCTTCAGAGGGAGCACACTGTGACTCAACTCTCTGTAGATTTCAATATTTGCTCTGCTCCGAGGGGCAAAGAGTCACAGTTTTACACAAAATATGACCAAACTTTTAGAATTTAAAGTGTTTTATTCCCATGCTTATTTCATGCTTTTGCTCTGTGCTTTTATTGTGCAGTACTTCCTTTTTATTACAGCTCATTTTGTTTCAGATTGATGGCTACACTCAAACATTTATATTGTGTAGATTTCATGTGAAATAAACACTGTGAATGTGAATGTGACAAAAAAAAAACAGTATTTAGACTGAATCATTTTGCATTGCTTTGGAGGCCTTCTGCAACAAGTGCATCAGTTGGAAGCTGCAATTAAAGCTTCACTGCGCTTGTGATGAGATTTCTGGTAAGACCCACCTTTGTTAGTGACTTCCCAGGCCACCTCAAAGAGCAGCAGGTCCTCCACAGGCAGCTCGTCCTCCTCCCAGGCCGGCAGCACCCCGCTCAGGGACGTCATGGACAAGGAACGGGAGAGCGGCATCGCGAAAGTTGTGGGGTCCGATGGGCGACAGCTGGAATCTGAGGCAGATGTGGAGAGGCGGTCTGAAGAGCAGTCCTTCAAACAGGCCTGCGGGTGATGGGCCCGACCTCAGCAGGGACAGTCCTCCTGGACACAGCAGGAAAAGATAAAAGGGACTGATGAGGACAGAGTGCTGAGCCTCACCCTCACACACACACACATATACACAAGTTTGCACAGCTATCCCTATTAGGACATTGCACCTGATTTGCACTCACAGTGGAGCAACACACCCAAACACAAACTCTAACCTCAGAATTGACATTTCTCCTCATTAGGACCAGGTCCACGAGGATAACTGTCCTCAATCAGGTTCATGCTTTACATAGGTAGCAAAGAGGTAACAAAAATGCATACACAGTTATGTGACACACACATTTCAGGGTTAAAGGTTTGGTGGAGTCATGTGTGATGAAATGAGCCCTTGCGTAAGTTCAATCAGAAACTCTCCATTCCACTTCCACTCACAGTTTTCCTGTTTTCTCACCTCGCTCCTCGTGATCATTTTGTACGACGACACCACAGCAGGGAACTCATCTCCAAACACTCTCACTTTTTGCACAGAAGTTCATTCACAACACAAATGAAGCCTCTCCTCGATGAATGTGAATGCGACATGTTGATGAATGAAAGCGGGTCAGGGTGCGGTTCTCAGAGAGAGAGAGAGAGAGAGAGAGAGAGAGAGAGAGAGAGAGACAGATCACAGAGTTTCATCAGCAATACTCAGGATCACTGGTGTCAACAGTGCAACAGTGCTTATTAGTCCACAGACAAACACTGTAAAAGAGACTAAAAGAGAAGAGGGTAGATCAGAGTCACACACAGTATTCACAGCCTGCAGAATAATAAATATTTGACACTCTGTGGTAGAGCTAGAAAAGATATAAGGAGAGAGAAAGAGAGTGAGGTAAGGGTGAAGCTGCAGTGACACAGTGCATTAACCTACACCTCAGAAAACACCATTATTCCTATGCTACTGTAGATGTATGTACTGTATATGTCTACAGTCTAATGGAGCCCACACTGTTGCACAACAATGTCACTCAACATCTGCATCAGAGATTCCTGTCAATCACACAAACACCACAAGAGGGAGTTTATGGAAACATGACAATACTGATGACATAAGATGGTAACACCAAACATGGCACAGTCTCGTATTTATTCTAAGTAGTGTTAGCCCCCTGCTATCACACTGTGTCTGGATAATTGGAGGAGTTTTTACAGGCCAGCAACACTGTGTTGTCTAATGATGGTGTGTTACACATATGGAAGTGTGTGGAAATACAACCAGGACATGGTTGGGGGACCTGGTGGGGGCCCCTCATCAGATTCCACATGTTTGTGAGTTGTTGAGAATCAACCACAGTCTAATCAGGGACCATTTCCTGCAGTATCACTACTTTTATTTTGTACTGCCAATAACAGACGGAGGATACAGTATCTTTATTAGTTTACATGGTGGTACTAATACAAAGCTCTGAATATCTCCTCCTCTAGTGCAGCTGGATAAAGTAGAAGTGAGCATCAGGTTTCCAGTGACTACCCAGTCCACCGTGCTGCTGCTGCTGAAGCCAAACCTCAGCCCGGTCTGTGCAATTACACGTCCCGGCTTTTTAGTCCTTTTTCCGGTCTTCACCATTTTCCAACGTGCACTAACATATTATTTTGTACTGGATGAATGATCATTTCTGAGAAGAGCAGATGAAGGATGAATTTCAGCACCACTAGCAGCTCCGCAATTTACAGCGCAGAGCCAGGGACGGCTGTGATTGGCTGAGAGCTGGGAGAGCACGAGGTCACGGTGGTGATATAAAACAGGTGTGAATGGAGGGAAGGCGTTAGTACCTGCTGATGTGGGCCTGCTGTTGGAAGATGAGACTCGTGGCCCTGGTTGTGGTGTGCGGGCTGATTGTCGGTCAGGATGGAGGCAGCGTGGGAGCAGCTCTGCCTGGATACGACTCTGCACAGGAGACACGAGCAACAGGTGGGTGACCTGGACAGATGAGCTACAACATTTCTTAAAAGGTTTTATTTACTGTTCTAATGAACCAGATGACATTTTACTTTGCTCTGATGATGAACAGCAATCTATCATTTATTGTATGTATGAAACTTCTCACTTTACCTGACAAGTGCAGCCAGTAGTTAGTTTCAGACTTAAGACTTTAATCAATAACATAACATTACAACAACATGCATAACATTAACCAGCCAAATGAACTCACATCTGCCTTTAACAATAGTATATTGCTTCAATGTTATGTATCAATGATACGAATGTAAGAATATTAATTATTATACCCTATCATAGAACCATAATCTCCTGTTGTCTAATAACAGACTGTATGTTATTCCTGTCTGTCTATATGTGAGATACAGAAATAGTTTGATCCTAATTCAGACTGTGATTTTTGTATATACAACTTCATTAAAAATGAGAATCAGAAGCTTTTATTGCTAAATAGTTATATCACTAAAGAGTTACTGACTTGGTGTGTAATGCAAAGAACAAGAAGAAGGAGGGTATTAAATGAGTAAAATAAGTAAAAGTACAACAAATACAACTTCATACAAGTTGTATAAATCAAGACAAAAATAAAAAAGACAGTATATATAAGGAGCTGTGAAGTACAGGTATGTTTAAGTAGGTGTATATTCACTATGCCTCTTTGATCTGGAATATCTGGTGAATTATTTAGATGAATTATTAGTATTGATATCATTGATTGATTCTGATTTGTTTTCTGTTATGTTGCATCTGGAAAAAAAGTCTTTACAGAAAGAAATGGAGGCTGAATGAGTTCAAATGCTGTGTGTGTGTGTGTGTGTGTGTGTGTGTGTGTGGTCTCCCCTGACTCAGGATCAGTGGTCTCCGGGTTCAGGGGGAGCAGGGCTGCTGCAGACTTCCTGGACGAGGACCCCAACCTGTGTTTCTCCCTGAGGGAGAACGACGACCAGCGGCAGCTGCTGTGCAACGACCGCAGGAGCAAATTCAACTACAACCCGTTCAGCCTCCGCTTCGGGAAACGCTACAACGGCTACGTCTACAGGAGAGCCCTGCAGAGGGCCAGGACGAAGAAGTTGTCCCCCCTCTCTCTATTCTCGCGAGAACTTGAGGTGCCCACCTGAAGTCTTTCCCTGAGTGTTTAATAAGACCTTTTACTTCAGGTAACACCATGTTTCCCTGAATAAAACTTTTGTACCCACCTTTACTGTGACAGCTTGTAATCATCTTTTCTCTGTATTACCTCTGTGGCCACTGTGACAAATCCACATGAAACAGCTGAGGTGATTTTTATACTGAAAGAAAAACCTCAAAGTCATAATAAAGAAGCTGGTGTTACAATAAAAAGCAGCAATCACTTAATCTGACCACAAGGGGGCGCTACAGCACACTTTTTTCATAATGTACACATCACAGCAGTAAATGTGGGCCTAATGCTGAGCTAATGAATGTAACAGTGCACTTTGAATACAATATAAAGCTAAAATTCAAAACTAATATTTGATAATGCAATATTAAAGGAGAAGAGCACTTCCTGTATATCCAGAGCTCAGCTTGTGAGGTGTGGTCATGAGATGACAACCAGTCAAAAGTTTTTACAACTAACCATTTTACTGTTTTTATTTGTGGAGGTAAATGAAGCTTGGGAGGTAATGGAAACACTTCCTGCAGGGTGATGACTTGTACAAAGGCACGGCTGGAACAAACACTGGTGATGTATTATTGGGGCAGAAAGTGGGACAGGGCCAGTAACAGGAACAGACTGGACGGTCAGGGCTCCGTCCTGTAGGAAGAGAATGAGCCACAACATGAAAAGCACAGAGCCAGGCTGCATGTGACGGGGAGAGGCACAGTCTCCAGACTTCAAGCACATGAAGCTGGTTTGGGGACAAATTGGACTGAAGGTGAAAGTCAAGCAACCTGTACATGACACACAGTAGTGGGAAACCTCTGCTAGGGACAAAATCTCAATAATTAATCACCACTGCAGGAAAAAATGACTCTTTTAAAGAAAAATCTTAAAACAAATGATTGATTTGGTGTGTGCTTTGTTGTCCTGAACAGCTGGATAAATGGAGGCAAGGCCATTACAAACTGAGTGTGGTAGTGTAACACTGTCATAAGGCATAAAGCACATGCTCATATAACACAACATAATAAAGAAATACATGCTGTAGTATGTATGGATTATAATATTAATATTATTGATATTTTATAAATCATGAATTCAATAATATAAACAAGTTGTAAGAGTTTTCATACATTGATGCTGGATCACTATTTGGCAAGACTGAGTTAATGCCAATTACTCATTGACCTAATGAGTTCAATACGTGATAAGTGTGAGGTGTCATGTCTGTCATCCTTTATGAATGAGCAGGATGTATAGTGAGTTCATGTGGATGATTGATGGGTCATCTGTTAGCTCACAGTTGTCTCACTCATTCAGCTGTATGAAACTAAAATGGCTGTTTCCAGTCACAGCTGCAAAATGTGACGTAAACGAAGATGGTTGGTTCATTGGTTCATCTGTATCCAACAACTGCTGCTCTGCTCTCAGTGTTTTGTAAAATGTGGATATGTGGGAAATAAGTATAAATTCATATCACTAAAAAATAACTATGATTGTACAAGTCAATGTTCAAATCACAGTTGTAATGGAGTGGATGGGTCATAGTTACTTACTTATCATTCTTGAAACTCTTCTTTTTAAATTATTGAAATTCTGAAACAACTTTCAACATAGCAAAACCTATAAGAATTAAATCTAAAATCCATTCTGAAGTACTGTATTTGCATCTGCTTCCAGTATTTTCATTCTTAAGACACTAGTGTCTATTTCTAACAACTATTTATAGAACAAATGATAAACCTAACAAATGACAATGAATGGTCGTTTTGGTGAAAAGTCAAACACTCCCATACAGACAGTTTCCTTCATGAGGTTTAGTTTATTAATTTAGACGTTACTCTCTCCAAAACACTTTCCAACACAAGGTCACAATCAGAAACTGATGCTTTTCTTAACAAAAGAAAAAAACAACTTGAGCTGGACGAAACCACTCCTACTCTTTCGCTCCATCTCCTTTTGCCGACACCAAGGAAACAAGAGGGGAAGAAAAAGCACCTTCACACTCACAATGTCAGTTTAACCTGTGTTGACCTAAGCGAGCAGTCGACTGTCTGCTGTGCCGCCTCTAGGTGAAGGCAATGTCCTTTTACATTTTTAGGGTCTTTCTCTCAGTGATTCCCTGCAGGGAACGAAATGAACGACTCAGAACAGGAAGTGCTGAAGGGGGAACTTTGACACGTTAGGCTTTTTGAGGGTTGTGTTTGATCCTGGTCTAAACAGCTGCAACACAAGAATCCATATACAGAGCACATGACAGAGGTCAGCTTACATCTCCTAACACAAACACAGTAACAGAGCAACTTCAGTCTACGAGCCGTTTGGGAGCAAGTGTGTCTTTTAAAGGAGCGTACGAGTGTTTTTAGACGTCCAGGTGTCAGGTGATTGGCAGTGACAATATGCAGCTTTGACATCTAAACAGCCACATCAGGCCTGAGGAGGACTTTGTAGAAAAACACTGATATTATCCTTTAAAATAACAGCGATACAGTCTAAGAGGGGGACGTTATAAAAGGAGTGTGTGTGTGTGTGTCTCAGGCCTCTGCATCGATGGTGTGTACTCTCTGTGCAGGTGTGTTCAAATATCCTTGAGGTCCTTCTGGATGCCCCACAGTGTGTCGGCGCTCTTCTTCAGCTGGGACACCTCGTCGTCCGTCAGGGTCATGTTGACCACGCTGTTCACACCGTTGCTGTTCAGCACGCAGGGCAGAGACAGGAAGACCTCCTCGCCAATACCATACATGTCCTAAGGAAACACACACACACAGATGTGGGTGACAAGGAAGCTCTGACAAACACACAAGGGTCAGAAAGTGTCCAGAACCTCTAAAATATGTCAACAGTTAAGTGATGATTGATTTGCCTGTTTGTTTACCCACTACACTAACAGGTTTTGGGAGGAGTTACAGGCTGGAACTGTTCCTTGACAAACTCCTTTGCTGTCTCTCTGGCTGCAGTGTGGTTTCTGAGGTACAGTCATCGTGAGTCTCACATCCACACAGGCACAACAGTGCCAACACTATGCAACCTCAACTGTGGCGACCAGACTTCAGGAAGCTGCAAACAATCAGTGCACCCAGCTGCTGTTCATCAAGAAACAACTCCAGCCTGTAAAACCACAACTTGTAGGACAGGCATTAAACAAATGGACACAACATGTGAGCTTGTGAGCTTCTCAACTGTTTGCAGATGTGTTGCTGAATGGTGAACAGACCGAGGCAAGCTACTCCCAGTCTTCATGATGAGATAGAACAGCATGAGACTGATAAATCAACTGAGCATATTTCCCATAATCTGGAAACTGCTCCAAAAACACAGAGACTCCACACCTGTATGTGGGTGAATGGTGCCATAGTCAATATATAAATCACCTGCATTAACATTCCAGCTACAGGACTTCTATTCAAAGCACTTGGCAGTAGAGGCAATGGTCTTTGTGTCACATTATCTTTCATCAGTAGATGAAACAGCAACAATCTGATTAATCTAAGTTAAGCGTTTCCTTCATAGAAATGTGAGACTATCCCACTGAGACTGTTGTGTATGTGTTAGACCTGTTGTGTATGTGTTAGTCATGTGATAACAAATCCAAAAACAGTCAGGAACCCATGGCTGCCATGAGCAACAACTACTTTATTTAGACTTTGAGTTGTATGAGGCTCGACCAGCAACCTGGCATATAGGGCAAGAAAAGAAAATTAAAGCAGCTCCATCTGGCTTGTGTGTGTGTGTGTGTATGTGTGTGTGTCTGACCTTGACCATGGTGGAGACGGGGTGTACTCTGCTCATGTTCTTGACGATGCTCTCAGTCAGGTCGGCTACACTCAGGCCAATGGCCCAGTTGGTGTAGCCCTTCAGCTTGATCACCTCGTAGGCACTGAGACACAACAGAGTGCTCTGTTAATACAATATTGTTCTTTGGTGTTAGACACAGTTGACCTGCTATGAACTGCCAGACTAGCCTGTCTCCAATTATTGCCTCCTGGAGGAGAAATACAGCTCAGCCCTACTAAACCAAACATAATATAACCCGTTAAGATCGTGTAATAAAACCTGCAGGGTGGACTGCATGCAAATGTTTCTGTTGGACCTGGGTTGTGTACACACGCACAATGACATTACGTTTTCTTATCTGGTCACAATTCCTGTTCTCTGGCCTCAGCCCTCTCACACACAGCGTACCTGTCCACCACAGCCTTGTGTGTGGCCTTCCACTGTTCCTTATCACCATCAGTGCCGATCTCAGGGTTCAGCTTCTGCAGGTTGACTCCAGCCACGTTTGCGCCGCTCCACACAGGCACTGGAGGAAAAAACAAAACAAAGACACACAGTTAAAGCTGCTCCATGTAGGACTTGGATGTCAAGTTCCCCATGCGTCCCTCCAGACAACAACTACTGTTTCCTGCATGTACTCACCGCTGGTGTCTCCGTGCTCGCCCAGCACCCAGCCGTTGAAGGAGCTGGCGTGGATGCCGAGACGTTCGGCCATCAGGTAACGGAAGCGGGCGGAGTCCAGGTTGGTGCCGCTGCCAATGACACGGTGTTTGGGCAGGCCGCTCAGCTTCCAGGTGACGTAGGTCAGCACGTCAACTGTGGGGGGTTACATCAGGAGGTTATTGCTGAGTGTTAGACACACACAGCAGAGGATGATGTGTGTGTCAGTGTATTTACCGGGGTTGGAGACCACGATGAGCGTGCAGTTGGGGCTGTACTTGATGATCTGGGGGATAATGGACTTGAAGACGTTGACGTTCCTCTGCACCAGGTTGAGGCGGCTCTCGCCCTCCTGCTGGCGGACACCGGCTGTCACAACCACCAGGCGGGAATTGGCGGTCACTGCGTAGTCTGCAGGAGAAGGAGACAAGATAGATTTATACCCCTTATTATGATTACTCTTTAATGCATGGTATTTATGAATGAATTAATAAGTGTCTTTGATGCTGAGTCTTTACTGCACATTAGCCTGAGCTCTGACAGGCAGTTAGTGAGTGAAGCTAGCATTCACTCTTCTGAGGTTGGAGGTTACATTCCCACTGGGGCCACTCCACTAAAACTGTAATCACTCATGGCCTCAGATAACAGAAGTATTCACAGCTCTCACACTGACGCACGCTGTGTTAAATAATACCACAATCAATGTTCCTGTGCATGACAGCACTTATCAGCTGATTTCCCATTAGAGATGTGGACGCAGTCTCTGCTCTGACAGGTAACTCAGCTCAGCTCGAAGACTAATGAATCGATTCGGATCTGATGAGTGATGCTTAGAGTCTTTCTTCGTCATGTACGGTGCAGCAGTGTGTGTCCTGACCTTTGTCGGCGACGATCTTGGAGGTCTTGAGGAAGAGGCTGCCGTGCTGCAGGTCCATCATCTCTCCCTTCAGACGATCCTCCATCACATCAACCAGAGCCAGCTCATCACACAGGTCCTGACCAGAGGAGGAGAGGGAGAGAGAGTGAGAGGATGATCTTATGGAAATTACATTTTGTTACATACATAACAACACACACATAGACTAATATAAGCAGGTTAGGTTAAATGGCAACACATGTGACTTTTGGTTATTGCTGAGAGGGACACTGTACAATGACATGTGTTTGAACTAAACTGTCAAATAGGACCATGTGTCAGGTTTTTGTATGGATTTCTATTTTTCTCCTCATGTGATAAAGCTTGTGCTGATGATGCTGTGTCTTACCCTCAGCAGGATGCTAACGGCGCAGGCCATGCCCACCTGGCCCACTCCCACCACTGTCACCTTGTTCCTGGGGGGCTCAGCAGGGCTGCTGGCCAGAGGGCTGATCAACTTCTGGAGAACTGAAGACATGATGGCAGCTGCAGAGAGACACAAAGAGGACATGTCCCGGTGAGCACGTCCCACAGCAGGAATCAAACATCTGTTTAACCTCTCTGATTTAGTCATTTACTGTTAGATACACACTACAAGCCTTGTTGTTCATCCCATAATCAGCCTGTGGACTGTGAAATACACACTGGTATGAGGTCACAGTCACACACCTCTTAATGAAAGGTAAACAATTCCTTAATTTAACAGTCTATAAAACAGTTGATAACAGATTTCCACTAATATTATCACATGTAATAAAACAGCGGGTGGATGAACAGCAGGTCATTAACAATGTCATCATAAATGAATCTGTTTTTAATTAAGAGGTCCATAGTTACTTAATCGTATTTAAAATATGGCCGCCACAAGTTCTCAGAGTGGAAGATGGTGAGTTTACTGATATAGACATAGAAAAGCAGCAAATCTTCACAGTTCATCAATTATCAAAGCGCTGTTTCAACCAATCAAGTAACCGATGAATCAAATTCACAATCAAACAGCTGAGCTGACCACACACAGCAACGCACAACCACAAAAGAAACAAACAGGAGCTGCTACAATTATTTTCAGTATTTCAGACTACAACATTTTATAATGAAGCATTATCACAACTGTCCATGATACACTTCCTGTCAATCAACTTAGCCACTCTTAGTGTCAACATCGAGGACCAGCAGTGTTTTTTTTCCCAAATAAAGCCACATACATAATCCTGTACATGAGTAAATCAGTCCAAGTAAATAATAACAACCAGCAACACAGCCAGTCTTGGTTTACCGGCTACTGACACAAACATACAAGCAACAACGATGAGGAGATGAGCATGGTCACTAAGACTTACAGGAGGAGGCGTGGATGGGCATCAGAAAACGAGACATCATGGTGGAGTCAAAGTGCAGGGTCCAAACCCGGAAACCAACAACTTACAAACTGACTAAAAGCCAGTGTTCAGTTTAAATACTTGAGTCTTATCACAGTGTTTGTCATCATTTTACTCACTTTCAGCAGCAGCATTATCTCTGCTCCTACGTGAACACACAGTTGTCTCAGCATCATGCTAATCTGTACATACATGATGTGTTTTGAGTATGTTATCATGGTGATGGACATGCAGTA
The DNA here is from genome assembly GCA_021432705.1 of Caranx ignobilis. NCBI lineage: Eukaryota > Metazoa > Chordata > Actinopteri > Carangiformes > Carangidae > Caranx > Caranx ignobilis. The sequence goes on along the minus strand of MU269990.1, from coordinate 78,224,749 downwards.
TCCATTTCTACCGTACTGTATGTGTGAAATGGACAGTACTTATCATCTGTGATGCTCTGACACTTATCTCACCAGGAATATGGAGCTCTTCACAGATGATGCTGCATGAGCAGGCCTTATAAAACCCCTGGTGGTACAGGAAGGAACTGAAACATAATATTAATGTCACAAAACCCTAATACTTTTATAGGCTGCAGCATCTTCACACAGACATCAACAGTCACTGTGTAGTATTACAACTTCTTGGGCTTAGTTCTGAGTCAGGTCAGGTCCAAGTTCGACTCACTCTCACTAGGTGCTGCTGTTGTGCTGCCTTCAGGTCCTTGAGTCATCCATGTGGATTTTTCCAGCTCTGATCACATGGTGCAACAGAGTCATCGCAGAGGGAAAATGTGGGTTTTGAGGCAGACAGTGAGTTCAGCTGTAACTAGCAAGAACGTGCTACTAATAAATGTAATGAGGTAACAAGTAACAGAACTGAGACGTGTAGCATGTGCACATGTCATTAATGCCTCATGTGACCCCCCCACCCCAACATGTGACCCCCACCACCAGGAGTGGGCCAAGAGGATCAAAATGACACACTGAACGGCAGCAATTTGAAATCCAAATAGTTTTACTACTATTTCCTGTGCTGTGCTCTGACACTCAAAGACTATTCAATGTTTATAAATGATTAATAACTTATTTTTGAACCAGACAACGAAGACCATGTCTCAGCATCGAGCTTCCTTATAACTAACAAGGACTTTGCCCCAGAAATTTCCTTCCCTGGCAACACTTGTCCCTATAGTCAGACTGCTGTGCAACCGTGCAACTGCAATTTGTTGCAAAATAAAACAGTTCCAAATGGCTTGAGAGACAAAATATCGATAAATGTACAACTCAATCTATGATCACTATCATACAGCTCCTTTTTACACTCTACTACTGCTTAACAACATTTACAGTGTGTTTCAGTGTTACACTTCCTCTCACACAGCACTGCTCGTGTGGTTTAATGTCAACAGGTTTCAATATCAACACAAAGGCAGGCTTTTGTAATAGAGTTTAAAAAGGACATTATTAGATCATCAGGTCCAATTACTCCAGTAAAAACACAATATTATCTTCTGAATTGAGTTGGCTATGCAATCTGCAGAAGTCACATGCTGTTCAGCAACAGGCTGAGTTCATATCATATCAAGGTCAATTTGAAATGACAAAAAGAGGATAGAGACATAGAGCATGTAAAACTGAAAGCAGAGCTTCCGCAATCCAAACCCTACTTCACAATTACTGTGCTGGTAGGAAAATCATACTACACTACATATTTGATGTAATACATGATTATATCAAAATCAAATATGGGAAATAAAAGACACCACTTTATTCACACACCCAGGGACCTCAACAGATCTCTGAAGGTCCTGGGGCCTCAGATTGGGAAACACTGACCTTGGCTATCAGCAGCCATAAAGAACAAAGCCCCGAGAGCTCATATTGTTCTGTCACATGGAGCCTGTCAGCACAGACTGCCAACAAGTTAAGATATCAGCTCATAACAAGGTCAAATGGACACTAGAAATAGGCAGAGGAGGGGAGGTGGTTTGTGTCTGAGCAGAGACACACCTCATGGCTGTGTGGGTGCAGGCCGAATCAATAGCTGAAAACACAGTGCCCCATTTTAGCCTCATAAACTCACTTTGCTGCTGTGACTATAGGACTGAGCGTCTGTGTCCTATCAGGCTGTAAACGAGTGAGTGGTTGTGGTCAGTTGATATGCTGCTGCTGCTGCTGAGGCTCCCCTCCTGTCCTTTGGTTTCAATGGAATTGAGGTTATGTAACAAGCCTGGGCCTGAGCCCTACAATCGTCCTTGATTCTGGTGATGATGCTGAGACACAGCGAGAGGACACTGAACGCAACACGTGAAGGGTTCAAATTGTTAACAAGGCGCCTTAATGACGGGTTGAGAAAGTAACCACGACAGGGGACAAGTTCAAGTTCACTGCGAGTTCATTGTTTCCTGTCTGTGCGCCTTACACAATATGGCCCCACACACACACACACACACACGGTCCATCCTCAATATCAAGTGCTCACGGCGGGATAAATAACAGTAAAATGTGGTCGTAAATACAACAGTTGCGATTAAACGGAGGAATGGTGTAAAACCATAGAGCTAGCTTAATTAGCTCCAGCTGCTGCACTTTGCACCGTTACAGTTAACTATTACTGTGACGAATTGAAATTTAGCACATTATTAGACTAATAAATGACTAAACAAATGTATTTTATGTTACCCCATAACTTTTAAAATATCTACACCGACCAAACACGCTCATAAAACCCGCCTTGTGGGTTCAAACAGTTGATTTACTGTAAGTTCAACTGCGCACACTTTGACAATGGATTCCTTCAGCGGAGCATCCATTGCTGCTGCGCCGCCGGGCACGCATCACGTGCGGCGGCGGCACCACCACCACGAGCCCCCAGCTGAAGAGAAAGAAGAGGGAAAGAGGCAGAATACTCACATTTTTTCCAGGTGCTACTGAAGCTTGATATTAGTTATCTGGTGCGGTGGCCGACGAGGAGACAGACAGCAGGCTGGTGTGGAGCTGAAGTGGCTGGCTACAGAGAGGAGGAGGAGGAGGAGGAGGCGCAGGAGGAGGAGGTGAATGGATTTCACCGTGACCAGGCTGGGTTCACGTGTAAGGAGGGGTGCAGAGCTGGGTGCCTGCGTGGTATTTATGTTCCCGCCTGTCAGCTATGGAAGACTAGGAAATATGATGGGTGTGCGTCCGCCCCCCCCCCGTCCTCCTTTCTCTCTGCTCACAGCCGACATTTTTGGACAGAGTGCTGACCCAAGCTCACCCAAGCAAGGCTGATGATGATGTAGTTATTTCACCACCCTCTTTGAACAGAAATCATTCTGAAGCATCCTGCATGGTTATTATTATTATTAATAATAATGAATTTATTTTAAATTGCACCTCACACCACCAGCATCACTTGATGTGTGGATGTAAAAGTGTAATTGACACTATTGTCAGACCCAGAGCCAGTATTAACCTGTCCTGGGAACTTCATATTTTTCTCACACACCTCTCATTCATTCCCACTAATTCCTGTGAGCTCCTGTGGGGTTTTCCAAACAATCTAAAGGCATAATCACTCTTTGGATCTAAGAAAGTATATTTACTGAAATGCTGCTATTAAGCACAGTGTGATAGTGTGAACTTACATGTATTCTGTACACAGTATCAGCTTATCAGCTATAGTTACTTGATAAAAATAAAATGTAGTACCATATGATGATATAGCTAGACTTTTGTTGTATTTTTCATTTACATATCTGAATATGTCTTTCAACACTGACCCAGACACAAAGTCTTGATCATGAGACCCAGTTCCATCTCTAACATCTCAGTAGATCTTTAACCAAACAGAGGCAGAGGCCGTTTCCTTCACTATAATCCTCAACAGGTCTGTTTACACCTTATCAGGGTGGACCCGGACACAGATGGACTTTCACCTGTAAAGTAAACATTAATTATGCTTCGAGGAGACTGTCACTGTCAACGATAAATAATTTATGTCAACCAACACATGCACTTTGCCCAGTCTGCAGAAACATGACCTATATTATGTTATGGGTCATGGTTCATTTACACCTCTGCTACTTTTCATCATCATCTGGGGGATGATATCAGCTCTGTGATAAGGCAAAGGGCCACAGATGAGTGAGATCACATATGAGCTCCTTGTTGCACTCATTCACCCTGAGTGCTCATTGTTTGTTGTGTACCGAGGAAAGAAAGGACTGTCTCACACTATTCTTGCTTGTAGTGGACCATGACCATGCATCTAAATGTAGACAACTTAATCCCCTGCATCTTACATCTCTTCCTGCAAAAATTAATAGGAAGTTTACATTGCACTATCATAATCGAGCAGCTGCAGTCACCTCTGGGTTTTGTGCTTTGTAGTTTGGTGATCAGACAAGGTTCCTCTCCAGTGTTTTATGGGCTCAGTCAGCAGTCACTGCGTCACAGAGAAGAAGAGGAAGCCTGTGAACAGAGGCACAATGTTTGACTCTTCTCAGCCACTCCTCCACTTCCTTCCTTCCTTGCTGCTTCACACATCAAGAATTTGTTTAATCATTTGCTACTTTCACCTTTATTAATTCACAAATGATCCTAAGCAGGAGACAAGGCGTCCTTGGATTTTAACGTGTCTCAGAACAAAACACTAAATGTTTGAGTTTCATGCATTAGGCGCAAATTACTAGATGTTAGTTCAATTTTTGGACTGAACTCACTACATTTTGCAGCTTGGCCATACATATGAACATGTTGTTCCCTGTAAACCTCCCCCGCTGATGCTGCACACAGGTTACATATGATGACGACGATGCTGATGATGATGGTGGTGATGGTAGTGGTGATACAGGCTGGTACCCAATAGGATGCTGCAGCCATGCTTCTCTTCATCCAATGGGATGAGAGGATGCTGATCCCTTAAAGGCACCCCCTCAGCTGCATTGAGGGCCTGTCTTTGTGTGAGGGCCAAAGCGGTCATAGCATGTGCGTGAGGAAGGGATTAGATTGGCCAGTGGAAGTAGGCGGGGCTAACATGTTGTTTCATAACACACAGCCCCCCTGCAGCCTGCACTCCTCCCTCTGTCAGCCTGTCGGTATCTCTGACATGCAAACATCCTGAATGCTTACACTTACTCCTCACAGAGCTATGTATGAACAGTCCTTGTGTTTGTTTTAGTGATCAGTAAACTAGCTGCTTTACCCTGCTGGGCTGGTTTAAGGAAGGATCGGGGCTTCTTGGGATGGAAAACACAAAACATGCAGGACACAGTAGGTTGTGGCTGTAACCAACATGGCTGCCAGTATTTTCTAGTTCAAGTGCACACGATTTAAACCCTGGGTAATATTCTCCATTTTCCTGGAGCAAAGCACACTGGGATACTGGTTCTCTCAGTTATTTAAAGAAAGGAAAAGCCCAAAACAGAGAAGACGAGAGCACATGGAGGGAAACAAATAATATCACAGGGATGAATCACAGAGAGCATTCAGGCCACACAGACTGAGACATGACTTCATAAAGAGAAATACTAAAGCACAGTTTTCACAAGCAGACATCTTGTCAGGTGTATGAGCTACATGATTTTAACTGGACTCCTTTATGATTAAAACATATAGCTGAGGTAGATTTAAAACAGAGAGTGTATGTATTTAAAGGACACTCACAAGCACCAAGAGATTCCTCTGAAACAGCTCGGCAATTAAAAAAGGTTGAAGCAGATAAACGATCTCACCCCAGGACTTCATACACACTTTTCATATTATCCATATTTCCAGATAACCTTTAATCCAATTGTCCCTGATGCTTCCTAAATGTCTTCATTTTGTCATCATTGCTTCCGGGCAGACCTTTTCCAAGGATCAATCCAAAGTCAATCAACTGAATACTCTGTTTCCTTCTTTTCTTGTGCTCACATTTAAACTAATGATGACATCTGTTAATATATCACTCACTGTGGCAGTAGAAAAAGTAAAAATCAGCATGCTTTTCTTGCTTAGCATTATATGTGATCAGTTTGACAGTGAATTTGTGGTTACATTCTCGCTGCTCTTTATAAAGTGCTCTTGAATTGCTGGTTTTGATAAGTACAACATTAACTACTATTTTTTATTAAGCCCAACAGAAATGACTTAATTAGCTTTGACGAGAAGTGAAGCCAAAGAGCCTCCTCCGTGCAGCAGCTACACAGAGCTGCACATCATGACCTTGTGCTTGAACCTGTGCTGTTGATAGTAACTTGTTTGGTCTGTGAGTTTCCTGCTGAAACCTCAATACAGCTGCTGCAGTTAGAAACCTGAAGCACCAACTTTGTGCAAAAGAACAACCCCCATCTTCAGCAACCTTGAATGTGATCATTGCCACACGCACACACACACACACACACAACTTTCTTCCAAAACAGTTTCTCAACTCAACTTGACCTTGTTCATTATTGACTTTGGAAAGAAATGCTAACCTAAGGTCCTCTTACAGCTTCTGCTTTCTTTCTCTTTCACTCTCATGTCTGTGGGTTTAGGCACAGACTTGGAGAGGTGCTGTGGTTTTGTCTATACTGGCAGCATAAACACTGAAAGCATGGAAAACAGTTTATGTGGCTCTTTACACTCAATAAGTGCAATCAGCTTTTATAAAGCTCATTGACTGACATATTCATTTTTTATTGACTCAGAAATGTAATAAAGCTCTGGTCTCCCTCTGAAGCCGACGGGCAGTTGACACAGCTGTTTTCACATTACACTTCATGCACAAATTAAACTAATGAGATGTAATCTAATTAAAGGGGCATAGGGGGTGAAAGGAAGCTTTTTCAGCTCTGGTCTCAGGCCGAGCAGGGAGGAGCAAGCCAAAAGAGCTTCAGCTGAGGGCATACAAGTTCAGATAGGTCATGGAGAAGAAAGTTTGGCTGGGTTTGAGGAGGTTTTGGCAAAACATGTGACGTGTCAGGAAGGGGAAGCAGCCATGGCTGTAACGTCAGTCAGGGGAAGATCCATCATGTCATCTGAGGAGAAGGCAGGGGAGGCTGAGGTTGGGGACAGTGGCTGTGGACTGGCAGATGGTGATTTATATTTTCAACAAAGAGGAGTGGAAAATGTTTGGTTTGATCCTGATACGTGGTCATGAGCTCTGGTTAGTGACTAAAAGAATGAGAATGTGGATTCAAACAGCTGAAATGACTTTGCACTGCAGAGCAGCTGGACTCAGCCTCAGAGACAGAGTGAGATGTCCAGGCTTTGTTCTTTGTTATCGAAAGGAGACTGTCCCTGCCAGGTGTCATCAATGTGCAATAACTCCAGCACTTTAGTTTATAGTATTTATTTGATCTTATCAGTATTTTAGTCAAATTTCATATATTTTTTACAAACTTGTATGTAGAACTGTTGCTGCCTGTGTGTGATGAATGTATGATGTTGTTGCTGCTGTAAAGTAATTCCCTGCAAAGGATTAACAAAGTATCTATCTCTATCTTGAAGAGGTCTGGGCCGTTGCTTTGGAACCTTTAATGCTGCCTTCATCATCTCTTGTTAACTGACTGATTCCATTACCATGTTTTAAACTGTTTTCCTGTCTGTATCATTTATTGCCCATCTGCCCGTCCTGGGTGTGGGATCCCTCCTCTGTTGCTCTCCCAGAGGTTTCTCCTGTTTTTTCCCTGTTAGGGTTTTTCCTCGGTGGATGTGAGGGTCAGAGGTCAGAGGATGTTGTAATGATGCTATGTAAAGCCCTGTGAGACAAACTGTTTGTAAAAATGGGCTATATAAATAAACTTGCGTTGCCTTGCCTTTCACTGGACGTTTTCCAGGCGTGGCCAACTCATAGGAGGCCTTGGGTTAGACATAGAAAATACTGGAGAGATTATACATATCATCTGACATGGAAACGCCTCCAAAGGCAGCTAGAAAATGTTGCGGGGTAGAGGGACATCTGGATTACTTTGTTTGATCTGCTGCCACTGCAACCTGACCCTGATATCCATCGGAGCAAAGTCAATTCATCCAAATGCTGAGTAATTCCTTCAAACTGTAGAATAGTAAAATAGTAGTTTCAGATTTATGTGGAGAACTATGTACAAAACTACATTAACCACATAAAAGAGAACAGGTGCTTGTACTAGATTTAGCTTTCCTTCTGCAGACAGAGGGCAGGGAAGGGGAACATCACAACTATAACGAGGCCAACATCTTATGCACAAACATGCAGATACACACAGGCACAATCACACACATAAGCACAAACATAAAACAAGAGTATATAAAAAGAGGTCATCAGACTGTCAAATTATTACTGTCAGGACTGGCTACTTTAAATCAGTTTTTTTTTTTTTTTTTGGTTGAGGTTTATGTTTAAAATCTGTTTGTGTGTTTATTATAAACACACTGCACTTTTTAAACTTGCTGACACTGTACTTTCTGTCTTTTGTAAACGTTACATCTCTACCATGTGAACTCCTCTGTGCATTAAACCCGCAAGGTCACCACCGGTGTGAATGTGGGCGCAGTGTTGCTGCTAGGTTCAACGAGACATATTAACCTATAATTACATAAGGTTTTTACAGTGTGTATATAATGAGAGGTGAACTGCTGGATATGAGCTCAGTTGTTAGTACAACAAACTGCAGTCAGTTAGTTGTTACTGTAAATACAGAAGGCAAATGGTGAGCCAATGTTTACACTTCAGTGACACCATGCAAAATCAGGGACCAGCAGCTCTTGGACAGTAGGAGCTACTGTATCAATCACAACTCAGCAGGTGGACAAAAGCATGCATTGTGTGTTTTCTTTTTATAGGTATAAGGTTAGCAGGCTGAGGGGCCAACTGAGTACCACTGTTAGATAACCTTATGTAATCATTATGTAACCTGATGGCCGGACATAACTGGAGCTGAGGTGTGAATTTAGGCCATAGTAGTGACTGTGCTGCAAAGTGTCAGGTATTAAACCTGTATTACCTGTAAAGAACCCTGGATACACGGTTTGTCACCTCAGCTACACTTTTCCAAGGAGACTTTTATTTTGAAAGGTTTTGGAAATTGAGTTTTCATTTCCCTGCTCACCACAGTGTTTGTCAGTTACTGAAGCCTGAAACCCCTCAATGGGGCAAAAAGGACAGGGGCAGATGTGCGAGGGTCCTGTTAACTTGACTCCTTGTTGACCACATTCACCAAACCTTGTGTGTGGTGTGTATTACTGCAGCATAACCTTACCCCAGATTTACATTAAAAAACACATTATGAGAGTCTGCAGTGGTTAGCACTGTCGTACTGTTCAAATGACCAATTGCAATAAGCTGTTGTATCCAACTGGTTGCGACACTGCCCAAAAAAAGAAACCTCCAAGCAGAAACTAACTCAGAAGTGTGGTTGTGTAACAGAGGCTTCATATTTCATCCACTACTCTTGCACTTTTTTTGTGTTTCCTTGCTCTCAGTGGAGGTCAAAGGTCAGAGTGTTTCCCTCTGAGCACAGTAAAGGCCTGTAACCATGAGCAGCGTCACACATCTTAGCCGTGAGGCTCCTTAAGCCCAGTTGTGACATGTATTCAGTGCAAACACATCTCTGGGTAGCTCAGCCTGGAGTCCGGCTGACTGTTCCTGTAAGCCCCCCCCCCCTCTCTACCTCAGACAGGCTGCCCAGGCCTGTTGTGGAATGTAGTCCTCCCACTGCGAAGGCTTCAGCCGGCCCCCTCGTTCATGTGACCAGGAACAACAGCTGCTGTTTCAGAGTGACCTCCAAAACTCAGCACAGGGCTGGAAGGACAATAGCTGGATGCATGAATGCACTGATGAATGCGTTTGCACATGCGTCGAAGCCGCCTGCTCTGTCCTCTGTTCCCCTCCTCTGTGGAGTCGCCGCTGACTTTTTCCCTCCTCAGTGTGAGAGCCACGTTGCAAAGGTGCAGCGCACACTGTCAGGTAAAAACAAGAATAAAATAAAGTCATTCAGGAACTTATTCATCTTTATCTGCATCTATGCAACAGGAAATCAGGTTCTGCAGGTGGAAAATGGAAAGTACCCTAAGGGCCTCAAACCCCCAGTGACCCCAGTTCACTGACCTCTACAGTCAGAGCTACACTACCAATACTCCAATAGCATCACTCCATTAATGCATGATTCATATTTTGCACAGACTGACACCTTACTACACTTACTGGACATTAAACCAATAGAACATGTGCTGTCCATAACTCTGTCCACTTTGTATGTAACTCTCCATTATCCATCACTGTACATATTGCTTGATATACTTATTACTTCTGCTGTCATACATACCTTTAACCCACACTTATCTGTAAATAGCAGTATTGTTGTACTTCTTTTTAGATGCCAACTACAATTTATTGACTAATTGCAATAAAGATTAATCTAATCTAATCTAGAGTGTGAATGTCCCTCATATATTGTGATTACCTTCACACATCGCAGCATGTCGTTCCAAAAAACGATGTCATCCATTTTTTTTGTTTTCTCAAACTCGTCGATAGCCCCACGTACACCAGCTGATGTGTGAGCAGTGACTGCTTATCAGACGTCTAACCTGCCAAAGATAAGCAGCAGTTTAGGCTTTGACCTGTTTGAAATGAACTAGTTCACACATTGTCTGAACACACCTTAGTGTAAATGACTGGGGCAAAAGTCCTGCTGTGTAGAGACGGAGCATTGTACTGTGGTACAGGGCTGCCTCCCTCTCACAGTGGCTCTGATCTGCTCCACGTTCCTCAAAGAAGGAACTCTTTCCGTTCCTTTACCTTTTTCTTCCTCAGTTGTTTCTTCCACATCCCCAGTAAGAGCATACTCCTGACAAAGTAAACAGATTACATCAAAAGTGGAAATCTAGAAGTTCTTCACTCACTGACCCGACCTGATGACAGAACCCAAAAGAAACCATCTCTCTCTTTCTCCTCTTGTTCCTCGACCACACTAACATAATCACTACCATTACATAATCCTCACATTCACATTACTCATATTTACTACTGTCATTCCATTTGATCTCTTTCTCCCTCTCTTTCCTCTCAGTTTGTTTATCTGTATTAATAAGTATTAACCTGGTGTGTGAGTGTGTGTGAAGAAGTATATGTCTATTCATATGCGCATGTATGTTCTCCAGTCACTAGTGTCAGTTGTAGCTGGTTGTGTGTAAACATACAGTATGTACAGTGGGGTCCGAAAACAGTTTCCCAGTAGGGAGACCACAGCCACATATGTTGTGGGGTGTGGATGTGTCCACATGTATATTGTGTACAGTGGCATGCAAAAGTTTGGGCACCCCCGGTCAAAAATTCTGTAAATGTGAACAGTTAAGTAAGTGGAAGATGAAATGATCTCCAAAAGGCATAAAGTTAAACATGAAACACTCTTTTGCAATATTTTAAGCAATATCAGTGTATTCTTTAAAGGGAAAGCAGCACCCTGCAAAAGAATGGGAAACCCAGGAGACTTGAGCTCTCAGATAACTTTAACTGAGTTATCAGACAAGATACTTACTATCGACACACGCTGTGATAGTTTCCAAAGGGGGGGCTACCAGGTACTAACTATGCAGGGAGCCCAAACCTTTGCTGTGGGTCCTTTTCCTTTTCTGTCATTTTGAAAATGTAAAAGATGAAAATGAAAAAAAAAAAAACATTATATAGTTTAAAAAAAGGGCATGTGTCACCTTTAACTTTATGCCTTTTGGAGATCGATTCATATTCCACTTGCTTAACTGTTCACATGAACAGACATTTTGCCCAAACCTTTGCATGCCACTGTATATTCTGGTAACTGCTCTTAATATTGTGTCTGATCAGTTCATATCACACATGTTATCTAACAATCCTTCCATCCACCAGTATTCATTCTTATGTCCTTATTATTCCATCGTTGTCTCTGGGAGTGGCCGGTTGGCATCGCAGACAGATTTCGACATCAAACATTTTGCTCTTTGGAACATTTATCAAGAAGAGACACAGTTCTGTACACGTCATCGTCTCATCTGATTCATGTTTGATTCAATCATTGAATCAGTTCATTCATTCAGTCGTTGTTTGTTTGCAGCTTTTAACTTCACTTTAACATCACTTTAACAAATGGAAGCATTTGGATTACAATCAAACTTTATCTTGTTTATCTAACTGTAGCTCCGCCTCGATACAGAATATGGAAATGACAGTTAGTGATAAAAAACCACTTCCACTCAACACAACTGACTGACTGGAATGAAGGAAATGCCTGCAACCAATAGTCACTTAATAATCTATATGACAGTGATCAGTAGCCATAGCTCCCTTATTGAATCATCAAAACTAATGATCATGACCATAATACTCTGCAGAGTGGACCAATCATTCAGCCTTAAAGTGAGCAAAAATCCTGCTGGAAAAGCATCTATGCCGGAAAGTTCAGGGGGGTCGTTGGTCTATAATGTGTCACTCTGCCTGTCTGGGCTCGGCGCGGGTGATGGAAACATAGTTTGTATTGGGGCTGATGATAAAAGCTGAAGTCTAACTGTCTCTGATGGAGCCCACAGCTGCAGATGAGCATCCAAATAGATCCTGTTCAAGTCGTGAGGAAGTCAGCGGCCACAACCCTGCTACCAGGGGGAGCGGATCACACATACGGAGCCAATCACAGGACACCACATACTCACAGGTTATTGCTTGAATGTGTCAAATTACTGCTGTGATGAAACCAAAAAAAAAGAGGAGATGAGGAAACGGAGCTCTGGGAAAACCTTTTTGGCTCCCGCAGTGCTGATGTTTTATCAATGAGGCGGCAGTGACATTATGATCTCACAAACACATAAATGGACTCCATTTCCCGTGACCCCTTGCAACCTTAGCCTGTGAGCAGGCCCTGTTAGGCGCAGACACACACACAGAGGACAGCACTATTGTTGCCGGGGTTAAAACAAAACGACCAATTCCATGAGCAAACAAATGGATTCTAATGACGGCAGCAAAATGTGTGTCCACGTGTGAGTCATTCCACCTCACACACACATAAGCCGCCTCGGACTGAGTTTGAAACATGATTTGTGCTTTGTATGATAGGCCCTCCGCACGCCTCCTCCCCCTCTACCATCAGGAGTCGGTGGTGTGATACAACACATGTTGCACGGTACAGTGGATGCATGCAAATCAGTAATAGTGACTGGGGTGGAGCGGCTCATCTTAAATAAGGGTTTGTTAAGTTTGCTTTTCAAAATAAAGTACCTGCCTTATTCTTCTGTTAGTAATAATCATATATGAAGGCAACACAGTACTTTTACTTTGAAATACTTCAAGTACATTGTGCTGATGATATACAAGTACAATTATGAATGCTGAACTTTTTCTATTATACTGACAGACTCTCTATGTCACTGCTCTCTCAGTGTGATGTGGCTTGTCCAGCTAACAGTGAACAGTGGAGTGAGGATGCCCTCTAGTGGTGGAAAACAACCAGTGCAAGCTGTTTTTTTTTTTTTTTTTTTTACTTCAATGGCCTGATGCATACATGTTTATGATCATATTCAGAAACATGTTTATACCAAAGATTTTTTTTTTTTTTTTAACCATCGCTTCCCATTATTCAAAGACAGTACCTCTCAAACATTTCCACCCTAAACCCTGCCAGTATTATGAGTATGTTGATGTTTTAGCTTGATGCTGTCCATGTCTTTAGGTCTGTCGCTGACTGTAGGTGCCAAAATCATCGCTGTAACTTCTACAAAATGACTGGACATCTTTGAGTGTACGCAGTATACACACACTTCCACCATAGATACCTCCAGAGAACTTCCAAGTCTTAATGCCCTGCATTCGTGAGATGTTCCTCAGCTGCACTGACCTGGGGGAAAGAGCTTTGCCGTCTCCTCTGCGTGGTACTTTCTCTGTACAAAACAAGTTGAAACTCCCAGACCCCATCTCCTTTCAGGCCTTCAGTTCTGTTGTAAATGAGAAACAATATGAGACCATTGGACAACGTCAGTATTGTTAAATTTTAAACAGTTTCCACAGCAACTGTTCCTACCTGCCTCCGACATGCAGTTACTGTTGTTCTTGTGTTTTTGTTTCTCAGTGCACTCCAAGGCCAGAGGTGTTCCACCGTTGCACTGCAGGTGGTCACACACACACACACACACACACACACACACACACACACACATGCATTTATGTGCCAGCAGAGGAAGAAAAACATGTTTGATATATATCAACTCTTTTGAGATGCACTAAAACTCAAAGATGCGCACAATGTCTGTGACCAGAAATAGAAAAACACAGTGAGACTCACACTCAGCAACACTTTGAGAGGAACAGAATCAATCTCCTTCTGGGAGCAGTGAACCTGTGTTGGATTGAGCCTGGTGAAGCTGCAGCTGCAGGATGGAAGAGTATGCATGGAGTAGTTTCAGATCTCATTTGAGCCATGCCTCCAGGAAGTGAATTAGAAACCAATCCAATCCAGAAAGAGACAGACAGGTATTGACCTCTCATTCTTAGGATCATCACACTGGGAAATAGATTCAGCTTACTTAATGCATCATATCACACAGTTACTGGCCATTTAGTAATAGACCAAATATCAAACGGTAGTCAAGTGTGGAGAACATTAACCAGCTGTCATCTCCACAGATTTGTGCACTAACTGTGCAGACTCAATAATCTATGGGCTATCTGTTGAACTCATTCACTCAGAAAATGAAGGTGAAAAAAAGAAAGTGTTTAAAGAAGAGACACAGGTGATAGAGGGAAATTAATTCTTTTATTAGAATATCCACATTTTCTAATGACAGGAACTGATAAAACCAGACAGGTGTTTTCTACAGAGGAATATTTCCTGTCAGACTCTTGCTAGGACAAGAGCGACAGCGCCATCTTCTCTCCTTGCACTTTTGCTGTTTTTAAATATACATGAGTAGTAGCAGCTCTGAGCTCTGTGCCGAGCGGGATGAGCTGAGGACATAAATATAGAAAACTGCCGTGTGCGCTGTGGAAGTTGGGGAGGTTCAGATGTGTCAGCCGGCGACTGCGGCTCAGTGGGAGGAATGGGCAGTGTTTTAATCTACCAGGCCAAGCTTCTTCTTCAGGGACTCTGGCATCTCAGGGGGAGGGGGGCGGGGCAGGCGGAAGTACACCTTGACGGAGTCGTAGATGAACCACTGCAGGGCGGTCAGAGTACCGATCATGATGATACGGGCAACCAGTCCCTTCCACACACCTACACAGGACACACACACAGAGGAGACAAATGCAAATAATGTTGAAACAAAAACAGACAAATCAGATAAGAGATGCCTCTTCACTTTCTTTTCAACTAACACTGACTTTTGTCTCTTCTGCTGCATCTGGCAACTAGAGCTTTATTGGGATGATTTAGACCATTTTGGAGGCTGCAGTCTGATTTTGCATTGAATAGCATCACACAGGACTGGGATCCTACATTTACAGTGTTAATTTTCACATTTGGGAATTGAGACCCCAGTCACAGTGATTTTGAGTCTGACAGAACTGTCGACATTAAACAGATGTGTCTGCATCCTTTAACCAATTTAACACATGAAACGCATCTGAAAATTCAGACTTTCAATCCTATTTCAAGACACTTATTTCAATATTTGAGACTTTATCTCTAAACATCCACCAGGCTAAGTCTCAGTTTTGCATCTTGTATTTGATTTATTAGGAGGCATCAGTAATGAAAAAACACTTGTGAATGTTCAAACTGTCCACATATTAAAAGCAGGAGTGTTTCAGTATAAACTAAAATTGAATCTTGATTAATGTGCACATCAAGTTGTCCAGCACCACAGTAAAAAAGCCAATCCAAGACATTACGCCTCAAAAAAAAGAGAGAGTAGAACTAGCTGAGTTTTACTGTTGGACTGTGGCTGATCAACAGCAACAATAAAAACCACAACAGTCTCTTTCCTTCAGTGACAATAAACAAAGTTCATTTGGCTAAATGTCCGTCCCCCAGGCTTGCAGCACTGGGAGCTCCCTGTCTGTAGAGGACAGGGTTGCCAGTGATGCAGGTGGGCTGGGGGACAGGTAGACTGTTCTCACACGCCAATGACTCAAGCACCTCCAACTGTACAGCCGGAAAGCTGCTGAGGAGCACTGCTCAGAAAACAGCGTCCTCCAGAGGTGGATCTAAGGAGCGTGTTGATTAAATGCTCGCGTTGCGCTGAGCTGCTGCTGAAATGACTGTGGGATATTTGCAGATACACACCTTTGGGTCCAAGCTTCTTGAGGACCTGGGCAGCAGTGCTGCCCTTCTCCTTGTTCAGCACAGACACCACAGAGTCAGCAGGGTGGGACACGATGGCACAGAACACACCAGCTGCACAGAGAAGAGAAAACTCGTCAGGGAAGGAAAAACACTTCACCGTGATTAAAAAGAAGTGATGCATTACTGGTGGAAACACAGCTGACACAGAGCAAATACTCCAACACATTACAAAGCACTGTGGAAAATTTTCAAAGCATGTGAAATATGCAATATGTTTCATAACACATTGTTAATGCTCCACCCCCACAATAGCACCCACTGCACCAAGGAATTTTCTGATGAATTAAAAATCTATACATTCTATTTATGTCATATGAACGTGTTCAGCTCCGTACTGTGCTGTATTGTATGGTCACATTTCTCTGCTTGTTTCTCTGTGTGTCAGCTCTCCCAAAGAAAAGCTACACAGCCCCTGTCCACAACAACAAAGGAGCAGCTTGCAGAAAATCTGTACTCCATGGACTAATGATCTGTTTTCTGGCTTTAATGAACATCAAGTTATTGATTCTTGATAAATCTGTGTTATCGGTGTCATTATGAGTTCCACAGAAGCCTAACGGATTATCATTTGATTACTAGTCCAAAGTGGCAGATGGTTCAGATGTTGTGTTACTCACCGATGTAACCTGCCACGAAGGTGACGACCAGCTGCTCGGGTTTGGAGCACTCGCTGCGGGGCTTGGGAACAACATACTTGTAGAGCAGCTCCACAGTGCGCTCGAAGCAGGCGAACTTCATCATGGTGTAGGGGATCTGCCTCATCCACAGGGGAACTACACCCTTATAGAAACTGGAGTTGGAACAGAAAAGAGAAGTGAGCTCACCAGACCTCACCAGAACTCTTACTGTTGAAGCCACATAACTTCAGATACATTCTTGTGCAGATTCATGTGCAGATGGCTCCACATGTCACATTAAAAAAAATTAATCACACATCTTCTCACTAAATAAAATAATTACCGTAAAATTCCGTGTATAAGTCGCACTTTTTCCCCCTTTTTTTTCATCTAAAAAGTTGGGTGCGGGTTATACACCGGTGCGACCTATACACCAGTGATCAGACCGCAGTCAGATAGCGCCTGACAACAGAACGCACCCAAGACGCATTGAGGACGTTTTGTGATCTGATCGGCCAAACCACACAAACGCAAGTGTAAGCGGTAATGCGTCCTGTATCCGCATACAACTCCGCGGGCGGGATGGTGTTTCCCACCAGATTGTTTGGGTCCGCCATCGTCTCTCAAAGAAAATAATATTGTTAACAGTGTTTCACCATCTCTCATCTCTGTCGGGTCGGTCGCGCGTGCACACACATGTGCATGGACAGGTCGAGCCGGAACGCTAATAAACGCTAAATATGCTATGGCGCTAAATGTACATGGATATGAAATATACATGGAATGAGTTGTGTAACATTTTTATTAGCAAATAGCAATAGAAAACCTTGTTTTCCCACTTTGAGACCCTGAAAAATAGGCTGTGACTTATATACCAGTGTGACTTATATTCCGAATTTTACGGTATAAATCATATTAGGATAATGAATGTTGTAACAGTGAAGTGTGTCCGTCCCCCAGGCTTGCAGCACTGGGAGCTCCCTGTCTGTAGAGGACAGGGTTGCCAGTGATGCAGGTGGGCTGGGGGACAGGTAGACTGTTCTCACACGCCAATGACTCAAGCACCTCCAACTGTACAGCCGGAAAGCTGCTGAGGAGCACTGCTCAGAAAACAGCGTCCTCCAGAGGTGGATCTAAGGAGCGTGTTATCAGAATTCAATTTTCCACATAGGAGCTGTTTAAATCGCTAAAGCAGCCATTTTTCTGACGCCTGTAGACAGAGAAGTGTCGCACTTACGCCCAGAGTCCCTCCTCGGCAAACATCTTGGGGACACACTGCCTGAGGGTGTTGGCGTAGCCTGGCTGGGTCTGGATACGGACTTTGACAGCCTCCATGGGAGCCAGAGCAATGTCAGCAAAGAACTCTGCGCTGGCTGAGGCAGCCAGGTACAGTGATGTCCTCCACAGGTAGGCATTCTCCTGTTGGGCAAGACCATACGACAAATGGTCACATCAGGCAGATTAAAGACACAGCAGCTCAGGGTCACTGTGTCACTGGACAGCAGAATAAAACGAGACACTCCACACGACAGAAAAGCTGACAGCCATGATGGTTTAACACACTGTGTTTTCACTGGTTAGTGTGCTTCGCTCAAAGATGTCAGCAGGTGTCTCACATGATGAATACTACATTTGATCTTCAGCCAGGGAAACAATCAGATAAAACACCATAGTTATTAATATTACTGGCTTCAATTAGTACTCTCATAACCCACTAACAGATTTAATCTTCTTGTAAATTAGTCAGTCGATCTATAGAGAAAATGTGTACATTGAGAAAGATACAAAATGAAAGTGCACATAAAAAAACTTGGAGACCTTCAAGTCATTTACCACTGTAGTAACTCTAAGAAAATAAATGACAGGTTGTTCTCTGTCAGAAGAAAGTGTGCTTATTTCATCGATAAAACACAATAGTAACAGGTCATTTCTTCAATAACATGCATCTATGAGAGTGCATTAGTCCATCTCTATGTCAAATCTTAAGAGAACTGAATCCCGAGTCAGCTGTTGAGCTTGTTAATAACAAACCCAACCAGTAAACTGTAATCCAGAAAGTGTGGATCCTCATTTCAGGTTCGATTTCCTTGGATGTGCTGCAGGATTCATTGTGGACATTTGTACAGACATGAAACCAACACTTGACAAATCCACTGCTGCACACAAAACTTGACACAACCGTTTCAATATTATGATTCATCATCACTAGAGAAAAGGGGAACTTAGTCTAGTAGACAGACAAGAACAAACATGTCCAGTCAGAGCAGGGCTGTGTGTGGACTAACCTCTCCCAGCATGTCACTGTAGAAGATCTTGAACACTTCGTAGAAGCCAAACTTGCACAGGCCCTGCATGGAGTAGCCGATGAAGGTGGGAGCCCAGCCCTTTGCCAGGCCTCTGACACCATCTTCCCTTACTGTGACTGCAAAGCCGTTGCCAATGCTCTTGTACTTATCTGGGTTCACCTGGGACAGAGAAACACTGCAGTAAGCATGCATGTCAACAGATCACTGGCAGCTCTAGGGACTGTGGAATAACTTAGCAGTATGTGCCAATGTTTGACTGCAATCCCTCTGTTCATTGTTTGTTCCAGTGATTTAAGAGAAATTTGTGCATAATTCCTAAGCGAATATGTTCAGTCTGGAAGCACCTTTGGTAGTCTAACTAATGTTTCCAACTATACATGGTGAACACAGCTTAAAATATCACATATTACTATGACAAGTCATGGTTTAAAAAAAAAAATCATTTTCTGCTGCTGTGCTTTAGTTATTTTCTGTGCTCACATTTCTGACAACTCAAACTTTCTGATTAAGGCTTATAATGTGGTCTTCCACTTCAAGAATGGAATTTGGACCTCTTGTATACACATGTGCCAAATGTGCAAACTTACATAATGTTCAGCTTTAAGCATTGATATCCACCATGCTTGATTTTTGGTAAACATTAACACTACGTTCATGCACTGCATTCAGCAGTATAATAACAATCTGAAAATGTTGCCTGTTCATTCTGTGAATTCTACTGTATTGTCACTGTGTAAGGTGATGCTTATGAATATATCCATTACACTCCTGGACCACGTGAGGTCTGAGGGGGTGGAGGAGCTGCTTGCTACTATGAGGTTCAGCTTCCATACAAACCTGCAGACGGCACTTGACAAGGTCGAGGGGCACCACTGCTGTGTGTGTGAGGCCGCAGCTCAGGATACCCCCAAACCCACACAGGGCATAGTACTTTGAGGAGCCAAACTCGCAGCTGACCTCTGTGGTAGAAGGGAGGGGACACACAACATACATGCAACATGCAGGGTCACATGCAACACAGGACAAAAAAAAATCATCACCAGAGCCACATAATGGAGGAGTTGTCACTGTAGTAGTTAAGTTTCCATTCAGTGCCGGGACTCTTCCCTTATAGAGGGCTCTGTCACAAACATGCCACCATTTATTAGGATCACACACCAAAGGTTGATGAGAAATCAGTGTACACAAGTGATTTCAGTAACTTTCAAGGACCACAGGGACGTTTCACAAGATAGGCCACTCACTACAAAACCTCCTGCTCATTCTTTTCCAAAGAATACCACAAGTTTTTAGATTAGTTTCCACCTTAGATGCAGCCATCGGTTTGTGTGATTTCACTTGTGTATTTAAACAATGTAATTAAACACCAAGTGCTGCATAAAAAAGGTAGAAATCACATAATAAGTGTGGTACCAGTTGAGCATTTTAACTTAAAGGGTTTGATTATAGAAAATATGTAGTTCATTGGCTAAAATGCAAAACATCAGAGTGGTCCTGCAAATTTGTGATTAAATTATCAAGAAAAAAACTTGAGGATAAGATAAGACGATTTCCAACAATAAACAGACACATTTCCATTTGTCACTGACTCCAAACACATTGGAGTTCACGAGTCTGGAACCACTTTCCCATGGGAACGCTGTCTCAGACTTATCACTAATTCCTGTTTGTACTTTTGACTTTCTTAACAATATTCTTACCTGACAGGGCAACGTTAACCTGTCTGTGTTAATGAACAATCAGTGGCTGTCTGATATCACTCAGGCCTGATGGACAGGCAGCCCCGATGGTGTCAAATAGCACAGTCAAACATTCAGGACATATTCTCCCTCAGGTCTGGCTCTTATGACCTTCACCTACACATGTCACCTACTGTGGACTGAATGCAGGCAGGAGGTGGTGGGTTGGCGAGGCGGGCACAAATGACTGAACACATCGGTGTAGAATCATGCAGCCATGTTATGATCACTCCAAACATTAGAATCATGTGAATCAATACACAGTGACTTCACAACCGGGCTTGCACCATTTCTCCCATGCAAATTGGTGCATTTTAGGAAAAAAAAAAAAGGACCAACACACGGTTATGGGTAGGCGAGGTGTGACATTAAGAAAATGGCACTGAGCCATGGAGACAGACCTGCATTCTGCATTTGACCAGATCAAGGGGAACGACAGCTGTGTGTGTGGTGCCACAGCTCAGAATCCCACCAAAGCCACACAGGACGAAATACTTCTGAGAGCCGAACTCACAACTGTCACCCTCTGAAGAAACACAGGTGAAACTTAACAACTGTGCATCTCTGAGCTCAGAAAAGAGAAGGGTTTCTTTGAGATTTTGGACATTTAACTGGCTGAAAAGCAATACTGCCCGTGCCTTAACCCCCCTGGATGTCTAACAACCCAGAGGCTTTGACAGGAGGACACTGGAAACAACTTATTAAACCACTGATCCTTATGCAACAGACAGTGGTTTAACATAAATACCAGCAAGTGTTTAGTTTGACAACAAGGCTGTGTAAGCCAGTTATACGCTGCCCTAGTCTTACCAAATTCGATCCACTCCCAAATAACAATTGAAATGCACCACTACTGTTAATCTAAATCCAATCATTTTATTGCTAGGGACAAATAATCAAAGGTTGAAGGGCATTATGAAATGGCTAGATGGACTTCAATCCACAAGTTGGCCTTATATACAATCAACACTTGAGTCAAACTTTGCATGTAACAAGTAACATATCAAGCTTGGGGCAGACTTTAACATTTCAGACACTGGAAGCTTTGCTGCATTACTCTAGTAGAAGCAATTTAGGGTACCGTTTTTACAACGTGTCATAGGAGCTTCAAGCTAGGACAACTTGTTCTTGATCACTACTGTGGAGCTCAGATCCAGGGGTCACATGCATTTGTGGGCTAGTGTGCAATTATGTAACTTAATTCCTAAAATTTGCCAAAAAAACGATTCTATTCTTCTTAAATCCCGCATCTGAAACTAAGTGCGACACACCGAAAACAGTTTGCTGCAGTGCCAATTCTGGGTACTTCTTTGTCCTTCCTTGTCCTCCACAGGCGGCTTGTGAGCAGCGCAGGCCTAGCAGCTAACGGTCTCTACAATCATAATTGATCGTGATTCATAACGGTTCATGACTTCGATGATTAGAGTGGCCTGTTTAATGTCAACTCTATTTCATAGGTAAATCTATGCTGAATTGCGCAATGACGTTGATCACAATCAGGCGAACCTGGTCGGCTAAGCTAATGCAGCTAATACTAGCCTGCCTATGCTCTATGCCGGGTTTACCTTCTGCGGTGGCGGCTGCTGCCAGTCTGCGGGTCCTCTGTCCATGAAGGCTCTGCTGGGGTTCCTCCACTTTCTGAAGGGTGAACAGGGGTGCGCTGAACGGATTAGCCCGTGCCAGCTGCGTCAAGGAGGTCGGATACATGGTGGTGTCCTGCCTGCTGGCGGAGCTGCGATGCAGTGGGTGACTAGTTAGCGGTGCGCTAGCTTGTGCTGCCTTGCAGCGGCGACTGGTAACACAATCCACTCCCACAGACTCACACAGACATACCAACACCTGAGCTGAGGGATGCCATATCACGTGCTTGTTAGCTTGCTAGTTTCGCGTCTGAATGACCGTGGACAGGAAATGCTAGGCTTGCTAAGTAGCATAATGCTACGATACACCAATCATTACATAACGTCGGTAGAACTTACTTCATAGCTGACAAACCACATGTAAACGCCGGCCTATATTGGCCGTGTCTCCTGCACTCCCTTATAGTATTTCTCATGCTCTTTCCTAGCTGATGCTACATTTCTATGCTAAGCTAACTTGACCGCTCCAAGGTGGAACGTCTCCTCTGAGCTGAAAAGATTAAAGTCACGTAAACAAAGCATATAGTAATGGTCACAGCTACGTTGCGATAAGTCATTCAGTAAAAAGTCACAATGTAATATTTCACATGCTCAATATTTAAAGATTATTAGCACTCACTCTCTCTGTGTCTTAAGATGGCGCCTCCGCTTAGCTGTAACCGGCTGCTCAGAGAGGCCGAATGACCTCGCGGTAAATCGATTTGTCCTTTCGTGACGTCACCGAGTAACCTGGGCGGGCTCATGCGTTTTTACGTCCTGTGAGGGAGCGCCGCGGAGCTGCCAATCAACAGCTCCGGTCCAATCACAGCATTGGTGATGACAGCCTACATTAAGGTGGTGCTTTTAGGAAGTGGAGAGAAAAATCTTCAAACTGGGGAAATGTGTTGCAGATAATGAATATGTGAATGTGACAGTCAGAAGACTACAGGAGGGACGTTTCTGTTAGTGACTAGTGATGACAAACCGTAATAGGAACATTAAGTGGATTAGTCGACATTTTAGTAGCTGCTTCTATTCCTGTGACGACTAATGCGGCTGAGAGCGAAGCCCCCCTTTAGAGACTTTTTTGACGTCATCGCACACCTGGTTGAATGACCCGGGGGCGTGACCTTCGACTGCACATGAAGCACATGCAGAGGTACTTCCTCAGTCCTTGTGAAGGACCTTAGATGTCCTTAGTTGTGCAGAAACAAGCAAAGAAACATAAAAAGTCGAAGTTTACCTCCCATTGAAGTGTAACCATAGAGACATGTTAAATTTAAACTGAGTAGATGGATGAACCTGCTATATGAAGCGCACCTCTGATGTGCATGCCTACAAACTGCAGTCTTTGACAAGCAGCTGACATAATTTTCTAATTATCTCTAAGCTTATCAGTAGTTTACTGTGGAGTGATAATGGAGCTATATGTTAACAATACACTGCCAGACAAGAACTGGGAAGGCAAACCTGAGTGTGGCTGGATATACCAGTGCAAATAATATGAACAAACAATCTCTTAACTGATAAAGAAATTGTTATTAACTGTCCATCAGAGGCTGATAAACAGTGCTGCAACTTGCATAACTTGCACATAATTCTTTAATGAGTGTATAATTAATATTTGTGACAGTGAATACATGAGTACAATACAATGGACCATTCAAATTCATTATAAAAGAACATTAAGAAAATATGGTGAGGTCGAGTTGGGACCAAAAACACCAGTGGATGCGCAACTGTCCTTTCACAAGTGTCATGGAGATCCTTGAATTGTCACTGAAATGGCTTTGTCGCATCTCTTTAGGGATTCAGTAAAACTTGATTTAGTTAGGAAGGGAAAAGAAACAAACAAAAAAAAAAAAAAAAAAAAAAAAAACGGGCGTTGATGTCAGAGGTAATTTCACAGCACCCGTGAGCAAAATGGCTACAATGCAGATTCACACTTGGAAAAAAAAAAAAAAAAACATGAAAGAACAGAAGAGAACTTCTCTTTCCCCTCAGACAGCTCCTGTGTGCTCTACGCTGTGCTGCCACTGGTTACTTCTGTGTCGGAGGCTTTGAACGGGTTGATGGAGTTGGTCTCCATGGCTTGGTAAACCAGGAACAGGAACGCAGCCACTATGGCCAGCAGGAACAGCTTAATCCACAGGGACATGCCACGGCGCACTGCTTTGGTCTGGGCTGCAGGGGGCGCTGCAGACAGAGCCCTGGAGGATGAGTTGGAAAGAGAGGAGGTAGAGGCGGTGAAGCGGGGCAGGCCGGCGACTCTGTTGACAACACGGCTCTCTGTGTAGGAGGATGAGGAGCTGCTGGTCTTGGTGACTTTTGGAGAGAAGACGCAGTTTTCACTGTTCCACAGGTCACTAGGCTTCACAGGCCGACCGGCTGCTCCTCGGATGGGCCGCCGACAGGTGGCACTGCAGGAGACAAGGATCTCATCTTATTTTTTTAATACTTTACACCCAAACCAAGTGAACACATGAGACAAAAGTGACAGTAGAGGTATTACTACTCATGTCTTGTCTCCATACTGTCAAAGACAAACATCACACCTATTCATAAGTGCACTCTATTACAGTGGGTCATTACTGTGTGTGCACCATGACTCATTCATGCTTTACAAGAGGAAAGTGCTGCTCATAGAAAACCCCCACACTTACCTGCTGACATGTATTTTTGTTACCAAACTAGCTTGAGTAAATTTATAGTTGATGTGTAGTATAGTAGGAGCAGTAATAGTAGTTTAACTTTAAGTTATTCTACAAACATACAAACTCCTGTGGTTGGTCTGTTGAAATCTCCCACCACAGATCAAAGCAAGTATTTCAAGAGCACATTTAAAAACAGCAAAAATCTCAAAGTGCAAATCTGGAGTGCCTCCACATCTGGAAATAAACTTCATTGTTTACAGAAACACTGGAGAAAGTTTCAGCCGTGCTGCATTATTACAAACAAACAGCAGAACCTACATACCTATTGTGAACCAAACAAGGAGCAGGTCACATGATGACCAGAGAATGAAGAGTCACTGGATACTGACCTGATTCCTGTTGGACTGCTGATGTCGTTGGTAAACAGCTCCTTCAGAACGCTGCTCTCATCCACCTTTGGGTTTTGGTCGCTGGCTGTGATCTTCTCCACCTGCGGGACGAAAACAGCAACAGTGATGAAAGAATTAAAACAACAGTCACTGTTTATCTCTCACTGCATCTCACCAGTGAACCAATCAAGCTTCTATCTGCATGTGACTTTTGATGGATTCAGATGTAGAGATGTCTACGAGCAGAGCGCCCCCTGCCTGATGTTATACACCCACCACCATGTTTGCCATTGAACCCCGCTGTGAGTCCCACATAGAGCAGAGTCAGTCGGCCTGTCTCACCAGCACGTCCTCATGCAGCTGTGTCTTCACCTGGCTGTGCGCTGCAGACAGGAAGCTGGTGATTTTCTGCTGCCTCTGTTTGTGCTGCAGGACGTCTGGAGTGCCACACTCCCCCTGCCCACAGACAATGTGTGCGGTTGTGTGTCAAGGATGTTTAAGCAGCCAACAGTTCAGCTGCCACACAACTGACCCCGCAGAAACCCTCAACAGCTGCGCACACACTTACACACAATTGCCCGATTCATCAGTGCAACTATAAACTATAGCTCTTGATGTGTCATAGCCCTGACAGGCACAATGCAGCATTCAGACACGAGTATCATTGAGAAGCACGAGTGAGGGATAGAGGAGGGAAAGGAGCTGAATGCAGTCACAGATGTGTTGGAGTAGAGCTCTACCACTGCTGCAGAGACGCCGCTGGCGTCAGATCCACTCTGGTCCGACATGGTCCAGGGGGACTCCGGGCGCTTAATGGGTGAGATTTTACACATGGGACTAAAGGTGACCGGGCCCACTCTGGTGAGGTGAACCAGAGGGAGAGAAGACCTGGCAGATGACTGTGGGGTCTTTGGCTCTGGATCCTGAAGGTTGAGGAGATGAATCAGAATTCAGACTGAAATACAGCACGTCGTCAACATCAGGTGTCTCAATGTGAATGTCTACAGTCCACTTTTTATGTCTATAGCTGCAACCTGGAGCTTATTTTTAGCAGGGTGCAGAATTTCTCTCTCCTGATATCTGCACAGAGGACATCTGCTGATACACAGTACCCTCCTGATAACAGTGCTCTCTTCTCCAAATTTAAAATCTTTCTGATACTGGACTTCAGAGAAGCTGGGATCATACGAACGTTTAACAGGAGGCTGCAACTGTAACATCACTTCTTATTCTCTGGTGGAGACAAGTTTTCTTTTCAGCCATGTGCTGATTTAATTATGTTGCTCTACATGTGTTTATGTGCTTGTATTGTTACATGATCTGAATCTGACCCGGACCAACCAAGGGCAGACATGCCGACCTTGTGTTCAACCTCAGCTTAATTACTGTAAAATCTCTGCAGATCAAACTAAACCACCCTGCTTCACAAGGTAGTCCATCTTTCCTTAATAAGAAGCATCAAAGGTCTTGTTCTCTGGGCCAACATCATATTACTTAGCAATGGCTCAGCTATTAAATTGTAATAACAGTTATTGAAATGCAGTTTTCATTGAAACATTGTATAATCATTGTATAACATTGGGACTGAAACTGACGTAGAACCATGGTAATGTGCAATAAGCTCACACATACAAGCTCTACAAGACACAGTGAGTGAGCAAAGCACCTACAGGTAAAGGAATGCAACACATAATCACCCCACCAACTGTGATTAGAAGCCTTGTGCTAAAAAGCAGTGAGGTGCCTTTAATCAACAAACAACAACACCACCCTACAATACATCCGTCTGGGTGCACATTCATCTGTAAGTGAAGAGCAAATCACCCACCGTGGACATGCTGAATGTGACTGTGTGAAATACTTCCTGAGGACAGAGGACAAAAGGCTAACCTTGAGCAGAGCTGTATTGAGCAGGGCGACGGGCCTGTCAGATGAATCCTTACTGTGTCTGGGAAAGTCCAGCCCCAGCTCTTCCCTGTGGATCTACAGGTTTTAAAAAGGAAGAGGGTGGGAGGATGACTTGTTCAGCACAAAGCACAGCAGCCAGAGGCTGTATCCACAAGTCAAAGCTAATTACGCCCCAGTATGCTTCAGATAATGTGCCTGTCAGAGCATTTGACGAGCTGTGAAACAACTGCATCATTTTACACAGTGGTGCAAAGTGAGAATCTGTGAATGTCAAGACAACTCTCAGTCTATCAGTTGCTTCGAAGATATGCAAGAGACACGAGACAGATACAGCGCTCAACCCAAATCCAAAATCCAGCTCTGTTCATTCCTGTTAATGTCCAAACTGCTATTAACTGCTCACTGGGTCATAACTGTGCCAAATCAATAGTGAGTGGCTGCTGTCCAGCAGGGCTGTCACTGTTCCAAAATGTCAAGTTGGAGCAAAGTCAAAAAGACATGTCATTTATTTAAATTGAATCAAACACATACAGCATAGTTGTACACTCGTTTTTGGTAACTTTACCGTCCATGGTGCAGAATGAAAAAAAGATTTCCAGATTTGCTTCTCAGATTTCTCTGTGATGTAATTATCCATTCAACATGGCCGGAGCTGTCAGGACCCTGCAGACCTGGGCCAGACTATGGGACAGAGTATCCCCTGCTGGATTCTGAGGCAGCTACATGAGTGAATGCATTCTCAATAAATGACACCAAGAGGTGATAACAGAAACATACCAAACACCAAACAGCCTGGAAGGTGTTGATGGTTGTGCTAGTCCTGAATGAAAACTAAGTGAAATGTGACCCATTAGTGACCAGCAACCATGTGGATAATGCACACATATCTACACATCACCCTCTAGTGAATCCTCATCATCTGTTCCCCAGATCCACAGTCATACACACCACAGAACCAACAGGCCAGTGAGTCTGTGCAGAAGTCAGAGTCAGAGAGTCAGAAACACAGCCTGCCACAGTCTACCACTACCTGAACCCGTCTGGGTAAAGAGGAGCGACGTTCAGCTCGAGCTGGACTGTCCGACTTGTGGTGGACCCTCCTGTTAGAGTCTAACTGGACAGGATCTGTCAATACAGGCCTGAGATCCTCAGGCACTATCTGCTGGGACACAGAGAGCGGTACAGAGAGAGGACACAGAGACAGGAGGACAGAACGTGAAGGTGTGTGAATCTGCTTTCTGGCACACATTCATTTACTGTCCATGTTGTTTTGTCTTGACATCAGGCAGAAGAATGTGTGAAGCTGCTGAAGGGAATGGACGACATGTGTGCATACACCGCTCTGAAGCCAGGTATTCGCTGCTCTATGGGATCACCTCTTTAATCATCACTCACAAGACAGGTTGTCCATCATTAATCGTCTTTACACACATGGTACGCACAAATCAGCAGACGATGAAAATAACAGTGTGTGAGTTCTGGCCCATTTATAACCAACTTCTGTACTGAAGATGTAGAGCCCATGTGTGGGGTGTGTGTGTGTGTTGTGAAAAGTACATTCTGTTCACCCTCCTTCAGCAGGAAGGGGAAAATAAACTCAAGACCACGCTGAAGACCACATGTTTAACTCAATTCATTACCTCCACTTAATCTACACCTGACACACACACACACACACAGAGTGAGGTCAGATGAGATTATTGTTGGCGGCTCACCAGTTTTCATGTGCCTCTCATTGGTCTGGGCCTCAGCTCAACAGGTGTACATTCACTACATGAACAGCAGGAGGAGCTGTTAACAGTCACAATCAGACGCCAACGACTCCCGGTGACACAGTCCAACTTCTCACTGCCATTTCCCAACAGATGCTATTCACACGATTTGATAGGAAGTTTCTCAAAACAAAGTGAACTCCTCTAGTTATGTAATGGAACAGGGATCTCTGGTGTCCACTGTCCAGATTTTATGATGATAAAAACAACCGAGTGAAAATGTGGAGAGGAAAAAGCAATAGAGTGGCCGGAGATCTGGAGGGATCAGGAGAAAATGAGTGTGTGAAGCATCCAGCATGTGCATGGCAGCAGCTAATCCACATCATGTGCTTTGAGTCTGACATGCAGCAGGCAGCGCTGATACACCGAACCTCCAGGCTCACGCTGAGCTGGGTGTGACTGCTCTCCAATAAAATGAAAAAAATAAAAAAAACCCTCTGCTTCCTGTGCCGGTGTCAGAGGAAACCGGATAATCAAAGCCAGCTTCTGGCCGTCCCACCCTACCTGCTGCACGCTGCACACCAACTGCTGAACGGCAGTTTAGCTGGAGGTGGACGCTGGGGTTACTGCTGGAGATATAGAGACTGTGTGTTTTTGTCTCCTGTTGAACTCTCTCTGACACTACAGACATCAGCAAACAGGAAAAACTAAGCTGTTGACGCACACAAACATGATCATGCTCAATGTTTGTGGTGTTAAAGCAACATGGCAGACTGGCTGCTGTTGATTTAAGTGACAGTCACCAAATAATAAAAGTAGGATTAATATTAGTTTCACTTTATCTTCTACGCAGCTAAAGGAAAAGCAAGTCAGGACAAGGTCAGTGAATGTCACAGAGCAGTTAAATACATTTTTCCAGTATCTGTACTTTACTGGAGTGTTTCCTCTTTGTACCTTTAATCCAGAACACTCAAAATATAACACTGTACTTTTGTGTATTGTGCTCTACTACTGTTCTCTAAAGGACTGAAGTACTCTTACTTTAATTTAGAGCTTTTAGTCAATTAAAACAAATGTTAATAGACTATGGAACAATACAACAATGTGCTGACAACGCACTTTTGAATATTGTTAAAGTAAATATTCCAGTACATTAACTTAAGTAAAAAAAAAATGACTGAACACCTTTCACTTGTACTGGGGGATTATTTCACCAGACCTGTGCTTTTACTCAAGTAATGAAGTTGTGTCTTTGTCCAACTCTCTATATGCACATTTATTTATTTATTTATTTAGATGAATGATGATGTTGACAGAATGTACACATCTCAGATTTGAGAATTGGTGCCTAAAAAGTAGGCATTTGGAGCCGGTGGTGAGAAAAAAGGAAGATAATAAACAAAACAAAAAGCTGTAAATCACACCATCACTATACAGTGCAATAACACACATGTACAAAAATACAATAAGATAAGTCTTACACACATGCGCAAAGTGTGTGTACTGATTATTGTTCAACTGGAAACTATTAAAAGGTGTCTCAGACAGAGCACATCATCATCAGCTTTTATAACCTATAATTACACCAGAAAATAGACAATTCCTCTGTCGCTTGGGTTTATAATTAGAAAAGAACAGGAATGACATGATACTGACTGTCACCCTCCAAACTGCAGCTACCACAGTCTTCAGTGAGAACACCATGACTGCAGGTTGTTATTCTTAACCCTAACCCTATGACCCAGGTTATGGTTTTCTGCCCAGTAAACAGCATAGTGGGTGGAAAGTGAACTGCTCTGGGTTTCTTTCATCCTGTGTGGTTGACTCTGATTAACAACTGAACCAGTCATCTGGGTCATTTATTGGTCACCTCTTTATTTATCCATTGATTTGGTTATTTATTGCTACCATCTGTATTTATATCTGTACATCTGTGTTTACTGTCCTTATCTTATATTTATGTTTAATTTGACTTCAATGTTGAATGCTTTTATGTTCCCCATTGCTGCACAATAGCCCCATTGGGAACAAATAAAGTTATTGAAGTTGAAGTTGTCAGCAGCTAAATAATGTTGGGAACATATTAACAAAATAACACGACCCCCAGTAGCCTTCAAACAGAGCAGTGTGAGAACTTGTTTCGATGTGAAGGTGTGTGTGTGCGGACTGTGAACAGCTGGGTCGTACCGTGTGGTGCTGGCTGCTGCGGGTGCGGGTGGTGACGGGCGTCTTCCCTCGGCTCCTCACAGGTCTCTCCACCACTGGTGCTGGTGCTGGAGCTGGTTCAGGCTCTGGTTCTGGTTCTGGTATTTCTGTCACTTCTAACCCAACACAGAACAGTTGCACACTGTCACATTACAGCCCACATGCAGAGTGCAGTTTAGTTTCACCTAAAACCTGCTTGATGAACCAAACACTTCTGCAGCGTTAAAGCTGATAAAACTTCCCTGACCTCCATATTTTCTTAGCAGTCTGATTCTCTGAGCTCATGATGTGCATGATCTGTGCATCATTTGGATTGTTACACAAATCCAGACAGTGAACTGTTGTGTCTGCAACAGGTTTCATTATCAGCAAGTTCATTTCCATCAGTGACTGACATCAACAGAGACAAGAGAATGCCTCTGAAGTAGGTCACAAATATGAAAATGTATGAGTGTACCTTATGGTTGCCAATGTAAATGAGCAGCCAACAACAAGCAGACTCACTCTACCAGTGAGGCAGCATGTGGTGTCAAATTTCCCCCAAAGGAGTGTGAGCCTCACACCACAACACCTTTCATCTGTCTAAGTCATGAACGTGTAATCAGTGCACTCACCATCCTCCTTGTCACTGTAGAGGTCTGAGTCAGATTTGCCGTTGTGGTTGACTTGAATGTCGGTGAGAACCAGCTGTGGCAGCTTTGGCTCCACAGGCTGAGTCAGAGGCCCATCGTCCAGCAGCTTCTGCAGCTTCTTCTCGTAGAGCTTACGGGTGGAGGCTGGTCGGAGGTGGAGGAGCAGAGGGGAGAGAGGGAGAGAGAGAGAGAGAGCATTAAACCTGCACAGGATGATGTCACATGAATGGAGGGGTTAGAGAAATCCACACAGAGCACTCTTGTGTTTACAACTGGCAGGTCTGTGGTGACTCATGAGAAAAGTGAAAACCGCAGAAAGGTGTAATTCCCTTTAATGCTGCTATTGCTCTGTTTAGACGAAGTGGTTATTCACTTTAAACCACTGCTGTTTCTCAAGGATTATTACAGAGAACTTGTGGTTACTACTTTCTGCCAACATGTGTAAGCACAGAGCAGCTACAGGGCAGAAAGCTCTGAGTAACACCACAACAGGTGAGTGAGCAAACAAGTCAAAATGTCATTTCCACCCATCACCTTACAAACTTACAAACTCATCTGAGTACTTGCCGTTTCAGTTTCTTCTGTTTTATCTTGTCTCTCATCTCATCCACGAGCAGCTCAACGGCAACAGCTGCAGTCAGACTGCACATCTGTTCATGAACACATCTGCCCTGCACTCAGCCCAACACACAGTCATGTGTACATCTGAGTAAACAGATGTAGTATTTCAAACGAATGTGCGAGTGCTCTGTATGAAACTCGTGAGGTGGAGACAGGCTGTGTGGGGTGGGGGTTCTCAGTGGGGTCTGCTGCGGCCCCTGGTTTATTAACACTATAATTCCATCTATTACTAACACAGAAACAGAATGGGTGGTTATTAAATTAATAGCCTGGCTGGACGCCGTGTGGCGCAGTGGGTTAAGCAGCATATGTAGAGGCTATAGTTGAACACACACCAATTCTGAGAGACTCAACTGAGTACACTGATCATTCCAGCAGTAACATTACAGTATAGTGTAATTCACACACTGAAATGTGCATGTTTCAACCAGCACAAACACATATAATGAAACTATCTAGAACAACAGTCTGGACTCCAACAGTTCAAGTTTCAGCGTGTAGTGAGGTGAGGTGTATGAGTGCTAATGAAAAGCAGATCCACTCTGTGTGCAGCCTTTCCAAACGATCTGCCTGTGAATGTGCTGATCCCTCTGAGATGCCACTGGCTGTGTGACGATGCTTCTCTTTTACTGGTTTATGCAAATATATTATATTTTAATGTGCCAATTTCCAGCTGGGTTACTTTGCTGTTTTTGTCTGCAGGGTGCTACATGGCATAGACAGTACAGGTGCATCTCAATAAAGTAGAACATGATGGAGGTCAGCAGTCTTCTCCATGATAGTGTAGCTTCTGAACCAGACTCAAGAAACCTTTGCAGGTTACATAAGTGAACTTTTTTTTGAGATGCTGAACTTTGTTTTTGTTTCAGTAAATATAAGCTTTAATCTTTACAATTAAAAGAAATAAAGTCATAAAAACATTTCAGTCTGTGCGTAATGAATCTATATAACATCTAAGTTTCACTTTGTGAATTGAACAAGTGAAATAAATAAACTTTTCCATGATATTCTGATTTATTGAGATGCACCTGGAGTTTAACACTGAAAACAGCTGTTTTTGTCATGAATTGGTGGCTGAGCAGAGTGATGGATGAACTAGTGTTGTGTTCAGCTCACAAGTGACCAGTCAATAATTTGTTCATGACGACTGTTTTGAATTCCAGTAATGACGCCGTACACACACCCTCTTTTAAACTGAGCCCAACACACTCCAGTGTGATCACCTCCAAAGTGGGTCAAACATGGCCAACTACTGGCCCACATGTGAACGCCACTTGTGAATTCCATCACCTGTGTAAAGAGGGCAGCGCCAGCATACCTCTGTGTGTGTGTGTGTGAAGTGCAGATATGTATCTGTATGCGAAGTGCACACATCACGTCAAGTCTTTACCCTCGTATGTCCCCGCTGCTCTTTCCGCTAACGTGAGCACTCACCAACGATCGGCCCCACGTCCACGCCGTGCTTGAGCAGCTCGTCCCGCAGGCCCTCGTCGGTCAGCACGGTCACATCCAGTTCATCCGGCTGGACCTTGTCTGTTTTCCTGGTGGCTTTCTGTGGGAGAGAAGACGGGGCGCGATCAACTGTACTGTTGGCGGTCAGGTCAGGGACAACCATAGATTTATTTCTGTCCTCGGGCAGTGTAATCAGCAAGTAATGAGATCAGAGTCCAACGACACACAGTTTTGTTTCAGGGTGTGGGCGGTTTGTTCAGTGTCCGCTACAGACAGCACTACATCCACATGTTTATTTTTCCAAAGAGGGGGGAGGACTCCATCTTGTCTCCTTAGAAGGTTATATTGCACTGTGTTACAGACTTCCTCTCACACATCTGTGACTAAAACATGGAAATGAGAAAATCTGCACTGTCCTGATAATCACACAAAGATTATAACAACAAGCAGCAGGTAGATGTCAACAAAGACTCAAACAGTGCTCAACCAGCCCAGGAGTAATACACAGTAATGTTACTGCAGATGCACTCATTTGGTACCAATACACAAGGAAACACATCTGTTTCACTGAAAATGTCATTAAAAGGTTTTTTCTCATCCTTCACCAGGTACTTGCTCTTTGTAGTGACTGTCTATCAAGTCTTGACCTCACCCTGTGAAGTGAATTGAGTGAGTGTGTACCATGATTTGGCCATAAGAATAAAATTGAAGTGAATTAAAGCAGGGGAACATTCTAGTGTTTGATAATGCAACCATGTGATGAGGATTTATAAGACTGACTAATGAATGATTGACAGAATTTTGCACAAATGTGCACAAAAAAAAAAAAAAAACAGACTCATGCTTGACCTCTGCTGCTACAACTCAGGGTGCTCAGGTCACACTAAGGTGTGTGTTCCCGCTGCGACCACCTGTTCACCTCCAGACTTCCTGTCAACCTGCTTGGTTCATCCTCTCTTGCAGCAAAGCCGTTGGTCCGACTCTCAGGCAGTGACAGAAACCAGTTCCCCAGGTTGCTAATTACACAGGAGGCTGCAGGTTTGAACGTGGAGGAGTATCCAAGCGCGATCGAAACTTTTGGAAAAATTTCACAACTCTCAAGTTTCACGCATGATCGTGACAGATTTGTGGGAGCGCATGTGATGCTTGTCCTCAAGTGGAAAAACATGTGATCAGGAAAAGTTTTCAGTTTTCTATGTTGAAGTGAGGCAGAGAGGGGGAGGGGGGGGTGGTGCTTTCTAAACAGATGCTCCAAGTGATAGAGAGTAAACAACGTGCTGGGCTGATGCCCGCCCTTACACACGAGCCTACAGGAAATTACAGCGCGCTTGAAGCCAGCGGCCTCTGAAATGAAACCCTGTGCCTCCTCTCTGCCTTACAGAGTGAATAAAGTCTGTGTGCGTGAAAATGCTTTCCTGGAGCGTGATGTCAGAATACTACTTGCACATGCTGCCTTGTTTTCAACTCGTTTATTTTCAAATGACAGACCTGTGCTGCAGGAAAGTCTTAAAGGAACTGGACAGTGTTTGGTGCACAGCTTCCCAATAATCCAAAACTAAAGAGTACATTCACCACAGAGAGTGGGCGTGGCTTTGTACTACAGCAGATTATAAAACCTGTAGGCAGAGTGTCCCACTGACCCCTGACAGCAGCCATCTTTAAATCAAATCAATCAA
The DNA here is from genome assembly GCA_021432705.1 of Caranx ignobilis. NCBI lineage: Eukaryota > Metazoa > Chordata > Actinopteri > Carangiformes > Carangidae > Caranx > Caranx ignobilis. The sequence continues at coordinate 78,189,392 of MU269990.1, read as the reverse complement.
TCTTTATTTATAAAGCACTTTTCATGCAGATGTGCAGCACAGAGTGCTTCACATGGTTAAAAGCAATGCCCCCCTTACCCCCCCATCACATACATGCACATGCACACATCCAAACACAAACACACACACAGTAGGACAAACATGTGGCTGAGCATGGTGTGGTCCCTTTAAGATTGGACTGCACTATAAAAATAGACATCAACTTCTTTACAAAATGCATTTTAATATAATCTTAAGAGACGCCCAAATGAATGATTTTAAACGGATAATAACACTCTCCTGTGCTTTGTGCCATCCATTTCCATTTGAATATGATGAAAACCTGTTCTCGTAGCCTCAAGTCAAGTGAAACCGCAGCACTCTTATGACTACCCTACAATGACGTCCATATCAAAGCATCGTTGAGTTCAGGAATCATTTAGCAATTGGTTGTCATGGTGCACACAAACACTAACCCTATGTAGCTGTATTCCTCCCTCCTTAGTGAGTCAAACTGTCAACTCAGCAGCTTTTTCACCAGTTTCCAGGCCGACCTCCACTCTTCCATTTTCAAGGGTCTAATATTTCTCTCTGGATGTGACTGCAGGGCTCCGGAGAGCACGTTCAGTCAACAAAATATGAGTGAACTGGAAATGTGTCCACCTCCAGTAAACACCAATCACGGAGGCAGAGTGCTCATCCAAGGATCTCCTCCTCCCTTCTTTTTCTGTTGAAAACGCTCCAATTTGACTTCTGTTTTATTAGTTTCACAACACACTTATGAGATTACAAGAGTAAATCAGTTCCATTCATGACACTTAGACACATCCAGGCTCTTCAACGGTCAACTCAGGATCCATGTTCTAGTGATGGCAGGAGCTTGATAGATAATGATAGTTACATTTAAGTTTAACCCGACTCACCTTTTTGCTATGTGATGTCAAAGATATGCAAATTAGGGGCGCCGTGTGGCGCAGTGGGTTAAGCAGACGCCCCATATGCAGAGGCGACAGTCCTCGCTGCAGTCGGCGCCGGCTCGAATCCCACATCGGGCGGCCCTTTACTGCATGTCATTCCCCCTCTCTCTGCCTCCCCATTTCCTGTCTCTCTACACTATGGTATCCAACAAAGGCAAAAAATGCCCAAAAAAATATACTTCCCAAAAAAAAAAAAAAAAAAAAAAAAAAAAAGATATGCAAATTAGAGTGAAACATCATCTTTTTAATAAATGGCTCCTTGAGCTTTAGGTACTTTCATTGAAAACAGCTTGCAGCGCTGGCAGCAGGCAGTGTGTGTCTATAGAATGAATATAATGAGAGCAACAATAAAAACCATATTACAGACTGCAGCCATCATCCTGATGCTGGTACAGACCCTCTACTGAGTGGGTGGAGAAGGAGGAGCACCCTCAGACAAAAACAACAACAACAACAAAAAAACCACAAACAAAAGCAAAACTACTTTGCTGTGCATGACTACAAAAGGGCCCACTCTCATGATGGCAGTGAGCTCTAAACAGACGCTCTGCAGCCCATTCAGCTGGGAACAAACCAGAGGAAAATGTGAGGAATGCAAAGGCGATATGCTCAGTTTCATTGGCGAGGTGCTGCCGTGGTTCACAGCGTGTACTCGACTGTGAGAGACACACAGAGAGGCTGTCTTGCTCTGTGTCTGGCTCTCTGTGGGCCCTCAGCAGGGTTTGGCTCTGGACGCGGGCCAAGGTGTTTCATAATCACGGCAGCCTGCGCTGGAGAGGCTGGGAGAAGAAAAAAGGAGGGAAAATCTACCGTCTGTGCTCCGTCCTCAGCCGACCACGCCCTGGCCTTTAAAGGCATAACTCAGCTCTGAGCTCACGGCTCGGCTTGGCGCGTAGCTCTGGAGAAAACTCACTACAAAACACCATCAGACTTTCCTTTACAAACCCTCCGCTAAAGCGTGGATGGAGTAGTGCTATGGTGACACATGCCAGGACCTGTGGCTGCATGATGTAACTCCCTGCCTGGCTGCATAACAATGGAGCGAGTGTGGCAGGCTGTAACTGACTCTGCTAAGATTATCCACAACTCTTTGCGGGACTGCAGTCACACATTCTTTATACTTTTGCAGCTCATTCTTCTCATTTCTCTCCAGCACAGACAGGGTTAAAGGGGGGGGGGACTTTTAGCATGAAGAGACGTGAAGTATTTGAGCCTTTAGGGTTTCTGTTTGAAAAGCTGCTCACTTCAGCCAACCATCTCAAACATGCCAGGAATGAGTTTTTGTGCTTTGTGCCCACCTCCACCTGTACTTCATACCTGCAGCCCATAATCACTAACGCATGTCTGTCACAGGTTTCAAAAGGTAAACAACCGCCAACACTACAATACTACGACAGCTAAGAAAGCCAAGGACAAACTAATTACACACATTGTGCGTCTGTCCGCAGCTCCTGACACACATGTGGTGGCGGGTTGAGCGAGTCCTTTCCTGAGCAAAAGTATTTCCTCAATGAAGAAGAGGCTGCAATACAAAACTGCACTGGGTGGAGTCCGTATAAAAACACTCAAATATTCCAAATATCTCGACATCTTCATCTCAACATGGTCCATAGCTATGAGTCGTCTAGATACGTATCAAATCACTACATCCATGCTGTCTGAGTGATCAGATTTCTATAAAGTGTCAAAAATCCAAAACAACAGCAACAGGTGGAAAAGAAAACAAATTCACTCTTTATATTTAATCATAAGAAGAATATCTAATTATTACTAAAGATAAAAACTCAGTGAAAGGTGAAGAAAAGAGATCCATGAAACTCAGTGTGATACATCAGGGTCCAGCTAACCCACCATCCCTACTACACCATTTCCTGGGAAACCCTGTGCTGCTTACAGATGGTCAGTGGGTTGATACTTTCTCTCCATAGAGCTGTGCAACTCATTGGATCTGCTGTGAAGCCGACTACAGCCACTGTCCTCTGAGGAGGAGCAGCTACAAGCCAAAGAGCACCGTTCAAGTTTACAAGAGGCCACGCTTTGTACTCGTAACGCTGTCAGTTTACTGTCGAGTGTTCCTTTAAAAACCTAGAGGCCTCCGCTAATGAACCTCGTCTCACTTTACGACACACGTGAGCTGTTTGGAATGTGGGGTCATCGTCTCCACAGGACGTCTAGGTTCCTGGTCACAGAGACCTGACCTGGGTTCAGATCATGAAAGTGTAATGGGGGGGGGGGCACTATCTGCTAAGGCAGACAGAGTCAGCTGGGAGGTACCACTTTAAACATCACTCCGGGAACGAGTCACAGACAAATTAAATTTGACATTTCAATGACAAATGTCAAATATTTCTGACTCCACTTTCTCAGGCTGAGGCAGGCTTGGCATCATGATGGCTAACCTCATCATCAGAAAGTGTCCTTTGATCCAGTCATCTAATAACAGTAATCATGGTATACGACAAATCCGTGTGTGTGTGAACTTATGTAAACTGTTCAACATTGCACCATCTCACAGTAACACAGTAACTCTGCATTTTTAGTTACAGCTAAATCCAACAATGAAGTTGAGCTGAGCTGAGATGTTTTTCATTCACAGCTCGACTGGGTGAGGATCTGCCTGAACATGCATGACACCAGGCCGAGATGTCATAAAGATGGAAGAGGGTGCAAGAACATGGGCAGGCTGCTGAAGACGAGCGCCAGGAAGAGCTGCACAACAAATACACACATCGTCGCTGCAAATGACATTGCACACACTCATTTTGCTCGTACTAACATAACCTTGCATTTTAAAAAAAATAGACAGGTAAGAGCCTCCAAAGTGGCATGTGGATCATCTGGATCTGGTCTTATTAATAAATGTGTCTGGGTGAGATGTGAATATTCAAAGTGGGCATGGCCAAGACTCTCAAAGTGACTACTGATCCTGAAACACAGGGGTAACAAACAGAAAGCATGGTCATTGTAAACAAACACTGCCCCTGCATGGAGCTTTGTGGTTTACACACGAGGGTGAGTGCATCACCTCCCATTATCCCTCTCACCACTGTCTTTGCATCGTCTACTATCATATCGCATCATGCTTTGCAATTGAGATCTTCATGACACCACACACACACACACACCACTGCCTCTCTCTCCCCTGTCAGTGTTTATTCATCATCTGAAAACTCATGAAAGATTGATGTTCTTCTCTATCCACACCTCACAGCACAAAGAGCTCTGAACAAACAGCCAGGTGACCTTAACCTGACCCAGGGACCTCCTCGGAATAAAATTCTCAACTGTGAGCTCACGAAGAAGAAAAAAAAGACGTAAGTATAAATCTTGACGGATGAAGAGAAAAGAGGAAGCCTGACATGTGTACACATGCATGTCTCTGTTAACAACAGGCAGTGTGACAAACACACACACACACCCACAGGCACAACATGTCATTTCTCATTCAACACCTTAGTTTTGCTCACACCTGTCACTTCATCGTGTGCAGACGACCCCTCCCCCACCCTACCACACACCTGGTTGAGACCAAACCAACAGGTGATGCTCATTTCACATGAATCAACACAGTGAGCAATGTGCAGCAGCATAAATCCACTGTAGTCAAAAAAAGCAGCTCACAGGTCACCCATCACACATAGTAGACCAAGACTACAACTAATGATAAAGAATAATAAAAAACAAATAAAAAGATAATAAAGAGAAATACATTTTAAAGAGCTGGGTTTAAATGAACAAATAAGAAAATGAGAATAAACCACCAAATTAAAGGAAAACTACAAAGACACCATTGACATTTTTAGTAATTACAGCAAATAAAAAAAGTTTAATATGAAAATGAGACAAAAATTAAAACTGATAATCCTACAATGATTCAACTATCCACATCTGTTCTCTCCTCAGTCTGAACTTATGTTTTCTTATTCAAGACATTAAATAGCAAGTAAAAATACTAAACAAAAATGTGAGGATTTAGACAAAGAAAGTTGATCTTGGCCAAGAGTCATTTCTTAAAATCTTACATACACCACTCACAGGCGCCAGCTCTTTGTCTCTACAGTGCAACAGCCTTCAAATTCTTTGAATGATATGAAAGCTTAGTATTTAACTGCCGTGTAAAAGCAGTTTGTGGTCACACTTAAGAAAGTCAGCAGGATTTAGATGTCACGCTTCAGTGGAAACACTTTGAACAGCTGCTGTTTAATGGTTGCAAAGTATGTAGCTAGTAACTGACTGGAGAGGAGGATTAGTATTATTAAAACAACAGAGGAATGCCAAGAAACCGACACCCTGCATCCAGCTGAAAAAAAAAAGAGCTATCTCTACACTCATCTCCAAAACAAATGTCATTCATTCATTCAAAATCAACAAACACCTATCAGCTCCTTTATCTGGGCTTGTAAATTCATTTCATGCAACAACAGGTAAAACAGTATCTCTCTCTCCATCCACTCACATTATCTCCAACCAAAACTGATCAAATTATCATGTCAAAAGAGCCAATGATCAACGGGCTGAGGGAGACAAACCCACCCTGCCCCAGCCTTTAGATACAGACACAGATAAAAGGAAAAAAACTGTTTTAATTAGTCAAGAAATGAAAGGTTGGTGTAGTTTTGTAGTGAGGACACTCCTCCAGCGTGTTAGAGCGGGAGACAAAACTGTGCTACAAAACTCAGCAACACAACTTTTTCAGAGAGGGGATCATGGGAAAATGAATAAATGCTGCAGATGTTGGAGCCAGGGGTTAACATCTTTGTAGTTTTTCATTGTTGCTTCATTGAGTAGTTGAGACTTCTTGCGTGATGACGGTCAAATACTTTGAATAGTTTGAAACATCTGCTCACATCTGTTGATCATTAGCTGTTATCCTGGGAACTTAGAAGCTACGTTACCGCAGAGTAATCGATTAATCAAAAAAAAAAAAAGTAATCAGTTGATACATGGGTGGTTGCTGGAGGTGAATGCAATGTATTAAATTAAGGACATGCACGCAGTAAATCACAGATGGCGGTGGCAAGAAATTCAAATTCAGTGGTTCAAAGTTAAGTTGGACAAACTTGAACCACCGCGAGACTTGGATTAAAGCTTAATTCAACCACGGGTAAACAAAACTCACTCTGCCCGATGAGCGGCTTCTGCTGGAAACCACGGGCGGCGGCAGCTCCTCGTCGCTGGAGAAGGCGTCCAGAGTGCTGGCGGGGACACTCATCTTGTTCTGAGCGGTCAGGTTCTTCAGATAAAGCTGGACGTACACGTCTTTGTTCGGGTTCCCGCTCGGCAGCTCCACGTTGTGGGCCAGCAGCTCGCTCTTTAGCTTGTCCTTGGTGAGCACAGACGGGTCGTCCAGGTACTCCGGCATGTCGGCGTGCGGATGGAGAAAGGACTAGAGTTAGTGTCGTCTGGGTAAGTTAGCTAGCTAATACCGAGGGAGAAGCAGGAATGAGCGGATGAGGAGGGGGGAGCCTGGTCCGAGAGGAGCGGCTAACTAGCGCCTCTTGCTGGCTTTGACTCGTAAAACAAAATATTAGGTATGGAGGCAAGGAATGTGCTCCAGAAATAAAAGGAGGAACCAAAATGAAAAAACTCTGCCCTGCTGTCGCTACTCTCGCTTCCTTCTCCGCGGACCAGGGTGAGGAAATGAAAGTAATACCGGCTGAGGGGCGGCTGAGGGGCGGCTTAGGGTGAAATCACCGCCAGGCTGCTGGTACTCATGTGGATGACCCAGGCGGAAGTGACTGCTGTGGAGGACGGGCTCCTATTGGTCAGACGCTATTAGAGACAGCTCCTTGATTGGTGGAACAACACGCAACTATTGAAATGACCGGCACGTCACGAGTTTATGGCACGCTATTCAATTACACTGGATTTATAATAAAAATAACGAAACAATTGATAATATGAAACAATAGGCCGGCCCTATTTCGCTGTATATCTGAAAATTTCTATTTGTTTTACCTTGGTACTTTTTTTTTTAAGATTGCAAGTGAAAGAACTACTTATCAACATGTGGGTAAATACAGTATAAATACACCAGTAATGTCTTCTCCATGCTGAAAAAGAGACGATGGGACTTTTTTGTAACCATGGATACTACCTAATAAAATCATTTGGAAGTGTCTACTCGCTTTAAATGTGCTCATTAGCTGTTTGATACTTCCAGCCCCTGTAAATACACATCAAATGAACATGTGTACAGTCTTCTACACTATAGTCCCAGGATATAGTCCATACCTCACTGGTTCCAACAAGTACCCCTGGCACAAGCACATCTACTATGTGTACTGATACAGCATAGGGCCCCACATGTACCTGACTGACACAACATAGTAAAATAAAAAACATTGTGATGGGATGAAGGGTAGCCTATACTGTGAAGACTTAACGGTACAGTGATGAGCCACAGTATGAGGGAGTGAACACATTAATCACTGACCAAACACTCGATACAGTGTGAGTCAGAGAGAGAGACAGGAGATACATCCTGTGGATTAAAATGAAAATGGAGCTGGGGGAAGACCAAGAAGCTGCAGATCTAATGTCTTCTACTGTCATTCTTGTGTGGGGGAAATTCCCCTGGTGGCATGCACCCTGGTACTCTCCAGTGGATCTGTCCCAGGGCAGAGAGATGCCTGTGAAATAGCTTCACACAGTCAGTGAGATGGGTGCTGTGCAGATAAAGGAAGCCCGAGAGTGCTCACTGGAGTGCACAAACACGTGCTGGGAGGCACAAAGTGTTAAGTCTATAGGAAAAAAAACATACACAAACCCCAGGTGTTCCTTCTGCATTACTTACAAATAAAACTGTAATGCATCTGTTTATTCAATCACTGGACACAAACGAAGACAGAACCCAAAATGGAAAAAAACAATGACATTTCTTCCCTTTCCACTTTGTCACAAAACAATATTTTCTTTTATTTGGACACATAACTTTATGTAGGCAACCAGTATAACAGCAGCTAATAATAAGCAAGGTTTCTGAAGAAACGAAAGCGTCTTAACTTTAGCACAAACTGTGCAACAACCTCCAGTATCCTTATAACCATGTTCTGAAAAGTAAAGCCTTGGTCCAGCCCATTAATTTCTTTAATTCCAAAACCAAAACTGATCTTAGCATCATGTGTTTGTGGGATTCAGGGTTAAAATGAATTTAAACAGACAGACAGAACTGGGCTGATCGGAGAGAAAGCAGGCAGCGATGAGCAAAAGACATTCACAGCTCTACTGCTTTACTCTCCTACCCATTCACATCCATTTGACTGCATAAAAATGTGTGTGTGTTTGTGTGTGTGCGAGAGCGAGAGATGGTTGGTCTATGACGGTCAGGGCCGTCATAATATCCACATCAGTTCCTGATGGATGGAGATGCTCTGGACTCTGCTCCTTGCTGGGGCCTGATGGAACTCATTGGAACACCTCTCCACTAGTCTCCTTTCCTTTTTCTACTTCTCATCCTGTTTCCAGACAGCACTGCTTTCTCCTCAGGCTTTGATCTCAGGTGGTGAGGTGTACAGCTGCTCAGAGTTCTCTGCCCCCAGGTCCTCTGAGGAGCAAGACAGAAAGAGGAAACATTAAAAACATAATAGATAAATAAATAAATACTGATACTTGAATATGCCACACCATCGCTGACACACAGAACTCAGACTTGAGGCCATGAACAGCTGATCAGATTACAGCATCTAGACCCAGATACACACATTTGCCTGTCCGTCATTTGTTTTCTACCAATGTTACACATGACTATCTGGACAACACTTTTTTTTTTTTTTTAAGACTTAGATTAGCTCAGAGAGATTGAAACATATAAATATAAGAATATATACAATTAATATAAATATATCAAAATGCTATATTAATAAGTGCAAAAATAATAAAAAGTAAAAGTGCACAGGTAAAAGTGACACAAGTGGCCTGAGGAAATACAGTAGTGCAGCATAAGTTCATTCATCCAGAGTTCAACAGTCTGATGGCCGATGGAAATGTTGGTGGTGTGGAGATGGAAAGAAATATAGCTGTTCAATAGAATGAGTCTCAATTAGGAGAGTATTAAGTTGCATTATGGGATCCAAACAAGTCAGGATATTTTGGCATCTGCTTCTTTGATTTAAAATCTATCTCTGGCAAATGGCCCAACTTTACCGAGGTCTCCATAGTAACAACTTTAATATCTCCGTAATGAAACATATTTGAAATTGCCACAAGATCACCCACTAAAAAGAGGTGCAATCAGATACTGAGATCCTGATTTATCTTTCAACTTGACTTTGTATTCCTCGAGAAAAGGAAGCGCAAGGTCATAGAGCCCAGATTCAGTTACTCTGCAGGTCTGTTTCCATTTACAGTGTCGGTATTTTTGCAACTTCTTCAAATAGATGCTACTACAGTACTTTTTTTTTTATTCTCTATTCCTGACTCTGGGCCAGTAGTGAATGTATGAATCAGTGCTTTAAGATGGATTATTACCGGGAAGGACACACTTCCACAAGCCATAAGTTTTCCCCACTGCCGTCTGCCACAGTCGGAGGGTGCCATCTTCGGAGCCGCTGGCGTACAGCTCACCATCTGGACTGAAGCGTACACAGTGCACCGGACCAAAGTGACCCTTATAGGACTCTGCAGGTGGGAGAGGCAGCAACACAGTTGGAAGGGATGGTTTAACATCTGACTTTAACATTTTTTTTGTTTTTTATTCTTTCTTAGCTACAGAGACGCAAGACTTTATGCCCTTTTTTTTTTTTTTTTTTTTTTTAAGGGAAAACAGTTACTCAGCACATAACAGCCTTGTAAGTTTGCACTAAAAAGAGATTATCTAGTATATAATATCAGGATAAAACCCTAATCAGTCACTCAAGCCAGCAAGCACATTGTACCTTTATAAAAGCAAATCTTCTACCACAGGATGTCCTGCAGTGTTTTATAGAGGAGGAAACCTGCCTCAACTAATCTACTGCTGAATAAATGACTGGAGAAGATCCAATACAATCACTGAGAAGTTTATCTCTGCTCCTCACCCAGCTCTTCCTTAGTGCTGTAGTCAAATTTGTAGAGCTTGAAATCTTCTCCACCGGCGACAAAGAAGTCTTTCTCTGGGTGGAGGGAGGCGGAGTTAATGGGAGCTGGAGCCTCCACAGTCTTGATCAGATCCAGGCTTGGAAATGTGAACAAATAATAACATTATCAGATAACCAGCAGGATTCACAAGAACACAAGAATTGTGTGAGCATCTGTTGGATGAAATATGTTTTTATGGAATTCACAATAGCTCAATTGATATCGATAACTAGGACAACACCTGTTTTTTATATACAACTGTACTGAAACAGAACGTAATTGTAACAGAAAGTCAAATGTGACAAAAAGGAGCTGTCATATCTGACTGTTTCTGTCAGAACAATATATTCCGACCTCTTGGTTGTGAGGCATTTTTTTGCTGCCCAACTACAAGGATAGAGAGCTAAGAAAGGTTAATATCCAGATATAACTATATACTAATAATATGGAGCTAGCAGCCACATTTTATTCTCATGGCTATGGACATGTTAGTTACCAGTGTACGCATGCTTCATTCAGATGTATACCTCAGAGCATTGTAGAAGGCGATTGTCTTTCCATACGTGATCACAAGAATCTCTCCATCTGCCATGTACTCCATGCTGCTCACAGATGTGTCAAATGTCAGCGTTTTCACCTCCTCCATGGAGCTCCTGTCCCAAAGCCTGGACACACACAGACACACACAGAGGCTGTAACATCCAGAAGGTCTCTGGTGTTGCCAGATTTGCAGATATCTATGTTATAACACAGACTACAAAGCCACTTCACTCACCGTATGGTTTTGTCCTCAGCAGCAGAGAGGATCTGCTTGTCATCATTACACCACAGAGCTTTCTTGATGGCTGAGGTGTGACCTGCAATCTCCTGTGGTGCTGGAGGATGCAAAGAGTCAACAGTCAAGTACAGAAGGCAAATTTGATACATACTTCAGGGTCTGACATGGAGAATTTTCTATCTATTCCCTTATTTCATCATCACTGAGCCACAAACTCTCATAGGCATTTTAAATGTTAGTTGTCTCCAGCAGAGGGCAGTGCTGTACAGACATGGGCAAATTAAAAAAAAAAAGAAAGAATTGGTAAAGAAACCATTAAATCTTTCATCTAGCTATATGCACGTTTAAATGAGTGATTTTCCTCTTCGACACATTCACTCACCTGCTTCAGGGTTGCTGAGATCATAGATACGCAGCAGCTTATCATTTCCTCCAGTGAGCAGACAGTTGCTGTCCTGGAGAAGAGAAGCACAAGAATATTAAGAGACTGTACTGGGAGGGGCTGTTGGCCCGTCTGAGTAGCAGAGCTGGTACCATTTGTCACAGTCACTAGGTGCTTACGAGCATTTAAAAACACACTGATATTTTGTCCTGACATTGAGGTATTAAAGTAAACAGCTATTTTAGAGGATGTATAACACATGTTGGAAAACTTTTATCGCATTAATGTAATGAGTTTTCAATCTGTCTCTGCTCTGTTCCTGTGAGTGGAAGGGCTGTTCCAGAAAGCAAAGAAGGAAATGTGTCAGCAAAACATAGTTGAGCAGATAAATGTAGATAAATGAGATACTTTCCACTTTGGTTGTCTTTTATACCAAGGTGTTACATCCTATCAGGTCATCTGCATCTGAGGTACATGTGCTATTATTCTCATTGAGTTACCATGTCTGCATCTGCACAGTCAGAAAAGCAGCAGCAGAAACCATCAAATTTATCAGTATCTTCTTCTGAACCGTTCACCCACATCCACGAAGAGCACTGACCTTAGTAAAGCTGACAGTCTTGACGATGTGTTTGTGTGCCAGTGTGAGGACCTCGTCTCCACTCACTGCATCCCACACCTTTCTGAAAAGCACAGAGGCCACATTGATTCGATAATATCCATCTTTGGACACAATATTTTGGAAATCAGGATTTTTGAAAAAAAATTGGAAGTATGAATCTATGTATTCATCGTAGAAAATACACAAATGGAACAGGAAATCAACCAACTAAGATTGGCCACCTTTGGCTCATCTGCTGATCAACAGATGAGTGTTGCTGAGTGAGAAGTGGGCGTGGTGCTGATGGTGCACATCGAGCCACTGAGGATAAACATTCATTTTCAAACCATTATTTAAAAATCAGTAATGCAATGTTTGACACTCTAAATCTCTTTATGTTGGCCCTGGGACAGACTGGTGACCTGTCCAGGGTGTACTCCGCCCTCCTCGCCCTATGTCAGCTGAGACTGGCTCCACCTGCGCGGATAAGCAGTATATCCAATGGATGGATGGTTTGTTTGTGGATGGATTGTTCTGAAATTAACCTTCTGTCGAGCAGATTATCTATGTCGCTGTGTTACCATGGTGATTGACTTCAGATAATCTTGAACTATCTTATACCAGGCACAAAAACTGGCTAGTAAACCTACATATATGGCTCTATGATGCAGACCTCTGGAGCTCAGACAAATATTCCCTGCTAATACTCACATTCATGGAACAATAATCAATTGCCAATAAATTCTTCTTAACATTCAAATGTGAAAAAGCAGCACTGTGTACCTTTCATCATGATTATACAGGGTTTTGCAGTGAAATCAGATTACTGACTGCAAATAAGAGTAATAGAGTAGTGACAAAATTTCTTAGTATGCATAAAAAAGCAGGCCAAGATAAAAAAAAATGCATTCAGGGTGGATGGGATATTTCACACTCGTCTCTCGATATACATGTAGGTGAGGATCTGTCAGCCCTTACAGCTGGACCACACTACTCACGCTGTGAAGTCAGCGGCGGCTGTGGCTGCTTTGGTGGCGTCTGTGTTCAAAGTGGCTCCCCAGACAGCGCCTTTGTGACCCAGAAACGTTCCGATCCAGTCCCCTGTGTCTCCCTGGCGCAACATGGGCTTGCCATCTGACAAAGAAGACCAAGGAGGATAGATGTTTTATATCTCTGGACACAGTAGCAGCAGATGACAGCGGCGGAAAGACCTGAGGGTACAGCTGTCAACAGGTGACTGACAAGCCACAGTGTGTCCTACTCTGATCACCACTGGTTTTACATTGTAACCACAGCTTCCAGGAGCCAAAGCTCATCAACATATTTTAATTTATGGGTTTAACTGACCAATTTGAGTGCTCGGGTGTTGATGCAACAGTCAAAAGAAGCGGGGGTTAACGTTTACGTTGAGACTACTTCGAATGTCTAACGTTAAACGGTGAAACCCTTTCCCACATCACGATAAACCTTTTGTCTCTTACCTTTACAGGCACTGATTAGAAAGTATCCATATGGAGTGATCCCACTGAAGGCCAGGTCAACCACAGGCCGGGTGTGACCGGAGCAGGTGAGTGGAGTCTGTCTCATCGCCATGGTCCTCCAGCCGGGCCGGAGACGGTTAGCACTAAATGAGGAGGCGGTTGAACGCTAGCCGTTAGCTAGCTAGCTAGCTGGGTTAGGCTAGGTTAGGAGAAAGACTAGACAGTAAGCTAGCGGGTATTTTTGTTGAGTAATTTCCGTCGGCCGGCGTTTCGCTGCTGAATGGCCTGTGAACGACAGAGAAATGAAAGCCTGGGTTTGTGAAACAGAATGGCAGATCTCCCTCCCAGCTAAGGAATGGCTCTCGTGCTAATAGCTACAACATTGCAACTAACTAGCAACGTGCAACGCGGCGGAATCACAGCAGTATGATATAGCCGGTGTTCCGCTAGCCACAACAGGAGTCATTCTTCCGGTTTGATATTTCACAATAAAAGTATCACCTCTACAACCTGGCTGCTGCCGACTGACTGAAAAACGGTGTTTAATATTAACTTACCAACGAACTAACTAAATAACTAACTTACCAAATAAAAAAGTCAACTGATAAATCCATACTGACAGGATAATGAGAGTGTAAAACAACTCTATAACAACTATGATCTTCTTCTTTTTTACCATAGAATAACAGCTCATGGCACTGCAATATCACAGTCTTTTAGCCTGTTTACATTTTCAAAACGTGTGTAAGTGTTTTGCTTTTATTTTGAAGGCTCGACGATTACTTTCATACACGTCACCAAGTTATTTCCAGGGTAATTCTGCCCCCTACAGGATATATTTGATACTGATCTATGTAGTATATATTCGATTTGCACAAAATTGGTCTTTTTTTTTTTTCTTTTTTTTTTTTTTTACTGGATTTTAGCCAAATGAACCACACGCCTGATTTCTGCCATGTAACAACCTGTTGCATTTGAAGATAAGCCAGATTTGCAACTGAAAATGCTTTTTATTTTACTTTGTCACATTAGTCTGACTATCTGATCGTCTTTGCCAACAAATGACCGAATCTGTTTGTTTGTGCACAGAAGGCCTGTCCCATGCATGGCTGTATTATAAACAACCATAAGATTGAACCATGTTCTGTTCTGTATTTTATGCACAGGTTAAATTTAAGATTAAAGATCACAATATTTTTTTCCGGATAGAAATAAGAGTAATAGAAATTGCATGACTTCCTGCAGCCCATAAGAGCTTTAGTCATTTAAGATCTATTATTAATCAAATAAATATCTGAAACATGTACAAATAATAAATGTCAAACCTGAAAAGAAAACAGTGCGTGAAACGGAGGAGAAACTTGTGTATGGTGATGAGTGTGATCTCCAGAGGGCGCATCCACCTCCCGATATTCTGCAGCTGATTACGCGAGACGGAGCTGTGGTCCACCCTCTGAGGATCCAAACACTGCGAGCCTGCAGCAGGATGACAGAGAGCGGGGAGTGTGCCTTGCTTCACGGCTGCGGGCAGAGATGGCGTCCTGATGCCGGTGAATAAGCAGAAAAACAGAGCAGAGGGAGGGGAAGAGGATGCGGGCAGCGGATGAGGAGAAGCTGCATCATTCAGAGCATCACATGGCAGGAGAGTACTTTCTCTGGCGATGATGACAGCGCTTTGTGGATATTTACGGATCTTTATCGCTCTTTTTTTTACATGAGATTTGAAGCAGCGGTGTGATTCCTCAGAGGGGAGGCGGTGGGGGCTTGTTGTCTGCCTCAGTTGTTTCTCCCTCCGGCGGGGCTGTCTGCCTCAGAGGGCAGAGGGAGGGAGTGGGGCGATGGCTGCCGGTGGAGCAGGATGCGGGGACACGGTGGAGCAGTACCGGGTCGAGGTGGAGCGTCTGACCCGGGAGCTGGCGGAGGCCAACCGCGAGAAGATCCGGGCGGCGGAGTGCGGGCTGGTGGTTCTGGAGGAGAACCAGAGCCTGAAGCAGCAGTATGCCGACCTGGAGGCCGAGCAGGAGGCGCTGAGGTTGGAGCTGGAGCAGCTGCAGGAGGTGGGCTCAGCAGGGGTATGGCTCATTACTCGAAAAAGTAAAGCATTGTTATGACTCACAAGTAATAAGGCCTTTAACGTCATCTCTGGCTTTGATGGGGGCATTCATTGAGAATATCAACTGCATATGGATCATCATCAGACACATACATGACAACATGTTAGTGCACATACGCCTGGATTCATGTTGTCTGCCATATGGTTCTGTGCGCTGTAATTCTAACCACTGGCTACCTGTGCTTAGCCTACACCTGCTGGACAGCTAACAATAGAGAGGCCCAGACCCATATAGATTATATAGACAATAACCACTACAGTCTATAACGTTTTAAAAGTGTCCTATATCATTCTTCTCTAGTTCATTCTACCTCAATGAAAGTCAATTAACATCTGGATAAGATGTCACTTGCTCTTGCACTTGTGCTCTGATGTGAATGTTCTTGGGTTTTTTTTGTTTTTTAAAGAGGTACTTAACAGGTAGTAATAATGATATATAACATCAGGTGTCCATTGAAAATGAGTAAGAGAGAGCTAAGCCCAGTAAGTTTAATAAGACACCAGTCATCATTGTGGCTGGTGTCTTGATGATGAGATTACAACTTTATTCATACTGGACACTTGAGGAGTTGTTGTTTAGTCAAACTGCATAAACTATAACTGCTATACAATAAACCAGGGGCCAGCTGGTCAGCACACACAACGGATTGGTTTTGGAGGCTGTGGGTAAAATATAGAGGCAGACATATTCTGGGAATTAGCACCAGCCTGTAGCTTGTTTTTGTCTTTATGTGTTAAACTCTTCTGGGACAAAACAACCTCCATATACACCACTAACATGCCACCTGATAAAGTTGCTGGTTGACATGTTAGCCAACACTTGCCTTCACATACACCCATCCAGCAGACACAGAGCAACACTGCCATTCATTTTCCGGACCTCCACCAATGTTAAGACTTAAGTTGCTCTACTTTGTTGGTCTGTTGTTTGCTGTTGGCCAGGTCGTGTTCAGGTCATGTGGGTTTGTTAAGTCCCTTCCCTGTAAACAGCTACCTGCTGCCTCATTACCCTGCTAGAAGCCTGGTAATGAGTGGGTTTGTGAGCCAAAAACAAAACAAAACAACCAGTTGAAAGAAGCTAATAGCTAAATAGAGGGGGCATATACTGTATGTAGTTACTACAAATGTCTTATTTTACATTCCATATTGTCATTTGATCCATTGTTCACATCAAAATATTGACAAGTGTAGCATTAAGTATGAGCCATTTCACCAGAGAAAAATGGAATCGCAACATAGGAAAGTCATGTGAAGCATTAGTGTAGTTTCCAATCAGCTCTTTATTGTGTCTGCAGTGTTTAGTTTATGACTCAGACCAGTATTTCCCAGAGCACTTAGAGCACAGTAGAGACACTTGAGTCTTCTTAGTAAAAGCAATGTTGAATCTGCTAGGCTGCGTTCATGACCGAACCCACGCCATGGGATCGTTCACATACAGTCTAAATATAGACCACAATATCTGATGATGTTGTTCATGTAAAGCTGCATAGTATTCTGTTCCACCTCTGGTCTCAGGTTGTGACTTGCCTCCTCGGAGTCTGGAGATCAATCTCAGCTAATGAGACAGCCAATGCCTGATTTATAATCAACTCATTTTTTCTGATCAATATTCAACAGAAAGCAACATTTTTCCATGTCGGGTCATGTATGTTAACACTAATTCAGTAGTTTGTTAGCTGTAATACAGATTGGAGTGCATTCAGAAGCTGACTGTGCAGTCACATCCTGAAGGTCAGTGTGTGTGTGTGTGTGTGTGTGGCCAAGAGGTAGCAGGCAGCAGTTTATATACATGATGTGTCAACAGTTCATTTTTGACAGCAGCAGAGTGAGAGTGGGAGTAAATACCAAACAGAGCAGTGATGCTTGAACACACTAACTCAGCTGGAGCAGTTAGTTATTATAACATTGCACTCACCAAGTCATTGCTGAGATCTGGAGCCGGTGTGACGTAATGTAACGAGTCAAGAAACACTAGAGATTCGACACCAGGCTGTAAACAAATCAACAAGTTAGAGAAGTTATCTGACAAAGAAAAACAGGATGATCTGTAAAATTATCAATCAAACATCCACTGTGATTTACACTCCCACTTTCTGCTTCAACTCTGGGATTAATACCCCAGATACAGCTGTGCTTTCTTTCCGTTTTACTGCCAAATTATCACTTGGGGTAGGAGGCTAATCTTGCTTAGGGCTGCAAGTAATGGTTGTTTACAAAATGGTTTAAATTTAAATTTCTGATTATTTCAGAAAACTGGAGAAATCAGCTCCAAACCGTTTATTTTCTCTGAAAAACAAAGACAGGAAAAGCAGCAAAGCCCAAACAGGGTTTTCTCTCACCTGCCTTCAACTGATCGACGTTACATAATGAACCAGTTAATGAAAACCCAGGCATCTAAACTAGTCAGGTGTTTTTCAAAAGAAGTCTCTTTAATCTTTAAGGTGGCTGGAGGTTTCATTTATTCATGCCAGGACAAAGTCAGTGTATTGATTTAAGCCAACTGGGATGCACCATACAGTTCCTCTAATGGCCTTTAGAACCTCATTTGTACTGACGTTAATGGGGGAAAACAGTCATCTTCTCTTGAAAGTTAATGAATATTTCCTGATATGTTTCTTTGTCGCATTATAGAAAACACAAGTTGATTGAAAGTATTCAAACTTGCCTTTTTTGGGACTGTTTACCTGACTGGTGCTTCGGCCAGTATAATCTTCCTAGATGCTCAACATGTAACTCCCGACTGAGGTGACCTTGGTTTAACACATGGAGACATAACACAACACAACAGCTTCTGACCCTGGGTCATTTTCACCTGTCCTCTTCACTTTCTGTAAACTCTCTCCCACAGGCTGCATCCATCTTCAGCTGGTATTCATTCCAGCCCCGTTAACTCAATACCTCTCATTTCAGCTCATTGGACCAATATTGATCTCCTCTGTCACAAGGCATGCTGTCGGGGGGGAAATGGTTTCGCTGATGTGAGAGGATAATACCTCACTAAATTAGCTTATTGTTAGGTTTCGGAGAGAAAAATGCTGCTGGGCTTCTGCTACCTCAGGCACTTCTTGTGTGTGTGGTGTTGTGAAATATCACAGATTCTCCTGCATCTAGACTGACTAAATAACATTACATGAAGAAAGGTGAGAAAAGCTGAAAAATCCTTTGTGTCCACACCATCTTTGTTTTAACCCTTCACCTTGGTGGCCATGCTCCTTGAAGGTACTGGGATCATACCATTTGTTAAACCAAAAAACAGGACGAATTAACAATCTGAGCTAGTGATGGTGATAAATGACAATTGATTTTATCTGTATCTACCTGGAGCTGATGTCACAGCGGTGACTGATCATTTACTGAACAATTTAAGTGTAAATCACAAGGTGAAATGAGCATATGCATGAAGCACACGTCCTTTGACTATATATAATACATGAAAGTTCAGACTGTGGAAGAAATAGGCCCCTCATGGACTTTTGTACAGAAATAGGTTTCACTGTAGTTATATTAGGTTGTGCTAGTTAACATAAAAAAACATGCTGTGCAGCTTCTGGTCCACTGCCATGTTGTATGTTCCAGTTTAAACTAGACTGCTGTTTTTCAGAAGCAGCTGTTTCCTTTTTTGAAATAAGATGAAGAAGAGACCAAAAATATATTTTTCTTTTTGAACAGTGTGGACAGAAATCGGTTCTGGGCACAGCTGACTGGAAGGCCACTGAGGGCAAGTCTAAAGTTATATAAAGTGTTTATTTTATAAATGATTCACTGTAACGTACTTTTTGAAGTGAAGCACTTGGTCGACAGGAACATTACTATTTCATGGACATGCAAGTAACTCAAGCCGTTCAGAAAAAAATTACTGTCTATGTAATTCACTTTTCCTCTCAAATCATATTTTCTCTCAGCTGAATGTGAGACTTTCCATGTGGTTACACTGTTTAAATTCTTTCATTCTCTGACAGAGTAGTGACTGCATTTGGTATTATTTTTAAAACTTCTGTCATGTTGTCTCCACAGTCTCCATCTGACAGTCATAGACAGACATTGCATATTGTAACATTGGGCACACTGAAGGCATGATGTTTCTTCACCTCCTCCTTGTTCAAAAACAGTAAAAAAGAGCATTGTGTTAATTCATGTGTTCATGTAGATGCACTAATAATCCTTAAGCAAACAGCTAGAAGATGTATGTGGTAAGCCTCATCCACTCACCCAACATGCATGCCTATGAAAGAGTGCTAAAGTTAGCTGATTATTACACTTAATAAAATATCGCGCGTTAGATTATTTATAGAAGTGAGCCTGTAGGTTTGTCCCAGTTGCTGCCCTTTCAGTGTTGTAGTTTAATTTAGTCCATAATTTTCTTAATTCTTTCCTTTTCAAGAACTGTAAACGTTTACTACAATTACTGGCAGAGGCACAACAGGACTGAAGTGTAAATTGTGCTCCGGGTTATGACGATGCCGTTTTACTAAGCAGGAGCTACAGATTCTTGCACACTGAGATCCGTTCCTCCATCTTTAATGCTGCTGTGATTGAATCAAATGATTAAAGTTGTTATAGATTTCATTAGAGAGGAAATGTACACTAACAGGCCACCATCTCACTTTATTTGCAAAAGTTTTAAGGAGAAAAAAAGAGACATTTCTTGCAAAGCAGTGTGGAGGTCATATGTTTTCACTCTCAGCCTTCGTGCATTTACAGTAGTTGTTGTCATGTGCATTAGCTAATTGGTCGACATGGACTTGCAGGTTTAATGTAATAATCATTGCCTGTGCAGCAGGAGAAACCTCAGACAGCTCCACCACTGGGCCGTAAAGAGCTAGCCACAGCTCGCTGCTAATTAGCTCAACAGGAGTCCGTCACATTGATTTGCACAGTGAGCTTTCTGTGCTGTCTGCAATCAGGCTCGGGGCCAGCTCAGGTGTGCTACACAAAGGAGCCACATGTGTGGTGATGCAGTGTAATATGGATTTGTTTTTGCTTTGTAGGGAAGAGGAGGAGGGCTTCCTATACACTGAGCCTCAATTCATACAGAAAACAAACACAACACTAAAGGAAGCAGAATAACAGAATATAACACTGAACAGAGAGCAGGAGAGATGGAGTGACAGAGAGAAGCCATTGTGGCCTGCTAAATATACAAGCAGATTTGAAACAACAGAGACATCAGCAGCTTGGAATGAAACAACACATTTACTGCAGCAAAGCAATAAAAGCCCTGGTAGCAAACTAATGGCTTCTATCCACTGAAACGCTAGAGGATTTCACTGTACTCTCACATACTTGGTAGTGCCTTGTCTTGTTATAGTCTTTTGTTAATCTCTGGCTACAATGAGAGCTCATGGTCAAGCAGGTCACAACAAGATAGCGTGGTTCCACATCAAAATGTAGCAGAGGGAGGGGACATGTGAGTGGGTGTAATAGAAAATGCAGAGAGTGCATCGGTGCAGCTGCTGGGGCTAAAAACAGATCAGGACTGAGGGCCCCCCCGGGGGACGCTCTGTTACTCCTATGTGATGTCACACAACGGAGGTGAAGCCTCCGTGTGTGGCTTGTTGTTACCAGACACTGACTCAAATCAGCTCTCTACCTCCCTCTCTTACCAGGGTTCAGGGTGGATGAAAAACAGGATGAAAAACCAATGAAAAAACAAGTCAGTGGAAAGTTATAATGAGTCTAGCTGTGATTAAAAATAGTTGAGAATGTGCCGCAGAGACTTGATTCAACTTGACGGTTGTAGTTGTGTTGTGCTGTATTGTGTTATATAAATTCTAGCACGTATTTTGTGCGCCTCCTGCACCCTGTGTGCTTCAGATGTGTGGTCTCTACCTCACAGTTATGCAAGTGACATGGCCACATGCTCCGAAGCACTTAACAGCAGACGGGAGGTCTGAAAGATGCGTGTCTGTGTCTGTATGTGTGCGCACACACAAACACACAGAGGAGAGAGGACGTGCTGAATTATTCATGCACGTATGAGGTCATGAGGATTTCATAAGAACTCCTGAACACTGTGCTCCATTTTTAAATGTTCACAGTATGTGAGGTGAGGTTTTCAAAGACCTCTGCTGACATCAGACGATGTTTAGTGGAGTTAAAACTGTTTTGAGCACCTTGACTCACACAGACTGTGTAGAAAAAAGTCACAAAGGTGCTCTGACACCTTGCAGTTAATAATTGTAATGTATAATATGTGCTTGCAAAGCAGCCAACCACCTTTTTTCTTTCTTTCTTTGCAACAGTACGTCTGTCTAATCTTATTATGTTAAAAATGCTTGTCTTCCATTTTTATGTGCTGGACCCCAGGAAGATTAGTCGTCACCCAACTAATGGGGATCCACATTAAACAATAAACAACAATGCAGCAAAGACCCACTGGTGGAATCAAACTGGGGCCACTCTGGCGAGGACTATAGCCTCTGCATATTGGGCGCCTGCTCTACCCGCTGAGCTGAACGATGCCCCCAGAAGTTTAGTATTTTCAACTGTGTGGTTTGCTCAAGCTGAGCCCACAAATCGCCTAAATCTCTAGGAAAACATTGTCATAGCACAGAAGACATCATGCAGCACATCCTCCTGGGCCCACACAGTCAACTGTGCAGTTAAAGCTAGCAGCTAGCATCTCATATGATTCCCTCCTCTCCTCAGCTCTCCTCCCCTCCCTGCCGCTGTCTTCGTCTCCTGGTCGTAGATTAAAGAGGACACTGTTCTACCACGCCTGCAGGGTTTATAAGGATATTGATCCACGTTTCTTCAAGCTATTCACACAGATTACAGCTAATATGGAGAGAGATAGGACCTATAATTTTTTATTATTTCCTTCAGTGTCTCAACAAGAAATCAGATAACACCAGCCTCGGTTTCATTATTTCTATACAGAGGTACCACTGTGGAGTATTTTCATGACACGACACCCAAATAACCGAGAGGTAACAACACACAGAGAGTTTTTGTCTCAAAGGTGGGGTTATATTTGTGCACGGTCCTGAAATAAATAATTCCAAGTTAATTCAAATTAATTTCATTAAAGATGTCTGGTGCTCAGCAGATCAAGTGTGCCCTCGTGCAGTCTAAAAACAGATGTGCACAAACAGCTCTGTTTACTGCATTTGATGTGTGGATACTGTGGTCCATGCACCATCCACACTGCCATGGATCCCGAGGTACTGCCTCCTTCAGAATCACATCTATTCCAATAAATGCTTAATTACTGACCTGATTTAGAGTCACGTGAATGTTGGTTACATGTGCTGCTGATGTTACTATTTAAAAAGCTGAAAACTTCATTTCAGTTCCACTTGGTAACTATTTTATGAAGGATGGTGTTGTTTCCTAAGTGTTTTCCTATTTGCCATTGATATTAAGTAAAAGTCATGAAAAGCATGTACAATCTGGTTACTCTTTACTATTGTTTTTCAATTGTAATGACCTAAACCTGTCTATGTTGGAAGCAGGTGATGTGAAGACTGTGACATGTCTTCAGAAGACACAAAGAGGTTGGCAAGGTCAGAGGATGCCTGCTGTATGTCTGCTTTTAAATCAGACGCCCTGCATGGAAGGGAAGGCTTTAAATAATAATGTGTGTGCGTGTGTGTGTGTGTGTGTGTGTGTGTGGGGGGGGGGGGGGGGGGGGGGGGGGTTGGGTGTGTGTGCATATATCGCAGTATAATTGACAGTAAATTGACCTTGATTCAGAATTCTGGCAGCAAGGCTCTGTTTACTCAGCCTCAGAGGATGTCTGGCTGGGCGCACACACGCACACGCACTCACACACACACAGAGGCATCACAGCGTACCGTTAAATCAGGCTCCTGTAATATTTAGTGGTACCTATCGAGCTGACCAGATGTCATGGTGGGAGGTTCTCAGTGAAATGTCACAACAAACTGCAGGTCAACATATCTGTGCTTTGCTACACATCTGTGTCAGACTTCAGATCTGTCACAAATCATCAGTCAGGAATCAGATGGACTCATTCTTTAGATAGGCTGCCCACCCCCTCCTCTATTGTCAAAGGCCTAAAGGTCAAATGAAAATACCTTTCTACTTCTGGCTCACTTTTACTGAACCACTTCACTTTTTACCACTTACTGAAGTGTGCAATCTAAGGAAATATGTATTCATGTGTCTATTTATATGAGACCAAGTGTTTCCCCTAAAATCTGCTGGGAAAATGAATCTTGCCCCAGTAAAGGTGACAACTGAGCAGGGCTTGGTGCTAACTACAGTGACTCAGCTTGGTGTCTGACCTGTGACCCTAAGATGCATGTCAACCCACCATCCCTGACTATCTCTCTCTCACCAGCTGTGGAAAGTCGAAAAATAATTTACAGCTAACATTATACAAAGCTGTTGTTTACACCATAAAAGCTTAGCAGTGCTTTGGATTTAAGTCAAAGATTAAATCTGAGTCAGACTCGCATTATGAGACATCTGACAAAATCAAATTAAACTTCCAGCTTCCCTTGGATCTTTCACCTGGAAACATTTGATAAAACTATGTAGTGAATGAACTTCTGTGCAGTGGTTAGAATTGGAATCAATCTTTAGGCAGACAGTCACAACACACAGTGTGTTTGTCAGTGTGGACTGACAGGCAGACAGCTGACGATGCCTCAGATTATCACATTCAGATGTAAAGATTCAGCTGACAGCTCAACTCGGGACTCGACTCAGGATGCTGACTTGAGTCTTACTTGTGACTTTGTCCCTTCTCTTGCCAGAGTAAATATGGAACTGCATGCTGTATGCTTATAGGCCTCTTACTGGGAATTGACCATAGCATGGTGCAGTGGAGGTCTCAATGGTAACAGAATATACTTCAGTGATTCGTTTATTGTTGGTTTTGCCCTTTCCATTGGATTTGTTAACAATAAGAAATCATAAAATGGCACCCAGGTTGGATACTAAACTATCTGCTTGCTCATTTAAAAAGGAAATTTGAGATGAAAGTCCAAACAAGATATAATCTGTTGTCAGTAAATTGTACTTGATCAGCTATTAGTAATGTGATGTTTGTGTGTCAGAGTTTCACTGCTGTGTCTGTCTGCAGATTGTTACATCATGTCTCATTTAGAGGAAAAAAGTGTGAACAAGGAATAGACAGGAGGAACTGGTGAGAGAGCAAGAATGTGAACAAGACAACTGGGAGGATGAGGCCGACTGAGCTGCCTTTGTCTGACTCCAGGTCAGCATGTGTGTCTGTGATGACTGGAGTCAGACAGATTGAATTAAAATTGATGACAGCATGATACACCCATCTGCCACTGCCATGGTGTCACATGGGGTGTAAATATTTGAGCAGCCAACAAACTAGTCAAATGTTCTTCTCACTGAAAACCTGTAGTGAGAGACTGCTCACTGTGGTATCACGTCTCAGAAACACGAATGACCCCCGGATGGTTCTGTCGAAGCAGGACAAAGTATGAAATCGGCTTGGTCCTTTACACCATCGCCCATTTTACAAGAACAAATATCACTTTCCCAAATGGTGCACGTTCTGTTTTAAGACCCCAGACTCTCAGCTTGCATCAGTGGCTGCACCATAAACTCGCTCTGATGTCTCAGACGTTCCCACAACACCACTGAGCCAGGGACAGTTTTATGAGAAACTCTTCAGTCTGGCTGCATTAGTATGCTGACGGAGCAGCCGACCGAAGACACAAGGGAGACAGGCTGAGCGAAATTAGTAGGATAGATGGAGTGAAAAAGGGAGGTGGAACAGAGGGAGATAAAGGTTTGGGGCTGAAGATTAAAATGAATGTGTTTTGGGTGTTCTATGTACGGGAATAAGATGAATCCCTGTTATCGGTGTCGTTGCTCATTTCTGTCCACTGCGTCCTGTCACAGTGGGTTGCTCCTGTCCACACTGTCTCTCTGGCTCTGTTCCTCTGTCCCCTGCCTTCTCTCTTTATCTGTTTTGGACTCGTCCTTGTCTGTCTTTCAGTCTAAAGCGGGATGAGGTCAGAGTTGGCAGGGAAGCACTGTGTCAAATAACTAGGACAATGGTCTCAGAGAGGCAGTAAAGGCCAGTGGCAGATTAACAATTTCTACTGGCTGGTTCAGACCTCCCACACATCCCAGACTGTGTGTGGAGCATGCATCTGTGATTTGGGGATTAATCCAGATTGGTAAGAAGGAGAAAATAGTCATATTGTCCAGCTTATTGACTTTGTGCTAAACTGCTACATGTATGAGTATGTGCTGCAAAAACTCACCTCTGGTTGGCAGCAGATGTGGCTTGCAATGGCTTCCCCTGCATCACACACCAGACAGTTCATAGTCTGGTATGTACATCCAGTCTCTCAGACTATGACATAGGGGAAAATGTCCTTCAGCAGCTTCCCCGTACAGTAGGTCTGTCAAAGATGGACTCAAACCAGAAAGTACAAGGTGTGGTGCTTTCTCTTCACTCTGTATCCAAGGTTAATGCGACCTCTGATGCTGTGTGAAGTCACCTCTCTGCAATAGGCAGGGTGGATGTTTGAGCCAACTCCTTTGTCAGCAAATGGCAAGGGCTTCCTCACAGAAGGTGGTGAGCAGACTGTAACATCAGGGGGTGGTGGGCAGGGTCCAGATCGAGCATACAGGCCATTCACCCTATAGTCCAGATCAAGTGAGAAAGAGAGAGGACATCATTCTCTTTAAGGGATACAGGGTGAACGTGAACAAGTTGTACAGTGAGATTTAGATGGACCAAACCTGTAACCACTGAAACACCACCGATCCCTTTCTTTTAAATGTTCTTGCAGGTTTCAAAAGAGCTCTGACACAGGGTTGGTTTGGATGGCAATAGCTAGCAGTGGTAGTAGTGTTAACACAGAGTCCAGCAGGGAGTCAATGGAGGATCCACTTACAAACCCAACAGGAGACCTGCACCTAGGGTTGGAATGTAGGTGGATCTGAACTGGCCGAACCATTTTCCGGTGGAAGTCTGGAGCACCACACTACAGCCAGACATGTTCCTGTGGACCACTGCACAACATTTCTGGTTAAAGTGACAGTGCTGTTGGAAAAGGGATTGGAAGCAACCCACTGAAGGAGGAAGGCAAAATATCCAGACTTGGTTGTGGAGTGCAGGAAAAATCCACCTCCACCAGGTAAAGCCTCATGCCCCAGAGTTAAAGGGACTGAAGCTGCAGAAAGTTACTAGGAAGGTATCAAGGTGGAGGTGGAGAAGCGACATTTGGCTCTAGCTTAGAAGATGGGACAGGGAGGGCATGGGGAGTGAACAACTTCTGCAGAAGTTTAGCTGCAGGGGAAGTAAGGGAGATGTTCCTGTTCACCACCCTGCCATTGACCCTGCACTGAAGAGAGTGGACAGGAACTAAGGCCTACAGCCGAGCAGGAAGGAGACCTATGTGTACAAATTAAATATAGGTATAAAGTAAAGGTCTCCCTGTGCTGTTGGCGGCAGAGGATCATAAATCACTTACGTAAACAAACCTTAAAGTGTGCAGTCTTACACACATCAGTGAGCAGAGGGACAGGGAACAGCCCTGGGCGTTCTCAGGCCTTAAACTGTACTTACACTGCAGCTCCAGTGGGAAAATGCACAGCTATACATTCTGCCTATGCACACTGATTCTTGCAGTCACGCCTATAAACAAAATCACATATTGACCGGACATAGAAGAGTGAAGGATGTAGAAGAGGAGATGCAGTCGTTTCCCACATACTCTTTCTCCGCTCTGTAGTTTTCACTCTATAAGTTCATCTGGGCGTTGGGGCGTTTCATTGATTTTTAGTGCGGTCGATTTCTTCCCTCAGTGTTCAGTGCGTGAAGCAGCTCAGTGATCATGAGCTGACTCACCTATTTACATGTCGGATCCCAGTGTGATGGCTTTGTCCTGTTGATTATAGAGCAGCATCTGCATTGACAAACCCACTCTACATATTACACATGAAGTAGTGGACAAGAGTGACATGAGGTTCATTCATAGATCATATTGTTTTAAATGCAAGCACATGAGATGCAAGGAGACGTTTTCTTCAGTGGACGTTCAGTAAAGTGATGGAGAACCTAGAGGCAGCACCATTGTGAGTTAGAATCAACATCACAGAAAAAAAGAACAAAGCTGTGTTTGAAGATTTCACGCTGGCTTATCAATCTTAAAGCGTGAAATGAAAGGCAAAGAGCTTCTGATTCTCTCAGGATTGGAGCTTTCATTTGGTCATGTGCAGTCTTGCAGTTTCAGGGGTTGTGACGCTGGTGATGAATCCTAACTTTTATTTTCCTCAAGCTAGCTTTAAGACTAGGACAACTTTATTTTTCCACACTGTAAAAAGACATTAAAATCAGCACGACTTGGCTCTAGCTCTTCTCTTGCAACTGGAAATATTATTTCAGTTATTTATCACTACAAAGTATAAGCTTCAGCAATCTGCATGCTTTTGCTTCATAATATTAGATATGGCCGTTGTTCACATATACTGTATGTTTGAGCTTATCTCTATTGAGGGGATTTATAAATCACTTGATAACAAAACAATTTCAAAAGATCACCCAGTCATCTGTAGGGAACTCACCATTTCCTCTCCTGCTGTGTTCCACAGGCATTTGGCCAGGCCTACTCCACCCAGCGTAAGGTGGCAGAGGATGGGGAGACCAACGAGGAGACGCTGCTGCAGGAGTCAGCCACCAAGGAGGCCTACTACATGGGCCGTCTCTTGGAGCTCCAGTCGGAACTGAAGCACAGCCGGGCCACCACCTCCAACACCCAGGCTGACAATGAGCATCTGAGCTCCCTGCTGCAGGAGCTCAGGGAGGTATAGCACTGCAGATAGGGTCATGGATGTCTTTATCATGTCATACAGGCTGAGTGCTCTTTTAAAGCAGGAGACAAAAAGGTCAAAAGGTCTAACATTTAGAATGGAGATTTAATAGAAACAAGCAGCATGTGGTTAAATGGTCCACTGTGTCATAAACAGCACACAGCTCCAGCTTTTCTGATCTGTCTCAGCAGAGCAATGAGATGTTGGAGCTTCAGCGCAGCCGGATGAGAGAGGAGATCAGGGAGTACAAGTTTCGGGAATCTCGGCTGCTCCAGGACTACACGGAGCTGGAGGAGGAGAACATCTCTCTGCAGAAACTGGTGTCAACACTGAGACAGAACCAGGTACGGTTGATTTTCTAAAGCTCTACGACTCTCTTCACTAGAATGTGCCAGTGTGCCAGCTTCCTGATTTCTCAGCTGCGTGGAGGCGAGAAAGGAGCCAGGGTTTCACCTTCTCTTTCAAGTTTAAAAATGTGCAGCGTATATTTAACTCAGGTTCCACTGAGAAAATGCAGGACAAACTAACAAAGACAAAGGGGAGCACAGAGACTAAATAGACACAAGGGAGACAAGGGTAATTGAGCACAGGTGATACACATTAAGGCGGGGCAGACAAATATACAAGGAGGGAAACGGGACAAAGACAGGAGGTAAAATAACCACAAGACAGGGGAGGTAATAGAATAATAAGACAGGAAGTGAAACAAATGTCCAAAAATAAAAGCCCCAAAGCAAAAAAAAAACTGATGAAAGGAAATGTACAAACAAAACAAGAAGCTTGATTTCCTCTCATTACTCTGTCTGTCCCTCCATCCCTGCTTCAGGTGGAGTATGAAGGTCTGAAGCATGAGATCAAGGTCCTGGAGGAGGAGACCGAGCTCCTCAACAGCCAGTTACAGGACGCGCTGCGTTTGAAGGAGATCTCAGATGCCCAGCTGGAGGAGGCTCTGGAGTCCCTGAAGAGCGAGCGTGAGCAGAAGAACCACCTGCGCAGGGAGCTGGTCCACCACCTGAGCATGTGTGACGTGGCGTACACCGGCAGCGCCCACCTCACGTTCACCTCTGCCCCGCCCAGCGGCACCGCCACCCCACTAATCTGCTCTCCCCAAACACCGAAGAGCCATCAAGGTGGATGTTGCACTTTAAAATGACAAATGAGATGATCCAAGATCCATAATCTAACATGTTTAACAAGTCTATTCACATTGTTAAGTTTATGTTACAAAACACTTGAAGCTAACACCAGGCAACATCTTTTGTCCCACATTTCTCTAGCCTTCAAAATAAGGGTGGTGATCTTGGTGGTAATCTCACATTAACTGGACACTAGTTTTGTTTAGCAAATGTCATTGAAACAGGAGGAAATGCTGCACTTGTAGGGGACCAGTTTTAGAAGTGGATTAGGAAGAAGCAGAGGAAGAAGAATCATTTATTATCCAAGTGTATTTACACACATAGGAAATCAGACCTCTGCATTTAACTGCATTTGGGACAGAAGGAAGAGGAAACTGAAGTATCTGTCAATGTGGATGGAGAAACACATCAGTGTAACACTATGTACTCAAAGATGTTTTTAGTAGTCAGTGGAAACAATGGAGTTATATGGTTCAGTGGAAGAAGACAGCACTACAGTCCTTACATAGATATACAGTAACAGTTACAGTTAGACAAATGTAATTTGTCATCACACTTGTCTTTTACCCAAGTGCTTTGCTCTGCCAAGGCAGAGCTGTAAAGAGCTGTTAAAGAATGAAATGCTTTAGTTGCCACGAGGAAATATAGGAAAAGCAATTCATATATTGACCATTAACACTTCACTAATTTGTTCTGTAGAACATTTTGTTTGGCAGTGAGTTTCCTATGAAACTGTATACTAATGCAGTCACAGTAGCTGTCCATTTTTAAGGAGGTGAAGCTGTCCATTTATATACATATGAAAAGTTGCACATTAGCAATAGAAAAGTACAGACTATGAGAGCAGTGTGAAGATCTCCAACAAAAAGTGCTTATGAATCTCTTTGTTTTCTTCTTGGTATATGGACAACAAAATTCATTTCCTGGCCCTAAAGGTTTGCTCTAACCCGGTCTGCCAGATGTAACGGCCACCTCCAGGGCGGGACGGGTGCGGGCACGGCTGCAGCGCCGTTGCCGAGGGCCAACGGGGAGTGCAGGGGGCCCGGAAGGAAAGCAGAGGGAGCGGCGACGCTGGATCTCTTCAGTGAGATGAACGTGACGGAGCTGCAGAAGCTCAAGCAGCACATAATGACAGTGAGTATGTTCTCTGATCTCTGGA
This sequence comes from Caranx ignobilis, assembly GCA_021432705.1. Classification (NCBI taxonomy): domain Eukaryota; kingdom Metazoa; phylum Chordata; class Actinopteri; order Carangiformes; family Carangidae; genus Caranx; species Caranx ignobilis. The sequence goes on along the minus strand of MU269990.1, from coordinate 78,158,955 downwards.
TCACAGCGCGAGGGTGTCAGACAGAGAAAATAACACTGTGATGATGGTGGAGGTACAGAGCAGGTGATGGAACGAGCAAAATTCACGGTAGACCTCTGGGAGCAGTCGTTCAAACTCACTTGAAAAGCACACAACAGCATTATTCTTTATTTTCGGTGTCTGCTGGGCTCATGATCCAGCGGCTGCCTCCTCTCTTAAAAAACCAAGGCTTCTGAATAATTTAAAGTAAAACCATGCTGACATACAGTATCCCCACTGTGTACAGCCCCCTGTCTCTCCCTGCATCCCTTTGTCTCCTCCTGTCACACGCATTGACTCCTTCATTGTCATTTTCTTCCTCCACACCTCCCTCCTACCCTTCTCAACTATTCCTCAAGCTCAGATCAACACAAATCTGTATAATATATTGTGCGTGTATGCACATCTGTGTGTGTATTTCGGCTCCTGCAGATGTAATCCCATCCATCCCTGCTCTCTGCAGCCTCTCTGATAGGCCAAGCTGCAGGAAGAGCTTATTTATATCCCGGCTGATACACTACACTATCGACCAGTCCCCAGTAGATGGATGGTTTTCATTTCTGCTCCTGCTGTTGCTCTTTTTTATGTTAATGAATCCTCTTTTGTGCAACAGCATTGTTCCCTTACATGCAGCAGCATGTAAAGGAACTCTTTACCTCAGTGCTGTGAATTGAAGTGGGCCTGTGTGGGCTAACACGATGAACTTCAGGTTCTAGTTCTAGTTCAGGTCTGATTTTTGTGTTGAATGGTGTGTCTTTGTCAAACACATCACACATTGTGTTACTGCTCCTGTGTGGGAGGGCCAGTGAAATGTGATCCAAGAGGTGCAGATGTGAGGAAGTTATCCTCCATGGGTATAAGGACTCATCTGGTGCCAAAACACTGCACTGCAGTTTGTAACACAGTAAGAGCGCAGGAAAGTTGCCATGGTAACACTCTGAGTTGGTAAACAGTTTAAGTCGATTTCTGTCCTACTTGTGCTTTTGGGTTGTTTAAGGATCTTTGAGGATTTAGTGTCCAACTGTTTGAGCACAAAACTCAAAAAGCTCCGTCAGTCATTACACAGTCCTCCAAAACACAACACACTGTAGCATGACAATATATTGCAGATGTAGCAGATTATAGAATTATAGTTGATTCACAGTTATCTTATGTTCATGAAATGCACATGCACAGATGCACATCATCAGCAGTTTGAGTGAGAAAACAGCTTGCAAGTCCAGTTTTGGGATGAAATTTCAGAATGCACCTAAAATGCACTCTAACCTTTCCAGGTGAACTGAATTTGACCTTCTCTAAACCTTTGAATGCACATGTCCAACTGCTCAGTGTTTCAGTTTTACAACATGACATGCTGTTCTCTAACAAAGTAGTTAACCTCAAACATCACAACAAGTGTCTGATCCATGAATCCACCACTAAATGTTCTGCTTCAGTGACAGTTTGTATTAAAACAGTCCTCTTCATCATGCCGTTCACATTCTGACATCATGAGACCAAGACCACACCTCTATAACAGTCCACCAACAGCACCTAGACACGTCGAGGCTTCAGACAATGGGATGTTGTCAGAGGGAAGTGTCCACTGAGCTCAGAGCGTCATCAGCAGGTTGAACAGAGACACAGAGAGACAGAGAAGTGGACATCCTCTGATCACATGACAACTTATTGACACACTGAAATGTTTTGTTGTGGTGTCAATACATTACCATTCCATACTTCTACTTAAATGTCCTACTTTCATGATATAGTATCACTGTAGCATGGACTTTTTACATTTTCCATACATTTTACCCTAAAGTCAAATATCCCTAACTGTTTGTGAGTAGTGCATATATCCTATATCACCTTTCTTATTGGACACCAGACTGGAGACTGAGGACTTGTTGAGTCTTGACTCCAGTTCCAGTTCATCTATTGTTTGATTTGATTGGAATTAATTTTGATTCTGATTTGATTTGTTAGGATGTTTACTGTTATCTGAGCCTTGTGTCTGCAAAACTGTCTTTTATTTGAATATAGTGCAATAATTGAAGATAAAACTTTAGAATATGATTTGATCTGGACCCGTTTTTTGGCTGTGGCGATTGCTAATAGAACACTAGATGATGCACTCTGTAAAAGAATAGACAAAATAGTCAAATAATACCTCAGTAAAGTGTTTCCTTCCTTTGCTGCTCTGTCTCCAGTTGGAACGTGATAAAGTCACACTGATGACGAATCTGCAAGAGTCCCAGACTCAGCTCCAGCACACCCAGGGGGCCCTGACTGAGCAGTATGAGAAGGCCCTCCGCCTTAGCCAGAAAGTCACTGCCCTCCGCCGCGTGCACCGAAAGTCCCAGAGCAGCGTCACCTCTCCGCTCAATCCCGAGGTGACGTTGCAGCTCAGCAAAGATGAGGATGAGGCTGAAGGGGAAGGAGAAGCTGAGGCTGACAGGAGTGAGACACTGACCAAAAGTCAGGTGTTTTCATACCAAACTCCGGGTCTGGAGATCATGCAGTGCAAGTACCGCGTGGCTGTGACGGAGGTGGTGGAGCTGAAGGCAGAGGTGAAAGGCCTCCGGGAAAGGCTGGCTCAGTGTGGGGAGGGGGCAGTGGAGGAGAAGCCAAGACGCAGCAGTCAGCTCCGGGAGTTGGAGAGACAGGTCGCCTCGTTGGAGAAGAGCTGCCGAGAAGGACGGGAGAAGGTAACCATGGTGAAGTCTGTCTGTCTGTCTGAAGAGAAGTAGAGATAGTTACACAGATGAAAAAAATATTTCTCCTCCTTCTTCCCCCAGATTTCTAGTCTGGAGTCGGACTTGCAGGCAGCTCACTCTGCAGCCAGCGAGAGCCAGGGGGCGCTGACTGCAGCTCAAGACGAGCTGGTGATGCTGAGTGAGGAGCTCGCCCAGCTCTACCATCACGTCTGTCTGTGCAACAACGAGACGCCCAACAGGGTCATGCTGGACTACTACAGGTCTGACTGTTGTTCTGTCAATGACATACACACAGGACGGAAAGATCTCAGAGCATTAGTGATGCATTACACAGATGAAATTTAACAGTGAACTTGTTAATGTAATCATCTGTTAAACAAACATCAGCGGGGGTGTGATGTGGAAACAACTATCCTGTATCCTCAGAACCCCCATTATGATACTTTGAGGGATGAATATGAAGCCATGAACAGAGTCAACAAGTTAAAGACCAGTTCCTCCAGTGTTGTAGGAGCAAAACGTTGGTCAAGTGTTTCACAACCAGGACAAAACACACACTGGTTCTCTGGGATCAGTGGGTTTTCCTCTTTGAGTTGCCTTACATCCAGCATAACAACGTTTACAAAGGAATGAAGGAATCACATTTTTAAGTCTCATAATTCATCAGCACAATATGTTGTAGGTGAAGTCGACATTCTGGAAACAACAACTAGCAAGTCAAACATGATTAACTCTGAATCAGACCCTCCTCCTTTCTCACAATATTTTCCCCATGAAACAGATTAAAAGGGGAAAAACAGGTCATGCAGAGAGAAACTAATGAAAGTTGTTCATGGTTCTTTTTATTAATCAGTTCCACTTTTTTTACTTGATGATGAAAAAAAAAATCCGATTAATGTGTGTCAGGCTTTTAAAGCATTTCTGGAGAGAATAGTCTTGTATATCCTCACTCATGGCTTCAGAGCTCCCTCCTCACACCTCAGCCCTCTCTTGACCAGGAAACCTTGACCACCACTTGTGTCCACCAGCAAGCACTTAAGACCAGCAGCCTTCTTACCACAACTAACTATTTGAATGCCATTTAAGGACACTTTCCTCACAGAGATGAGACAGGAAGGTCTCCATGTCTCAGTCAGCCTCCAGAGCCCGTACACCACAACCACCCCCCTCCATCAGATGGCCCCACTCATAACACACTGCCCACACTTGTTCCTATGAGTTATGACTCACAGTGTGACCCCACTCTGGCAGCATCCTTATGTTGTTTCTGCAGTCAGGAAACAAGAAAGCTCCTCTCCCATGCATCCACTTTCTGCCTTTAAAGCAACATTACATGTTGTTTTTTCAAATGTATTCGATTGATCGATGCAGCAGGTGTCAGATGATGCTGGACTGAACTCTGATCAGGTGGAGTCCTTACAGCTCAAACACTGTACTCACGCAAGAGGTTGGTTTTATGTGCTGTGCTCTGCTGTGGACGCACCTGCTCCTGGTCTGCATCCAGTTTGTTTTCTGTATATGACAAGACAATCCATCTCCAAGCAGAAATCACCAGGGGGTTCTTAGACATTTGCAGAAATTGAGCACTTAATGAATCAAAATGAATTCCAGGCCACTTCATTTATCTTTGCCAACTATGTTATATAAGATGCAATTGAGCATCAGACCACACTGGGAGTAGGGTGGTAGAGTTAGTAGAAAAAAGGTCAAAGTGAGGGTCAGTGATTCTCAGACCTACATATGAAGTCATCTATATAAAACATATATTCATTGTTTCTCCTTCTAGACAAGGTAGAGGGCTCAGGGGCCTCAGTGCCAGTCTCAAAGCCATGTCCTCGGACAACAGCAAAGTTCTCCTCACACCACGCCTTGCCAGGCGGCTGGCCGCTGTCGCCTCGACAACCTCAACTCCCGGGGAGTCGCGGAGCCCCTCAGAGTCTCCGTCCAAAGAGCCCCTGTCCAGGGAGAGTGGAGGGGAGGAGAAGGAGGGAGACAGAGAGGGCGCTCAGGTGACACCTGAGCAGACCCTCACGGCCTGCACACCTCCAACACGTTCACCCAGTATCAGTGCCTCTTCATCCTCATCATCATCATCGTCGCCTGCCATGGAGCCAGCTGGGGAGCTGCGCAAGGAGCCCATGAACATCTACAACCTCAACGCCATCATCAGAGACCAGGTGGGGCTTGCATTGTCTTACACAATCCCCCTCCCTCCCTTGCTCACTCCCTCAAGTTTCTCCCCCTCCTTTCCCACCTCTTCTTCTTCATCTTTTCTCTCCTCTAAGATTTACCACCTCCAGAAAACTAAGGTCTGCTTTTTCATGTCTTAGTTTGCTTTTTCACCAGCGTGTTATTATACTCTTCCTTCCTGTTCTGTTCTCCCAGGGATTAACCCGCTCCTTTTAGCCCAATTCACCTTCAAAATAAAGTAATCCTCTTATCTCCTTTGTCCTTACTTTGTCTCCCCCTCCCCTCCAGGTGAAGCACCTCCAGCGGGCGGTAGACCGCTCTTTGCAGCTGTCCAGACAGAGAGCCGCGGCCAGGGAACTGGCCCCTCTGCTGGACAAAGACAAGGAGAGCTGCATGGAGGAGATCCTGAAGCTCAAGTCCCTGCTCAGCACTAAGAGAGAGCAGATAGCCACGCTCAGACTGGTGCTCAAGGCTAACAAACAGGTACAGAGGGCACACACAGGACTTCTTGTAATACAGTGCTTTGGTCTATAATACAAATACTGGGGCAGTGCTGTGGAAATTGCAGGAAAAAAATCATGATATTGACATGACAACTAAGATATCACATAAAATAAAAGTTAATTTCATTAGAACATTAACATAAGTTTGGGAAGGTGTATGAATAGTGACTCCTGTGTGATTTTGACCTTTGTCTGCAAACCAATTAGATTACAGGAGACACATGATGCATATTTTACTTACTTACTATCAAGAAAAATCCTGATTTCAACCATGATGCAGCCACTTGCTTCGTTTTGGCTGCCCCCCCCCCAAATTAGCTTGTACCGTGGGCATGTTTTGGGCAGATCCCTTGCAGTATGGGCCTTCATCCTAATTGGATGGTAAAACCTGACGTCAGGTTTTGCACAAATCTCATGGAGATCTCATTACCAAGGTTTCAGAGAGACTGGAAACCATGTGAAATCTGGTTGGTGGATTACAGCTGGACCTCTACAGCTCATGTTGTACAACTTTGCAGAGGTTCAGCCTGGACATATGACATTATAACATTGTAAGGATGTTCTAAAATATGGACCAATATCATATGTCTCCTTTAAGTATAAGATGAATACAATGATATTATCCCCCAAAATTATCTAATGCATCCATCCTTCCATCCATCCATGTCTGACTTCATTGTGATGTTCCTGTCATGGAGCCAACATCCCACACTCATCAGATTCTGAATCTGATGAGTGTGGGATGTGAGACCAGTCCAGTGTCCGCCAGCTGCTACACTGGTTCCTTTTCCTTGCAGTCCACCTTTGCACAGACATTTTAATGACTTTATTAAAAAAATAAAATAAAATCAAACACAGCCACCAGCACTGGTTTTAATGATGCCTTTAGGGAATTAGAACAGCACTTTTATAGTCCAACTGTTTACAGGCCTGTGCTCTCCGGATATGCATTAACCAGTACAGCTGATTGAGGGACCCACTTGACTTTCCTGAACCTCCCCCCCCTTAGCAATTAGTTTATATTGTCTGTTTATATGGTTTCCTCTCAGGACATGTGCGTATCAGTGACTCACTGCAGACACTGACAATATGTCTGCCACTGGACAAAACAACTCTGACGACCTTCACTAATGGAAAACTGCAAATTCATTTGAAGAGCTGTTGTCATAAGTATTAACTTGTGCGTATTGTTATTCAGGTGGGGCTTACTGGACGTGAGGGGGGTTTTCATAGCAACATATGTGGACAGTGCGTGTCTCCATATGGTTGAAGTGATGGTGGGAATTAGAACTGGGGTGACGTCTTATCTCTGAATGCACAGCAAGAAAATGCATAGCAAGGAATATAATAAATGTGTGTGTATGTGTGTGTGTTCACTCAGACGGCCGAGGTGGCTCTGGCCAACCTCAAGAGTAAGTATGAGGCAGAGAAGTCCATGGTGACCGACACCATGATGAAGCTGAGGAACGAGCTGAAGGCGCTGAAGGAGGACGCCGCCACCTTCTCCTCTCTGCGAGCCATGTTCGCCACCAGGTCAGATACTGGAAATAAAGCCTCTTCTACTCAACAGTGTTCTCAGATTAACAACAGCAGATGACCACAGGTGCTGGTGGCAGTCAGGAAGCCACAGAGCAGACTCCTTCAGCTCCACTTTTGAGCCTCTTTTAGAGCATTGTTTTGGTTCTTGCATGTTTTTCTTGCTCAAGTTTTTTTGTATCTTGTTATGACCTAAGTTGTGACTCCGATTGAATCCTAGTGTTATTTTGTGTCTTTACTCAGAATGCTAGATGTGTGGGCTTCTTGTCTCTTCGGTATGTTTTAGACAGAATTTTGCCCCAGACTGGCCAATGCCAATCAATGTCAATCAATGTCAATCAATGTCAATCAATGTCAATCACTGTTAATCAATGTCAATCAAACACAGAACACTCTGAAATGTCTCAGCGTATTGATATGCATAAGATATACCTGTGAGTCAGATAAGATTGATGCTGCTCTCAGGTCTGTTTCTTGGTAGGGCACAAAAAGGTTTTTGATTCAAACTCCGTCCTCTTTTCTCTTGTGTCTTGTTCTACCTGCTGACTCCTCGCTCACATCAGGTGTGATGAGTACGTGACCCAGCTGGATGAGATGCAGAGACAGCTGGCAGCAGCCGAGGATGAGAAGAAGACCCTGAACTCCCTCCTGCGGATGGCCATCCAGCAGAAACTGGCCCTAACCCAGCGCCTGGAGGATCTGGCTTTTGATCAAGAGCAGACCCACCGCACCCGTGGGGGAAGGCTGACTCGCGGGAAGACAAGCGCCCCCAAAGTAAGTGCCCCGTCCTCGGCTTCAGCCTCCAAGCCAGCCCAAGGCTCCACTTCGTCTTTGGCCCCCGGCAGCCTCCCTGTTTCTGGCCTTACTAGCCCTACATCGCTTGTTCCAGATGATCCCATTGTGCCCCTTAGCCCGTCCCTGGTCAGTGCAGCTACTGCAGCTCTGGCTTCAGCTCTCACCTCCCCTACCTCACACATACCCCATTGCAGTCCGTCATCACCTGTGGCCACCTCAGTGGCTGGCCCCATAGTGCCAGAGAGCCCCCCATCTCTGGAGGCCCCCTCCACTCCCTCGGCGCGGACCCCACCCTCAACCCCTCTGAGGCTGGCTCACTCCCAGTGGACACTGGGGGTGCGGACGTTTGTGGTTGACTCCCATAGTTTCAATGTCAGCATCTCCCCCACTCTGCCCCGTAGCGTGGGCCTCTCCAGGCACTACACCTCAGACACGCACACCTCTCCCCCATCCACCATCACCCCCACCACCACCACCACCGCCGCCAGGTCCACCCAGCCAGGATCTGCCCCTTCTTCTCCATACCGTTCCCCTAACCTGGGGCTCCGGCGCTCCACGTGGAGCCCGTCACCTCGAACTCGGCCCCTCTCCAGCCTGACCCGCTCCTCTGTCCTCTACACCCCCTCCTCCTCATCCCCTTACTCCTCCTACTCCCCCTCTCCCTCTCACAGCTATTCCTCTGCCTATTACAGCTCCTCTGCTTTCACACCCTCTAGCTCCTACCTCACCCCCAGCACCTCCACCTCCTACAGCCACTCCAGCAACTACACACCCCTGTACCCCAGATACTACAGTTCATACCGCCCCCGGCACTGACCCTATACTGTAAATCCTCTGCTCTAAGCCTTTTTCAGCCTTTTCCACCAGGCTCCTTACAGAAAAACTGAAAACTGCAACTCCCATCATGCCTCTCTTTTCTTCACCTGAGACATTGGGGGCTCACAGAGAGGAGGACAGAGTGGTTTCCTGTTTCCCAGTCCCTGTTTTCTTGTGCCTAAGCCTTGGCCAATGGGTTCTGAATGTTCAGTGACTTTGCTCAGGGATTTGACTTGAGGAGCACAAGCGCCTTCCTTTTATTCTGAGACTGCTGATTGGTCCACAGGATGGCGTTAAAAAAAAAGAGACTTTTTAAATGGGAATTTTTAGTGTTTAGGTTCTTCAGGTTGAGACCACACATGCATGAAGTGATTAAAAGAGACACAGAGACATTGAGACATTGATGGGACACTTGGTGGACACTCTCATAGCTTTGAATAAGGGCCATGATACACTCAATTACTGTCCTCTATAATCAGTGTAATATCCACTCTGTTTTCAATTGTAGTGAGTCTCATATACTGCATTGTACTTGGACGCTAAAGGGTCAGTATGGTTCAAATGGAAGAGGTTGCACAAAGTTTATACTTCACATGGCCACACCCAAAGGTGGGGTTAGTGGTAGTGACAGTTGGGGTAAGTGTGTGAGAGGAAGGTGACAGCCTTCCTACAAAACCACCAGTTTGAAGCATACTGGCTCCTTTAGTGTTTCTATGAACTAGTCACTGGTATTCACTGGATGTGTTGTCAGGGTGGGCACTGCTTTCCAACAAGAATCTGTGCACTTCAATGACTACTCTTCATTTCTTGCCGAGGGGTCCTTGCCATCATCACAACTCGACCTTTAGCAGCGTCCGCCCCTCTCTAGCACCACCCAGTGGTTTGTTCTTATAGCCATGTACTCAGCTATGCATGTTCACGTTTGGATGCTCTTAAACTGCAGATTTTCCTTCCCCTTCCATATGAAAAAAAACACCTGATGGAGGTGCAGGTTTTATAGAAGGCAGAGAGAGAGAAGAACGTATGAGAAGGAGGAGGTAGAGTGGAGAGCACTCAAACATGGCATATGATATGACCTTTGTAGGATCACTTGAAGCCCATAGTTTGTATGAGTTGGGGTGTGTCTCAATAGTCTTGAGTTACTTTCTCCTCATGTTTTATTTGGACATGGCAGAAAAGTAACCTGTTAGTTGTCATTCGGCAAAGTTTGTGAGGAGGTTGTTCTCTTCTGATTACAATGTCATATACAGATGGTTTGAGTATTGATGATTTTTCAATTAATTTAAAGATTTCATTGTATTTTTTTTTCAGAACCAATGAGCATAGGGTGAAATGAGAGAATTTATTAACAAAGCAAGTAGTTTAAAATCATAATCACATGACTCGGTGTCCTTATGTCGCCTCACTGACAGGAAGAGGAAGTGATGAAAGACTTTTCAGACACACCGTCATGGCTGACTTCCGTTAACTATTACACCAACTACTGTATGTAGCACCCTTTTGTGCCTCTGAGGTCATCAGCAGAGGTTTGTCCAGCAATACAGAATGAATGTATTCAGGTTATGTGAAGGTTTGTTCATGGCACTGCACCAAACTCAGGGAATGTGAAACACTTCATTTGACCTGGAATCGCTCAACAACCAAACCAGACCAGACCAAACCAGACCAAACCAAACCAAACCAAACCAGAATGACTATAAGACAACAAACATCCCGGGTTAGACTGCATCTTAGGTTAGGGTTCAGTTCAAGTCAGTTTTAAAAGTCCTGTATTTCACACTTTTACTGTGTCTTATTTGAAGTTTTGATATCCATGAGATACACTTATGGTTATAAATACTAACCATTTCAGTACATCTCTCTATGGAGCTCTGTGACAACAGGTAGAAGAGATGAGGCTGTTAACTTGCCAGGACATCCATGTACAAGTGGTCTGGACTGGCTTTCTCTCTCAAGAGTTGCTACATTTAAAATGTAACATCGTCCTTATTATGTACTTGCGTGTTAATCATTCATTAATCTCTCACTTACTAATTGGCTGATTAGTTTCTGAGCAGATTTCAGCTCAACATCCAGAGAAACCAAATCCTACAAGGTGTGGCTGAGAGCAGTGGCTGCGTTGTTGTGACATCACAAAGGCTCAGTTTCTGAATACAGGCTGTGTGTATTTCTCTATGGACTGAGGCTTTGATACTTTCACAGTATTAATACAGAACCTAGAGCTGATTTGTAAACAAGGACGACATGGAAATCTCCCTTAACACAATATGGGACCTTTAAATGAACAGTAATCAGGTTTAACAAGCAAACTTGTTTTACAGCTTACTGAGAATCACACGTAGAAGACTATCAGTGTCACCTGGGTTTTCAGTACAGAGATAAGTCTCACGTGTGTGGAAAGAACCATGACACACAGCACATGTGGAGCCAGATACATAAAAATACTGTCCTACTGGCTGAATTTGAGTTCTGTTCAGATTTTGCTTAGGTGTAACTGTCAGTCATGTCGCTGCAACTGTTTTGCTACTGGTTTCTTTACACTTAACCAAAGCCTTTCTGGTGAATTTTATATTGACAACTTAGAAATTTCCTAAATCTTTAACTCAAATTAATACAACAACTCTTTGCTCTCTGCAGCTTGTTTGACCCAAAAGCATCAAAGCATCCTCATAAACCTGAGAAAACACAATAACCAGTACATCCTTACCTCTGTACTCGATTCACAATTGATGCTGAGTTGACAGCAAACTTATATCTCAAATGTGCTGATGTACTGTAACTGTTCACTAACGATCATATCCGAGGCCCGACCAGTTCAGCACACATGATACCGTATTCCCTGTGTCTGTGTGTGCCTTACAGAACCTGTTATACAGAACCAACACAGTGTAGCCTAATAACAAATGCCTGCTCTGGCTGATTGTCTTTTGTCTGGACACAAAACCTTTTAATGTGCTTCCTTTTATTTTTTATTTCCACATCTACACCTCAGGCTGCAGTGCTGTCTTTTTGTGTATTTTTTTTTTTTTAACTTGAATTGCTTTCTGTGGGACGGATAATGACTCAGCTGTGAGACAATAGGTGTAAGTGTCAGCAGATATTTTTGTCTGGGTCCACCACTATTTTTCTCCAAGTACACTTTCCTTTTTCCTTCTTTTCTATATTGGAACCTATAAATACCACCCCTCTTCTTTCTTTCAGCCTATCACGACTGTCTCCTGAATATAATACTGTAAATGGATGCACCTTCATGCCTACAACACACAAGTTTTTCAATATGCAACATGGGGCAAAATCACATTTGACAGGCGCCTTTCTTTTTTAGATTTGATTGGCTGTTTTACACGCGATGGGTCCATGTGTTGCCCTTGTTTTTCCTGCCTGCCTGAGCCACCGAAGCTCTGCAGTCTGATTTTTAAGGTGCAACTTGCAGTTAAGCTACTCCTTGATCAATTATTTCCTAATCATACATTTCGAGAGAAGTAGTCCGATGCACTCAGATGTGACTTAATAGACTTACAGTACGTCCCTCCCTGATCTGTACAGTCTGAGCTGGTTCATTCCCTGAAGTCCGACCTCCATGAGCAAATTCAATCAGCAGTAGGAAATGGAAAATTACCTCCGTCAGAGGATCAACCTGGTTGTTTACAAAAGTAGAGATGACATAGTTTACCGATGACCATTGTCTACAGGATGATGTGTGATTTTAGATTTTAGATCCTTTTTCCTTCCTCTCAGCTGCTTGTTTTTTCCCTCATCCCACACTGTGAAATGTAAATTAGTAGATCTCATCTAGAGTAATCATACCATATATGTTACCAGCAGATCATGCTAGTGTGTCCTGCAATAATTCATTCATAGTACCACAGCATTACTCCAGATGTGGTCTCCTCTCTCCTCTAACTGTTAAATCCTCCAGCCTAAATAATGTATTTCTGAGACTGCGTACTCATATCCAGTAATACAATGTCTTACCCTGTAATCCACTTAGTGTGTCATGTGGTCAGATGATATTTTCAAATTCTTCCCTCACTAATTGTTATGAGATACTCAGAATATGAAATGACCACAGACCACAGGAGATAATGATACAGAGCAGTTGGTAAGAAGGAAAAACAGCAATTTTACTGGCACATTATTGATCCTGATATTGATCATGCAATTGGTTCTTGAGGATGATTTTTTTTTTCAAGTTCCCTGATAGTATGAGATCAGATGCACATAAGACTTTTGGTTCATATCTTAGTGTGATTGCATGATCACCGAAACATACTAATATTTGCTTTATTCGAATTTAGGTATCTTCATTTACTCCTCAATTGGACTTTGTTTTGAAAAGTGGACCCATGTGTAATTATCTGTATGTTGGCTGAGGTAAAAGAAGGAACCCAGTGTGATCTCCTCTCTGTGACACCCCACCCCCGTGTGTAAACAGACACACACTTACACACTTGTTCACTGACACATGTCCCTGTACTATCCAAACGTATATCTATGCTAAATTCCCTGCAGCTCAGATTTAAGTCTGTCAAATGTTCTTTTCTGCCCCATGACTGGATTACCAGTTTCATTCATATGCTGTTTCAGAGGAATCTCTGAGGACCTAAAAAAGAAAAGATTTCATGCAACAGACATGTATTGGAGTTGATTACATGGCCAAGTCCGGCTGCACTTTGATCAGTGTCCTGATATTTGTGTCCATCTCTGGATTGAATGGTTAAACTGTCTTCGTGGATTAAATAAACGTGACGTAGGTTTAGAGAGCAATATCACAATGTGAAAAGGAATTTGTTAAGTTTGATATTGAGCTACTTTTCCTACAGTACTGGACTGGTGACAGTATTCAGTGTGGACTTGGTTACAGCCAAATGAAGTGAGTTTTGCCACAGACATTTCATGAAGTAGCACAGAAGTGGTCTTGAGGGAGAAATGGTCTCAAGCAAAGACAGTCGCTGGAGGGCAGGTAGAAAAACAGAGACAGAAACATGGCACCTCCTTTTCCTCTTTACTTTGTTACCATCCTAACAGTTGAATGAATTTTTAAAAGGCAGCTATACGAACTATACCACAGAGAAACCTTTGCACATTAAGACTGTAACAGGGACCCAAAGGTGTTGACAGTACCTTGTATATCTGTGTCCAGTTAAGGTTCGTCTCTCCATGGAAGAAGACAGCTGTTACTGTGAGAAAAAAAAAATTGTCATTGATTGCCAAAACACACTCCATCAGTGGAGTGAAAACACATCTTGCTTGAGGATTTGTGGCACCAAGTGTTCTATGTAAAACAAGAAATACAAGAAAGACTGTAGCAAACCTCCAAAAATGTGTCATAGTCAACAGAGTGGGAATAAAAACCTCCCTGTTGGCAGTGTTTCTCTATAGTAGTACAGGAGGCTGATGTGAGAACAGCTTTTGTCGAATATCTAAGAAAACCTCAGAATCACACAGAACACATTACTACCAACTACTCCTATAGATAACATACTGTAACCTTGCTCAGCAGTGCAGCCAGTGTCAACACAGCATTTAAAACCTTTGTTGTTAAAGGAAACATCACTATAGACCTGTGCAGACTGACTTGTATTCACAGTCTCGTGTGTGGGACCATATAGGAGGATTGGTGTGGACGTGTATCATGGATAGAGGACAAGCCATCAGTTCTGATGACCCACTCTATAATCTTACACTTTTCCAGAAAACCACATGGAGGAAAGTCTCCATCTGAAATTTCAATGAGTTACAGAAGTGAGTGGAACAGTAGCTAACCCTGAGGTGGGATTACATCTTCTGCTCTCAGTGGCTTACTGTAACTCCTCATCATCATCGTCGTCACTGGCAGGAGTGAGGAACAGGAACCATTATCACTGGAGTCTGAGGGACACTAACTTCAAATGTTAGAATTTGAAGATGAGTCCCACTTGTGCTTTTACTTGAATTAGCCTGCCGCCATGTTTGGTCTTAAACCAGCAATGAGCAGCCCCAACAACCTAAAGAACACCAATCTATCGGGCTTTCTCTGCATCCTGTCGTTTTCTTCCCCTCTACCTTGTATCTTCACACTGACCCGGCTCAGTCAGAGACTGTGGTGGCTCTGTGGCTCCAGCCTCTGCGTTTCAAAATCGAACCAATTTCCCAAGAAATGTCTGTGTAGCTAAAACTCCAAAACTCCACCCTGCGCTGGTCGTGCATACTGTAAGCAGCACCTCTGAGCTAATGCCCTGCTGTTGAGACATCCAGACTGTTAACTGTCATACCACTGAATGTGTCCAATGCCTGTTTGCTTTCTGACCACTTTATATGCACGTGTAAATACCAAGTATTTTACAGCTTTAACTGTACAGTGTTATGTTGATATAGACCATACTGTAAATATCTATGAATTAACACTCTGTCTGTGGTGTTTTTGTCAATGGGTGATTGATTATCACTCTCTTCCATTCTTCCACTCTAGGAATATTCATTTTGTATCATTTCCCCTTGTAGTCATAAGCTCAACTTTATACAATATATTCAGGCAACACAACATCTCATCTCACTCTAAACCTCATGTCTATCAAAAATACTAAATGCACCTCACTGATGTGTAGGTAAGTATCAAGCCGTTCTTTCTCTCTTCTCTGTAAACAAGCCTTCACATAAGAGTTCACACCGTGTGTCTGTGATCTAACCATGTCAGTCTCTTGCAGATTGTCAGTAGTCTTCTGCCACAGTGCCGGTCCTCGTACCCCCCCCACAGCTGAGGCTTTTTGGGGCCTCCACAGCTCTGTTGACAGGTAACAGCAACATCACAGCTGCACACACAACACCACCAGATCTGTAATCACCTTCTCCAAACCACCTCACCTCATTTTTTCCAGTGACTATAAACACACCGATGCAAATTTGTCCAAAAATATTGACTTGACAGTCTCAATAACATTTGAGGTCTCCAGTAAAAATACAAGTCTAAATCCCAGAAATCTGGGGGGGAAAAGTCCTAAAGGATTAAAACTAAGGAATATGAATAGAATGGTAGACAACATCCTGCAGCATTAAATGGCTTTTATTCAGGTCTCAGTGGGGCATGGCGAATGAGGCCAGTGATGAAGTAGAACTGACTGTGTCTGCCCCATGTGTATCTGTCCCTAGCTACACTGAGAGAGCTATGTACATGTTTCAGTTTTTAGCCATGTCAGCACTGGTGGTCAGTCGGCCACCATGTGAGTCATTGCCCCAAAATCTGATTAGAAACAGACATTCATGGTCCCCAGGGGATAAATCCTAACAACTTATTTCATTCTTTGACCTAAAGCACCATCAGAAACATTTATGTTCTACTCAAGATGAACTGAAATAACTTTGGCGACCTCTCTGACTTTTCATCTTGTTCCATCATCCATCAATCATCGCCATCATATTACACCTGCTTCCAGCAGCATTGTCTCTGTTACTTTGCTTATAGTGATGATTAGTTCAAGCACCACCATGGCATTAACTATAGCTTCTCATTCAGCTGCAGTCATCCCCAGTGTCTACTGACATTATATAGGCTAATGAGTTGGATAATGTGAGCACTGAGCAAATCGTAGCTGCGAGCAGAACATGTTGAATATTGTTATGTTTTAAAGAAAAGAGTGTAAATTCATCCATTAGCTATGGTGCTTATCCTTTGAGGGTTGCTGTTGGGTGGGATGAGGGGGTGGAGCCAATCTCAACTGAGGTAGAGTGAGGGGAAAAGTACACTCAGGCCATTCACCAATCTATCATAAGACATTACAAGCAGACATTTAGAATCACATTCACACCCAGGGGTAATTTAAAGCTGCCAGTTAACCTGACCTGCATGTCTTTGGACTGTTGGAGGAAACTGTAGCACCCAGAGGACGCCCTCCCCTCTCCACACAGAGAGAGGCCCCTGCATTCAGACTGCATTCAGAACCCTTCTGTTGTGAGACAACAATGCCAACCACTGCACCTCTGTGATCACGTTCAGATACTAACTGTGATATGATTATGGGCTGGAATATGTTCAAATGCAACTGTTTTGTTGAAGGAATCAATGATGCATAAAGAAATGTATCAACAAGAAATGCATTGATGGGTGAGATAACTGTACCGTCTCTGTCTTATAAAGCAGAAATGCAGAGAAAATATCTTTTGAGATCATTTACTCTCACGTGTTAACAGTTTCTTTGGTACATGTGCTTATTGACATGTGGCTGCAATGTACTGTGGCCCATATAAAGTCACTGGACATCTATGTTTCATATTTATATCTACCTCTGGTTCTCAGCAGCAGCGTGTCAACTCTCTTGGATCACTGTCAGCACCGCAGACGCCCGCCATCAGTGCCTCCTGTCTGGCTTTCCTCCTCCCCCGTGGTCGTCCATCTCTCTGGAAAACAACACCAACACCAGACCCCCCACCACCACCACCCTCTTGTCACCTGTGACCTTTGACCCCCCAAACATCTTGTCCAGTGGTCCTAACCACCACACGAGGAATGCCTGGCTCATACCTACATTGCTTTGGAGAAACAGAAGTGACACTTTGACACTTTGCTACTGCCAGCAGAGCCACATGCACCCACTGACACAGCCAGAACCAAAGCACCTGCTCATCCATATTCATTCATCCAGTTTGGGTGTTTTGAAGCATCAAAATCAAATGAATCAAACCCCCTTTATGTGTCACCCACAGTGATGTATGTGTAAGAGTCCCAAACATGTATTTCTGTGTATTGCACCATACAAGTATGTCCTGCTGTATGTGTTTTAGCTTTCAGTGGTTGCAGCTTTTTAACCGCTATGTAAAGCATCACACACTGGTTTTATGTTTCTCATGTATTAATCGTACACATCAAACCTAACTCCCCTGTAGGAGAAGCACAAACCGAAGTGATGCATTCCAAAAACCTGTTGTGCGTGACGTTAACGCCGTGTCAGTAATCAGCAAGTCCTCTTAGTGCTGTAGACACAGCTCCTCTTCAGACGCAGTGATAACAGTCAGGCCGGTCTGTGTTCGTCCTGTCTGACTTTGTTATGAGACACACACTTGCCCAGGTGGATGAGGTGGGAGTCTGGGGAGATAAACAGTGTGTCTCGTTTGAAAAAAAAGGACAAACAGTTTCCTCAGTGAACTTTACTTGACTTCAGGTTCTTAGATCTCTGAACCCCTCAGGCTCAAATCAGGGGGGTTTAAAGCTCGGGCATGAAGCTGATGATGAGTGGATTTTTTGCACAGAATAGATGTGATGAGGGCGTTTACTCATCTCATGACTTAACCGCACTCTGCAGTTGGCTGATGCATTAGTTCTCAGTTCCACTTTGTCTCTGAGCGTCTGGAGGCTCGAAGAAATGGACTCTATTTGATTCCCATGATTTCATAAGACTGTGATGTACTGTGAGGTAGTGCTCCGTACTTCATCTAAAGTGGCTTTGTGGAGAACAGATAAGTTGACATTGTTGCAACAAGTTTGTTTCATAATAAATTTTCCCTGAAAGCTTCCCTTTCAAATGAGAAATAAACAGCACATACTGAGACATGCTCCATGTGTTGTTTTGTATCCCTGCATCCCTGCTTCTTCAGCTCACTGGTAATGGGAGCCTTGTGGTGAGCTGGGAAGCAGGGCTAGAGGCTCTCCTACTCTCTGCTGCACGGAACTTCATCTGCTCTGTCATTGGCTGGAGAGAAAACACAGACTCTCCATCCAGAAATGTCCCTGTGCACAACAAAACAAAGCAAAAGGCAGCCAGGCGAGGAGGCTCTGAAGACACAGTCACCACCACACAGGACTGAAGGCCATAGGTGATGATTAAGCAGGATTTCAATTGTAAGTCTGGCGTTTATTTTTGAGTAAAAACCTCCAGACTCTACCTTTTAAAGCTGATGAGAGGCAGATAAAGATGAGATATTAGATAAAGCCTGAGGAAGCCTGAGGGGAACAACCACAGCCAGGGCCTTGTGGCTCTGTGGCATTGGAAGAGCAAACAGTAACACTGAGTAAACATACACTGGGCCAGTTATCTGAGAGATATTAAAATGCTCATTGAAATTTCACAGATGCTTTGAGATACTTTGATCACATGCCCACATCTGACAACAGCTTACAGCAGCTTGCCCTAAAGGCCAGAGTCTCTGTGCTGCATTTGCACCATCAAATTACATAAGTGTTTTTTTAATCCACTTGGGCCTCATTTACTTGTTGGGGCTGGGATTGTTTACATGAGTGTACAAAATTACATGAAAGTTATCGGTGAATTGTGACTGAGACTTAAAGGAATCTGAACCAGAAGCTCTGTTTCTGGGTTTCATCTTTTAACCACAAGGAGGCGCCAGTGTATGAGGATCAGTAACTCAGGGCGACAGATGGAGAGGAGGAATCCAAACCTTGATATTGAAGAGTTTCCAATGTTTCTTTCTTTCTTTTTTTTTTTACTTTAAGAATCAGAGGATTAAAGCTGTAATTCCTCTCACATTATATTAACCCTGTGACCTCAGCTCACCTACATGATCAGATATACTGAGCTTTTGACAGCAGGGCCGTAGCTACCAGTCACATCAGGAGGTTCATGTCTTCAGTAATTCATCTCAGAATTTGGGGACTTTAATAACTTGAAGAAAAAGATATGAGATATTATATTCTGAGGCTTATTCAAAGATGTTCTTAGATTTGCAGCAGTAGAGAGACTCCTCGCAGACTAGTTTTGGTGGTCAGATAAAAGGGGGACAGCTGCACTATGATGTGGACTTCTGATAAATGAATATTTTCTATAAGCCTGACTAATGCCTTCGTGCAGCTGTCCTGTGTGCTGCTTCTGTGGCAGTCTGGTCTGCAACGTGTCCACCTCTTTTTTTGTGAACTTGTTGCAGTGACAGTTTATCTAAGTCAGGCACAGGGAGATATTTTGTATTGAATGATCATGAACTCCAGTGCAGCTTGTCAAACATAACAACACAACTGTGCATATAGAAGAGCACAGGTTTACCTCCACAGGCCTACTCAGCTTGATCTGGCTCTAAGCTCCTCGTCCAGTCTTCTCTGTTCAGACCGGTCGACCACCTCAGCTTCTTTGGCAAGTACAGACCTCCCACGCGGACGATGACTAGCATCAGACACCACCCCCACCTGCTCACTGCTCCCTGTCTCTTTTCAGTGGAGCAGCTTTGCTGCACACACACCTGAATCAAGCCTGGTGCAGCTAGCAGGGGTCTCTTGCAGCAACACCTTTAGTTTTGCCTGTGGGATGTTACTTATCATGCTGGTTAGGTTTCACACAGATGTGATGCTCTGGGTGAAATGTGCAGCCAGGTGCTGTTTAATGCATAAAGCAGAGGAGCAGCAGATCATCCATGTAAACATGAAGCAGTCATCCCTTGTGCATCGCTTCATACGGTGCAAAAGAAAGTTGAAGAGCAGCTTGATGCACACAGTTCGCAGGTTTTGTCAGGACAGAGAAAGTACGAGATGTAAGAAGTAAGAGATGTTACGATGTAAAACTTTTTAAGTGTCTACAGCTGCTTTTTCACTGTGGGTCAGTTTAATGCACCGTGACATCAGCGGGAGCATCACTGGGAATGTTGGACCCTTTCACCACTGTTGACATCTTAATGGGTCTGTTGCATTATTCAATGAAGCTCTAGTAAATGGACCTGTCTAAGTTTACAGTGATTTTGTGTTTTATAAGTGTTTTTTTTTTCTAAGATTATGAAACATCTGATACATAATCTGATCCAAAACCAGCTTTAAACTTATGTTGTACTTTCTCTCTGAAACTTTCTGCTTCCAATAATCAGTCAAACTGACAGACATCCTGCTGTGTGTGTGTGTGTGTGTATGTGTGAAGGGATTGATTAGCTATGCAGAGCTGCTTTCCATCCCTGTTGTTTGTTCTCTTATCAGAGGCTCTTGACACTCTCCAAGACAAGCAGCAGCGAGTTATTACTTCTCACTTACAGAGAAAACTCTGAGGAAACACTGCAATGAATAATGATGTGAGTGAAATGAATAAAAAGGAGTGCGGAGCCTGCACCAGTATTCCCACACTGATCAGACACCATGTGAACAACTTCCCAGTTTTAATATAGTGGCTGATTGGTTTTAAGTTTTAAGACAAACTTGAAACAGTGTGAGACCATCCTAAGTGCCACCCATTATTTCCACAACATCTGTGAGAAAAGTCTCTAAATGAGAAATCGAAAACTCAGGAAACTAGGTTTGTCAGATATTGTTTACCTGCGGTATTGATTCCTCTTTGAGCTGCGGGTGTGTCTTCACTGTGTGTGTGTGTGTGTTTGATTACAGTCAAGGCTGAATCCTGCAGTCTGTCTGTTCTGGGAAGTCCAATTAAAAAGGATACGTGAGTAATAAGAGCAGGAGCAGCAGCTTCTGCATAACAACTCACTTCCTGTCTGAGTCTGAGTGGTGTTGCATTAAAACAATAATGATAATGACAATAAGCTGAAGGCTGAGCAATGAGACTGACTTTAGCTTTAGCATGTAGCGCTATGCATGTGTCCTGTTGAATGAATAAACCAGGCCAGGAATGAAACAGCTACGAAGCCTTCTGCAGTCATATTCCTCCCTGGTGACCTTTAACCCTTTCTGTAGTATTGTTTCACTGTTGCAAAACAAACATCCAAATCTAATGAGCCTCCTCCTGCTCTCTGCTGTGAGTTTGCACACTGTTTTTTACATGCAAATGCGTATGTGGAGCACGTGTTGATATCTGTCTGCATCGTGATGCATAAACTACTGCCACTTATATTTCACAGAATACTGATGATGTTTTGAGTAAATCCGCATAGAGAGAGATTTCTCATTAGCAAGTAAACATTGGCAAGTGTACAAAGAGTCTGACAGACCGCGTTTTAAAACGGTAATTCACTTGAATGTTAGAAACGAAGCAAAGCCACAGAGAGGAGTAAACACAAGTGATGAAATTATTTTTTAAAAAGGCCCCAGTGACGGACGTATGGACTAAAGGAGCACTGCACCAGTTTGACATCGTGTTGTGGTCAAGACCACCTAATCCGAGACCAAGTCAAGACCAAGACCAAGACCCTGAGGGGGTCGAGACTGAGCCAAGACCATATTTACATTACTCCTCAGCTAAAAAAAGAGATGATTGATATAAAATCTAAACCATATTTAATTGAAACACAGTTTGGATTGAACAGAACACAGCACAGAACCTGCTGAAGTCTCCTCCCACTGTTCACTCTGAACTACATCACATAATCCAAAGTGACAGACAGAGATTTGTGGTTAAAAAAGATGACTGGTCTTGAGAAAAAAATCCAGAGTCCAGCTCGACCGAGACCATGACAAGACCAAGACCTTGAAAACGTGAAAATGTGGTCTCAAATACCACAACACTACACAGGCTTTGCTTTCTGGTCCTGTGGTGGTGTCGTCTGTGGCTCTTTCCCACAGGCTACCTTCTGAGATTGGCTCATACGTCTTCGCTGCCTCGTGGAAACGCTCGGAGTGCCTCGCTGTGAACACCTGAGATTGAAGAAAGTTCAACTCAGAGCAGGAAAACGCCACAAGTAATTTGCCCCCCACTCCCCACCCCCATCGTCCAGTCCAAAGCACAGAGAACTGAGAGGCGCCCTGGCCAGGATACAACAGTCACAGAAGATAAATAGTCACGGCTGCTGCTGGATACCTGGAGCTCTGAGGCCTGCAGCGAATTAATGTGTGGAGTGGACTATGTCAGAGCAGAGCAGCCTCTCGCCCTCTATCAGAACCAGAACAAATTCATCTGCCTGTAGTCTCTATACTTAAACTACATTAAACTTTCATTACTGCTGTGGAAACTCGGTATGTTCATACTGTCTATAAATCTTAATTGCAACAAACAGCAGCCACTCATCTACATTTCATGGATTAAGACTTACTTTTAACTAACTTATGATGTCCAGATCACCTTGTCTTATAGGTGACGATTTCCTTCCTTTTCTAAGACTGCACTGTCACATACTGCCATCCATATGTCATCACATATCACACATCCTCCTTAAAAACATCTGCAGGTTAAACTCCCTTGTGCTGGAGTTTCTTTGTGTTTAGTTTCAGCATTGTTATATATTTAAATACATATGAACTGATGACTGTGACAGGATTTATGTCTTCAATGATCCGATCACATGTGGGCGGCTCCTCATGTTTCCACCTGTGTTTCCTGTTTCCTGCTTCACTTCCTGTCAGGTCTCTTCCTGCTCTCCTGGGGTGATCACCTGACCTCAGCCTAATGTGCTGCACCTGTGTCTCATTGTCTCCTTGGCCCAGACTATTTAGTTTCTGTGCATGTTAAACCTATTTCTTAGAAAGAATGAGACCAACTCAGTGTTAAGTCCTCTTTTTCTGTGTGTGTGTGTGTGTGTGTTCAGCTGTCACAGTAAATGACTGCCACTTGTATTGGAACCATGGACATCACTTAAAGACGTACTAGAGTACCATTCATTTGTGCATGATTACATGTTGGTAAAAACTCAAAGCTAGGGACGGACTTGTCACAGATATTAATTGCCGTCTATGGGAGCCAGGAGCTTTGCATGTAAGACAAGCCCACTGACAGGCAGGAGTTATAGCTTGAGGGCAGGGACATAAAAATTCCAGAAACAATTTTAATTGGAGGCAAAATTCGGAAAGCCCTTTGATTGAGTCATTAAACGTTTGAAATAGTTTAACAGGAAGAAAAAGTACATTGATTCTGATGTAAAAATACACAGATAATAACGTTTGACATGGATTTGGCAGTGAAATGAACAACTGAGACGGGGACACAGGATTAAAGCTGGGGGGGGGGGGGGACACTGTGCCTAAAGCTCCAGTCATACAAATCACCATGGTTTTGGAGAGCGTTGACAAACAATGCTGTGTCACTCCAGAAAAACACCGGAGCACTCATTCTGACCATTTTGCAAAGCAATATAAACGATGTGTTGTGTAGTGTGACGGACTTGTTGCAGCCTTACTTTTCCTCCTCCACGGACAAGAACTGTGCACAACCAGGCCAAATGAGAGCAGGATACTGGAAGCACAGCTCCCTGACTGAGGTTTTTTCTTGATTTATGCCCACTGCCAGTGTCTAGTGCCAAGAAAGTTATATTTGGTACAAGTTGTTTGATCTTGCACAGATTTTGTGGAGATCAAGAATAATAATAAAAAAAATTCTGGCAGAGAAATGTAATGTAAAAAAAAACAGCACACATCACATTTTCAACGCTCACATCTTCACACCTCCCATCACCACAGCCTGTTGCGTGCACAGTCACCACGGCAACACTTGATGATTCACATTCCTATTTCAATTTCCACCATCCGCCCAGAGGCCGGAGCCGGGCACAGGTTCAAGCCCCTTTTTCATCTTCCAGCTCCGTCCTAAATCAAGGCCTCTCACACAGACACGGGAATCGGTCAGTATTTATATGAGGAAGGGTTTAACAGCTTCCGCTCTGAAATCCCGTGACAGTTTGTGCCTTCATTTGCTATTGGATGGATGGATGGCATTTTATAGCTCAATGCATTTGTGGATTGGTGGCTGGGATTCAGTTGAGCTTTAGATGTGTGACCCAATCCAGCAGCAGAATTACTCTTGAAAGGCCTCTGCTCCTGCCACGCCACACTCTCCCTTACACACAGGAGTCTGTCTGTCCTCATTTTCTAATTATGCATTGGTGTGTTCACTCTCTCAGTCATTTGATCCCAAAGTAGATTCCACATACAGATTTGACCACATTTGACCTAAATCTAATCACTATTAACTCCCTCGGCTCATTATTTCTCCTTCCAGTGATCATTTCCTTTCAAAACCTTTCTTTAACAAGTCCTCATCTGAAGCACCTTATCTTCTCAGCACCATCGGGCTATTATTCATTAAGGATAAAGGTGCTGCGTCTTCTCCATTATCTCCCTCCTTGTGGTTGTCAGTCATCTCCTGCCCACATCACCCTGACATCAGTTGCTGTAGTTGCAAACCAAAGATCTCCGCAGCCCTGGTTCCCTGCTAAATCATGCACATAACCGCTGGTGGTCTTGTCTATGCTCGTTACCACTGCTATTCATCAACGCTGACCTTAATGATACTCGCAAAATCACACTTAAACGAAGCAAGCATCCTCATAGATTTCATAGTAAGGTCCTCACAACCTCGGTCGTTCATCACGGTCATCACATCCTCAGCACGGCCGTCTCGCCCTCATGCATCACTCACGCTATTTTGTGTTTGTCGTTGCTGACCTTTACCTCTGTTTGGTCCTTGCTGACCTTTTACTATGTTTCACATCAACCTACCGACCTTGTTCCGGCCTCAACCTTATATCATACTTAATTTTCACATTCATCTAGTCGTGCTGCCTCCATATACAGCCCATAATGCATTTCTCATGATTTTCTTCATTACGTATTTGACTATGGCTCATTTGCTGTCTCTTAAGGAAAGGCTGGGGGCTGCCCTGAGACATAACCAGCAGTATCCTCATTGATGGGACGTTATGATGTAATCGGCTATGATTTACTGCAGTGAACCTTTAAAGTAACAGCATGTTGCTCTAAAGCCCTGAAAACTAGCAACAGAACAAACAGGTGAACATTCAGCCAGATGCAAACATTATCCTGATTAAATATTCTGAATATTCAGTCACTATTATGCCAACCTCCTGAGAGACAACAAACACCACGCACCTGTCCTAATGTTAACAAAGCCCCTCACATCTGAGATGTCTGTATCATTGTCAGATGAACATCAGACAGTATCTAACACAAAATGCCATCTGTGTCCTATCATTTGATCTCCTGTGCTTCATGTGTCTGTGATGTGTGTTGATGAAAACTAAACAAACAGTGGGCCAGCTTCAGGGCCGGCCCTAAGATTTTGGTGGCCCTAAACAAGATTTTATGTGCGTCCCCCAAGTGCAAACACTAAATCACACACACTGCTTACAACTGAATGAACAGACACACACACATGTAGTAGAGATGGACAAATGAATTAACTGTTCATTGCTTTAACTCCATTAACTGGAATTGCATGGTTTCTGCAGCAGCAAAACGGTGTGCATCCTGGTCAGAATGGAGGTGCGCTCACTGGGCTGCGTTACTACAGCAACACAGTGAGTTCTCTACGTGAGAGTGAACTTAACAGCCTACATATTATGGGCTACTGAAAAGTATATCTGAATGAAAGAGGAACTATGCTACATTTTTACCTTAATTAAACAGCTTCAGTAATTGTGAGATTGTTACATGGAGATTGGAGGCTCTTCAATCTCCCTTGCGTCTCTTGGCTGAAAAACACCTTTGCAAGATCAGCACCAGTGTCCCAGCTCTCGTCTCAGTGGCACTGCGAGACAAACAAGCCCCGTAACCCGTAATCTCTTGTTTATGTCAGATAAGACTACATCATGTTGCATATCATATGTGATAAATAACGTTATCCACCGCTCCATGGATTGCTTTCTCACTGCTTCACTGAAGACAAATGCACATCCGGGAGGAGGGTTAGCAAAACAGCAGCAAAGTGACCAGGCTTGCATAGTTCCTCTTGACTTTCGCAAGGTGTGTGGAACATGTTCCTTGTTGGGACGTTTCTGATCATGTCGTTTTCTGTCCCTAAACATAGAGCATAGAGTGTTTTTATGCAAGCAGCTGTCCCTGGCAAGTTTCAACAGTGAACTTCATGACACACCGTACATCCTAATATGTCTGATTTCCATCACATGCTGCAGTGTCCATGAGGACCAGGTCTGAAAGTCACAGCAGCAACAAAGCACAGCAGCATCTCTGCACAAGGACAGTTATTCATAAAATATCAAAGGATTTTTTCTTTTTTTTAACTAGAGGACAGACCAGTGCTGCGGTACTGTGTCCTCGCAGCAGGAAGGATCATGGGTTTGATTCCCGGCGTCTCTTTTCCTCTCTGCCTGGGTTCTCTCCAGGTTTCTCCAACTTCCTCCCAACATCCAAAGTCATGCATGTTAAGTGGAGACTCTAAATTGCCTGTAGGCGTGAATGTCAGCATGAATGGCTGTTTGTCTCTGTGATAGACTGGCGACCTATACAAGGTGTACCACACACTCGCCTGATGTCAGCTATATTGTCTCCGGCCCTGAAAGGATAAGTGGTCCAGCTAATGAAAATAGATACAGTGTATTGTGGACGATCTCTGTGGACTTGTACAGAGTCAGGAAGTTGATTTTCTTGGTTCTAACTTTGCTTGTTTTAATACCCACATGCCATTACAATCACTCACACACACACACTCACACACACGCTCCACAGTTGTGGTAAATCAGTGCATTAGGGGGACATGTTGATCCTGTACTCCCTTGGGAAACTACGCAAAAGGAATAGTTTAGCTTTGGTATTAAAGTGTGTGCATGTAGCTGCTGTCTGGGGGGGGGGGGGGGGGGGGGCTGCAGATGGTGATTGATTGCTTCAATCAGCCCGCTCCAGACAATCTCCATTATAGCTGTACGTGAGGAGACTGTGCACTCGGCCCTCTGAGAGACGGCACCCAGTGTCACACGACTACCTTCCTCTGTCACGGCCATCTGTAAATATCAGTGGAGAGGCAGGAGGGTGGCAGTGACCCCCACCCCCCGATGATGCTGAACTCTGAGCGGCCGCTTTGGTTTTCTACTGTTCATCCTCCAGCTCCCTGCTCTCCTACACTGGTGCTATCCAGCCTCTGAAACTGAGGGCCTGCTCTATATCCTGTGGCAGGTTTTATTTGCTGACACACACTGTACAGTAGCTTCCACTTTTCCTGATCTCAGACTCTTCACAGCAGAGAGAAAACACTGGAAAATGGAAATTTCCATAATAAGAACAATGTCTATAAGCAGTTAGAAGACTGTATAGGTTATTTGTTGAGAACTGATATCACTAAGAGGGTTGACGGGACAAAATAACACATGTAGTCAGGCAGTGAGTTAAAATGGATCCGAGTTAGAAAGCACTATTGGTGTCGCTTCTCATTTGACCGAGTGGGGGACATGAAAGTATGGTGCCACCAGCTAATATGATAAATTCTATTTTGGACTGTGCTGCTCACATTTTGCTGTCGAAGCCCATCAGCGTCACGCCGGCTTCCAGTTGGTCAGTGGAGCAAATTTCTCCCAGCGTCTCTCGGGGCCCAGGGGCCGACGCTCAGACCCTCAAACAGAAGAAGAATCAGCAGCGTAGGAAAACATCAGCACCCTCTGAGGTGGGAGCTACAACTATCAGCGAGTTTAATATCTCTGCTACTCTGAAGCTTTGTGTCCTGCGGAGTCTTCTCTTCTCATTCATTCTCAGTATTAAGATCTTTAGTTCATGTCACCTCTCTGGTCTTGCTGTGTAAATATTGTTTGATCGTTTCAGGCTCAGAGAACTAGCCCACTGTGACCCAGCTGTGACAGAGATTGTCAGATTGCTGGCTCGTGCTTCAGAGCAGCACTTACAACAGTTTTCCAAATCTAATTGCGAGTCTAATCCTCATTCAAATCAGTTATTACTGTTTACAGGCTGCTAACGAGGGCCGCATCCCAATCAGCCATCAAAGTGACTGCTTTTGAAATGAATCTATTTGGGTTTGTTTGACAGAGCCCTGACACGACAGCGGGAGGTAGGAACACAGCCCAGAGTCCGTCCACCGCTGACTGAACACTGTTGCTTTAATCAGCTGCAATTAGAGACAGTGGAGGGACATCACCCAGAACAGCAGCAACTCTGACAGTGTTAGATTTAGTCTTTGTAAAAGTCCAGTTGTGTTATTGTAGTCATTCTTTATAAGTCCATGTTATGTGTTATGTTATGTTATGTTATGTTATTATGTTATGTTATGTTATGTTATGTTATGTTATGTTATGTTATGTTATTATGTTATGTTATGTTATGTTATGTTATGTTATGTTATGGCATGGCATGGCATGGCATGGCATGGCATCATATATCATATCATATCATATCATATATCATATCATATCATATCATATCGTCATATCATATCATACTGGCTGCTAAATAAACTGCCTGCAATGTTTGCAGCTATAAATTTATGTCTTGACCTGCTTTAGAGCACAGGCAGCCACTAGGTGTCAGTATGGAGCTGTACTTTAATGTGAGATCATACAACCTCACAGAGACAGACTCCATTTTCTCAGCACAGACAGAGACTTCATTAATTGCAGCATCTACATGATATTATCAATCAAAGCCTTTGGCGTGTATGAGACACAGTTACTATAGGTTGTATGTAAATGCCTCTGTGTATGAAGGCAGTTTACAGTGTGGATGGAAAGTGCAGGGAAGTAGAGCTTCCTTCATTTCTGCATGTTGATGAAATAATAAATCAGAGTTGGGTGTTTGTGAGTGTCTTGAATGAATTGCTTGTGAACTGAGGTTCAGTTGTGTGAATAAATGAGATGCTGAAAGGACTCGGCCTCTCGATAGTGTTTTTGGTGGGGAAATGTCCTGCTGGTGATCAGCTGGTGTCTTAAAGCCACAGCTGTCCACAGCTGTGCATGTGTCCTCCCTGCACAGTCGAAGCAACCACATTAAACACGTGGCGTCCCTCAGGGGTTCTTCCTGATCTTTCCTCATGATCTAATTATTGTAAACATAACATCCGATTTGTATTCTGAAGGTTCACTTTGCAACATTTCCTCAGTGACTCAGGTGGTTTACACAGGTGCTCCCACATTTTACATGAAGGTCAAACTCCACAGGGTCACATGCAACAATCATCACACAGGGAACTTGCATAAACATCTCCAACAAGATCAGTTAGTCAACTTGAAGCAGGATGTGATGGAGGTTCATCAGAATTACACTATTTAGCCTGGACAGCAGTTTCTGATCATCTGATTGATGCACAGCCACTGTTCTACGATATCACAACCAAGATATGCAAATAAAAGCGGTGTTGTGATGAAGATCTGCAGCTGATCACAGGGGGAAGGTGAACGATGAAATCTTCTAGTTTAATTGCCTTTCTTCGAAAACTCCATTTATGGTTGACGAGGAGTTGAACGAAGCAAACGCATCTGCAGGTGCAGCTACATCCTTTAAAATCTGCCCTGAACAGAGTCCAACTTCCTCCAGTCCTCTGGATGTATTATCTGAAAGTCAGCTGAAATTCATGCATTAAATTTTAAATTGAATTAATGAGCGGCCCCTCTAAAACTTTTAATAGCCTCTCCGATAAGAGAAATAGTGTCGTGGGACCTTCATTAAAGGGAAGTTAAGGGACGGCCCTGCCGGGGACAGTCAGACACCAGGGAGCTGATAAACTGGGTGCTCCGCTCTCTCTCTCTCTCTCTGTTCCCATTTCATCTCCAGTCAGGTCGGCCCACTGTCCCTGTCTCAGCCGCAGGACGACACACACACACAATGGAAAACACAACAGGGACGATGAGACTGTAAATAAAGCACATGACAAGCGGAGCTCACTTACTGATGGCCTGAGGAAAATGATAACAATTAAACTTCAATTCATTTTGATTCTAACTCCATACGTGTCATAAATTATGGATGTAATATCTGATGGAGAGCAAAAGCAAGGAAATCATCATATATACTCAAGCCACAAGATAAAAAAAAGAAAAGAAAATATGAATAAAAGCCATTCTAATGATTTGCTAGGACGTCTTGGAAAGGATGTAATTTGGATCCAATTATAAGGGAAAATACAGTTAATGTTCTGAGACAGTGTACTTAGTAAAGAAAGTGCCCGCTCATTTATTTGCATGAATGAGGAAATTAGAGAACGCTGAGCCGCAGCAGACACACAGCCCTGACCTCAACTCCCACTCACACTCACTGACACCTGTCACGGTACAAACGTGTTCGTCTGAAGCTGCTTCAAACAACATCTTATTTTGTTTGGATGTTTTTTCACAGAACACACGGTTCAGGCTCGGCCTTGTTTTTTCCCATCAGGTTTGGTTTACGGCTCAGTTTGAACAACTTCCTCACGGAGCAGCAGCAGAAACAAGTTCCCACCGATTCTTCATCACTTTTAGCTGCTTAATTAACACGTTTGCTCTTAACTGGGTTAATACTGTGCAATCATAGTAATTACACACTATTAAGCATTAGTTAGTCACTTTTTACTGAACTATTCATCATTCATTCCCACTATGATACTAATTAGTCTTTTTCTCAGTAACACATTTATAAACTCTGGATTAAAGAGCTAATCTATAAATGTATTGATGATGTATTTTCATACTTGATAGTTGATGGGTTCAGTGAAATGAATCATTAGATCAAGATCTTTTAGAAAGAATTTAACTAACAGGTGGTAATTACAAGAATTAATACCATGATTTACAGTATTAATAAAGGTTTATAAAGCATCTATTAACAGACTCATTAACCATTAGTACACATCTAAATGACTGTATGTATAAGTGCAGCAGAAATGTCCATCCAGTTTGTTCATCATTTAGTGACTCAGCTGAATCCATCATTTATTAAGTATGAAAATAGATTTTACACATCACATGTGATCTAATCAATCCAGAGTTTAATTTTTATGGCCGTGTATCAATGTAGAAATGATGCTTCATAAATGATGATAATAGTGTTTAGCCAATATTCAGTAGTGTGGTCATTTCAGTTCTTCAGCTGATGACATGATAATCTGTTATCAGCTGAGAAACTGAATATTGGCACAAGAATCAATATGATTGATTCCTGTGGCAATATTCTGAACACCAGCCTCACTCAATCTGATATGTAGATGTATATCTTTAATTCAACACTAATATATGCCCTGCAGATGCATCCATGTATCCATGGCAACGGCAGAAATACCCTGAGGGCATTAGAGTGGGTAAGAGCCTGCTGAGCCCCAGAATCTCTTGATCTCTACACGAGAAACATCTCAACAATCTGGAAGATTTGTTTGATGTTCATTTAATTCCATGTGTTTTGGAAATGTAAACGTCAGCTGGAGCGAATGTTTAGCTTCAGCTCACATGTACATTTACAATACATGTGGAATTACAGTAATGCATTTACCGTCATGCTGAGCAGAAAAGCCATTAAACACTGATGACCCTCATGATGTCATGGTGATGTCATTTGCTCCAGAGACACAAAGTAATCACACGACAGCTTTTCCAAACAGAGCACTAGTCCTCTTTTTGATAGGAGACAGAGTCTGAGAGATAAAATCTGCAGAATGTCTCTTTAACTCTGAAAGGTGGGAAGCTCCTGGGAGTTTGTGCAAGTCCAACTACACACATGCCTCTGTTCTGCTCTGTGTGTGTGTGTGAAGTGTAACAGCGCGTGCTTCCATGAATCCCTGTTTACTCTGGGTTCACGAGGCTAAATTGATATTCATGAAGAAAGAAATGAAGAAACACAGTAACAGCAGAGTGTTTGACTCTTTGCTTTTATTCAGGTAGCAGCATCAGTCAGCACTGTCCTACTTACACACTGCAGCTCCTCCCAGCTCTGCAAAGCCATACACACACACACACTTTCAGAGCAGAGTCAAACTTCACACACACACACACACACACTCGTGCACCCACACACTTACACACACAAACCTGCAAAACTCCTGAACAGACATGTACAATCAGAAACACAACTTCTTCCCTGACACACACACACCTGCAAGCCTGCACTGAGAGAGAGAGAGAGAGAGAGAGAGAGAGAGAGAGAGGGAGGGAGGGAGAGAGAGAGAGAGAGGCCTCTAGTTTCTCTGCTGTTCATACTGGGAGGAGACCAGTGATCAGACCAAGAGGTTTTAGAACTTGTTAGAAATCTAATCAGCTGGTTTCATGATCAGCTTCTACTGAAACTGGATCTGAGGTCCTGTCTTACAGTGTGTGACATACTTGACCTTGAAAAACAGTCCAGGTTCAGTCTGGATCACAAGGTTAATATGACCTTTGGCTGTTTCTCTTTCTCTGGTATGAAGAGTTGACTGAACTGGAGGAGACACGCTGTAATCTTGATGTACTGTAAATACACACAGCTTCTCTCCACTGTGTGTGTGTGTGTGTGTGTGTGTGTGTGGCAGCTGATGTGTGGAAATTGAGAGTACCGGTTCTGTCACCTGTGATAACAGCAGGTGAGGTTTCACTGCAATCAGCCATTCTGGCCTCCTGGTGCATTAAAGAGAAAGACGGAGAGACGCTCCAGTGATTTTCAGCATATGATCGCACAGACGGGTCGTTCTGGTCCAGCGCTCAGTCCAACCCCTGTGAGTGTGATCGACCTCAGTGTAGCTACCTCCCTTCACTGTTACTATGAAAACTACCACGCTGTGCACATTGTTAGTTATCTTGTCTGGATTTTCAGTTTATGATCTGAAGCCCTTTCCCACAGCACAACTCACACTCTACACTCTTTCATTCACTTTCTAATGTCACGATCATGTTTTAAAATGCTCTTTCACCAATCTCTGGTTGTTCTGTGTTGATTCTGTAGCATTATTTACCTGTTGGCTTTATCCAGCAATTAGTTTTACTGCTTTAATACTTGAATGGTCATATAACATACATGACAGTAGAAACACTGATGTACTGTTGTAAGTCATTAGCTTGCTTTCAGTGTGTTATCACACACATTACAGTGTTTTAACCTGTTTATCATTAAACTAGAGGCCAAAGTGAAAGAGAGACAGAAAGGAGAAGGGGGGGGGGGGTTGCTCTCCTGACAGTGGCTTGGTTCTGATTTGACTCTCTCCATCCTGTCCTCCAGAGATCCAGATCCAGGTCCAGATCCTCCTCCTGACAGTGCATGGAGGAGACACTGCTGCTTCCCTCCCTGCTCCGCCCGCTGGACTGACTGCGAACACACTGATGAATAATACTGATTGTTGGACAGAGACGTAAACAGTGTTTGGTGCTTCACCTGGTTCTGCTCAGTGTAGCGGGGGGGGGGGGGACTTCACCGGCCCACAGGACCTCCAGCAGGTGTGTGTGTGCAGAGCTCACCAGCATCACTTTAAAATACAGGAAAAAAAAAAAGCCCGCCGCACTAGCTGCTGTCAGGTTGTGTAATCATAATAAAACACTGGAAACACTCTGTAGTGGCGCGCTCAGACTAACGTGGAGATACCCTGAATATCAACCATGTGGACGACCTCCAGCTATCCTTGCTCTTAACTTCCCTTGTCGTACGAGGAAGAGGATTTACTCTGATCTTCATCAGCTACGGGACAAATTCGACGGCGGCAGATGGCTGTGCTGGCTGACTGGCTGCTCGCCTCCATATCTGACTGCGTGTCACTCGTCACAATGAGGTTTTCAGAATCTGTGTGGACATGTTTACCGCTTTGTCTTATCTCGCCGCTTGCTGACGATTTGCATTTGAGACGGGGCGAGCTGTCAGTCAAGCTGCAGCTGCTTTTTGTTACTTCATGGCACTTGGAAGGCGTTCCTCTCCGCAGCGTGCAAACTGAATGTTAAGCCCACAGCGCTTCACATCTTCTGCTCCCCTCAAGCTTTGAGCTAAGCACCGCCCCAAAGGAACACACAGTTACACTTCTCGTCTGCCTGCATACACACACGCGCACACACACAAACACACACACTCACTCATACATAATATTACATGTAGCCCACAATTTTGTCACTGGTCTTACAAATATGGCAAGGCATTGAATGTCTCCTTTCCTTTGCCTGTTGTCTGACAAGATTCCACAGATGGAGCTCAGGGGCCTCACAGCAGGGGCCCGTGTCCAGCAGTTAGTTAACATCATCATTCACAGCTTTAGGATCCTGGCATCCTGGATTATCTCCACAGCAGTATGGACATAAAGACCCCTTCGAGTCCCACGCTCAGGGTCGAGTGTTCTAACAAAGTCTGAGAGACTTGTGTCTCATAGTATCCTGACGGCCTCCCGTGGCCCCTCCCTCCCCCTTCCCTTCCCCCTCCCCAACCTGCGGAGTGTGTCAGTAGTTCAGCACCGGGGTTGTGAGGGTGTGCAGTGGTGGCTAGCTGTTGTTCTCGGCCGTCATGTACTTGAGGGCGGCGAAGCCGTAGCGCCGCGACATGTTCTGCTGGAACTCCTCCTTCAGGGTCTTGAGACAGACCCGGTACTGCTTGTTGGAGCGGAACTTGGTGATGTCGAAGCTGGGGGCGTGGGGCATGTGGATCATGTAGGCGTTGGGCAGAACCACAAACTCGTACTCCTGCAGAGGGAGAGAGAGACACACACACACACGGCATCCTCATCACTAGGTAAGATGAGCACATTCAAAGGCTGTGGTGCATTCACTGCCCTCGGGTGTTTTGTTGTTTTTTCTTCGTCTGGTATGAACAATACTCTCCAGAGGCCACTGTTGGCGAACTTTAGACATATTGTTGCTGTTGCGCTGTGTTTCAGTGTCTGGATGTGTCACAAGTAAAACTCCTGAGCTTTTTAAAGATGAAGCTCAGTGAGTGAAAAGACTGACACACTGTTACCTCACAGTTGTCATGGCAAATCAGAGACAGAGCCACATTATCATTGCGAGCCACGGCGCACTCAGTGTTCAAGTGGTTGGAGCACATCCCATATCAGCGTAGCCTAAAGCAGAGATCTCCAGTTCGACTCCCAGCCGAGATGATCTTTACTGCGCCTCATTCCCCAAGTCTCTCTTCACTGTCCTATCTGATAAAGGCATAAAACGCCTGAAAAAAAAACCTTTAAAATCAGCGTGAGTCGTGTTGTGTGCACCTGACACACTCATGTGAGGGTCAGCCTCCTGTTGGTTAGACCTGCAGGAGGATACAGACGTCTGCAGCAGCTGAAGGTGGCTGTGGTTGGAGGCTGCAGTGTACCCACTCTGAAGCAGACAACCACTTTATACACACACTACAGCTTAACAATGTCAGGCTCTATAATGACAACACTGTGGCAGAGTGGTGGAGCCGCTGCAGAGACAGTGACTAATGATGGAGGAGGACCAATACAGACTGCTCTATTACAACACAGGACGTCATGTAGAGTACTAACACTACACAAGAAATACCAGTTAATTACAACATTGTTCTTTAATGATTCATTCATTGATTATTAATTTATCGTTTAATAATTGCTTCTGTTAAAGTTTTATGTGTTTATGAGTCAGGGGAAGATGGCTGCAGCACAGATGAGTCAGGTCATAAAAACAGAGAGTAGGACCGTACAAACAGACACAGTGGAGTGAGACAAAGAGGTTTTTACTCTATACAGCTGATCTCAGGTCTGTGTGACACCAGGTCTTAAAGAGCGATGGTGCAGCCTGCTCAAGAAAGGTGACAGTTTTACCTTACAGCTTAAGTAACTTGTGTGATGTATTTTTTTTTCTTTGGGGGGGGGGGGTTGCCTTAATTGACAGGACAGTAGAGATATAGATGACAGAATGACACACAGCAAAGGGCACACCGGGGGATGTGATTCGCTGCAGCGGGGACTATAGCCTCTGTATATGTGGCGCCTGCTCAACTATACGACACCCCAAGTAACTTGTACGTTAGTGGAAATTTTGAGGAACCAACAGTTTAACACGTAAAACATCTACACTAAAATGAAAAACAGACATGGCTGTTTGCTGAGGCTGGCGAGGCTGTTATTCATCAAGGGCTCCTTCATTAACTTAAGTACAATATTTAATGCCGTTACAGATTATAGGTGAATGATGGCAAATTGAGTTGAAAAGAGCCCACACAAGAGCTTCCTATCCATAAGTACGACTTCTTTACTTATTGTTTTTATGCTTCCACACAGGCCACAGCTCGGGCCAGAGCCATCTTGGTTCTGGTTGTCAGTCTGTCCGTTTCTTTCTCAGTAACACCTGGACAGAACTTCTTCAAGTTTGGCACAAAGATTCATTATGAATCAAGGATGAACTGATTATAATTTGATATCAAAGGGTAAAAGGTGAAGGTCAGTTTCAGCCTTGTGAGTGCAATGCCTCTGTATTTTATTACATGATGTCCTTACACATGTCTGCAAGTTTTATCTAAAGGAAACTATAAGACTTTTATTGTGAAATAAGACAGGTACCTAGGTCAGGCTTGTGTAGAGTGGAGGTGAGTCAGTTACCTGTGCATCCAGCTCCATGATGTGAGCCACCTTGTTCCAGCCGAAGCCCACGAAGCGCCGGTCGTACTCGGGGCTGTCCCTCCTCACCATGACGTAGGGCTCAAAGTCGGCCTCCCACTGCACCCTGTAGGGCGTGGTGGCTGTCCTCCACTTGGCAAAGTTAGTTGGAGCGTGGCCTTTAGTCCACACATGATACCTAGAAGGAGGAAAAACAAGGAAAGTCAAAGAGAGTGTGAACAAAGGTGTGATTAATAGTTTCTCACTTCCTAAATAGCATTCCAGTTACAAACTTTTATCAGCATCAGAAGCTTTTTAAAAATATAGACTTCGTTTAAAGTGTTTGTTTACCTCACGCTGCAGCTTTGTTGTCTCTGTTTCTGTCTGCGCCACTTTAACACCCACCAAGATAAAAGAGGTATTTACTGACTGCAAATTCTTGGGCAGGCGGAGCAAAGCGAGTGTGACTGAGGGAAGTGTGACCTCCCGTACGAGCTGCGCTCAAGAAAAAATGAACAGCCGATTCTCTCCGACCTAACGGAAAAAACATTACCAGCGTGGAGCTGAATCAAATCCACAGTGTGTGGTGTGAGTGGTCTGTGTGTGCACTGTCACACACTGTGATCAAAACACCAATAAAAACAGCTATACTGCAGCTGCTGTGTATGATGACATACAGTATAGTCCCCCTCCTGGTTACTGACCCAGTGTATATGCAGGAAAGAACAGTATAATAAATCTTAGTAAAGCGATGGTTCACGCAACTGAATAAGCACAAACATGACACAAAATGAATCAATGAATCAGTTAATTCCACATCATTCCAGCTGTGCGATCTCTCCTTACAAACAGCATGACGTAATGGTTGTCGATGTTATGACCTTCTACTTTCATGGACTCTTGAAATACTTCATGTTTTTTTTGTGAAATTTCATTAAACCAATGCTAAAAATATTGAATTATACATTTTGATGATCACAGTCACTTCTTAATTTGTGATTAATTCTCAACTTTAACCCTTAAGCGGGCAACGTGCACCAGGAGATACACACTCTTTAACTTCCTGTAGGTGACATACTTTGAGGTTATCCATCAATAGTCTTGTCTGGTATTAGCATATAGGTCACATGATTTGGTTCAGGTCATGTGTCATTGTTTAGTCAGAGGCAGAATCATGGCCGCCAGAAATGCAGGTCATGCTTGCCAGAGCTAAAGTAACAACTTAATAATCATATTTACTTTCAATAAAACATCAATATTAACTGATAAAAGGAATAAGGACTATTGTCTTAATCTACTGATGAAGATTTACTGTGATTTCTTTAAACTCTGTTTGTAGTGTTTGTAGTAGACAGGAAATGGGGAGACAGAGAGAGGGGGAATGACATGCAGCAAAGGGCCACCGTTGGGATTTGATCTGGGCCTGGCTGCAGCGAGGACTGTAGCCTCTGCCTATGGGGCACCTCAACCCACTGAGCTAAACAGCGCCCACAGGAACATATATTATCATGCAAAACTATGTACATTTCAACAGTTATACTTGCTATGACACTGTTTTGCACTGATGTTCAGGTTGCAGTTACAGAAGAAGGAAAGAAGAAGGCAATGCACTCCCATTTTTGACAAAAGAAACTGGTTGTTATGCCTAGATGGACAGAAATCTCCGAAAAACACAACTCCGCACAGAGTTCTGGCCAGGCACCATTTACTGCAGCTGGACTGGTAAAATGGGTAAAACTCCATTCTTTCCTGTTTAAGTGTTAAAGCATGATGTGATGGTTTAACACTGTTTAAATGGTGCTAATAATCCACTAACAGGATTAAGTCCTGCTCTCACCAGCATTTCCAAACGACAAAAAAAATCTCAAGGAGGTAAAAATCAATTTGCATAGAGTTCAAGTTTGGTAAACAGATTTGAGCTGTTGAGCGGCAACACGCTGTCTTGACAGCTCTGACCTTTTAGGGGATGAGGAGCAACAGAGTTTACAGCACAGGAAGCCTCTGCAGCTTATTAGCTGTGCTGCACCCTTCACTTGTATTTAACCTCTTTGACTGGAATATTAAACTCCACTGAGGAGCAGTGGTTCACACAACTGTTATGAGACCGGAGCCGACAGCAGAAAAGCTGCTTAGGAATAAACTGTGAGCTTGTTCTGTTGGTGACTGAGCAAAGCCACTGAGCTAACTAACAGGTTTCCACACGTTACTACTTAGTTACTAAGTTAGCATGCTAACCAGCTAGCTCTGGCCTGTCATTTTCCGTTACAGAGCCGCTGCTGTATCCAGGACGTCCTGGAGTGGTGCTGTCAGAGTGTGCATCACAGCCTCTTGTGTTGTAAATACAGACTGGTAAACAGACAACTGTCTGGCTCTTTAGTATTTAGCAAAACATACAAAAAGCACATTAAAAAATAGTTCATGTTGATGACTGAAACCAAACATCAGTGCTAGAAACGATGTTGTGACGGGATCAAACAATCGGAACGCCTGTCAACATCCTGACGTTCTGACTCATGAGCTCTCTGTAGTTATTTCTACATTATTTAGTAAGTTAGTTAGACTTGTCCTGGGGGGGGGGTTCTTTTCCACATCACTGCACATGGGAGAAAGAACATCACAACCACTGTCACACACACACACACACACACACACACACACACACACACAGACACAAAAAAACCCACAGTATTCAAATATAAAGAACAGCGACGTACAGCAGCAGCAGCAACAACAACAACATGCAGAACAGAAGATCAGACAACAGGAGTCATGTTTCCCTCAGTGAGACATCTTATTCAAGGCTGCTGCAGCTGAGTGCAGGATGCTTTTTCCAAAGTGGCCCCCTCTGCATTTACAGTAGGGGCCTGTGCCTTCGACTAGAGGCCAGTATGGTGAAGTGGCAGTTGAGTGGGTGTGAGTGATGTCCTATGGTAACTGCAATGCGTCTGATGGACCTCCAGTTGAGCCCTGTGAGGCTGGGTGTGGGGAGAGCTCTCATCTTTGCAGCAGTGTTGGTGATGTGTGTTTGGATGATACTTTGCTACAGTAGTAAGAGGAGATGATGTCATGATGGCACAGTTATCACACCGCATGAAGTCAGCCTTCACTTTGATCTCTGCCACACACCTGTAAACTTTTGTGACCGGTATAAAAACCTGATTGACCAACACACACACACACACACACTGGCTGTCACAGCTGGCCATTGCTCATTTTCACAGCCTTGTCGAATGGAAACCTGAAGTGTCTTGACCTTGTTGGCAGCAGAGACAGGGAAGTAGTTTACCTGAAGGTGAAGAGTGTTCCCATGTCTAACTGAGAGAGCAGCTCCGCCTTAGATTTGGGGTAGGACAGGCGATATCGCAGCGTCTCAAAGGCTGGAACCACCAGAGCTTTCTTGGTGTTGGCCATGTCTAGCTGCACCACTGACTTCCTACAAACACACACGGATACACAAGTTAAAAAACCCTGTAGATACAGAAAATCACCATGGCTGCTCGTCATCCGATCCTCTTACCTGAGATACTCGTAGAGGCCGTACATGGGCAGGAAGTCGATGTCGGACAGAAACATGTAGGGCGTGTTGACCTGCCGCATGGCCACGTTCCGCAGCAGGTTGACCGGGTAGAACTGTCCCTCTTTGTAGACGATGTGATAACCCACGTTCCCGCGGCTCATCAGCACCTCGGAGCCCTGAGCGTAGCGCAGAAACTGCTGGGCCTCGGCGTCGGACAGGTACAGGGCCAGACTGATGGGGCCTTCCCAGTGCTTACAGATGGCCTCCAACATCTGGAGCCTGCAGAGGGCGGGACAGAGAGAGAGATGTGTGACATCACAAAAACACATCACGATGCTTCTCTCAAATACCAATTGATCTTTATAAAGACAACTTTTGGGGGAACTTTGGATACCTAACAATACTTATTCCACACACTGGGCACATTTTGTCTGTGCCTAGCTACAGCTCTAGTTTCTGCTGTTGTCCTCCTCCCTTGTGTTCCCATCTCTCCATCTGTCTGTAGCATGTAGCGCTGTGCTTCCCTCCCATTGCCAATCCACCTACACGCCTGTTATCCATCCACTGATCAAGCTGCAGCTTCTACTCTCCGCCTCCACACTGTGGACTTTGCCAGGTCGTTCAGTTTGCCAACATGGTACCAACAGTACAGCCAGGCTTCAACTCAAGTTTTCCACAACCTTGTTTAACTTTGTGTATCACCCTCTGCTGACATCAGTCTGTTCATCCCACCCTGGTATTGCAGTCCAATGCTCAAAAGCAGTACATAAACTATACAATTTAAATTCCAAATAAGCCTTTGAATGCACATATTAAAAAAAAATCCTCTTAGATATAACAAAAGCAGCAACAGAGTGGGGCGGAGTGCCCTCCTCAGATGTGCCCTGGTGCCTGCTTTATTCCTGTTGAAAGAGTGGAAGGTTTGAAAGTGCTGAGCCCTGCCACTCGTTCCCACTGTGTTTCCTTTCTTTGTGACATTAAAAAGTGAGACATGTGGTACGACACAACATTACAAGTAGCCGTTGATGCACGCTGCTTTAATTGCTTTTTGCGAAGACGAGGAACAGTGAATTACTCAGCCTTGGACTTGATATGCAAATGGGGATATTTGTTACATTAAAGGAATCTTGAGAGGCGCCGCCTTAGGGGAGACTTGGGTGTTTCTTTTGAAGAGCCCGGCTTTCAAATCTGTTTCGGTCGGGCTCGACTCTGTTCACCGTCACTCACTCACGGCTGATATCTGAGGGAAAGTGGCCATGCTGCCGGAGAGGGGAGGAAAGATTCATAGATGCTATTGTTTTCCCTCTGCACTGAGTCAGGTGTAGTTAAGTGTTTCAGATTCTCAAGCTTCAGCGCCTTGCTTTCTAAAACCAAACATTTGTCAATCTGTCGAAATCTGCAATGCGTCTCACTACAGTAACCCTACAGTTGATTTAGTATTCTGTCTGAAGGTGAGGCTGTCTTATTTGCTCAGTGTCTGACACTGTTTTGGATCTGGAACGCCAGTATTTTCCTCCACAGAGCCACCGTGGGCCTCATTAAAACAAGACAAAGTCTAAAGCCAGCGAGCGGCCCCCGGAAACAGCTGTTTATTATACATACTCCACAATAATATATTGCTGAGCGGAAAGACACAGTAAACTGACAATATTCAAAAAAAGTTCTCAAGTCATATTTGTCTTGAGGGTGATTTAAAACAAGTTAAATCATAAAGGCGCGTTCCCTTCAGGGATGACTGTACGCAGTTCTCTGACAATGTAGTCGATGAATATACAGCTTCTTGTGGAAGGTTTGCGTCGTGTGACACGGTGCAGGTGCCTGTGGGATGTCCATAATGAACTAGTTGATTTCAAGCTTGAGGGGGAGTCACCAAAATGATCAGAGATCATCCTCAACCAGGTGGAAAATGTGACATTGTGTGTTGGTTTGGTGTTTTAAAGTGAAGAACATTAGAGTCCTCAGAGATCAGCAGTGAGGGAACCGTAGTTTACCTTCAATGAAGTAAGAGTTAAATGATCCCGAAGGGAAATTGAATCATCACAACAACAACAACAACAACAACAACAACAACAACAACACAACAACAACAACACAAATGACACCGAATTCACAGAATTGCATTTAAATCACCATGACATAAAAACATCTTTTTCTTTCATTGCTTCAGTATCAGCAGGAAATTCTCTCCACTCCTGCTTTAACAACTGCTGAGACCTGAGGCTCACTACACTGGCAGCGTATAGCTCACAGTCCTGATGGTGGAAAAGCTCCACGCCTTCAGGCTTTATTCTTTGACTTCACAACCCTTAAGCTGCAGAGAACTCAGAGAGAGCAAACAGAGGACTTGCCGACCTGTAAGACTGACAATTTGTTCAGTTTCAAACTGTTCGCTGGACTCTGACAAATAAATCGTG
Source organism: Caranx ignobilis (assembly GCA_021432705.1). NCBI lineage: Eukaryota > Metazoa > Chordata > Actinopteri > Carangiformes > Carangidae > Caranx > Caranx ignobilis. The sequence continues at coordinate 78,116,472 of MU269990.1, read as the reverse complement.
AATTAATTCTGCTGGCGATCTCGAAATCCAGGAATCATCTTTATTGCTGGAGAAAAAAAGGAACTGCTTGAGCTTTACAGTGCGATTTTACAACAGGTGCTTCGGCTGGAGAACTTCAGAGCCAACAGGACACAAGAGACTTTCAATGACCCTTGTGATTTTTAAATTTGCATTGTCTACCAAACTGGCATCATGATGGAGTGCACAGCAGGGGGGGTGGGAGGTTAAACGTGATCTACTGAGGCAGTGAACCAGGGGCCGAGTTCATGGAATTACCACACCGAGTGGATTAGCTGGTAAAGGCTCAGGAAAGTGACACTGTGCTGCTTGTGTGTGTAATTCAACTTTGACGACCTCTGACCAACAGCAAACCAACCATCACATCACTGTGGAGCCTTCAGTGACTAAAATGGAGCAGGCTCTGATACTGAGCTGTGTGCAGTGTTGAAAAGTGACAATGAACCTCTGCTCAAGGACTGTACTTATTATGCATCAACTTTACTTTAGTATTTCCATTATAATTCAGATGAAGATGTCACATTTAAAATATTACCTTATAAAAATACTGCTCGCATGGTTTCATTTAGATCAGGGTTTGATGCCAAGAGAGGTAAAATTATAAGTTTCACAAAAAGGAAAAAACTGGAGAACAGTCAAAAAATTAATCCATCGTTTATTTTTTATATTTCTCCATCTATTAATCATCTCACTAACCTTCAGATTTGTCAGCTGGCCCTAAACAACCACTAAATAAAACTACGGTAAAAGTGAATGAAGCCTTAAATCACCTGAATAAAATGCCCTGATCTAAGTTGATTTAAGTTAGAGGTAGGATCAAACTGATGACGCACGAATCTTTGAATTATTTTTGTCGATACTGAAAACATCAAATGCCCAAAGCGCCCCTCAGCTAACTGCATCAATGAACGCTACCTGGGCATTATCAAAGCTTGGATTGGAAATCTGGTTTAAGGAAGTCTGACTTTGAAAAAAAAACAAACAGTTAGTTTGTATTCACAGGCAAACATTGTGTCCTCTAAACCCAGAATGATTAAGAACTGAGTTACAGAGCCGTCTCGGAGAGTTTAGATCCTCATCGGTCCACGGTGGGACAAACTGTCTATAAAATGTAAATGATCTGGTTGTGTGTCTGCCCTCCTCAGCTCTGGGCTTCCAGCTGAGATGACTCCAAACGATGCAGAATGATCAGTGAGGTTAAAGATCTCCAGAGTAACAGCGAGGGATTGAACTTGGCCAGAATGGTGTTCAGGCACCTTTGATTAATAAGTAAATAAATCTAAGTGCTGGGACAGACGAGTGCACACACACACACACATAAACACACACACAAAGTGTTGGTCCTTGATCACTGCTGAAGAAACGAAGAGGACAACATAAAAAGCTGAGAGTTATTTAAATTCATGAGGTTATTATAAAGATCAGATACAGAGCAGAGCCGATCCTGCAGATACTTAAAGAATATCTAACACTAATATTAGGACTTTGAATTCAGGACTTGAAATGAGGTATTTATAGATTGTTATGTTGCTACTTTTACACAACTTAAGGATGTGAGCACTTCTTCCATAGCCACAGTCACACAGTTTTATAACGACCCTGCTCTGTGGAGTGGGAGTTGCACCCAGTGGTTGATATCTCCTCACATTACAGGTAGAGTGGGAGATCCTGGAAAAACAGTCAGAGTAGACTACATTTTGAAAGTACACAATTCAAAAGTCCAAGCCCCTTTCTTGCAGCTTCCATCTGAAGCCACGCCTCCAGAGCACAGGAACGCACACTGCTTATTCTTCTGCCATAATGTTGCTGCAACTGATTATTGAAGTTAGCAGTCTAGCATAAACTCTGGCGTCGTCTTTTCTGTATCATAAATCACTGAAGGGGGTACGTGGGGGGGGGGCAGTTTGATAGACGCATCACCATCCAATGAACTCGTTTGTGGCATTCAAAATGATTAGACAGTCTTTTTACAGGACTGTCTGTTCCACAGGGGACTGACTTTTTTCATTTTTGTGACAAAGCATCGAATGAATTGGTTGCAGATTTCAAACAACTCAGTAAAAAATGCTCCAGAGAAAGATCTCCTCCACTACTTTTAAGGCATAGATTTAATAAAAAACAATAAACAGCATGTTCAAGGTGAAATTAAGCATGTTTGGTTGCCGTATGTTTAGTGGGTGATCTACTAAACACCTGCAAACAGCAGTATTTAAATGAGTTAAATGAGGGTGTTGTATGATGTCATTTTTAGAGATTTCATTGTGCCGATGTCTCCTCCTGGCTGCAGTAACAGCAGCCATTGTGTATAATGCTGGGCTGATTACCGCTTCCTTTTCAAACATTCTAAATACAGATGCAGTCACAATCACCGCAATTCACTGCCAGGCTTATTAAATCACACTGCGTGTGCTAAATCAAGCTACCTGCATTTTCTCCACCTAATATTTTGCACACCTGGGCAGAAACATCCCATGTTGCGTATTCATTATGGCTGAGGTGCTTAATGGGCAGCACATTTGGAAAACACAATCCTCAGTTGTTTGCAGGTGATATCAAGTTTGCACGCGCATTTATACACCCAGACCTTTAGTAGATCAGGCCCGCTGTGTGCTGGTCTCATAGAGACCCAGTCGTAGTCTGTGTCTCCAAGAATCATCATCAGAAAATTTGTGCCTCTCTCTGATGTGACAGCACAGAAGCTGTAGAAATCTGAGAGGTCCACAGAGCACAGGTGAAAGTAATGAAGAACATAAAACAAGCAGTTTCTGTGTGAACGAAACTAATGTTTTACACCGGCTCCTGTTCAAACGTCTGCAGGGAAAACCGTGAGTCATTCAAACAAATCAAACCTGTTATGAGAGGCCGGAGAGAGCGAGGCAGCAGATACGTATCACTGCTGCATATATGGACCTTTCAGCTTTGGGAAGAATTGGGATGTTCAAATAAACACAATACTCACTGCAAAAATTGCTTATAATCCCCCTGCTCACTGGTAACAATGAAACAAACAGCAGAATTAGCATATAAATGGCAGAGTGACGACGGCAGATTGATGTCTGATGGTAAAATCCCTGGATTTACTGTGGATCTTCCCAACTAGCATAATGCTCTTTATTAAATCTGACAGTGGGGAGTCTCGAATCCACTAAAAGCTCAACATTGTATGGCTCATCAGATAGTGCAGATCTGTCAATATGCCCCATTGTGTCTCAGCATGGTGTGAGCAGAGCACTGACAGCCATTCTGCTTCATCGTTTGTAAATGACCCCCATCACATGAAATATAAACCTGATTAGTTGCCCGTGTACACTAAGCCAGGATTCTCCGGAGGGTTTCATATGTGTGTGTGTCTGTGTGTGTGGGGGACATGGTAGTCAAGGGAAGTGTGTGAGGATGCAGAAAAAACACTCAAGATGGTGAGAGCTGCACGACGCAGAACAAACCAGTTCCAAGTCATCTGCACAGGCTTGTATTTGGGAATAAAGACATACATCTCACAAGGTCTCCTTGACGCTGTGTTTTTTTGTTTTTGTAACTAGTTGAGCAGTCACCTTTGAAGATGGTGGAAGTATTTGTGTCATGAATAATAGAACAGAGTCGCAGATTTCAGAGAAGTGACTGCTATCAGAAGTTCTTTTTTATCCACTGTAAATTCCCATTTCAGAGTCTTTCTTTCAACGACATCCTGCGTGTTCCCGAAACACTCAAACGCACTGTCTCATGGAAAATTGAATCGTGCCACAGAATCGTGTTACTGCTGTCGCTTTTAATTATTTCTACTTTTGTTTCTGGAGATTTTTTTTTTTTCCTCCCATTAGTTTGAAATTGTTGACGACTCTAAACACAACCCCCCCGATGCCTGGCCTTTGTTGCTATGGAGACAAAGTCAGTAAGAGGTGCGAATCTGAACTTGAGCATTTTATCATTAAATTGTGAATAATAGCTGCTGAATCATTCCAATGTGACCCAGACAGCGGATCTGTTTTTACCAGAGTTAATCTTCAGCCTTTTAAACAACAGAATTTTAAGCTCTGTGATTGGATAGTTCTTGTCGTAGGTGACATTCTCTCCTGTTTATCTCTTGTTGTACGTTTGGCGTTTTATCAAGAATCACAAATACCACACACAGCTGTTCCTCTCTTGTACTGATAACTTAATCGAGACTGTTTCATGTTCATCTAAGCCTCACAAGCTCTCGTTTCCTTTCACCTCACATTATCTACAGTGAGGTTTAAAAGTCATTCCTTTCACTTGCATGGCAGAGTGAGAAAATAAAATAAATACATGGCACTTTTATTTAATTCTTGAGCACTTGAGCTGAAAATAATTACAGCTTCTACACAATCTGCACCACTCTGCAGGAGCTTCATAAAAAGGGTCTTTCAGAGAGATCTCCATTTGCATGTAAGGAGGCACTGATAAATGTAAGGACAGACTGTCCTGTGAGCCTGTGAGCGATGGTGCTGTTGTTAAAGAACCGTACCTGTCCATAGAGAGCTGGGCGACCAGAGTGACATCACTGTTGTCGGAGCTCGGTTCGTACTCGTAGTGGAGGAAGTAGAGGTGTGTTCGATGGACGGTGAAGCGCTCTCGGCGGAACTCGTAGCAGGGATCGTCTTCGTCCAGCTCTGACAGAGTCTTCTGGAGCTGCAGACAGAGGGGAGGGTCAGTCACAGAAAAGATGCTGCTGCTGCTGGTTTGACTATTCTGCACTCTGCTAAAACAGAAACAACATTAAGCACCTCGCATATAGAAAACTCTACCAGGGTTCTGTTGGGTTAACTAAACACTGAGATCAGTCTCCAGCTTTGCACTGCTGGGAGGAGCTGCCACAGAATAACGAAGGATTATGTGTTACATCCAGCACCTACAACCATGTGACACTTCACTGCCTCTACAGTCCTTGTATTGCAAACATCCGAACAAGCTGAAGAGGTAGAAGTGACAACATGTCAAAGATCACCAGCTGCTGGGGCATCGTTCAGCTCAGGGCGTAGAGCAGGCGGCCTATATGCTGTGGCTATAGTCCTCGTTGCAGTGGCCCAGGTTCGTTCCCACCAGTGGCCCTTTGCTGCATGTCATTCCCCCCTGTCTCCCCATTTCCTGTCTCTCTACAGCTGTCCTGTCTGTCTGTCTGTCTGTCTGTCTATCTGTATCTATGGTAACAAACCTTCATAATAAATAAGAGTGTCATTTTAGTTGAGTTAATGGTCATAGTCTTTGACAGTCGATTCTTCCAGTCAGTCATCCCTATACAAACCTCATTTCCAGAAGAATTGGTTTGGTTTCTAAAAATTTAATGAAAACTCAAATCTGTTTTTTGATATTCACCAAAACATTTATTTAAATTAGCCTCTGTTCCAACTTTCTCTCTCAACTCACAACATTTTTGCGCTGCAGGCATCAATACCTGAATGTGTTTATTTAATCAAACAGAATTAAGTTTGTCATTAAAAACACTGGAAATCTTTTCTTTATCCTTTTGCCTGTTAAACAAATCTTCAAGATTTTAGTTTTTATTGCATATTTAGAAAGTGTCCCGAATTTGTTGGAGATTGGGTTTGTACATTTTACTGTTACATAACAACAGGCTACTTTCAGCTTTGCTCACAACAGTCATATTGCTTGTGTTGGGTTAGAGGTCTTTGAGTCAAATATAAATGTATCATATGTCAGCTCTCTTTCTTTCTGGTGAGGTTCAATGACAGGTTTCTTACCTCACCTGAAGAGCCTCTCCTTTTAAAAACTTATGGTATATACCATGTTGTTGTTATGCTTTGCATTTGTGAATAAACAGAATGAAATTCTGTGTCTTCATATGTACTGAATCACTGGGTTGGTTGTGCTGGAGTGAAGGTTGAATGTTGAGGGCTTCTCTCTGTCTCAGTCTGCCACTGAACGCCACAGACCCAGGACTCTAATCCTACATAAGTCAATTTGGCACCAAGCTGTTACAATGTTATGCAAATAAAATGCAGTTTTCCAATTAATTTTCCCTGATTAGCCCTTGTCAACTTTTCTGATGGATTGCCACACAAACACAGCTATACAGGATTTGCCGGAGCCTTTTGCACAGTGTGTGCAAACTGTAAAAGTGATATGTTGACAGAAGCACACATCAGCCGGTGTGAATGGTTGTCAGCCTTCTGTTCTCAGGTCTATCCGAGTTGATTTAAATTCAGGCGAAGATGAGCTGGAGGAAGCGCGGTCGAGTCGCGCTGTGGGTGAAAAGTGGTTGAGGGGCTGTCAGCAGAGGACTCGGTGTGTGGTGTCGCTCTGCCTGCAACAGTGATTAGTGGAGCTGCAGTGAGTGACTGGGCTGCAGTGGCACCGTGGCCTGAAGGAGCCTGGTCTGCAATGTGCTGCTGGAGCCAATCCCTCAGTGACTTCATTAGTCTAATCATCACTTTAATGGGATTTAAATCACTGCTCAAACTCTGAAAAATTGAGTGAGCAAACTATTTCCTGAGTTAAGGACACATTAGAATTGACTGTTGGCTTTAAAAAAAAAAAAAAAAAAAAAAGTCTGGCATGCCATGATGGAAAATTATAATGTGATTAAGTGACCACAAAGCTGACACTTAAATCATTTTATAGCTCACTGAGGCTGGACCTGGAGAAACCAAACTCCTGACCATGGTGACCTTCAGCAGGTCAGAGGCTGAGGAGGTGCAGAGAATGAACACAACACCAACTGTGTTTACACCAGGCCGATTCAAATGGCGGCCCGGGCTGCAACCTCCGAGTGGCCCGGCCCGTGGTCCTGCTGTTTATTTCTCTATGCTTTTTGAGGTGTTCCTAAGTTTAGCTATGATCAAAACATTTATTTTAATTCATGAAGGAAGCAAGTTATTGCTTAAGCTGGACACTGTTTGTTTTTTTGTAACGCATTTTGAGGTGTGGCTAGATGTGACCAAAATGTTTATTTTAAAAAGTGGAGTTAAGTATTGCCACTACCTCAGCTTCTGTTCAGTTACAGCTTGTTTGCATTGTTTTTATGCACTTTTGGATGTGCCCGTGTCAATCGATGAATAAACATTACTTGTTTTTCGATGCATTCATTTGTGTCAGTTTAAAATTTGTCATTACCTGCTACTCACCAGCTACTGAAACCGTCTGTCCCAGTTTGTAAATGAATGGCCCTGACTCAGACAGTATGTTAAATAGCATCTCTAAAGTTAAAGGTCCCTTCCTGATGTGCATGAACAGCCTGATACTGTTGGCTCCTCCTGGCTGAATCCCTCCTCCTCCAGCTCTCTCCACAAACTCTTCCAGTCTGTTATAGGCCTTTGTGTAAATTCCAATTACCACTGCAAACTTTCGGACACTCTGTTCAAAGACATTCATTCCAGTCCTACAATGAACTGTGTGTCAACATCCTTTCTAATGTGGATGCTTTTGATTGAACCCCAAAATTAAAGCAGACGTGGGCTGTCAGTGGTGCGTACGAGCTATTGAGGCATCCATCTGTTGGGTCCGCGCTGACACTGAATGACAGTGGTAGTTCTGTCACTGTCCCCCAGAAGCAGCTGTTCTTTCATCAGCGCAGCCGCTGACAAGCAGCCGTACAAAAAGTCCTCACCGTGATGATTGATGTGGAACGTCAAAAGACAAATAAGAGGCGCATGGATTGTCTCATGTCCCTGCATGATCTCCGAGATGAAAGATGTTCGAGTAGCTCGTCTACACAAATGCTAGAATTTTCTCCAGAGAAACTAAACATCAGTCTTAAGCCAATAAACTTATTGATTAGAAAAAGATTGATCATACCAACATATGTGTCTGTGGATGCTACATATGCTCTATCAATTTGAACTTGTCATTTTTCACATTAATACATGCAGAGAGCTGATCACATTATTCAGTCCATACTAAGTTTCCATATCTTCCCTCTTCATATGGTGTGTCTATAGAGTCGCAGATGCCTACAAGTACAAATAACAACATGTCCCATAGTGGTAGGACATGAGCAGGACACTGCTGTGCTACTCTTCTAGTCCATTCACTCATTTGCGTGCATGAATGCATTTAAATAAACTTTTGGTTCCTCAGGAGATGATATTTTTTAAAAAGAATTTAGTGATCACTTGATGTTTCTGTGGCAATACACAAACTGGGGTAAATAACAAGGGATTACAGCTTGTCTATGGCTTCCCATTTTGATTTGTAGTCCAGCAGCAGATTGCAAGAGTCTTCAAAATCAATAATATTCACCAGTATCGAAAATGTGCAGCGGAAAGCATAAGCAACGTTGGCTCACCAATCACAGTTATATGTGATCGATGATCTGTGTCGGCCCAGTGTATAGTTACAAAACACTACACAGCCCTGTGTCTGCCCTATATAATGGGTGACATGTCTAAAATGCTAAACATTGGATTTCCTGTAAGCAGCTGACAGCAGCTGCTGATAAGTGAGGATTCATAGAGATAAAGCAAACTGAATATATATGAAAAAGCCAGTGGAGTGTGGACAGCAAGAAAAAATGTTAAGAGAGAAAAGCTGATATGTGACTGTTAATCTTCATGTTGTCTGCAAATGAGACGCCGGTTAAGAAGCTGGGTTTCTCTCTCTCTCTCTCTCTCTCTCTCTTTCAGATATCTGTGCTGTTTTCAAACAAAAGAGACAAAAGATGTGTCCCTGGCGGCAGCAGCGGCTTGGAGACACACACACACACACACACAGAGTCAGAGGTGACACTGCAGAGCTACACCTGCTGGAACCAAGCCCTCTAAAACTCACTTCTTATCAGACTATGTCCAGAGCCAAAAGCTGATTATTAGAAGTTGTTTAGTTTCTTTAAGAACTTGTTCGTTCAGATTCATAAATTTAGGATCCGTGGGCACTTCTTGTTTCTATTTGGGAGACATGTCATTCCACTTCAGCTGGATATGAAATGACGCCCACGTCCTCACAAATTAAGGACACCACATTTGTGAGGAAGGACGGTCTGGCTCATAATTGGATGGGACACTTTCACTCTCCCATAATTTCTCATATAGACGTGCTCCTCCGGCTCTGAGGTTGCTAGCTCCGTGTCAGCTTTCATATTCTCAGCCCCCTTCCAACTGAAACGCAAAGAGGCGGCTCCACCTACGTTCTCGCTGTTGTGGTCGGCCTCGCTGGGGCAGCCGAACAGCTCCCTCCGCAGCAGGTTGCCGTCGTACTCCAGGAACGTGAGATATAGGTTGCGGAAGAACTCCACGTGCTTGTTCTTCACCCGGAGCTTCTTGGGAGAGTTCCAGTGGATCACCTGTTCGGAGAGCGCAGCGGTGCACAGGGTTAACAGCTGAGTGTTCATCGTTAGCGTTTTATCATAAAGCACAGAACTGTGAGTTGGCTGCACTCCACCAAATAATAAAGTGGCTGGTCCCTGGGATTTGAATCACTGTCATTTTAGCTCAAAGCCTTTTTTTTATTCCCCAGTCTGTGGAAAGGAATGAAAGATTGGAAACACTATTGGAGAAGAATCTGTATTTATCAAGCAGCTTGACATTTCTTTTTAAAAAAACACTTTTAAGAATAACTTGTACATAATTATTCTCCCGGAGGCATTTTTGTACTTTAGCTCCTTCTACATACTGATGAGCTGAGACACAGACACTGTGAGACCTCTGACGGTCCTGGTGGGATCTGCTACCTAGATATTAGTAGTGAGCTGAAGGCATCGTGGGTGTTGGCGTTTCTGAGATACTGGGACTGAGGTGCACCCACTTCACCCACGCCTATCACTCATATCTCAGACTTTATGCAGCTTTTGTTATGATAGTTGCTTCATTTGTGATTCATCATCATGTTTTGGCTTATCAGTGGAAAGTCAGGCTGTGGTGCTGTCACTCCTATTTTAGTTCAATACATATTCTGTGCCAGTAAACAGACTCCATATGAGAAATATAGAATCCACTTAACCATTCATTTCCCATCAGCCTCTTCTCTCAATAACAATAAACAGATCTGGAGTTTTTACAATGTGTGATGTTACAAGGACCCACAGGGATTATTACAGAGCACAGTTAAACACTGGTCTCATAAATTATTCACACTACACCTTCTCCCACATCAAGCAATAGGAGAGGTCATAGGTCACACAGTAGGAAAATCGCACTCCAGAAGAGACAAAGACTCAATGTGTTGAGCTTCACTATGTAGCACCAGAGAGGAAAAACCTCAGGGAAGCAGTAAGAAAAACTGATTATGTGGATGTGACTTAGTGAAACGTTAGGTGCATGTGGGGCCGAATGTTTCACTAAGTCACATACACATCAGTGGAACGGGTTAATACAGCCATAAAGCTCGACTTTTCCATCAGCAATCAGCTAAAGCCATTGATTAGCTGACTTAAGAGCACAAATGAAAGAAAATATGACTGCATTACATTTGTTGTGAAGAACATTTCAGAGAACACATGCAGACATAGAGTCTTTGTAACCATAGTAACACCCTCGCACATCTGCCTACAAGTGCAGTTTGAGAGGAGCCGCTGACTCCTTTGTGAAGCAGGGGAATAAATTACAATGTAACAGATTGTGGGTATTTCTCACTTTCTCCCCGATGGTCTGAATAACTTGCTGCTGCTGTTGTGTCTTGTCGTGCCTGTGTGTTCTCTGTGTCCTCTATTTGTGCAGTTTTTCATGCTCTGCTGCATCCATATCTATATACACCTGAGAAACAATCTGTATGAAGATGACAAACCTGTCGTGGGCGGACCTCGAGGAAAAAAAAGAGAAAATTAAACTGTCCTGTGAGGCCCCCTGATTGGTCAGAGGCCCCTGGGGGCTGGAGCACTGCTAACTCGTCCTGTGCCACTGAAATATCCACATCACCTTCTCCTACTGTTTACACTGCCACTTTATTAACTTTACTCACGCAGGAAAACTTTTCATACTCACCTTTGAAATGCTTCAACTGCAGTTTTTTTCTACAGAAGGCAGCAAAATTCATCAGATTTTAACATTTATTCGTAATGTAAACTATTTTAAGCCACCCTTGATAACAGGAGAGCGGTCACACTGTCGTAACCTGAACCCATAGATCAGGTTTAATGCAGAATAAGAACCGAATGTTAAAGTCCCCATGTTGTCAAAATGACATGTTTTTGTGATAGGGAAGGTCACGGGGCTACATAAATACTGTTCCATGCATCAAATGGAGAAATGCACACAGAAACTATCCCTTTAAGATGAGCAGACAGTGATGTCACACAGAAGAAATCACCACCCGTCTAGACTCATCACCCCGTCTCTACTTTCATTCAGCAGGTGAGCTAACAGGCTACATATCAAAGAAACACACCTCTGAGAAAAAGAAGAAACTGAGCCTCTCCCCTGATTGGCTAAATGAGCTGTGCTTACCAGAGCTGTGGATAGAGGACATGTAAAACTATATTGAGCTGACTAAAGGCACACAAAGCCATCAATATACTAGGGATATCAAAAGTTCAAATAAAAACCCATCAAAGTGTACAACATGGGGCCTTTAGGAGAAGGTTTTTGTTTTATTACATCTTAAAGTCTTTTTTTTTTTAAATAACAGTCAAAATCTGGATTGAGAGTCTCATTTCTTTTACAGCAGGAAAAAAATAGCAGAGAATATAACAGCATCACAGCTGAAAGGTTTAAAGGAAACTCTCAACATCTTCCTCTAACAGAGAAGCTGCTGGTTCGATGATTTTTAACAGTAAAACCATTAAAAACACATCCAGGCAACACTGGACATGACTGGAGTTGGGGCTCAGAGGTGTAAGGTCACAGTAGTAGCATTAACGTATTATAAAGGAAAGGACACACAGCTATAGCTAACAATATCTTTGCACTGTACATGCTGTATCACCTCGGCTCAGACGTGTCGTCACATCCCCTGAAGCACTGACAGGCCACATTCTCAAGGTCAACGAAATCTATAAAATGCCTAAAACGCAGTGCCACATGTAGGTGAGTGAGTGAGAGAGGGAGGGGCTGACTTGAGACTGATTAATGCAGGTCAGGTGTTGTGTGTCTGAAGTGACTGAGTGGATGCAGGGCGGGGACGGCAGGGTCTCACCTTGAGGTCTGAAACATCTTTGTAGCACTTCTCAGAGCGCGTGTGATCGGACAGCTGGACGTTCCAGAAGCACGGCAGCTGGTGAACCAGGAAAGGGTTCTGTTTGATCACAGCGTTGAAGATGTCCTGCACACACACAGACACACAGAACACACACCGAGCGTTATGATTTGCCTTATGTTTCATCATCTGCAGCACACTGCACAATTTAATGTGAACCTGCTACCAGTTTATTTGATGTCTGCTTGAAGCCATATTTAATCTTACCCTGCTGTTTGCATGGAACTGTGACTAAAGACCAATCTAAACAGCACAGTAAAATAATGTGTCTGTTACAGTATGTCTAACATACTGTAACCTTCACACTTCATGTTTAAAATGATTTGTATTGTATTTTTGTATGTGCATGACTTGGATGCAACAAGCACAAGGTGACACATTTTCCCGACTACAGAGAATGATTATTACATTTTTTTTAGTTGGGTAGTTAATGGCATTAATGGAGAGAGACTGAACCTGGAATATCTCTAGTCACGCTTTGAAATTGATTTACCTGCTCCACCTGTTGCACTTCTATTAATAATTCATAAACTTACAAAGTCTCTGAAGAGTCAATAATGTCATATGGTGCGATCAGCTGTGGGTAAAAAAAAACAAAAAAAAACTGATTTATGGACTAAACTCATCCACAACCCACTGGGAATTAGATAAGAAGCGAATATAGACTACACTAACATGGTATTTATAACACTTAAGTCATACTGGATGAGATCAGATGCTGCAGAAGAAGTTCATGTATTAATGTTGGTCAATCCTCCTCTGTCCACTGAAGGACAACACTGTTATCTGATGTTATAACTCCTCTTCTCCATCTAAACCCAGACAATGAACAGGTGAGACTCTATGCTAATGTGATGAGATCAGGAACAACAGGGAGAGATCTTAATGGTAACCTGATTTACTGAGGACTATTGTTCTGCTACTGCATTCACTCGGAGCAGAGCGACGAGGACACTGTGTGCCTGAACAAGTAAGCAGTGTCTCTTCTCAACTGATTGAATGATTGGAGAGAATAACACCTATTACCATGGTGACTACAGTATTTCATTTGTAGTAAGTTTATTAGCAGTTACTTGATGTGCAGGCTCTTGCCCTTTATGCCCGTTAAGTGGTTGAACCATGAATGAACCCAAACACAGCAACAACTGAAGCCTGCAGACGCTTAGAGGGTGTACAAACTAAAAATACAGGAGAAAAACCAAACAAACAAAAATCTAATGACTAAAACTACTGTGCTACAATACATGGTGAGTACACTGAAACAAAATCAGGCCATGGTTTCATTGTCCCTGCTCCTGTACTGTACAGCATACTGTACTGATATAGTCTCCAAAGCCAGCCTCTAATCATATCTGTGTGAAGTGAGAAAATAAGTCTACATGTTTGTCAGGCCTTAATGAAACTAATGTTGCAGCCTCAGAGAAGAAGTGTTTGTAGATTCAGATCCCTGTTTATCCAGAATAAAACACTTTTGACTGTTGACCACCGTCCTTGAGTTCAAGTGAACGTTAGTGCCATTGCTGAAGAATTGACCTCAAGGTGTTATGGAGATGTTGTGGAGATTCACAAGGCCATGGTCATCATACCTTTAACCTTTGTGCCCCAAAAATCTGATCAGTTCATCATTTAGACTTGAGTCAAATTTGAAGAACTTCCACTGAGGCGTTACTGAGACCATGTCCAGGAGAATGGGACAGAAGTGCGACCTGGAAATAATACTCCTCTGGCTCTGGCTGTGGCCGGTGCAGAGGTGTAATAATTCCGGTTCGTTAAGCAACAACATGGGTTTTACTTTTGTGTTTCATGCACTTACTGAGGATCCTGTGGGGACCTATAACTCTTCGGAGCTATAGCCATCACAAACCGAAGGTCAAATCATTTTGTCGAGTCGACAACAAAGAGTCCATTTGGTACTTTTTGTACATTTTGGGATCAGTCTTCAGTAGAAGCTAAACTGTGTATTTCTAGTGGTTTGACTGCACAGTGGGAGCCTGCACTGTGAGGCTGAAGAGGCTATTAAAACACCTTTTGCTAGATGAATAATTTCATCATCTCCACTGGCAGCAGAGGAGGGAAGAATTATCGCCCCATTGATGGCTTCACCTTAGATAAAAATACTCCTCAAACCGTTCTCTCCACATTTTATTGCCGTGGAGTTTTAACACTGCTGACTCTTGCTCTGTCTTGTTAGTGTTTTTGTGTCTCCAGATGTTCAGGCTCTAATTCTTAATTTATGTGTAATCACATAAAGCCGAATTGCTTTGAGGAAATGTACTTGGCTTGCCTTACAGAGGCTTTTTTTTTTTTTTTTTTTTGACTTTGAGATCTTCGAGGGTTTGGAAGACAAGAGTTTCACTGACAGACTCCAGCTTCCTAATGGGAGACATAAAAACCCTATAGCCACATAATGAATGCTGTGATAAAGAGGGCTGACAGTCCACTGGAAGAGCTCATACAGCAGAAGGCAGATGGAAAGCCGAAACGATTTCCGAAGCCCCGCTCATTTTCCAAACGGCATACCTTGCGGGACATTACTTAATGAAGGTTTAATTAAAATCTCATAAACGTACCTCTCATCTAGATGAGCTCCGAATAGCTCCAAGATAATAGAGTGACCCTTTGCCAAGGTCTTAGCGTGTGCCCTTACTATGTTAGGAGCACGGCATGGGGTAAGATAACAGCTACTCATGGCTTCCAGGAGAGATGTACGCAAAGATGCAGAAGATACACCCTATTCAGATTTTCGATTGAATTAGAGTTGCTGGAAGACATCGAGGGGACATAGAAAGTGCACTTCCACAGACACCAGCCAGCTGAACGGTATTTCCGTTCAGTTGCATTATTCCTTCTGTGTTTTGGGGCCTGAACCAGGATTTCAATGGAAAAATGAGGAAAGAGGAGGGCTGTGGGCGGAGCTGGGACTTTGCGCACGCCAGATTGTGGCAGGTATAGTGTCACTCAAAGTGGCACGCCCTCAATTATAGAGAACTTGTCACGTCAGTGAAATCTGAATCAAAATTCAACCCATGAGCAGTTCTCCTGATGCAGGAAATGATTCAGTTGCCCATAAAGTTGGACTAAAATATATATTTTTTTACCTCTTCTCATGAAATCATTGTGACAATGTGTTCGATTCTTGATAGATAAAATGTATATCTTCTCAAAATGTCACTGATCAGTCTCTTTCAAACAAATTTAACCTTTGCAAAATGTGTTTTCAGGCTTCAAACAAAATGGGGGGTATTGAACAATAGAACTGAGGACATTGTTTCAATTTTTCAACCTTGGTCACGTTTACAGGGGATTTCATACATAAGAATGTCCAATATTACTCTTTCAAATGTCTCTCAGTCACTTATATTGAGGATGTGTCTGAAAACAAAGTTATTCCTGTAACTTAATGGGCAATGGTGTATACACAGTACAGACTGAAACTACTAGAACCCTATGGGGAATGACTCACTTCTGGAATCAGGATCAAGTGGCCATTGGAGGAGGTGCAATCTTTAACACTTCTGTGTTGGCTTCATTTTTCAGCTCCAGAGGTCGCATCTTATTTGTGACTAAGATAATATGAATATCTTTGAGAAAAAGAGTGTCTGTGCACCATCATCCCCGTGCCACAAATACAGACGATCCCAGTTTAACCGTCTCTGTAGTCAAACACGCCTCTGTATCGAGTGCAGGTGTTTCTGTGATTTGCCCATGAGCAAATTTCTCCAAAAAAGGTGATGGATCCACACGTCTGAGGTGTGAGCACGAGTGAGGGAGTGTGTTACCTGGTCTGCCAAGGAGGTGGACAGCATGCTCATTAGCTCCCTCTCTGCAGTCAACCTCCACATCTGCTCCCATCTGAGCTTCCGCAGCCGATCCAGGAGAAGCAGAATCACCCCTGGAAACACACACGCGCACACACGCACGCACGCACGCCCACACACATGCACACACACGTTCAGACAGAGATACGGTAGCTTAAGAAACAGAGAGATTAGTATCTTGCTGCCTGGTAAAGGTGATAAAGTCCCATCATGAGGCTCTGAATCACAGCCTTGTGTTTTCTGAGATAAAGCTGTAGACTTTAAGCTCGGAGACCGACTGCCAAAACATGTTAAAAATCCTCTTGGAAACACAAATTATTCTTAGAAGCTCATGTGCTTCTTTTATCTGCTAGGTTTTTCCCCCACAAAAAAACGGAAAAATCACAAACAAGAACTTTTTCTCCTCACTTCCCTGGGTAATAAAAACGGAAAAAACTGTTCCCGGTTGCTACAAATAAAACCAGGCAGGCAATGCTCAGAGAGGAGAGACGTGGTGAATCATTTTTCCTTTTTTTTTGGACTGAAACAAACGCACCATCTTTCACACCCTGCTGTGCCCCATCTGTTGCCACAGCCATCGCCACAATGTCGACCAACCGTGGCTGAAATGGAGTTTTTTTTTTTTTTTGTTCCTGTCAAGTTGCTCTTCTGTGTAAATGCTACATATGCCTTTGTGTTCATGAGATATGCTGCTCGGTCACACTGATGGGAAGTTTACGAGCAGAACGCTGAACCTTTACAACGCAGACGTGTTCAAGTCACCCCCCCCGCCTACCCCACTGCCGTCGAAGAAATGTGTCTGCTGTGTGAAATTTCACAGAGCTGCTGCTGTGGGCCATCCAGGTTGTTTTGGGTTATACTCAATAGAAAGATTATCCTCCCGCTCCAAACAGCACAGAGAGAGCCATCTGCCTCCTGAAGGAAAAGAGCTGCAGGAACTGATGGAAGGAAAAAAAATATATATCTATAGGCAGGGGGGGGGGATAATAACAAGGTGTAATGGGAATCCAATCAATTCCACTATCAGCCGCTCTGAGGTTCTGTGAAATTATAGCCCACACCTTTTTGAAAATGTTTTTCCATACGGCTCTAACAGGCCCGCTGGATGCCTGCATATTTCATCAATGACTGTGCAAATGCTCTCTGTTCTGTCAAGGAAAGAGACGGCCTCACTGCACCCGCTTTAACTGCGCTGTTACGCTTTAAAATATGGAGACTGAAGACGTTAGGAGCACAGAAAATAAAAATACAGGAAAATATTTGACTAAAATGACCTACTGTGGTGTAATGCACCAAATAATCACAGAGAGCTCAGTCAAAAAAACACAAACGGTTCAATTCAAGACAACATATCAATAATACACAGTGTGAGATGTGACTTGTCACAGTAAGAGCATTTGCTACTTTGCTAATTTTGCTATTTCTACGATTAAAGATATTTCAAGAAATCAATCTGGTTAAAAGAGATGGTTGAAAAATACACAGTGTATACTGTCACAGAGCAGTGACAAGCCGATGGTTTTAAGTCAAGTTATTATGTTAGAAAAATCCAACACCCTCCAAATGTCACCTTGTTAACACAGAATATGTTGTTCGGAGGCGTGGTGATGAAAGCTGATGTCTGCTAAATGTTAACTCAGTGTTATAATGTCAAATGTCAGTGTGAAATCCAGCATGTGTCCAACATCAGCTTTGTTACTACTCTAATTCTTTAATGTTACATACACGTCTGGTGTCAGCTGGGACATGCATTCAGAGTTGGATATTTCCATTGGGTTGAATTTGAAGTTGAAGTCAGTGACAAATGAAAAGGGTTATTAAATATTAATTACATGTCAGCTGTCTAATATTAGAATTTGTACAGCTGCTCTGGTGAAAAAAGACCAGATATGTGAAGATACACGCATCCATTTAAGCTGGTTGTTGCTGTTGGATAAAATCACAATGAGAACCTCTCTTCAGGTATCTGCTGCTGCCTCTCTATCATCTTGATATGTTTTGATATTTGTCCACAAACAACAACTGCAAAAATCAAGTGTTTCTATCAAACACACTGATGTTCTTTAATATCCGATCTTACCGGTGTTGAAGCCCCGGCCCAGAGCCGGCCATGGTCGATGGTTCTTCCACAGGTTCCCCAGGTACCAGTCACTCTGGTTCTCCACCAAACCCAGAACCTGCTGACCTGAACACAACAGACACAATGATTACTGTTAATTCCCATTCCTATCCATTGTACTTCATTAGTGTCCAGAGAGATTTGGCTGCTTTTATGCAAATGCTGTTAGTGTTGAGTGTTCACGCTTCAGTCTGGCTTGTGTTGCTCTGCACCAGCTGTTGATTTTCTGTTCTTTTCCTTTCGAATATATTCAAGATACTTTCAAATGCAGTCAAAACCCAGGAACAGCTGTGGACAAATCTATTGTGGTGTCCGCAATTTTATCATCACGCCATTCCTGTCAGCTGGAGAAAAAGAGGCACTCCAGAGAGGATGAACAAAATAAAAGTGACAGGATGAAATAAGCAAAACTATAATGTTACCAACAGGAGAAACAACCGGCAAACGGCACTGTAAAAAAATCCTGAATAGGAGGCGGCATCACATAGGCTTTAACACAGGATAAACCCCCCCCCCATCCCTGAGTTACAGCTAGAAGTGGTTTTGCAGAACATTATGATGTCACAGTGACCTTGTTTTATGCTCTCTTCATTATTTCATCCTATCACATGTGTTGAATGAAGTCATAATTACCATATGAATACTTGAGTTGAATAAATGCGGGGCCACAGTGACCTTGACCTTTGACCAATAAAACTCTAATCAGCTCATCCTTGAGTTTAAGTGGCTGTTTGTGCTGGATGTAATGAAACTCCACAAGAGTGAGGCGGACGTGAGGTCCACCATTATCTAATCACTTCATCTTTGAGTCCAAGTGAACGTTTGCAGCAAATTTGAAAATGTTCCCTTGAGGCCTCGCTGAGTTATTGCGTTCACAAGAACGGGACGAACCTGAAAACAAGTCCTCCGGGGCTCGACTGTCGCTGGCGTGGAAGCCGTATATCATAAGCTCCATAAAAACATTATTTGTTGCTCCTGGATTTATCTGGAGATAAGAAGATAATTGAGGCATGATCTCCGATAACTGGCTGCTCTCGGCCTTCCTTCGCTTTGATTTGCGTAAAGACAGAAATGAAGGTCGGAGCAGATCAGCGGCGGACACTTCAGGGTTAACTAGTTCAACACAGAGCCGGCAGAAACCTAATCCACTGGTACAGCAGGGTTACGTGTCTGAGTCGACGACAAACTGCGGGAGAGCACCTCGCAAATGGAATACCACTGGCATGGGAGAAGGTGCAAAATGAATTCAATACTCATATGAATTTAAGACTTGGGAGTCAGACAATAGGTATAAAAAGGAAAAGAGGCCGAATGAAACGAAGAGGAAGGATGCAGAAGATGAGGAGGATGAAACGGGAGGGGTGTACGTGGGCTTCAGGGTGACAGATTATAGAAAGTACGCTGGGCAGAGATAAAGGTCGGGTGGGGGGTGGGGGGGCTGAGGATAGGCATTAGGGAGGAGACAGGAACCTGGAGAGCAGGCATGGGTGTAGTGTTGGCAGCTTTAATGAAGGCTGTAAGGAAGATTAATGAGAGCTTATTGGAGCAGGCAGCCTTTAGAAAGGCTGCAAAACAAAGGCCCGAGATCTGCCATCAAGGTGACGACTGAGTGGGACAATTAGAGCCAAAAAACAAAAACACTGCCGCTTTCGCCAGGACGAGAGCTCGCAGGTGACGCTACGTTCGTCTGGCTCCGCCACAAAAAGTGCCAGTTGCCTTGATTTCACCGTCGGCAGTCGCCGTCAGATCCCTTCTGTTTATATTCTAGCTCACATCTTTAGGAAGGTTAATCATTCTGTTTTATTGCAATTAAGAAACAACCCTGTGTGACTAATTATAGCTAATTACATTCAGTTGTGCTGGGATACTGTGAAAAAGCACAGTGTGACTGTATCTAACTCAGCAACCATTATTCAGACTGGAGCAGTTTTAAACAGTCTACTTAACTTCATCTCAGGATTTCTTCATACAGCTTTGGTCACTCCACTTGATGAGCTGAGCTGACGTGTAGGAAGACAAAGACTGTCCGGAACCACATACTAACATCCCATTCATAAAGAGTACGTGCAGAAGTTTCTGAATAGGACTGAAAGTCAATTTCCAGATGTTCCAGGTGTTTGTGTCTCAAGAAAGAGGTGTAGCAAGTCTGATGAAGGCCACTAGGTTCAGATAAGCTGCTTTACTCAAAGGTCAAGTTACACGAAACATCCCCAATCAAGCAACATTTACATTATGTCCTACATGACTTCTGGAAACCATCTGTCTTATGGTCTCTGTTGTGGATTGAACTTATTTTGCTGCTTAAAAAAAAGAAAGAAAGAAAGAAAGAAAGATGTTCCCACTTTGAAGTCCTGGATATCAATTTGTTTCGCTGCTTAACCAGGCTTTACAATCGATCTGAAAGGAAAGTGATTAGTTCAAGCTCAGCCTTTCCACTCGGGCATCGACACATTATTGCTTTAAGTGAAGATCCAGCAGACACAGAGCGGCATCATCACTCATCTGGAGTTTGCGTCCAATATTCACTCTGCTTCGTCGTCTCCTCCAAACTTTTGAGAAAAAAAAAATGGCTACTGAAGCTTCTAAATGCTCCGCTATCTTGTCTCCAGCTGTGTCCGTCTGCCTTTTAGTGCTGAGCAGGTAGTGAACCGTGGCTTTTCAGGGCTTTTTCAGAGCCGCCTGCTGCTCCTGGAAATAAAGCTGATGAGTGCAGACTTTGCACCGAAACAATGAGCCTAAAATGCTCCATAGAGCTGAAGTGCAACTGATGATGAACCGTCCTCGAGACATTATAAAAATAAGATCTCAATGATTGTCATCTTAGTATGTGCAGGGTTTGAAAAGTTGGTTGGATTTTCTGCCTGTGTGTTAAACTGGTTCAATAAATCACAGGGAGAAGGTTTTATGTCAAATCCTGGATTTGTCTAAGAAACATGACATCATCAGCCTCGGTCCATATTTGTTCTTATCGTAGATGCTGCTACCTCAGAGGTGTCATCAGACAGCACAATGTACGTTTCCATAGTTACACTGATGACACACAACTGTACATTTCTGCTGAACCAGCTACAAACTCCATTACTACCTGAACAATAGGTTCTTCAAGTTAAATGTTGACAAAACTTAAATCCTACTGTGACTGTGGACAAAGACAAAGAAAAAAACTGGGGAAACTGACTAACATCTACAAGGTGGCAAAAATATAGCGTCATAGTCATCGAATGCAGATTTATTGAAGTTCCCAGCAACAGCTGAGGAAAACTCTGCTGTGTTTTTAGTGTTTTTGACATGTTTTAGTGTTAATGTTATGTCTTCATGTGACGTTAAAGTACTTTGTGCTGCATTTCTTCATCATTATCAAGTCAACGTGTTGCTTTTTTGAAATGGCCACAAAGCGTTTCTACATTTACCCTGACAGGTCTAAGAGAAGATCTGTGAATAAACCCAGACATTCACAGTGACAAAAACTAACATCAAACTGACTGCAAAGCCTGAACCATCCACTTTCTCAAACAGAGCCGTATAGTCAGTTTCCAAGTCAAAGAACCATGACGGCCAGGAAAAGGAAAAGTAAATCAATACAGCTCCTCTCTGTTTCAACAAAAAGGAAATGTTCTGCTCTAGAATAATATCTCTAGAAAGCATTCAGTCATCACAAATTGAATCATCTGGATCATCATTTATGATTTAAAGATTAATCTACATTATTGCTGTTTAATTCCTATTGATTTAGTCATTTACCGAACTATCTGGCCTCTGAATCCCTGAAGGACGAAAGCCAAGACATGCACTTTAGCGGCTGCGGTCTGGGAAGAATGCATTACAGCGTTGGACATAATAGCATGTATCCATGTCCCACTCAGTAAAATCCTCATACAGCAAACCTGAGGCCACCCACAGTCTATTTCTCAGCGTGCGGGCGGCTGATGGGGGAGTTCTTAAATTAGCTGTGGAGAGGTACCAGGAGATCAGTGGGAATTTTTAACTGCTGAGTCAAGTAAAGATGAATGCCAGGGTCAGCAGGTCCAACATCCACTCTTCACTCCACCGTCCAATCCGCCTACTGCAACTGACACGGAGCGTTATTCAAGAACGTTATCATGTGGTATGTTTAACATTTGACGGTAACTGAGAAAATCAACCCGAGCGATTATGTAACACCAACATTGCTCGTGGTTCACACTGGGGCCTGATGAGTGGAAGTGTAATCTGATAATATGGTTTTATGTTGGTGTTTTCCAAATTCCTGATTCTGTGTTTGCAATGCAAAACAAAGCACGGGTAAAGGGAACAGTTCATGTCATTTGCATGTTGTAAGTGAGTAGTTTGGTCTATTGGTGAGGAAGAGCAGTTTGCTGTTGATTAACTTGGGGCCTGTCCACATGGATATGGGTTTAGGTTATCCACAAAGGTTTTTTATTGTTTCGGTGAATGGCCCCATGGAAATGGGGCAGTGGGAGGCTGAAAATGGTATTTTCTGGAAAAGGGTCCCAGAGTGGGTAAATCTCAAAAACAGCACCCCAGCGTTTTTGTCTAGACAACCAAATTGGATCTTTTGTGAAACAATGATGTCATAGCGCCACCTCTCTGACCTGCAACCTGAGCCACACCTCTAGATGTAACGTACAGTAACAACAACAATGGCAACAGTCAACGTTCTCGTGTTTAGTCGACTCATGATGTTCGGGGTTTGTATACAGCGAGCAAACTTTATGTGCATGCTCCACGTCTGGCGTATTTGTGTGGCAGCTTTACAGCACCATGCACAGGCCTGGCATATGTACGACAGCTCTTTGCTGTTTTCAGTGGTTCCATGTGTACACAGACATTTCTAGAAACAGTGCTGTGTTTGCCTTAAACTTTTTAATAACGAAAAAGTAAAAAAAATCATTTTGGGAAACCTCTGTTTCCATGTGGCTATGGCCTTATGTTACTTTACATAGCATGACAGTCTGTGCATACTATGTTGATATACTATACTAATACTAGAATGTTGTACAAACAACATTCAAGACCTAGATAAACTGTCTTTTTATGAAATTAGACATTCTATTTGAGCACAAGTGCATAACTGTGTTGCACTGTTTGTTGCCTTAAATTTGGTACTACATTGAATTTCTTCAAGCCAGTTCACAGAAGTGCATCTTCCTGTCAGCTGAGAGTTTTTAGGAAGCCCAGGATCACCTACAAGAGTTCCTGCTGGCAACTGTAACAGTTTGCTTCCACAGAGGAAAGAATTTCCTGGGGACTGAAAACAAACCAGAAAGATCCACCGACATGTTTCCTGCTGCACCAGGCATCATCAGACCCTTATGTTTTACTGCTCCAGTTAAATGTCCAGCCTTGTCTCCAGATGAGAACATCGATACCAGACAATTCAGCAAAACCCCAGACTCCATGTCCAATGACACAGTTGTTCAAAGTCCAAAACCAATGTTTTTCTTCATCATTACCTCTTCCTATACACTGCAATACCAAAAAGGAAACACTGCTGCAAGTGCACTGGCACTGAACATTACCAGTAGATCTATCTCTAGCACTAAAGTGCAGATTAGGGATGCTGGGCTGAAGTAAATGCAGATTTATTTCCTATGAATGCAATTTGTACTATGTTGTAAGTGGGCAAATAGGACAGCCGGGGTTGGCTGGAGTGTCAGGTGTGATTGGCCAGTGTAATTAAAAGCCTGAGGCCTTATAGTGAGCAAAAGGGAGAGAATACAATGAGACAGATACACCTTGTTTTTGCAATTCGAGGTACAAACTCAGCTGGGAAAAGTGAGGAAAGTGAAAACCAATGACATCTGTCAACCCCTGCACCAACCCCCACCCCCCTTCATGCTCTTCACAGCAGGTTAAGTCACAGCCAGTGACTACTGTGGTTTGTCTCCCATAAGGCATTTTTCTGGCCTTGGGAGGACAAATGTGAAACACAAACATTAGTGTCCCCATTTGCATACCAAGCCCAGGGTTGAGTAACTCTTTATTACATATATCAACAAAAGGCAATTAAATCTGTGGTCAACAATAGCTCACTGTAATGGTTATGCTCTTATACACGAATAAAGTGCTGCACTTTAACTGTTCAATGGAGAACAGTGAAGGGCTCTCACCCCTGTGCTGCAGTGTGTAGCCACTTATGCAGCTGACTGTTATACGAGGTTTTATGTAATGGTAAAGTGTATGGGAGGGAGCTCCACTGACAACTGAATGGTTGTTACAAGAATCATGTGATATTTAATAATATTTTCTCTTTTACAAAAGGGAATAAAAAACTTTGAGAATATCAAGGATTTGTCTTTAGCTTCTAACTTTGTAGTGAAAAAAAGGAGACCTGATTACCTAATAGTTATTGTAGAGACGGGAGACGGGCAGAGAGAGAAAGGAGTTGGACATGTAATAAAAGGTGGACTCAAACCAGTTACATCACTCATCATATGCTGTAGTAGCAAAGGTTTGGACAGATTCTTCCACTGACTTGAATGTGACTGGCACTGTATGGACCACCATAAGTCTGAAAACTGGTGTTAACTGCATATTAATAGGTGGATGTTCATTAGATAAATGTGTCTTATACATATGAAATAATATTTATGATAAATAAAACATCTTTAAGATGCTAATTTTCAAGAAATTCAGTTCAAGCAGCAGATGTTTACTGTGGCAGAAAAACAAACGTGTGATTTAATTTCATTTCAGTCCCTGAACACAACACCATCTGAGTTCCAAATATACCCCCATGTCACCTAATAACAGCAACAACAGACATTTTGACTTGTCACAGTGGGAAAGGCACAGGTGTTACTAAATGTGTCAACAGTGCTGCTCTGCTCTGAGTGTTCATCATGACAAGGTGACTATGGTCGATGAAAGCAGCTAAATCAAAGTCCCCTTTTCATCTTGTGATTTAATTACACCTGTCCTTTTTTACAGCCATGCAACATGTCAAAGTGTCAAAAATAACCACGAGGTTTCATGAACACACCACAGTTTGTGTGTTCCATTTACTGCTCTCTCCTCCCAGAGACATCACACAAATCCACACGGCTCAGAAGAAGCAACAGGTGAAATGAGGGGGCTAGTTAGCGAGCTGAGATGACAGAGCAAGACGCCGTCTCCGTCCCAGAGTCCTTGAACGTCAAGTGATCAGCTAAAAGGCATTTCTGTCACATGCGGGTTGAACTGCTGAATGTGAGTGAAATGATGTCTCATGCTCTTAGAAAGGCAATACACTTAAGCGTTCCTAATTCAAGGACAGGTAGTAGGGAGGTTACACCGCCAAAGCAGCTTCTGCCATAAGTTCTGTTGATTACAGGTGGCGTGTGTGTGTGTGTGTGTGTGTGTGTGTGTGTTGAGGGAAAGCATGATGTCATAATGCAGTACAGGGCGCTGTCATGACATCCAACTTGTGTTACTGGCGTGGATGCCACTTTGCATATGAACTGAAAACGTGATTGAAATGAGATAAAATCACAATGTTCATGCTTTGGAAACTCCCCCCTGAAGATTTAGGTCATTTTCACAGAATAAAATCTCAATGGGTATATGACTCACCTTTTAATATCCACAAAATAGAAGGATTAAGATTCATGTCTCCATGAACTTTCATTCTAATTAATGTGCAGCTGAGGAGAACATTTTCATAATTCAACACTTTTTTAGACTCTGGAGACAATCTACAGAACTAACTCATCTGCAAAGTCTTCCATCATCAATCACTTGCATAATATGTAACTTCCCTGCATCCCTGCCCCTTGTTCCTCTCTCCTGTCTTTGACCATCATGTGTTGTTAGGTGTATAAAGCCACCGGTGACCAGGGGCCTGACACGCTGGCTGGGTAAACATGCTGTGTACCATTCAAAGTGGTTCCATACAGATCTGTATTGAAAGCAGGTCTTGGAAAGAGATATTGCTACACAGGTGGAACTTTCCAGTGTCAACAGTCTTCGGTGGCTGTGACCTCCATTTCCAGAGAATTGCCCAGTGATTGGTTCATGGTTAATCTACCTTGTCTGTCTGAGCGGAGAGAAAATGAGAGTGAGGGAAAGATGTGCCTGTAGCTGCGATGAGGGTACTTACAACTCTCTGTTTCAATTACCTGCACTACCCAGAGACTGGCCTGAGAACAGTTTTTAGTACTTTCTAGCAAATATATACCACAACCTTGGATTTTGATACCAGTTTCCATTATTTGAAAATGAAACCTTTTTGTTTTAATTCTGCAGAGGGTGCAGTGGTTATTACACCACGGGATTTGAACAATACTATTGACAATTTTGTGTTTTTCAGAGCGTTTCCAACTATGGAGCTCAAAGTGGGAAAGCTAATGAATTTACTCTTCAGTTTGTGCTGTGGGAAAGCACAGAAATAATCCAAATTAAAAGAAAGGGAGCTGGGGGCATGAATATTACCTGCAAATTTCATTGGACTGTGACCTTTATATACTTAAGATGAGATTCATAAGTCCCTCATTTGTCTTAAAGGTGGCAGTAAAGGAGCGCTTATGGGAAGGGATCATCTGCTGGAGTGCATATCCTCTATACAGATGTATATGTGCAGAGTTGTGCAGAATGGGTCAGTATGTGCACATGTACTGAAAATCTGAAAATATACACTCAAAAAATGGATGGAAATGGTCATTAGTGAGTGAAGGAAGGAGGGAAAACTAGAGAAACCCTCAGCTATACATTTGAAATGCCTGTCAAATATATTTTTACCGCCTTTACTGTCTGGTAAATCATTTTTTCATGCCTCTAACCTGAGGCTGAAACACTCCTGCTGCATAAAAATACCATTGTTCCAACATCTACCCACCACCAGACTGAGGTAACTTCTCGTTGCTGGGCAGTAAGAAGAACAGGGCTTATAATATCCAAACCAAACAAAACTCAAGAAGAGGCCAATTGTAAAATCTTGACCCTACACAACTGTCTATGGGAAAAAACTGATTTCAGCAAATTAAGCCCTTGTTCGAAATTGTGTTTCAGCAAAGTGAAATATTAAGGAGTAATTCATCAGTTTTGTCAGATCCCAACATAAAAGCAAAACCGAATGAACTGGCTTTTGGCTCTCGCTTTGATGTAAGACACCTCTCTCAATTCAAGTCTGGATATTGTTTTCTAGTCTTTTTGTCGTTCAACTTTCAAAGTTTCCATTTCAGAAAGTTAGATAGTATCTATAATAATGTGTCACTGGAGCTTTGACACTGCTGATTATCTAAGACAATGATATCATGGAGCTCACTTAAAACCAGTGGCACTGACGTCTCATTCAGCGAGGAACAGCACTGTATCTAACTGACCTCCCTTGAATGAGTTCTGCCACCAGGGAAAGACAAAGTGCGAGGGAAAGGCCTCCGCTCTGCAGCAGCGTTGGTCCTGAGGCTGAAGGATGCTCGATGGGTTACAATCCCGGTGTTGGTTTACGGGGCTTGTTCCAGTTCACCAGCTTTGTGGAAAGACTTCATCACACCAGTGAGGGGCAATTATTGCTTATGTCAATCAAAATGATATCAAGGCAAGTCCCTGTTAACTGATAAGGTTCAGTTTCCCTGCTATATGTCTG
Organism: Caranx ignobilis; assembly: GCA_021432705.1. Taxonomy (NCBI): domain Eukaryota; kingdom Metazoa; phylum Chordata; class Actinopteri; order Carangiformes; family Carangidae; genus Caranx; species Caranx ignobilis. The sequence goes on along the minus strand of MU269990.1, from coordinate 78,088,856 downwards.
TTTCTCCTCTCTCCGCCTCCATCTCTGTTGGGCTTCATATCGACTACGAAAATTGGAAGTAAATGGTAGATAAAGATAAAACAAAGATAGTAAAGGCTGCATGGCCGCTGGTAAATTGGATTCAAGGCGTCATCAGCTCCTAAAGAATTACATTCAACTGTAGAATGGTCCCTAAAGGTTAGAGGAACAGAGGTGGCTGGCAGCCTTTTGTTTAACTGAGTCTTGGTGATGAGAAAATAACTAAGCAAGAAGGACCTTGATCATGATCAAGAACCCAACGCTGACTCTACTGGAGCTTCACATGTCCTCTGACATGGTCCACCTGAGGCCTCCGCTGTAGATGGTAGCCCATGTCTCGGTTGACATCCACCTTACATTAGTTTTCTTTTACTCCCCACAAAAGCACCTCCACAGCACACATGCCACTCATCCAGAGTTGTGTTATGTTTGTGTATGGGATGACTGCCACGTTGAGAAGCGCCTCTCCTGGGGTATACAAACCTGCACTGATGGTGCCAACTATAAATACCATCTCTCCTACACCTTTGCACTTAGAAATCCCTGTATCAGCACAGACCAACCTTGATGCTTCTCCGTCCTTTCTATGCCATCACTGTGGTACTCCTTGCCAGGTTCACACTAAACATATTAGACCCCATCGGATCCAAACACATTCATTCTAAATTCATTTGACCAAAGTCTGTGCTGCCAACATTCAATGAGTCTTGATGTTTAATCTTGCAGCTCTGTGATCAGTGGTTCGCCCCTCAATACCATATCACAGAAAATGACTCCATATAATGTCCTCCACACTGTCTGAGAATTGAAATGTGCATGCCTGGTGTTATAGTATATCTCTCCCTACACCACTGCTGCAGCTCCAGTTCAGCTTATATTCAGAAGCCTGGTCATGTTGTCATAGCGTCTCACATGTTTATGAAGTCTCACAGTCTGGTTTCTTCACCTATTTTACAACCCTGTTTATGCAATTAGCCTTCAAACCGCAGGTACACTCGATTTGACTGCACCGAGGCAGCAATTAGCCCCCTCCATTTTCAAAGCAGTCTGTCTACCTTGTTTGTTTTTAATCATAAATTACATCAAATATCTTACACTTCAACTTGAAAACAACACAAATATGAATATGAAATAAAATATGAAAATGCTCCCATGGATATTAGTTAGTGTATGCATTAGCATGTGCATCACAGTAAAGGAAAACACAAAGGGACACATACATCATGCATACACTCAGCCGCCTGCATATGCGTAATGAATTCTATTCATGAGTCTAGTTTGGTCCCAACACTTTCTTCCTCCCGACATAAATCCGTCCGTACACTTGGACCTCTGCATCGAGGACGGCGTTTACTATGCATAGAATTTATTTAGGCATCGCCCGTGAAATCATCCGCCCCCCGCACGAAATGTTTCGTGGTTATTTCTTTGTTTGTTTCGAAAAGGCAAAGCGACGTGCAGCTGATAGCAGGAGACTGAATTTATAGCCCCTGTTTATTTTCTCCTGCACCGGACAAGCAGTTTTATCCTGCATCACTGTGGAGTTTGGCTAGTTGTCGTGGAGATAGTTGTGATGTCTCATTTGACTTCAGTGTGGGACTACACACCACTATTACAGAGCGTGACAACATTTTGGATAGGGTTCCTCCAGAGATAAAGAGTAAGATCCTTGTTTATCCAAAAATACGGGCAGTATGGAGATGGGACTTGCTGCTCTATCGCTGCTTCCATCAGTAAGTTTGTGTTATCAACTTGTTCTTTTACTTAAGGATCTCATCACTTCTCCCACCACTTAAAAAGAAACAACACAAACTAATTATACGGACAAACATGGGAAAATAATGCTCAAAAGTTTTCCTAAAAGAGAGCACTCAGAGACAAAGTGCTGCTGGATTATCTACAAAGTCCTGTGTTTATTCACAACACTATGAACTCCTTCACACAGATATTATCCGTGTGAAACTTTATCCAATTGGTACTTTTCACCGTGTCCAGAGTACAAACACACACCCTAAGAAAGAATTCTTGGAGAGAGATCAGAGACAAACTCAAAGAGACAAACTCAAAAGCAGGCTCGGGCAGCAGGTGATTCACTCCACCTCCCAGTGTGGCCGTTTGGCACAGGTAGACACACTTTTACCTTTAGATGTGATCAAACGGAACATGACCTAGTTTGTGTGAAGAATACCAAGGCCCTTAACCCCGAACACTTCCTGTGGAGCTGGTCAGTGGCAAAGAGATAAAACAGATTGTATAGACTTGCACAGTAGAGTACACACTGCAGGTGCTAATGTGTGACACAGTGAGGATGTTCTTAAAAGAAAAAAGAGCATCACTCCCATCAGAACTACCGTTTAAAAGCTCTCACTGTGACTCATATTAGTGCTGACTGGGCTATAGTTGAGGTATTGTTAGGTTTAGGCACAAAACTACTTAGGAAGGTTCGATTTATTCAGTTCAAATAAAAACACGTAAATATAGAGGACTCTTTTTTGTTGTATATGAATACAGGACAGTGTCAAGAATATAAAACCATGTTAATGAGACATTTTGAGCCTTAAGATTGAAAAAAATATATACTGAAGTATTAGGGTTAGGGTTAGGGGGTTAGGTAGTGCAAGTATAAAATATATCAATATATTCTTATAGACTGTTGCTATGTAGTTTTCATACTAAAGAAATCAGTACGGACATGATGATTTGGGGAGTTATGGAGATATGAGGTCTGCGATTTCTAAGTCTATTTACAGATATGTGTTTGTAATGGACATTGCAGAAAATAAAGTCTCATTGAATCAAAACACAAGTGTATTGTGTGTTCAAATTCAGCAGAGGGTACGTCCTCATTATGCTGCTTAAATTTGTAGATGCATGTTTTTCTCTCTCTGTTTCAGTGCTGAAACAAAACATTTAGTGTGAACAATTAAGAAACAATCAAATAACAATTTCGTAAAAACTCTGTTTGTCTCAACACCGAGAGCATAATATGTAAATAAGATCAGCTAAATTGTGATTTGAAAGGCAGCATCCTAGAAAAGACACATTTTAAAATCAGTAGACTAAAGGTTGAGTTCAGACGTAGGTTTTGATGTTGTTGTTTTTTTGATGAACAGCCAAATTACAATAACTACATTTGTTAATACATATCAAAATGTTTCCTAAAACTCATGCTGCATAGTGTTATTATAGGTGAACCTCAATGCAAGTGAACACTTCCTAGATGCATGGCAAGCACTGCCCACTGTGCCTGTAAATGGTTTCGGAGAAAAGCGCCTGGTGGAGAGAAATCGACAAGGGCTCTATACAAAGCTCCAGAGAGATGTTTAAGAATAGATGAGTTCAAATGCATTACAACAGTGCGTTCAATCTCCTCCCCACCTTAACACCTGACCTCAACCTGCCTGCCCTCTCCCCCGATGGTACACACCTTCACAGGCCTTAAATTTGTCAAAGTGGCAAGGGTCATGGATGTACTCCCCGCAGGCTGTAGTGTATGGGAATGAGGCCAAAATGAAATATGAGGTCTTGAGCAGAGCCTTAATTTCCCTGGGGCTCTACACCTAACCTCAGAATATGTACCGATTAGAATTTGGAGGGTTAATTTGCAGCAGCAGTCACTTCTGACAGTGGATGGATGAATGGTGGATGTCACTGTTTTGAGCGGCTCTGGAGAACATACAATCTGTGCTAAGGAAAAGGAAAGAGGCACGAAGTCAGTCTTTCACCTTCCCGTGCGCTGTCAGGCTCGTATAGAGAGCACAGGAGAGAGGATGGAAGAAAAGGCCTGAAGACAAACAGGAAAAAAAATCCATAAAATAGACATAGCAATTAATTGACAATGTGACTAAACAAGCTGTGAAATATGGTCCCCATTCTGACAACAATTACACCGGATGGGACAAACATTCTCTGCAAAGTCATGTAGGGCCATATTAAGCACCTTGAGAATAAAAGCAACCAAAGCATACAGGGAAGACAGATGAAGTTCATCCTCATCTAAAACAACCCATATATATTTTCTAACAAAACCAGGCCTAACATTACAGGCATGGCTCCTTGTTTTCTGATCTGCTGCCATTTAAATATGCTGTTTGGAGCTGTTGTTGCATCTAAACTTAATAATTCCAGATCCTTTTTTTCTTGTTAGGCTCTTATTCCCTGGTTATTAAAAACCTGAATACCACCTCCCTAAATACTGTTGGAGAAGCTGCTGTTAAAGTCTGTGTACATCACCACCCTGAAAACCAGAGGGGACATTTAGACGCTAATAAAAAGACGTACACACTGCACATCCACCCTGGTCTACAATGTAATTTTCAACAGATTCATCGTACAGTAGGACCTATTGACAGCAATAACAAGCTTCACACTGGTACAAAATGGAAAACCAATTACTAAGGAATGAACTGGACTTTAGTAAAAAGGTTTTCCATCTGCAGCCACTGAGCATCAAACATGAGTGAGACTGAACAGCTTGACAGCTTCAAGTCCTGAAACCAGAATTGGTCAAATAACATGAAAGCCACAGTCTGAAGAGCTCAGCAGCAGAGGGATCAATGTGGTGTTTGCAAACAACACATGGGGTAAGGAAAGCTCTCCATAGACGCTTCCAGGACCAAAGGTCAGACCATCCTCAGAGACTCCATCACCCTGGAGACTCTCTGTTCAGATGGAGGACCAGGGGCCACACATTAAGATGCCTGAGACCACAAAATACTAGTACACACCTGACCAGACTGAACTACAGTCTATTCCCAGAAGCAATATGGACGTTCAGGCTGGTGCAACCTTCATCCACCCTCATTTACAGACACAGACACACACACACACACACAACTGTAAATAGCCTACATCTGACACTCGAGCACCTTTCTTGCTTATTTATCAAAAAAACCCTTATTTATATTTTGGTCTCACATGCTGGTAAACTATGGTGCAATTTGTGCAATATATGACATCAGTATTACACACTGTTTTTATAATCAATTGTGAATTTGTTTCTTTTTCAACCCGACTGCAGAACCACATAAGAAATCCAGTGTGCACATACCTGATGCCTGTGTAGATGGCAATAAAGTTGGCATGTTTCAAACTCCTGTACGTATTGTGTTCCTTACTGGCACCTTGTCAAAACTTAAGTGAGTAGAATTAGTATGTGAGGGAAAACTGCAAGAAAAGAAAAAAAAGTCGAGGCAGCAGAGTGACTCTGAGGGTATTAGTGCTGTAGAAATGTTTATGAGACCGAATTCATCATTTAATTACAAATACTGCTGACTCAATGTAAGCACTTTAGGCCTTCACAAGGACTCCCAAAAGGCACAAGTGGTCAACACTCACCACAAACCATTCAACACCTCGGTATCTCTGCTGGTACACCCTGAAGACAGGACCGTCCCTGAGAGGATAGACTCCACATCAGCAAAATTAATATTACTGCCTCGGGGTTGTATGGCTCCACCGACCAGCCAAGTTGCAGGAAATATTACATTTAGTCATTTGGCGGGCGCTTTTATCCAAAGCGACTTACAAGTGAGAGACATCACCAAAGCTCTTAGTGCATCTATTTAATAAGTGCGAGGAAATCAAAATAAAGAGGTGCACCAAAAGTCCTAAGTAAGTGCTAGCTGACAGGGATATCAGTCACGTGAAGACTGGAGAAAGGTCTAGGAGGACATTCTCATCTCAATGGAGACAGGGTCATCACCCCCCCCCACACACACACACACAACACCCGGTCAATAACTTACCCCCACTCAAGACATCTCCATTACTGCTGCCCCCAATCTAGAGTGAATGTTCAACGTTCAAGAAAATGTTAGTAAGTGGATATTATAGTTGTCCTTTGTAAAGGAGTTGCATATGATCATTCAGTGGCAATATTGGTTTCATGAAAGTAACCAAGTCGTTAAAAGGCTGAAATAAGGAGCTTGAGAATTCAATATGCCCTATTGAGATGGAGGTGCTTTGTCGTAGAATAAAGCCTGTATCACTGGGTAATTTTAGGAACAATGCTGGGCTTCCAGCGACAAACATACTCCAGACATCTGCAGGCTAAACAGTTAGAAAACAGTCAAAACAGTTTTAGAGAGGGATGAAAAGTTGAAGAAGTAGCACTGGTACATGAAAGAAAGAAAGCGAGGAGGAGGTCCCAGCAGGAGGCCGCAACAACAGCACAGCATTACCTGAAGAGGACGATCAAGACAAAGCTGCTGTCTCCAGACTGGAGAAGATCTTCACAAAGATAGACTTTAATTATGGCTTAGATCAAACATTCAGAATTCAGATACACATCTAATTTCATCTGTTTCACAAGAGCCATTTCCTCGGGATTCATTTGCTGTGAGATTCGAGACGGCTGACCAAGCAACCGCACCTGACAGATGCCATCGATTGGTACTGCGGAAACATGGCTCTTGGTTTAGAGCTGGTCTGGGGGCGGGGTGGTTAACTTCTTAGGCTTCAAATAAGTCCCTTTTTTTTGACCAACTGTCCTCACATCCATTAGATCAGTGGTTCCCAACCTTTTTCTTTGAAGCCCCCCACTTTTGTCCAAGACTAAACAGCAGTTGTAGGTTTTTGTACCTATTCTCTTTGTTTATACATAATTTACATAATTTTGATCATCCAATTGGGAGCTCTGTGGACCCTCTGAGATCTCCTAAGGGGGCCCGGACCCCAGGTTGAGAACCAATGCATTAGATTGATATATTAGCCAAATTAAGACTCAAATATTTTGTAAAATGGGTCCTCCTGAACCCCTCCCCTCCCCGTACATGCCTGTTTTGAAGAGATTAGCATTACATGAGGCTGATAAAGTTAATGACCAGATGATGTAAGAACAACGCAGCGTCGACTGAATCACGGCACTGTCTCAGCTTCCTTTCTGTTTGTCCTTGTATGTGTACGGTGCTGGTAATCTGAGGAAAGCAACAGCCTGAATAACAGAGTGTGCCTGAGTGGATTTGTTGTAATGCCTTAAACATAATGGCTATAGACAGTTCAGCCAGACTGAACAGCAAAAGGCATGGGTGGCAGAGGTGCTACACTGGAGTCAACTGTTAATTAAGATTGATCCAAACCCCTGCTGGCTGCGCTGTGATATGGGATGGTACTAGCCATAAATCTTTGAAGTGACTCACCGCCGCCTCCTTCCCTCCTCCTGCCTCTATGGCCTCCTCCATCTTTTTTATCAACATTCCCTTTATTGGTTTTGTAACATAACAGCCCTTGAGCTGAATAATAAAACAATGAACAACAACAACAAAAAAATAATTACATAGGTGCCAGATCAGCCCACCTCTCCATCCCACCACCACTCACCCCCCCCACCCCACAAAGCCATCACCCATCCATCCCACCCACACCAGTCACGTCTGTGAATGTGAAATTTGTCATTATAAGAGGATGATTGCTTTAATCAAATGTTTTCTGTCTTCCTGATGCAGATTACCACCTCACTGATATTTGTGTTTTTATTACATTCACACACAGCAGTGACAGGGACAGCTTCTCTATTCACTGCTGTAAGCTAACTTTATCGCAACTTCCTACTCAAAGTGTGTATCTGTATGGTCGGGATGAAAACATCACGCCCCACTCACGTGTCACACTGCTGCTGAGAGAGAGAGAGAGAGAGAGAGAAGGAGGGAGAGATAGAGAGAGACAGAGAGAGAGAGAGAGAGAGAGACAGAGAGAGAGAGACAGACAGAGAGAGAGAGAGAGAGTGGGGATGATAATTACAAACTGTAAAATGACCCAAAACATGAGCTGAGCAGGAATGGGAGACAAAATTACTCAGTGAGCCAGGGTGAGGGAGATATTGAAGATATCGCATGGTGAGCAGGACACACACACACACACACACACACACTCTAAGTTATGTTGGGAGAACAGACAAGGATAGTTGTTACAAACTGGCTCCAAAACAGATAAGTCAGAGGAGAGCTGGAGCATATGACAGCTTACAGCAGTAGGATCCAAGTTGTGCCTTTAAAAAAACAAAAAAAAAAACAAAAAACAAAACATGCATGAAAAGATCCTAAATCAACACTGTAAGTGGAGTCATTTCTTACTACAAGCAGTAATAAAACATATGCATCACTACATAATTCCATCCCAGGCTTTTTTGCTTTATATAAACAGTCCATCACTGTAACTGAGATCGCTCTGAGCAGAGGAGTATTAGACATGTCTGAGTCACACATGACAGCCGGGTTCTTTGATATCCTTTGAAAATAAAAAAAAAAGGAGAACTATGTTGCGGACTGCCTCCAGAAATGTTAGAAATCCTCCCTCAAATCCTTTTGAACTCACCAGGCTTTCCCTTCAGTTTCTACATAATCTTCTCGGTTTGGTAAACACGAGGCTGATTCAATAGTCCGTCGAGCAGATGTAGGTGTGTGTTCGTCTTTCCGCTGTCAAGGCCAGTTCAATTTCAGCTTGTTTTTATTGACTTTAATCACAGATGTCAGGAGGATGATGTCATGAGGCACGATGAGCACAGAGGTTGAATATGAATTAGAAGAGGATGTGGTCAGCACATATGCATCTAACCCAAACCTAACATAGGCATACTGACTGCCACTGCTCTGCACGGCTGATCTGAAACATCCCTGAATATGTGTAACATAAACCTTCTCACTTCATTTTATCTTGAGGCAATGACACTAATGATTGTTGATGCCCAGCTTGTTCTGAGATGATGTGAATTTGAGAGTCAGCGTGAGGTGAGAACCTTTTGTGACCTTTAGCTAAAGAGGGATTTAAAATGATGGGTTGGGTTTGTTTTTGTAACAGTAAGAGATTTCTAAGAGATGATGATGATGATGATGATGATGATGATGATGATGATGATGATGATGATGATGATGATGATGATGATGATGATGATGATTTCACTTCCTTGCCATGTCCACATTACTCTAATCTGTGCTGCCCAGGAGAAGAGCTCAGTGAGTTTTATCCTCGGTCTTACGAGCTGTGTGAGACCCGAAGTCGACTCGGTAATAAATTTATTTTGCAGTTAATTCAGCCATTTAAAGAAAAAGCCAATCCTCTTTGTCCTCTTTAGTAATGGAGTGTAATTAAGGGAAAATGTATTTTGCTGTGCCTTCCCCAGTCTTTACTCTCGCCTCTCTCCTCCACCTCCCAGAGACGTGCTCACAGGAAGGTGTCGCATTGCCTCCACACATCCTGCTGCCCTGCTGTAAAAAACAGCTGGCAGGACGCTATTAAAGTCTGACTTTCCAAAGACGTGCTTGTCTGATTGTCTATTGGGCCGTGTCCAATCATGTGTGTGTGTGTCCTGGAACAGAGCTAGTTCATACGATGTGCTGTCTGAGAACGTTGGACGTGTTTACGGCTGCCACGATGAGCCGTGCTGGCAGGTGGAGGGAAAAGCCAGCTGGCACAGAGAGCAGCGTTGTTTAAATATGGAGCTGATGGTTTACATTTTCAGACAGTCTCTCCTGGAAACCACTCAGAGTGCTGCATTTGCTTGTTTACATGAAAAGCGCCAGAAACAGTTGACAACAGCAAACAGCCAATCACAAGGTGAAATCAGTGTGAATGATGGATTCACAAAGATGAATTAAAACACCAGGGTCCAAACTGATGGCTGCTGGTTTTGTTTGACCAAAAACCAATGAAAAAATAGTCAAATTGAAAAATAGAAAATCTCCACATTTCACACACAATCAAGCAACTTATTAGCTCCATCAGCTCCATCCACGAGCCATGTGTGCTCGTTTCTATGTGAAGGACTCGGCCAGAGTTTCTGGAAAAATCCAAACATGTGTGTGTGTGTGTGTGTGTGTGTGTGTGTGTGTGCATGTGATGTTTCTGCTCACACCTCAGTGCCTTTCTTCCACTCTGCCAACAGTGAGCAACACTAGGTAATGCTATCTTAGAAACATGGGTGGAAATTCATTAGGATTTAGCGATTCTGATTCCATTATTGACATTGCTTTTCGATCCGGTTCCTTATCAATTCTCTTATCGATTCTCACTGGGTGAGGGAATAAAAGAGAAATGGCTCTAACATGAATACAGTAGACAGGGCCTGCCTGGAGAGTTCAACTCTATAGACCACTGTGGCCTGCGGGTCCAGCTGTGCTCACACGAGTTTCCATTTTGTGGTTTTCGCACGTCTGTATATTTCTCACTAGTTATTGTTTTCATATAAATCAGCAGGTCCGCTGCACACAGACACGTCACACTTCATTTTGTGAGGACAAACTAGATGTTGATTTCCTAAACAGTGACATGTTGGATATAAACACTAAGCACCTTATACTCACCCTCATTTATAATGATGCTTGATTTATAACGTAAAGTCACAAATCTCTCGTTCAGTCCGATACAGTCAGCGGTCTCTGTGGGTGCGTAGGCCACAACATCTCCAGGTAGAACTAAAGTCTATCAAAAACAGCTCTAGTAAACAGCGACATTGACTCTTGACATGAGAGCAGCACACGTGTCCACCATACAGGTGCCTGTGTGCTGTCGGTGTGACAGGCGATGCTGTCACATCACTCAGTGTACCCCCACACTTTAGAGCATTTCTGCCTCGGTGCTGTGTTTGCTTCGCTGCAGAACCCCTAAGAGGAATCTTTAAGCAGGCATGTACACAATCCCTAGAAAATGATCTACTGGGTGTTGGTTCTGAAAAAGAACCGGTTCTCGATTCCCACCCCCACTTAGAAATGAAGAACCAGCTCATAGTACAACACAAACGCCACCTTGGAAAACAAATAAAAAAGTTTGAGACCACTGGGCAAAAGACTGTGACCATCACATCACACCATACGATATTGCACTTTATAGATCCAACTAAAAAAAAACTAATTAACGTTAGCCTGACCAGATCTCCACAGTTAGTACTTAACACTGTGTCAGCACTGGAAAATAACCTACATAATCAAACTATAAGAAATTACCTCATCTATCAACATGAGGATGGCCTGTCATGTTTCTGCTACAGGACAAAACAGCCTTTACAAACCTATTTTGGTCAAATCCTTGATGAAATATCATGTATATGTACGTGTGTGTATATATACTATATATATATAGTATATATAGTGTGTGTGTGTGTGTGTGTGTGTGTGTGTATATATATATATATATATATATATATATAGATAGAGATGTAGAGAGAGAGAGAGAGAGAGAGAGAGAGAGAGAGAGAGAGAGAGAGAATAAGGAAACAGGAGGTGTACCTTTGAACTTGTGGAAAACAGCCCAGAGCTCAGCGATGTCCGTGGCAAAGGTGATATCTGTGTCCAGGACGATGACTCTCTGCAGGTCGGACGGCAGCGTCTTGGTGAGCACCAGCTTCATCAAACCGTAGATCCCAGAGTAATGTTTGTTAGGGATCCATGACACCTCAGACTGAAACACAGGATCAGGATCATTAGCTGTTCAATTGACTGAGTTTAAAAATGTGCAGTTGACATAACATCATTCATAAAGTTGGTTTCACAGAGCTCAGAACTTCTCAGATAAACTTCTCTGGGTTTTTTTTTTCCAGAGTCAGTGAGGTTCAAGTGTTTCTCACCTTCAGCTCATCTGCGTCGTAGAAGTCGACCCTGACGGCGGGAACCATCCAGGTATGGAAGAGGGAGGACAGGATCTGCTGAGCGATGGAGTCTGTGATGAAATGGAAATGTAGGGGGTTCCGCCTGCAGACAGACAACACACACCCACACACACACACAATGGTTAAACAAGTTCAGCTTTCTCTCACAGAAACATCCCTCAAGATATTTCTTCGACATCAACACATTCACAGAGGGAGCTCTCCACCAAGAAGCTTCAATTTATTTTATAAAGCAGACAAACTGTGTGAATTAGGGTTGAACAATTAGACAGGATTAGCTAGAAAGGATAATTACTTAGAAAAAATACTTTAACTTATCTACAGTCTCCAGAAAAAGGTTTATTCTAACATGTAATAAACATAGTTAGTTAGAAATTTGAATTTTAAGTTCTGTCCATACAACCTACTGTCATTTTGCATCATCAAATATCATTAGATAACCAGGGTTTAAGCAGGTGGCTGCCAATTACAACTGTTGACACTGTACATCAGGATTTATTTATTTTGATTTGACATGGAAACATGTTAAAATCCTGAAATTGAGCAGCCACAATGAGAAGGTGTTATCTTATTCTATGTTATCAAAAATCCCTACGAGCAGTGAATGCATCCTGCTGAGAAGTTTGAGTGTGCAAAGGCTGATGCATTCAATTCCTCTGAGACATCCAGTAGAGCTGCATTATCCAAAAACACACCAAGATGCCACACTGTTGTACACATTCCTTCACTATCCTACCACACCCAATGTGGATTAATCCACCGCTGAAAGTAGTCCCTAACAAAAGCACTGGTTCCTCCTGTTTGTGTTATGTTACACTGCCTTCTCCTGTAACCATTGGTTAGCTGAAAACCACACACAGTAGGGAGGGCATGAGACTCCAGCCTATCATACTTCAGTACAACTAGACTGAAAAGATAGATAAAAAGTAATCTGAGGGTCAAGCACCTTCGACATCCTGCTTTGTAGGCATTGACAATCCTTAATGCAACTTCATAACGCCTTGCATTAGACCCTCATGCCCTGAGTTTGTAACAGCAGACTGTCTGTTGAAAAATCTGTAGATTTTTTCAAAGACTTGACAAAGCTCCTGCGGAGCCTCAGATGATGTAATCCAAGTGGCTGCACAGACCATCAGAAATTATTATGTATTAAAAAGTGCAGAAAGCTGTAATGACATGCCCAGTTAGATTAGCAGTTGTATTTATCTACAGTGTATTCTCTGGACACATTGTTCTTGATTTAAATGATAATTTGGGGAAATAATTTGTTGTTTAACATATTTTCAATTTGCAGTGGTCTCATATTGACAACAACTATGATTTAAAAGAAAAAAGATATATATGTTAACAGCACAGATATGATGCTGGTGTTGCGCACATTATATCAGCATGTTGGTGGTCAGCCTGTGGTCTCACACAGGAATCCACTGCCCCATGCTTCAGTTGTATTAATGGCAGATGTTGGGTCTCTGTGAATAAGCTCATACTTCTTCCCATTCATTTCGTATATGTACAGTTGTACTATTGTTTCTTAGTTTGCATGGTCCTTTTATGTTTGTTTAGGGTTGAATAAACACCTATTTGTTGTTTTTGTTTTTTCTTCTCACATATTCAAACAGAGCTGAATTGAAAATCTTGTGTTTATTGGGCTAGTTTAGTCTAGTTGCCTTTTCAGCATCCATTAAATTCAGTGTCCCTTTTGTTCAGTTTTGTTACACACACTTTATCTCCATCTCCCTGTACTCACATATTCAATGTAATTCATTTGTCACTAAAGAGACAACAACAAGATTAAAGGTGAATTTGACTGATGACATTATTATCATTATTTTCAGTTTTCATTATAATCACACTGTTGTCGTTATCATGAATTACTTTGGCCACATTAACTGTGTAAATCTAGAGTATGAAAGTGATGTGAGTGCTTTCACTTACTGTTAGCAATGTCCCATATTAGGTTTTCACATACACAATCAAAACATGCAGCTTTCATAAAACCACTGTCATATTTTGGAAATCTTCAATAGCTCATTTGACAATGTTTAATGAAGAGTTCTTGTAGCTTTATAAGAGTTTCAAAGCTTGGATATTACTGTTGTAGTATTGAAAATGTTGCACATCTTAAAAACTCTGACTCTTGGTCACCTATATGTAATTTGTTCTGCAGAGATGACTGCCAGCTCTTCATCCAGAGATGACTATACTGTAACTTGCGTCAGCACACACACACACACACACAGAGTCCATGTGTGAAATGGATTCAGGACATTCAAACCAGGTCAAGAAACAGTGACACTGAACTGAGGATGTGAGCACCCCGGGGCGTCTCGTGCTGAATGACTTTGGGAATGAATGTGTCAGCTGCGTTTGCTCAATAAGCACAGGAGGCTGGGAGCTGTCAAAATGTGTCGGAACTCTGGCTTCATACGTGCTGTCAGAGCCTCGGCAGCACAAACACAGAGGGTCTTCATATCCACGGCAACCAGGCCTTCACTGCATCATGGGATTATGCCAATAACTAGGAGAATATGACACAGCATATCCTGGTTTACCAGAGCCGGGCCTTTACCTCCCGTGCGATATTGTTAACTTGATTCACTATAGACTTTCCGAGTGGACGTGCGTTTAGATTAATTGTGCTCACATCGGTTACGACAGGGGTGAAGGACCGTCCTGAACTTTGATGCAGAGAGGAAGTTACTTCCATTCAGGATGCATTGATCTAAAGTCAGGGTCCTGCATTTCACCCTCTTACCAATCTCTCAGGAGACTGTGGTGTTTTAATACATCAACTGCAGTATTTCCATATCCTGACCTCATTACAGACACACCATCACGTTCAGCTTGTCTGCTACATGTATCATGAAAGCTCCAACAGGACTGTGTAGTTTGAAATGTACAGTGGTGCTTCATCACCAAAAGGATTATGAGCCAATTGGCAAATGGGAGAAAAAAAAAACAACAAAAAAAAACAACTACAACAACGCTCAGGTAACAAGAACATGTGACATGGCAGCATCTTGTTGTAGTCTCGCATCTCTTTGTAATCACTTTTGTCTCTGTAGGTGTTCTAGTTGTTTATCTCCATTGTCCTCTTCTGTTGTGTAATCACTTTGCATCCCTTTGTGGTCATTTTTGCTTTTCTCTCGTCGTTTTGCTCATCTTTATAGTCAGTGTTTGTCTCTGTGGCAATTCCGTGGCTGTTTAGTGTCTCTTTGTGGTCTCATTGTGTATTTTTGTGGTTGTTTTGTCTCTTTGCAGTTGATTTAATTACATACTAATGCGTGTGCAGTTCCTTCAGTGGATGTTTGTCATCAAGAAGATGCAGCGCCAGTCCTCCATCCTGTCCTTTGCTGTGCTTTGTTCAAATATAACTACATTGAAGCACATTTTAAAGGAATAGAGAGAAAAACAAAAGTGTAAATCTGGGTCAAGAAAAAAAACAAAACAAAAAAAAAAACAACATGAATTGATGAGTTGGAACCAGCAGGAGGTGACATGAGTTCACCACAGCAGACTCTTCACACTTTGTCTGCATTAAGCCATAACATAGGTTAAGCCAGCCATAAATAAAGCAGCATGATCAACAATGACTAACGCTAAAACATGACTCATCATGACTGAATAAACACAGCTAATAGCAGAAACACTGAATCATGTAAAGTGGATTAATATTCTTTTAATAATATCAGTATCAGCGCAGATAGCAACGCGCCACCGTTGAATTGTTGCATCACTATCTGCACCACATACTGTTTGATGTTTTCTATTCACATTAAGCAATTTTCACAGCCATGCCAACCAGTCGAGTGTTTGTATTGTGGATGGAAATGTAGCAGCATTTATAGACAACTATGTCTGTGATGATTCACCGAGTGTGTTTATCAGTCGGATCCCACAATAGAGACTCTGTTTCTGCTCATCAATCCCAATCTGTGTGGGGGATTAATAAAGAGGAACAGCACTGACTGACATTGTTCAGAACACAGGGGTGTGCTATTTTTTGAACGTCTCACTTTGACTAGTCCTCAACAAAGTAGGTTGTCTGTCATTGCCGTCCAAAGGGCCGTTTCCACGAAGGACGTTCCTGGTAAAAATCAGTGTGTTAACCCTAAGCCCGAGGCACTGACTTGTTTAGCCCCAGTAAAAGTTCCAGAAGATGGATCCTGCTATGGAGACACACGCTAAGCGCCCTGAACCTGTAAATTTACCTCCAAAGGGGCGTTTCTGCTGCAGGAGCTTCAGCAGTGGAAACACAGCTCAATTTACCCACAATGCTGTTTGCTGATCTGGTCCCTCCTTTCCCCAAAACACAAGGAAAGTAGTCAAGGTTAAAACAAACCACTGTTGACTCTGGAGGAGATGAGATAAGATACAAGTTGCGACACTTTGTACTTCCAACGATTCACACCGCCCTCCTCCTAAGAGCTTTTTTTGTAGCACTGTAACAACACTGTTACTCCAGCCGACGCGTCTGACAAAGAAGAGACATAGCTCATTGAAAAGCTTTTTGAAAAGACGACTGATGCGGTCGTGGATTATCCCGACAGGACACGTACAGCTGCTGTTGGACACATCGGAATGATGAGAGGCCCCCGCAGTCTGAGTGAATAGGGCAGAAAAAGGCCATTTCTCAGATGGAGGAGCATCAGTCACACAATGAGCAATTCTACAGGGCTCTCCATTACTGAGGCAAGAGATGAACTGATGGCAAATATATGATTTACAGCACACGCTAAACAACATAGCACTGCTGAAATTAACTGGCAGCACAGTGAATGGATCGCTGCATCATTTATCTGGTTTCACTGGGAATTTATAGCATATTCAATATTATATTACAAATTGACAATATAGGGGAAGATATAAAGCCGAAGGGGGGGGTTTGATAAAAGCTGCAGGTCGTCTCGCCCGGGTTTGACAATCAGTGTCCCGTATCCCATCATTTCAGTCATCCTGCAGGAATCCCCACACTGTTAGATGACAGACAGCAGGGTGACCTCAGGCATCTCTCCCCTCACATATGGGGGAGCTCGGACGCAGATCAACAGCGAGTCAACATTTGAATATCCCCTCTGATTAAACACAGCCAGCAGGGGTTGGCACATTAGCTATGCTGCTGGTCACCTGTCCCTGACCAAAAAGTCTAAGTGCTGCATGCATCCAGGTAAAAACACTTCAGGTGCTCATGAGCTGTGTGATAAAGCGACAGTAAAGGATTTTTTGATGTATAACTTGTGCCACAGTGCCCCTTTTTGGACCGCTTTTCACCAAGGACAGACTTTTTTGCCAGAGTCAACAAAAAAGTCTGTTGAACTGGGGGGGATCTTTAAACTCCACCCACTGCATGAGTCACAGTTTAGACAGGAGTCATATTTGCTTTACACTTTGAGCATAACTTCTTATGTAACCTTAACCCCAACCCATATTTGGGGATTTCAACTAAACTCAGGTTGCTTTACTTCCACTCTCACAGTGTGATGATTTATTTTCAGAAACACAGAAAAGGCTTGTTTGGCATTTGGCCTGTACTAAACAACATATGCTTTCTTTAATGAAAAATAAAACTTATACACAATCTTCATTTGTTTTGAGAGCATCTGAAGGCACCTAAAGGTTTTCAATATGTGTAAACAATACTAATGATAATAATTCTGGTGGGACTTTGTGTCTTTTTAATCAAAAATGTTATTGGATGTGTACAAAAGCTGTGGATTTGATATTTTGGAAAATGAGGGGTACAAGTCTGTACAATACATCCTAACAACATCTCACGCCTTGAGCTGCTCATCACGCTCTCCAGCAGTAGCTAGACAAACAATCAATTGATTTCAGACAGTCAATCAATTGTCCAATCAGAGCTGAGGTGCAGAACCTAACTGTTTCCTGTGGGCTAGTCTTCATTAGTGACACTGCTTCTGTCTGGATCTTCACTTCTGCAGACTCACTTTATTGTCTTTCTGTTAGAAGATTCACACATTAATTTAGAACTACTTTATTTGCTTTTTGATGAATCTGGATCATGCTGCATTAGATGCCTGTCTGAATGTGTAAAAGCTATATTACTGGCCTGAGCTGAGGTTCTATGTGTAAATGGAAAGTGATATAACCATATGGAATAAGTTTGTGACATCTATGTGTCCTGATGTTAAAGGAAAAGGTGTGTTTTTAATGCAAAGTGCTTCTGAGGGTTTCAAAGAGTTAAATGTTCAGTAGTTGGATCAATCAGAAAAGAACTGAATACTTTAAAAGAAGCACAAAGTTAGTTGCACTCAAGTTTGTGCAGGGCCTCCCACTGTTTTACTGGAGAGAATACTTGACAGATATATCATGTGTCTTCAGCCAGAGTCAAATAATAGACACAAATGGTGTTCTGATTAAGTGTCTCTGGCCACAACAAAGGAAATACAATGACAGAGTCTGAGGGTGTCTCTGTCAGTAGGACTTACAGCCGAGTTTCTATCGATATAAAATTAAATTATAATTGCACTTATGATTAATTCACCTGCAACTTTGGAGCTAATTAACAAGTGGAGCTCTTGGAGGCGATGATGCCGAATGCAACGCTGACTGATTACTAATGGACCCTCTATCTCCGACGCATAATAAACCATTCATTATTCATGTTTACATAAGACTAATGGCACACATCGAACATCAAGTGATGTTTCACACTGTTTAACAGTTAAGTGCTCCTGCGGTAAATAATGTGAGTGGAGGCTCGTCGCTCTCATCCTTCAGGAGATCTTCCTTTTCTTTTTGTTTTTTTAATATAGCGACAGCAGAGAATCAGGAAAAGCCAGTTGCTCCCTGGCCACTGTGGTGAGTGCTCAAACTGACACGTGTCTGCACTCTAGCAGGTGAGCTAGGGTGGTCCCCATTATATGTGTATTAGTAGTAGTATTATTAATGTGACACCAATATTCCATTGTCAGTTATCGTCAATACCAGTAACTCCAAACATCCTTATTCATAACAAATACCTGTGAATGAAAGCACAGCATTAATTGCAGCTTTGCTGTCCCACACTGATTTTGAGCCGATAGGTCACATGACCTGGAAGCTGTTGAGCTACATTATGAAATGTATTAAAAATTCATATGAGAAGTGTTAAAATGGGAATGTGTTTTTTTTTTGCCCTGAGTTCAGGCTCACAGGCTGCACACGTTCCCCCACTGTGCTGTGATCACATGAGAAGACCAGGAGACAGTCAGCAGGTCTGACACTATTAACTCACTGCCACTGCATCTTTTTTGTTTGTTTGTTTGTTTGTTTTTTTGTTTTAGGATGTGAAACTATCATGTATTTTTAATTACAGGCTATATTCTCCTAAAGAATACAATTTGTTTATGTTTGACAGCTAACAGGAAACACAGTCAAGCAGTGTTTTCTTGGAAAGATGAACAAAACTATGTATCTTACAAAGCAGACTTCAAGTAGCATTGGCTGTAGCACTTTAAAGATCCAGCTGAGGTTATTTGTGTGCCCCAACTTCTGAAACCAAACCTCAAACTGTGCCAGGGCCTTAAAGTAATGGATATTTGTTGAGCGCAGTGATGCATGTGGTCCGGTACGTCCACCATCAACATTTGAACTGCTTTAGATGTCACTTAACAACATTTCCTCAGTGCATTACAAGAAAATGGAATCCTGTTGGGATTAACTCCAAGTTGTATTTGCTGTTGCACATTAGTTGTAAAGTGTAACTTACAGGAGGTGATGCTGGTGTAGGGCAGCGTAAGAAGAAAAAAAAAGAGCAGAACTGTACCTGTGGAAAAGGACTGATTTAACCAGCGTCACCACGTCTCGACTTGCATTGTACCCGCACAAACGATGGCCACGTGGATGGTCTGTGGAGGAAGATGAGAGACAGATTAGCAGGGATATAGTGAAAGACCAAAGAAAAACAGATTAGATTTTTTTGGTTTTATTTTCACCTAAGAGGTGTTTTTATGCTGCAGTCTACTGGGGCCACAAGATGTCTGACCTGAACACAAGGAGACTGGTTAAAAAAGCTGGGACTGTGATTGGCAGGATTTAGGACTCACTGAGGACTGTTGTTGAGATGCAAGAAATGTAAGATGCAGTATCCATCCATCCATCCATCTAACCAATCATTCATCAACAGACACCCATCCATCCATCAGCTTACATCAGAGTATAAAAGGAAGTATCATGACCAACCATATGTATATCAAGTTAAGTACTTAATGCCTTCCAGACACACATTCTCCAGTAGTGTTTATCCCTGGCATGGAACATGTATGGGGATCATTGAGTCACTATAATGAGAAAACTGGATGTTAAAAAACCTCCCTCAGGATTTTCTTTATAGTGGTTCCATTTGAGGGGTTTCACGAAAAAGGCTGGTTCGTACTTTCATTATTTTCAACATAACAATTATCTGAACAATTTACTTGAAAGTGAAACAAAAACCAACCACTGGAACATTTGGAATGGAGTCTGTAACTATATAAAAGTATAATTTGTATTGTAACAAATTATTTGCTTTGTTAAATTGCTTCGCATGAAGTACCATATCTGCTCATTTCTACAACATGCCTCTGAGGCAATGTTGCAACACTGGTGTTTGTTTTATGTTTTTTTCCCTCTCTTAGTTTCACCTTGTATGACTGATGGACATTTTCAAACTCCACGTGTATCTTCTGAGAGCTTCTCAGAGTGTATCCTGGGGGTTTTTGAGACCTGAGGCCTGTGCAGGGGGTGGGGGGGGTGGGATAAGCTATACTTTGAGATACTGTTACTCCTTTATTAACATATGAATGTAGGCTTCCACATGGCTAAACTTTACACTGCTAACTTGTCTAATTAGAACAGATATGTCCTGTGATTTTCAGCCTTCCCTTTACAGCAGGGGTGCAAGTGGTGTGGGGGGGCATCAAGTAGCCCACCTTGGCCTTAGATAGGCATGGAAACCCTGTACTGTCTGAGGTCAGACAGTATTTGGTGATGGGCTCATGGGGGATTTCATCTTCTTTTTGACTCTAACTTCTGTTCAGTTAAGAGGTGCTTTGCTGGTATGAGAATTAAGATCAATGTACAAAAATATTAAACACAAATGTAAAATCATGCAAAGATTTTGAACAAAAACATGTATCTCAGCCTGTGGTTGTCATGTCAGACTTTTAAATAAAACAGAGCACATGAGTTCTACATGTCATTCTGACAACATAAGGAAAACGGGTCTATGAGCAGAACTTTGGTGCATTTTAGTCACTTCACTATCAGCACTGGTAGAGAAAGACACGTTTGGAGACAGAAGATTGTTACAGAAGATAGACACACGTCTAAATTCAACAAGACTGAAGCTTTGCTCTCAGCATCACACAACCTAAACTGAGAAGATCTGACTGAAAAATGAGTTTGCGGACCAACTCAAACGCCTCTGGTGCATCAGGTAAGACAGACCACAGTAACACAGATATCTGCTATGAAAGCACAGTGGGGACGGCAACGTGTCTTCAATAACACGTTGTAGACTGTTCCTTAAATGTAAATGTACAGTATAGTAAAAGAAACAAGGTAGAGTCCGGAGGTTTTTGCTCCAAAATAAACGCTAGACTTAAACAAATGAAATCCTGCTTAATCATCACCTAGCTTCTAATCCTGTGTGGTGGTGACTGTGTCTTCAGAGCCTCGCCCCGCCGTATTTTGCTTTATTTTGTTGTGCACGGTGACGTTTGTGGGTGGAGAGTCGGTGTTTTCTCTCCAGCCAATGACAGAGCAGGTGAAGTTCCGTGCAGCACGAGTAGGAGGGCCGCTAGCCCGCTAGCTAGCGGATGCTATCCGCCACGGCTAACACTCGCGAGCTCGACGCTAACTTCTGCTAGCGGTAGCGGCTAGCATCCGCCGTTAGCACGCTCTTCACAGTTCACCACAACGGTCCTCCTACTCGTCGCAGCGTACAGTCCAGGCTCCCGTTAACGGTGACGGCCAGGTGTCGTTCCGCCGCCCAGCGCTTCACACGGACTGTATTTCCGTTCTTTCCAGTCCTGACTATACTACTACTAATACTATTACTACCACTGCTGCTGCTGCTGTCAGGGGCAGGAGGCGGCACAGTTGAGCCCGAGAGGAGAGGGTCTGTTTGAATTGAATTGAATTTTGTTACAAACGGCAACGAACAAACCTCCAGACTCTGCCTTTAATCCACTGAATTTTCTGTTCTTCACATGGTCCTACAGGGACAACCTCAGAAACACAAGGACATAACTCGCATAACTTAATGTTTTGTCTCCATGTTCACCATGTGTCTCAATAGTCACACCAACAGCACCCGAGCTCCAGGCAGGTGATACACTGTTGAGCAGGTCCTCTGCTTATTCCATCCTGGAGTTCATTGGTGAGGCAGTTTTGGCAAAGTGGCCAAGTGCCAGAATCTGGCAACAAGAGAGACGGTGGCTGTTAAGATCCTTAAGAGCCATGGTTCTGTCCAGGACATAGAGAAGGAGGTAGGTCTCTGGACTCTCTTTGATTTTATTGCTGTGCTCAGTTTTCACCTGCTCCATCAGATTATAAACCACAAGCTGCTAATGTCTTTCCTCTGCTCGTCTTCCCAGTGTCCATATTGAAGGTCATCAATGTCTGAACCCAGACCACACAAATATGGTCAAGTTCTTTGAGCAGTTTGAACACTGGGAAACCTTGTCTTGCATTTGAAATGCTGGACATGTTCTCTATGATTTGCTGCAAGAACGAAACTGGCAGCCTCTGTCTGTGAGCGAGATCCGACCAATTGCACATCAGGTGGTAACCACTTCTGAGTTAATCATCTTTTATTTGACATACTAACTGCAGCACATGCAAAACTACATTTCCAACTTGCTGCTTTGTACTACAGCTGCTGGTGGCCTTGGTCGCTCTGAAGGGTCTCGGTATCCTACATGCTGACATCAAACTAGACAACGTTATGCTTCTTCGCAAGCAGGACCAGCCCATTAAGGTCAAATTAATAGACTTTGGTGCAGCCATTCCAGCCTCCAAAGTTCACCCTGGCCTGATGCTTCAGCCAATTGGTTACAGGTGGGTTCATCCTGATCAGTTGTGTTCAGTATCTGTTAATCGAGCAGAGCACAGTCACATTCTTATCTCAGAAACACCACTCACACACCTTTGCTTCACCTTTGCTTCATGTCTCTCTCCTCAGGCCCCTGAGATTGCCCTTGGCTGTCCCTTCACTGAGGCTATAGACATGTGGGGAGTTGGCTGTGTCCTTGCCTCCCTCTACCTCTGTGAAAACCTCTTCCCTGTTGACTGTGAATATCAGATGGTAGGTCTGCTACCTCAGGCAAATGTCCAGAACCAAGTGGAAGCTTGATGCAGAATATCTGCTGACATGTTTCTGTTTATTTTGTCTCCAGATGAAGTGCATGGTCCAGGTTCTGGGTCAGCCAAAGGACCACATGCTCCATGCGGGGATGTATACCCGCTACTTCTTCAGTGAAGAGGAGTCTGCTGGTGGTCCAACTTGGAGGCTTCTGGTAGGGTACCCTGGTTCCTCCTTGTTCCACCTGTTTATATCAGTTTGTTTTGCCTTTTTTCAACTTTTCTTTATTTTGTTTCTTCAGACACCTGAAGAATACACAGCTGCCACCAAAGTGCAAGCCCTAGAGCGGAACAGCTATATTGCGCTTCCCAGCTCTCTGTTGGACCTGGTTAATGTCAGTGCTCTCTGCTGTGCTGAGCAATAATCGCTTAGTACCCCAGCTGAATCAGTACCACTTATGTATCTGTCGGCAAGATCATTTGACCTGACTCTATTTCCATATTCAGATGTATCCAGCAGGGGGCGTGGCTGAATTTGCGGACCAGTGGGCTTTTGTGGACTTTTTGAAAAAGATGCTGCATCTTGACGGGAATCTGAGAATCTCTCCAGGTCAAGCTCTCCTGCACAAATTCATTACAATGTCCCACCTGACAGAGCGTCTGGACAGCAAATCCTAGTGAGTGACCACATCTCTCCTTACACTGGCAGTAGATAACACATGATGGACTCATGGCTTCATGAATTACCAGTCTCATTCACTAAATACTTATTTACTTATTTCATACTTATTCCAGTCTGAGCACCTCCCAAGTTACGGCAGACTCAGCAGTCAACAGCTCTGCAGCCTCAGCTGGGACTCATGAAAATGGTCCAACCACTTGGTCATCTGATGGTGTTCCTGTCACCTATGAAGAAGACCAAGTTTCCTGGTACTCTGATGGAGAACAGCATCCTTTCTCCTATGACAACCGTCCAGCCACCTGTCATTTTCATGGAGGACGAGCTCCTGTCGCCTATGAAAAATACCCAGTCACCTGGTATTCTGATGGAGAGCTCCATAATCTCTCCCGTGACGAACAGATAGCTGCCTGGTTTTCGAAAGAAGAAGCACTTCCTCTCACACGTGATGAAGACTCAGCTGTGTGGTTAACTGAGGAAGAAAAACCAGACTCCCCTGCCTCCTCTCATCAGCCCACAAAAATGTTGAAGAGGATTCGAAGACTCTTCAGACGAATCACAGCTCCTTTTGCTGCTGGCGTCCAAATGTGGAGGACTGAGACTTATTTGTCTTTACATTTTTTATTGTTTTTCTATTGATGTCCTGTTTTCACATTGTATAATAAGTTACATACGTTATTTAGATAGTAAGTTAGTTAAATAAGTTGTTTTTAATGCTTTACCTTCATTTACATTGTATAAGTTAGATAAGTTAGTAGATAAGTTAGTTCTATATAAGTTAGTTAAATAAGTTTTTTCATCAATAATTTACGTTTATTAGCTACTATCTTCATTTTACATTGAATAATAAATAAGTTAGATAAGTCAGTTAGGCAATAAGTTAGTAAATAAGTTCTTTTCATCCATAATTTACCTTTGAATAAGTTAGATAATAAGTTAGTTAATAAGTTGTTTTGAATACCTTCTACCTGCTACTTACATTTACATAGAATAATAAGTTAGTTAGATAATAAGTTAGTTAAGTAAGTTTCTTTTTTATTATTATTACTCTGTGCCTTACTTCATGACTTGAATAAATATACATTTTGCTTGTATTCATTTGTCTGACACTTTTATCCACAGTAACTGAAAGTGAAGGAAATCACCAAATCTTGGTGTGGGTACAAAGTATGACATCAGTTTAATAAGTACAATGCTACTGTTGATGCACAGTCAGTCTTTTTAAAAACAAAACAAATGAAAATAAATAATAAAATAAAATCTCCAGAGCTCAAATAGAACAAGTGACATAAAATTCACTTCATCTTCCTCTTTTGGTGCAAAACACACTCCTCAATCAAGGATGGGTCTGACTGAGGGTCAATCAGGTAACTGAGATTCTCTGGTCTTTCACTAACCATCACACTGGTGCTCAGTCAGTAGTCACCACAACCATGTCTGCACAGAGGGTGAGAGTTTGCATCAGCACTGGCCACTGCTACTGTTTCAGCCACAGCTAACAAACAACATAACTAATAAA
Organism: Caranx ignobilis; assembly: GCA_021432705.1. Classification (NCBI taxonomy): domain Eukaryota; kingdom Metazoa; phylum Chordata; class Actinopteri; order Carangiformes; family Carangidae; genus Caranx; species Caranx ignobilis. The sequence continues at coordinate 78,063,755 of MU269990.1, read as the reverse complement.
GTGCACTTAATGCTGTGAAACATTCTCTAATCACTGGTTTTAAAGCACAAGAATCTCCTTGAAACTCTTGAGTGAAGCTCAAGCATGTAGCAAAGTCACAGTGGCGGTAGTGGTGGGCGGGGCATAAGGCCTGAGCCTGATTTTTTTTCTTCCTTAACTTATTCAAACATTGGACGTTACATCTGAATGGACCCCCATGCACGCACACACTTTAACCAGGCGGCCCACCTTGACCTTGAATTGGCAGGGAAAACCTTGCTGCTACAGTGATCTGACCTCAGGCCTGTGCGGGGGTGGGCTTAGCTGTACTTTCAGATACTGTTCCCCTTTATTAACATATGAAAGTAGGCTTCCACATGGCTAAGCTTTACACTGCTAACTTGTCTAATCAGAACAGATATGTCCTGTGATTTTCAGCCTTCCCTTTACAGCAGGGGTGCAAGTGGTGGTGGGGGGGCATCAAGTGGCCCACCTTGGCCTAAGATAGGCATGGAAACCCTGTACTGTCTGAGGTCAGACAGTATTTGGTGATGGGCTCATGGGGGATTTCATCTTCTTTCTGACTACTAACTTCTGTTCAGTCAAGAGGTGCTTTGCTGGTATGAGAATTAAGATCAATTTACAAAAATATTAAACACAAATGCAAAAATCATACAAAGATTTTGAACAAAAATATGTATCTCAGCCTGTGGTTGTCATGTCAGACTTTTAAATAAAACAGAGCACATGAGTTCTACATGTCATTCTGACAACATAAGGAAAACGGGTCTATGAGCAGAACTTTGGTGCATTTTAGTCACTTCACTATCAGCACTGGTAGAGAAAGACACGTTTGGAGACAGAAGATTGTTACAGAAGATAGACACACGTCTAAATTCAACAAGACTGAAGCTTTGCTCTCAGCATCACACAACCTAAACTGAGAAGATCTGACTGAAAAATGAGTTTGCGGACCAACTCAAACGCCTCTGGTGCATCAGGTAAGACAGACACAGTAACACACAGATATCTGCTATGAAAGCACAGTGGGGACGGCAACGTGTCTTCAATAACACGTTGTAGACTGTTCCTTAAATGTAAATGTACAGTATAGTAAAATAAACAAGGTAGAGTCCGGAGGTTTTTGCTCCAAAATAAACGCTAGACTTAAACAAATGAAATCCTGCTTAATCATCACCTCCTGTGCGGTGGTGACTGTGTCTTCAGAGCCTCCTCCCCCCGCCTGTATTTTGCTTTATTTTGTTGTGCACGGGGACGTTTGTGGGTGGAGAGTCGGTGTTTTCTCTCAAGCCAATGACAGAGCAGGTGAAGTCCCGTGTAGCACGAGTAGAAGGGCCGCTAGCCCCGCTAGCTAGCGGATGCTATCCGCCACGGCTAACACTCGCTAGCTCGACGCTAACTTCTGCTAGCGGTAGCGGCTAGCATCCGCCGTTAGCACGCTCTTCACAGTTCACCACAACGGCCCTCCTACTCGTCGTAGCGTAGAGTCCAGGCTCCCGTTAACGGTGACGGCCAGGTATCGCTCCGCCGCCCCAGCGCTTCACTTGGACTGTATTTCCTTTTCTTTCCAGTCCTGACTATACTACTACTAATACTATTACTACCACTGCTGCTGCTGCTGCTGTCAGGGGCAGGAGGCGGACACAGTTGAGCCCGAGAGGAGAGGGTCGGTTTGAATTGACTTGAATATTGTTTACAAACGGCAACGAACAAACCTCCAGACTCTGCCTTTAATCCACTGAATTTTCTGTTCTTCACATGGTCCTACAGGGACAACCTCAGAAACACAAGGACATAACTCGCATAACTTAATGTTTTGTCTCCATGTTCACCATGTGTCTCAATAGTCACACCAACAGCACCCGAGCTCCAGGCAGGTGATACACTGTTGAGCAGGTCCTCTGCTTATTCCATCCTGGAGTTCATTGGTGAAGGCAGTTTTGGCAAAGTGGCCAAGTGCCAGAATCTGGCAACAAGAGAGACGGTGGCTGTTAAGATCCTTAAGAGCCATGGTTCTGTCCAGGACATAGAGAAGGAGGTAGGTCTCTGGACTCTCTTTGATTTTATTGCTGTGCTCAGTTTTCACCTGCTCCATCAGATTATAAACCACAAGGTGCTAATGTCTTTCCTCTGCTCGTCTTCCCAGGTGTCCATATTGAAGGTCATCAATGTCCTGAACCCAGACCACACAAATATGGTCAAGTTCTTTGAGCAGTTTGAACACATGGGAAAACCTTGTCTTGCATTTGAAATGCTGGACATGTGTCTCTATGATTTGCTGCAAGAACGAAACTGGCAGCCTCTGTCTGTGAGCGAGATCCGACCAATTGCACATCAGGTGTGTAACCACTTCTGAGTTAATCATCTTTTATTTGACATACTAACTGCAGCACATGCAAAACTACATTTCCAACCTGCTGCTTTGTACTACAGCTGCTGGTGGCCTTGGTCGCTCTGAAGGGTCTCGGTATCCTACATGCTGACATCAAACTAGACAACGTTATGCTTCTTCGCAAGCAGGACCAGCCCATTAAGGTCAAATTAATAGACTTTGGTGCAGCCATTCCAGCCTCCAAAGTTCGCCCTGGCCTGATGCTTCAGCCAATTGGTTACAGGTGGGTTCATCCTGATCAGTTGTGTTCAGTATCTGTTAATCGAGCAGATTGGTCACAGTCACATTCTTATCTCAGTCTGGAAAACTTCCCAACAGATTTCTCACCTTTGCTTCATGTCTTCTCTCCTCAGGGCCCCTGAGATTGCCCTTGGCTGTCCCTTCACTGAGGCTATAGACATGTGGGGAGTTGGCTGTGTCCTTGCCTCCCTCTACCTCTGTGAAAACCTCTTCCCTGTTGACTGTGAATATCAGATGGTAGGTCTGCTACCTCAGGCAAATGTCCAGAACCAAGTGGAAGCTTGATGCAGAATATCTGCTGACATGTTTCTGTTTATTTTGTCTCCAGATCAAGTGCATGGTCCAGGTTCTGGGTCAGCCAAAGGACCACATGCTCCGTGCGGGGATGTATACCCGCTACTTCTTCAGTGAAGAGGAGTCTGCTGGTGGTCCAACTTGGAGGCTTCTGGTAGGGTACCCTGGTTCCTCCTTGTTCCACCTGTTTTTATCAGTTTGTTTTGCCTTTTTTCAACTTTTCTTTATTTTGTTTCTTCAGACACCTGAAGAATACACAGCTGCCACCAAAGTGCAAGCCCTAGAGCGGAACAGCTATATTGCGCTTCCCAGCTCTCTGTTGGACCTGGTTAATGTCAGTGCTCTCTGCTGTGCTGAGCAATAATCACTTAGTACCCCAGCTGAATCAGTACCACTTATGTATCTGTCGGCAAGATCATTTGACCTGACTCTATTTCCATATTCAGATGTATCCAGCAGGGGGCGTGGCTGAATTTGCGGACCAGTGGGCTTTTGTGGACTTTTTGAAAAAGATGCTGCATCTTGACGGGGATCTGAGAATCTCTCCAGGTCAAGCTCTCCTGCACAAATTCATTACAATGTCCCCCTGACAGAGCGTCTGGACAGCAAATCCTAGTGAGTGACCACATCTCTCCTTACACTGGCAGTAGATAACACATGATGGACTCATGGCTTCATGAATTACCAGTCTCATTCACTAAATACTTATTTACTTATTTCATACTTATTCCAGTCTGAGCACCTCCCAAGTTACGGCAGACTCAGCAGTCAACAGCCCTGCAGCCTCAGCTGGGACTCATGAAAATGGTCCAACCACTTGGTCATCTGATGGTGTTCCTGTCACCTATGAAGAAGACCAAGTTTCCTGGTACTCTGATGGAGAACAGCATCCTTTCTCCTATGACAACCGTCCAGCCACCTGTCATTTTCATGGAGGACGAGCTCCTGTCGCCTATGAAAAAACCAGTCACCTGGTATTCTGATGGAGAGCTCCATAATCTCTCCCGTGACGAACAGATAGCTGCCTGGTTTTCGAAAGAAGAAGCACTTCCTCTCACACGTGATGAAGACTCAGCTGTGTGGTTTACTGAGGAAGAAAACCAGACTCCCTGCCTCCTCTCATCAGCCCACAAAAATGTTGAAGAGGATTCAAAGACTCTTCAGACGAATCACAGCTCCCTTTTGCTGCTGGCGTCCAAATGTGGAGGACTGAAACTAATTGTCTTTACATTTTTTATTGTTTTTCTATTGATGTCCTGTTTTCACATTGTTTAATAAGTTTCATAAGTTATTTAGATAGTAAGTTAGTTAAATAAGTTGTTTTTAATGCTTTACCTTCATTTACATTGTATAAATTAGATAAGTTAGTAGATAAGTTAGTTCTATATAGTTAGTTATAATAAGTTCTTTTCATCAATAATTTACGTTTATTAGCTACTATCTTCATTTTACATTGAAAATAAAATAAGTTAGATAAGTCAGTTAGGCAATAAGTTAGTAAATAAGTTCTTTTCATCCATAATTTACTTTGAATAAGTTAGATAATAGTTAGTTAAATAAGTTGTTTTAAATACTTTCTACCTGATACTTACTTCATTTACATAGAATAATAAGTTAGTTAGATATAAGTTAGTTAAGTAAGTTTTTTTTTTCATTATTATTACTTTGTGCCTTACTTCATGACTTGAATAAATATACATTTTGCTTGTATTCATTTGTCTGACACTTTTATCCACAGTAACTGAAACTGAGGGAAATCACCAAATCTTGGTGTGGGTACAAAGTATGACATCAGTTTAATAAGTACAATGCTACTGTTGATGCACAATCAGTCTTTTTAAAAACAAATATGAAAATAAATAATAAAATAAAATCTCCAGAGCTCAAATAGAACAAGTGACATAAAATTCACTTCATCTTCCTCTTTTGGTGCAAAACACACTCCTCAATCAAGGATGGGTCTGACTGAGGGTCAATCAGGTAACTGAGATTCTCTGGTCTTTCACTAACCATCACACTGGTACTCAGTCAGTAGTCACCACAACCATGTCTGCACAGAGGGTGAGAGTTTGCATCAGCACCGGCCACTGCTACTGTTTCAGCCACAGCTAACAAACAACATAACTAATAAAGTGCACTTAATGCTGCGAAACATTCTCTAATCACTGGTTTTAAAGCACAAGAATCTCCTTGAAACTCTTGAGTGAAGCTCAAGCATGTAGCAAAGTCACAGTGGCGGTAGTGGTGGGCGGGGCATAAGGCCTGAGCCTGATTTTTTTTTCTTTCTTAACTTATTCAAACATTGGACGTTACATCTGAACAGCCCCCCATGCACGCACACACTTTAACCAGGCGGCCCACCTTGACCTTGAATTGGCAGGGAAAACCTTGCTGCTACAGTGATCTGACCTCAGGCCTGTGCGGGGGTGGGCTTAGCTGTACTTTCAGATACTGTTCCCCCTTTATTAACATATGAAAGTAGGCTTCCACATGGCTAAGCTTTACACTGCTAACTTGTCTAATTAGAACAGATATGTCCTGTGATTTTCAGCCTTCCCTTTACAGCAGGGGTGCAAGTGGTGGTGGGGGGGCATCAAGTAGCCCACCTTGGCCTAAGATAGGCATGGAAACCCTGTACTGTCTGAGGTCAGACAGTATTTGGTGATGGGCTCATGGGGGATTTCATCTTCTTTTTGACTACTAACTTCTGTTCAGTCAAGAGGTGCTTTGCTGGTATGAGAATTAAGATCAATTTACAAAAATATTAAACACAAATGCAAAAATCATGCAAAGATTTTGAATAAAACATGTATCTCAGCCTGTGGTTGTCATGTCAGACTTTTAAATAAAACAGAGCACATGAGTTCTACATGTCATTCTGACAACATAAGGAAAACGGGTCTATGAGCAGAACTTTGGTGCATTTTAGTCACTTCACTATCAGCACTGGTAGAGAAAGACACGTTTGGAGACAGAAGATTGTTACAGAAGATAGACACACGTCTAAATTCAACAAGACTGAAGCTTTGCTCTCAGCATCACACAACCTAAACGAGAGAAGATCTGACTGAAAAATGAGTTTGCGGACCAACTCAAACGCCTCTGGTGCATCAGGTAAGACAGACCACAGTAACACACAGATATCTGCTATGAAAGCACAGTGGGGACGGCAACGTGTCTTCAATAACACGTTGTAGACTGTTCCTTAAATGTAAATGTAGAGTATAGTAAAATAAACAAGGTAGAGTCCGGAGGTTTTTGCTCCAAAATAAACGCTAGACTTAAACAAATGAAATCCTGCTTAATCATCACCTAGCTTCTAATCCTGTGCGGTGGTGACTGTGTCTTCAGAGCCTCGCCCCCGCCTGTATTTTGATTTATTTTGTTGTGCACACGTTTGTGGGTGGAGAGTCGGTGTTTTCTCTCCAGCCAATGACAGAGCAGGTGAAGTCCCGTGCAGCACGAGTAGGAGGTCCGCTAGCCCCGCTAGCTAGCGGATGCTATCCGCCACGGCTAACACTCGCTGAGCTCGAAGCTAACTTCTGCTAGCGGTAGCGGCTAGCATCCGCCGTTAGCACGCTCTTCACAGTTCACCACAACGGCCCTCCTACTCGTCGCAGCGTACAGTCCAGGCTCCCGTTAACGGTGACGGCCAGGTGTCGCTCCGCCGCCCCAGCGCTTCACTCGGACTGTATTTCCTTTCTTTCCAGTCCTGACTATACTACTACTAATACTATTACTACCACTGCTGCTGCTGCTGCTGTCAGGGGCAGGAGGCGGGCACAGTTGAGCCCGAGAGGAGAGGGCCGTTTGACTGTTTTGTTTACAAACGGCAACGAACAAACCTCCAGACTCTGCCTTTAATCCACTGAATTTTCTGTTCTTCACATGCTCCTACAGGGACAACCACAGAAACACAAGGACATAACTCGCATAACTTAATGTTTTGTCTCCATGTTCACCATGTGTCTCAATAGTCACACCAACAGCACCCGAGCTCCAGGCAGGTGATACACTGTTGAGCAGGTCCTCTGCTTATTCCATCCTGGAGTTCATTGGTGAAGGCAGTTTTGGCAAAGTGGCCAAGTGCCAGAATCTGGCAACAAGAGAGACGGTGGCTGTTAAGATCCTTAAGAGCCATGGTTCTGTCCAGGACATAGAGAAGGAGGTAGGTCTCTGGACTCCCTTTGATTTTATTGCTGTGCTCAGTTTTCACCTGCTCCATCAGATTATAAACCACAAGGTGCTAATGTCTTTCCTCTGCTCGTCTTCCCAGGTGTCCATATTGAAGGTCATCAATGTCCTGAACCCAGACCACACAAATATGGTCAAGTTCTTTGAGCAGTTTGAACACATGGGAAAACCTTGTCTTGCATTTGAAATGCTGGACATGTGTCTCTATGATTTGCTGCAAGAACGAAACTGGCAGCCTCTGTCTGTGAGCGAGATCCGACCAATTGCACATCAGGTGTGTAACCACTTCTGAGTTAATCATCTTTTATTTGACATACTAACTGCAGCACATGCAAAACTACATTTCCAACCTGCTGCTTTGTACTACAGCTGCTGGTGGCCTTGGTCGCTCTGAAGGGTCTCGGTATCCTACATGCTGACATCAAATTAGACAACGTTATGCTTCTTCGCAAGCAGGACCAGCCCATTAAGGTCAAATTAATAGACTTTGGTGCAGCCATTCCAGCCTCCAAAGTTCGCCCTGGCCTGATGCTTCAGCCAATTGGTTACAGGTGGGTTCATCCTGATCAGTTGTGTTCAGTATCTGTTAATCGAGCAGATCTGGTCACAGTCACATTCTTATCTCAGTCTGGAAAACTTCCCAACAGATTTCTCACCTTTGCTTCATGTCTTCTCTCCTCAGGGCCCCTGAGATTGCCCTTGGCTGTCCCTTCACTGAGGCTATAGACATGTGGGGAGTTGGCTGTGTCCTTGCCTCCCTCTACCTCTGTGAAAACCTCTTCCCTGTTGACTGTGAATATCAGATGGTAGGTCTGCTACCTCAGGCAAATGTCCAGAACCAAGTGGAAGCTTGATGCAGAATATCTGCTGACATGTTTCTGTTTATTTTGTCTCCAGATCAAGTGCATGGTCCAGGTTCTGGGTCAGCCAAAGGACCACATGCTCCGTGCGGGGATGTATACCCGCTACTTCTTCAGTGAAGAGGAGTCTGCTGGTGGTCCAACTTGGAGGCTTCTGGTAGGGTACCCTGGTTCCTCCTTGTTCCACCTGTTTATTTCAGTTTGTTTTGCCTTTTTTCAACTTTTCTTTCTTATTTTGTTTCTTCAGACACCTGAAGAATACACAGCTGCCACCAAAGTGCAAGCCCTAGAGCGGAACAGCTATATTGCGCTTCCCAGCTCTCTGTTGGACCTGGTTAATGTCAGTGCTCTCTGCTGTGTTGAGCAATAATCGCTTAGTACCCCAGCTGAATCAGTACCACTTATGTATCTGTCGGCAAGATCATTTGACCTGACTCTATTTCCATATTCAGATGTATCCAGCAGGGGGCGTGGCTGAATTTGCGGACCAGTGGGCTTTTGTGGACTTTTTGAAAAAGATGCTGCATCTTGACGGGGATCTGAGAATCTCTCCAGGTCAAGCTCTCCTGCACAAATTCATTACAATGTCCCACCTGACAGAGCGTCTGGACAGCAAATCCTAGTGAGTGACCACATCTCTCCTTACACTGGCAGTAGATAACACATGATGGACTCATGGCTTCATGAATTACCAGTCTCATTCACTAAATACTTATTTACTTATTTCATACTTATTCCAGTCTGAGCACCTCCCAAGTTACGGCAGACTCAGCAGTCAACAGCTCTGCAGCCTCAGCTGGGACTCATGAAAATGGTCCAACCACTTGGTCATCTGATGGTGTTCCTGTCACCTATGAAGAAGACCAAGTTTCCTGGTACTCTGATGGAGAACAGCATCCTTTCTCCTATGACAACCGTCCAGCCACCTGTCATTTTCATGGAGGACGAGCTCCTGTCGCCTATGAAAAATACCCAGTCACCTGGTATTCTGATGGAGAGCTCCATAATCTCTCCCGTGACGAACAGATAGCTGCCTGGTTTTCGAAAGAAGAAGCACTTCCTCTCACACGTGATGAAGACTCAGCTGTGTGGTTAACTGAGGAAGAAAAACCAGACTCCCCTGCCTCCTCTCATCAGCCCACAAAAATGTTGAAGAGGATTCGAAGACTCTTCAGACGAATCACAGCTCCCTTTTGCTGCTGGCGTCCAAATGTGGAGGACTGAGACTAATTGTCTTTACATTTTTTATTGTTTTTCTATTGATGTCCTGTTTTACATTGTATAATAAGTTACATAAGTTATTTAGATAGTAAGTTAGTTAAATAAGTTGTTTTTAATGCTTTACCTTCATTTACATTGTATAAGTTAGATAAGTTAGTTCAATAAGTTTTTAAATCTTCTGCCTTCATTTACACTGAATAATTAGTTTGATAAGTTAGTTCTATATAAGTTAGTTAAATAAGTTTTTTTTCATCAATAATTTACCTTTATTAGCTACTATCTTCATTTTACATTGAATAATAAATAAGTTAGATAAGTCAGTTAGGCAATAAGTTAGTAAATAAGTTCTTTTCATCAATAATTTACTTTTGAATAAGTTAGTTAAATAAGTTGTTTTAAATACCTTCTACCTACTACTTACTTCATTTACATAGAATAATAAGTTAGTTAGATAATAAGTAAGTTTCTTTTTTTATTATTATTACTTTGTGCCTTACTTCATGACTTGAATAAATATACATTTTGCTTGTATTCATTTGTCTGACACTTTTATCCACAGTAACTGAAAGTGAAGGAAATCACCAAATCTTGGTGTGGGTACAAAGTATGACATCAGTTTAATAAGTACAATGCTACTGTTGATGCACAGTCAGTCTTCGTTTAAAACGTATATGAAAATAAATAATAAAATAAAATCTCCAGAGCTCAAATAGAACAAGTGACATAAAATTCACTTCATCTTCCTCTTTTGGTGCAAAACACACTCCTCAATCAAGGATGGATTCTGACTGAGGGTCTTCACTAACCATTCTCTCACACTGGTACTCAGTCAGTAGTCACCACAACCATGTCTGCACAGAGGGTGAGAGTTTGCATCAGCACCGGCCACTGCTACTGTTTCAGCCACAGCTAACAAACAACATAACTAATAAAGTGCACTTAATGCTGTGAAACATTCTCTAATCACTGGTTTTAAAGCACAAGAATCTCCTTGAAACTCTTGAGTGAAGCTCAAGCATGTAGCAAAGTCACAGTGGCGGTAGTGGTGGGCGGGGCATAAGACCTGAGCCTGATTTTTTTCTTTCTTAACTTATTCAAACATTGGACGTTACATCTGAACGGACCCCCCTGCACGCACACACTTTAACCAGGCGGCCCACCTTGACCTTGAATTGGCAGGGAAAACCTTGCTGCTACAGTGATCTGACCTCAGGCCTGTGCGGGGGGTGGGCTTAGCTGTACTTTCAGATACTGTTCCCCCTTTATTAACATATGAAAGTAGGCTTCCACATGGCTAAGCTTTACACTGCTAACTTGTCTAATCAGAACAGATATGTCCTGTGATTTTCAGCCTTCCCTTTACAGCAGGGGTGCAAGTGGTGGTGGGGGGGCATCAAAGTGGCCCACCTTGGCCTAAGATAGGCATGGAAACCCTGTACTGTCTGAGGTCAGACAGTATTTGGTGATGGGCTCATGGGGGATTTCATCTTCTTTCTGACTACTAACTTCTGTTCAGTCAAGAGGTGCTTTGCTGGTATGAGAATTAAGATCAATTTACAAAAATATTAAACACAAATGCAAAAATCATACAAAGATTTTGAACAAAAATATGTATCTCAGCCTGTGGTTGTCATGTCAGACTTTTAAATAAAACAGAGCACATGAGTTCTACATGTCATTCTGACAACATAAGGAAAACGGGTCTATGAGCAGAACTTTGGTGCATTTTAGTCACTTCACTATCAGCACTGGTAGAGAAAGACACGTTTGGAGACAGAAGATTGTTACAGAAGATAGACACACGTCTAAATTCAACAAGACTGAAGCTTTGCTCTCAGCATCACACAACCTAAACTGAGAAGATCTGACTGAAAAATGAGTTTGCGGACCAACTCAAACGCCTCTGGTGCATCAGGTAAGACAGACCACAGTAACACACAGATATCTGCTATGAAAGCACAGTGGGGACGGCAACGTGTCTTCAATAACACGTTGTAGACTGTTCCTTAAATGTAAATGTAGAGTATAGTAAAAGAAACAAGGTAGAGTCCGGAGGTTTTTGCTCCAAAATAAACGCTAGACTTAAACAAATGAAATCCTGCTTAATCACACGACCTAATCCTGTGCGGTGGTGACTGTGTCTTCAGAGCCTCCTCCCCCCGCCTGTATTTTGCTTTATTTTGTTGTGCACGGGGACGTTTGTGGGTGGAGAGTCGGTGTTTCTCTCAAGCCAATGACAGAGCAGGTGAAGTCCCGTGTAGCACGAGTAAGAGGGCCGCTAGCCCGCTAGCTAGCGGATGCTATCCGCCACGGCTAACACTCGCTAGCTCGACGCTAACTTCTGCTAGCGGTAGCGGCTAGCATCCGCCGTTAGCACGCTTTTCACAGTTCACCACAACGGCCCTCCTACTCGTCGCAGCGTAGAATGAGGCTCCCGTTAACGGTGACGGCCAGGTATCGTTCCGCCGCCCCAGCGCTTCACTTGGACTGTATTTCCTTTTCTTTCCAGTCCTGACTATACTACTACTAATACTATTACTACCACTGCTGCTGCTGCTGTCAGGGGCAGGAGGCGGGCACAGTTGAGCCAGAGAGGAGAGGGTCTGTTTGAATTGAATTGAATATTGTTTACAAACGGCAACGAACAAACCTCCAGACTCTGCCTTTAATCCAGTGAATTTTCTGTTCTTCACATGCTCCTACAGGGACAACCACAGAAACACAAGGACATAACTCGCATAACTTAATGTTTTGTCTCCATGTTCACCATGTGTCTCAATAGTCACACCAACAGCACCGAGCTCCAGGCAGGTGATACCCTGTTGAGCAGGTCCTCTGCTTATTCCATCCTGGAGTTCATTGGTGAAGGCAGTTTTGGCAAAGTGGCCAAGTGCCAGAATCTGGCAACAAGAGAGACGGTGGCTGTTAAGATCCTTAAGAGCCATGGTTCTGTCCAGGACATAGAGAAGGAGGTAGGTCTCTGGACTCCCTTTGATTTTATTGCTGTGCTCAGTTTTCACCTGCTCCATCAGATTATAAACCACAAGCTGCTAATGTCTTTCCTCTGCTCGTCTTCCCAGGTGTCCATATTGAAGGTCATCAATGTCCTGAACCCAGACCACACAAATATGGTCAAGTTCTTTGAGCAGTTTGAACACATGGGAAAACCTTGTCTTGCATTTGAAATGCTGGACATGTGTCTCTATGATTTGCTGCAAGAACGAAACTGGCAGCCTCTGTCTGTGAGCGAGATCCGACCAATTGCACATCAGGTGTGTAACCACTTCTGAGTTAATCATCTTTTATTTGACATACTAACTGCAGCACATGCAAAACTACATTTCCAACCTGCTGCTTTGTACTACAGCTGCTGGTGGCCTTGGTCGCTCTGAAGGGTCTCGGTATCCTACATGCTGACATCAAACTAGACAACGTTATGCTTCTTCGCAAGCAGGACCAGCCCATTAAGGTCAAATTAATAGACTTTGGTGCAGCCATTCCAGCCTCCAAAGTTCACCCTGGCCTGATGCTTCAGCCAATTGGTTACAGGTGGGTTCATCCTGATCAGTTGTGTTCAGTACCTGTTAATCGAGCAGATTGGTCACAGTCACATTCTTATCTCAGTCTGGAAAACTTCCCAACAGATTTCTCACCTTTGCTTCATGTCTTCTCTCCTCAGGGCCCCTGAGATTGCCCTTGGCTGTCCCTTCACTGAGGCTATAGACATGTGGGGAGTTGGCTGTGTCCTTGCCTCCCTCTACCTCTGTGAAAACCTCTTCCCTGTTGACTGTGAATATCAGATGGTAGGTCTGCTACCTCAGGCAAATGTCCAGAACCAAGTGGAAGCTTGATGCAGAATATCTGCTGACATGTTTCTGTTTATTTTGTCTCCAGATGAAGTGCATGGTCCAGGTTCTGGGTCAGCCAAAGGACCACATGCTCCGTGCGGGGATGTATACCCGCTACTTCTTCAGTGAAGAGGAGTCTGCTGGTGGTCCAACTTGGAGGCTTCTGGTAGGGTCCCTGGTTCCTCCTTGTTCCACCTGTTTATATCAGTTTGTTTTGCCTTTTTTCAACTTTTCTTATTTGTTTCTTCAGACACCTGAAGAATACACAGCTGCCACCAAAGTGCAAGCCCTAGAGCGGAACAGCTATATTGCGCTTCCCAGCTCCTGTGGACCTGTTTAATGTCAGTGCTCTCTGCTGCTGTGCAGCAATAATCACTTAGTACCCCAGTTGAATCAGTACCACTTATGTATCTGTCGGCAAGATCATTTGACCTGACTCTATTTCCATATTCAGATGTATCCAGCAGGGGGCGTGGCTGAATTTGCGGACCAGTGGGCTTTTGTGGACTTTCTGAAAAAGATGCTGCATCTTGACGGGATCTGAGAATCTCTCCAGGTCAAGCTCTCCTGCACAAATTCATTACAATGTCCCACCTGACAGAGCGTCTGGACAGCAAATCCTAGTGAGTGACCACATCTCTCCTTACACTGGCAGTAGATAACACATGATGGACTCATGGCTTCATGAATTACCAGTCTCATTCACTAAATACTTATTTACTTATTTCATACTTATTCCAGTCTGAGCACCTCCCAAGTTACGGCAGACTCAGCAGTCAACAGCTCTGCAGCCTCAGCTGGGACTCATGAAAATGGTCCAACCACTTGGTCATCTGATGGTGTTCCTGTCACCTATGAAGAAGACCAAGTTTCCTGGTACTCTGATGGAGAACAGCATCCTTTCTCCTATGACAACCGTCCAGCCACCTGTCATTTTCATGGAGGACGAGCTCCTGTCGCCTATGAAAAATACCCAGTCACCTGGTATTCTGATGGAGAGCTCCATAATCTCTCCCGTGACGAACAGATAGCTGCCTGGTTTTCGAAAGAAGAAGCACTTCCTCTCACACGTGATGAAGACTCAGCTGTGTGGGTTAACTGAGGAAGAAAAACCAGACTCCCCTGCCTCCTCTCATCAGCCCACAAAAATGCTGAAGAGGATTCGAAGACTCTTCAGACGAATCACAGCTCCCTTTTGCTGCTGGCGTCCAAATGTGGAGGACTGAAACTAATTGTCTTTACATTTTTTATTGTTTTTCTATTGATGTCCTGTTTTTACATTGTTTAATAAGTTTCATAAGTTATTTAGATAGTAAGTTAGTTAAATAAGTTGTTTTTAATGCTTTACCTTCATTTACATTGTATAAGTTAGATAAGTTAGTAAATAAGTTTTTAATACCTTCTACCTTCATTTACACTGAATAATTAGTTTGATAAGTTAGTTCTATATAAGTTAGTTAAATAAGTTTTTCTTTCATCAATAATTTACCTTTATTAGCTACTATCTTCATTTTACATTGAATAATAAATAAGTTAGATAAGTCAGTTAGGCAATAAGTTAGTAAATAAGTTCTTTTCATCATAATTTACTTTTGAATAAGTTAGTTAAATAAGTTGTTTTAAATACTTTCTACCTACTACTTACTTCATTTACATAGAATAATAAGTTAGTTAGATATAATAAGTAAGTTTCTTTTTTTATTATTATTACTTTGTGCCTTCTTCATGACTTGAATAAATATACATTTTGCTTGTATTCATTTGTCTGACACTTTTATCCACAGTAACTGAAACTGAGGGAAATCACCAAATCTTGGTGTGGGTACAAAGTATGACATCAGTTTAATAAGTACAATGCTACTGTTGATGCACAGTCAGTCTTCGTTTAAAACGTATATGAAAATAAATAATAAAATAAAATCTCCAGAGCTCAAATAGAACAAGTGACATAAAATTCACTTCATCTTCCTCTTTTGGTGCAAAACACACTCCTCAATCAAGGATCTGACTGAGGGTCAATCAGGTACTGAGATTCTCTGGTCTTTCACTAACCATCACACTGGTGCTCAGTCAGTAGTCACCACAACCATGTCTGCACAGAGGGTGAGAGTTTGCATCAGCACCGGCTACTGCTACTGTTTCAGCCACAGCTAACAACATAACTAATGAAGTGCACTTAATGCTGTGAAACATTCTCTAATCACTGGTTTTAAAGCACAAGAATCTCCTTGAAACTCTTGAGTGAAGCTCAAGCATGTAGCAAAGTCACAGTGGCGGTAGTGGTGGGCGGGGCATAAGGCCTGAGCCTGATTTTTTTTCTTCCTTATTCAAACATTGGACGTTACATCTGAACGGCCCCCCCATGCACGCACACACTTTAACCAGGCGGCCCACCTTGACCTTGAATTGGCAGGGAAAACCTTGCTGCTACAGTGATCTGACCTCAGGCCTGTGCAGGAGGTGGGCTTAGCTGTACTTTCAGATACTGTTCCCCCTTTATTAACATATGAAAGTAGGCTTCCACATGGCTAAGCTTTACACTGCTAACTTGTCTAATCAGAACAGATATGTCCTGTGATTTTCAGCCTTCCCTTTACAGCAGGGGTGCAAGAGGTGGTGGGGGGGCATCAAAGTGGCCCACATTGGCCTAAGATAGGCATGGAAACCCTGTACTGTCTGAGGTCAGACAGTATTTGGTGATGGGCTCATGGGGGATTTCATCTTTTTGACTTCTAACTTCTGTTCAGTTAAGAGGTGCTTTGCTGGTATGAGAATTAAGATCAATTTACAAAAATATTAAACACAAACGCAAAAATCATACAAAGATTTTGAATAAAAAACATGTATCTCAGCCTGTGGTTGTCATGTCAGACTTTTAAATAAAACAGAGCACATGAGTTCTACATGTCATTCTGACAACATAAGGAAACGGGTCTATGAGCAGAACTTTGGTGAATTTTAGTCACTTCACTATCAGCACTGGTAGAGAAAGACACGTTTGGAGACAGAAGATTGTTACAGAAGATAGACACACGTCTAAATTCAACAAGACTGAAGCTTTGCTCTCAGCATCACACAACCTAAACTGAGAAGATCTGACTGAAAAATGAGTTTGCGGACCAACTCAAACGCCTCTGGTGCATCAGGTAAGACAGACCACAGTAACACAGATATCTGCTATGAAAGCACAGTGGGGACGGCAACGTGTCTTCAATAACACGTTGTAGACTGTTCCTTAAATGTAAATGTACAGTATGTAAAAAACAAGGTAGAGTCCGGAGGTTTTTGCTCCAAAATAAACGCTAGACTTAAACAAATGAAGTCCTGCTTAATCATCACCTAGCTTCTAATCCTGTGTGGTGGTGACTGTGTCTTCAGAGCCTCCTCCCCCCGCCTGTATTTTGCTTTATTTTGTTGTGCACGGTGACGTTTGTGGGTGGAGAGTCGGTGTTTTCTCTCCAGCCAATGACAGAGCAGGTGAAGTTCCGTGTAGCACGAGTAGGAGGGCCGCTAGCCCCGCTAGCTAGCGGATGCTATCCGCCACGGCTAACACTCGCTAGCTCGACGCTAACTTCTGCTAGCGGTAGCGGCTAGCATCCGCCGTTAGCACGCTCTTCACAGTTCACCACAACAGCCCTCCTACTCGTCGCAGCGTACAGTCCAGGCTCCCGTTAACGGTGACGGCCAGTTATCGTTCCGCCGCCCCAGCGCTTCACTTGGACTGTATTTCCTTTTCTTTCCAGTCCTGACTATACTACTACTAATACTATTACTACCACTGCTGCTGCTGCTGCTGTCAGGGGCAGGAGGCGGACACAGTTGAGCCGAGAGGAGAGGGCCGGTTGAATTGACTTGAATATTGTTTACAAACGGCAACGAACAAACCTCCAGACTCTGCCTTTAATCCACTGAATTTTCTGTTCTTCACATGCTCCTACAGGGACAACCTCAGAAACACAAGGACATAACTCGCATAACTTCATATGTTTTGTCTCCATGTTCACCATGTGTCTCAATAGTCACACCAACAGCACCCGAGCTCCAGGCAGGTGATACCCTGTTGAGCAGTCCTCTGCTTATTCCATCCTGGAGTTCATTGGTGAAGGCAGTTTTGGCAAAGTGGCCAAGTGCCAGAATCTGGCAACAAGAGAGACGGTGGCTGTTAAGATCCTTAAGAGCCACGGTTCTGTCCAGGACATAGAGAAGGAGGTAGGTCTCTGGACTCCTTTGATTTTATTGCTGTGCTCAGTTTTCACCTGCTCCATCAGATTATAAACCACAAGCTGCTAATGTCTTTCCTCTGCTCGTCTTCCCAGGTGTCCATATTGAAGGTCATCAATGTCCTGAACCCAGACCACACAAATATGGTCAAGTTCTTTGAGCAGTTTGAACACATGGGAAAACCTTGTCTTGCATTTGAAATGCTTGACATGTGTCTCTATGATTTGCTGCAAGAACGAAACTGGCAGCCTCTGTCTGTGAGCGAGATCCGACCAATTGCACATCAGGTGTGTAACCACTTCTGAGTTAATCATCTTTTATTTGACATACTAACTGCAGCACATGCAAAACTACATTTCCAACCTGCTGCTTTGTACTACAGCTGCTGGTGGCCTTGGTCGCTCTGAAGGGTCTCGGTATCCTACATGCTGACATCAAACTAGACAACGTTATGCTTCTTCGCAAGCAGGACCAGCCCATTAAGGTCAAATTAATAGACTTTGGTGCAGCCATTCCAGCCTCCAAAGTTCGCCCTGGCCTGATGCTTCAGCCAATTGGTTACAGGTGGGTTCATCCTGCACAGTTGTGTTCAGTATCTGTTAATCGAGCAGATCTGGTCACAGTCACATTCTTATCTCAGTCTGGAAAACTTCCCAACAGATTTCTCATCTTTGCTTCATGTCTTCTCTCCTCAGGGCCCCTGAGATTGCCCTTGGCTGTCCCTTCACTGAGGCTATAGACATGTGGGGAGTTGGCTGTGTCCTTGCCTCCCTCTACCTCTGTGAAAACCTCTTCCCTGTTGACTGTGAATATCAGATGGTAGGTCTGCTACCTCAGGCAAATGTCCAGAACCAAGTGGAAGCTTGATGCAGAATATCTGCTGACATGTTTCTGTTTATTTTGTCTCCAGATGAAGTGCATGGTCCAGGTTCTGGGTCAGCCAAAGGACCACATGCTCCGTGCGGGGATGTATACCCGCTACTTCTTCAGTGAAGAGGAGTCTGCTGGTGGTCCAACTTGGAGGCTTCTGGTAGGGTACCCTGGTTCCTCCTTGTTCCACCTGTTTATTTCAGTTTGTTTTGCCTTTTTTCAACTTTTCTTTATTTTGTTTCTTCAGACACCTGAAGAATACACAGCTGCCACCAAAGTGCAAGCCCTAGAGCGGAACAGCTATATTGCGCTTCCCAGCTCTCTTGTGGACCTGGTTAATGTCAGTGCTCTCTGCTGTGTTGAGCAATAATCACTTAGTACCCCAGCTGAATCAGTACCACTTATGTATCTGTCGGCAAGATCATTTGAACTGACTCTATTTCCATATTCAGATGTATCCAGCAGGGGGCGTGCTGAATTTGCGGACAGTGGGCTTTTGTGGACTTTTTGAAAAAGATGCTGCATCTTGACGGGGATCTGAGAATCTCTCCAGGTCAAGCTCTCCTGCACAAATTCATTACAATGTCCCACCTGACAGAGCGTCTGGACAGCAAATCCTAGTGAGTGACCACATCTCTCCTTACACTGGCAGTAGATAACACATGATGGACTCATGGCTTCATGAATTACCAGTCTCATTCACTAAATACTTATTTACTTATTTCATACTTATTCCAGTCTGAGCACCTCCCAAGTTACGGCAGACTCAGCAGTCAACAGCTCTGCAGCCTCAGCTGGGACTCATGAAAATGGTCCAACCACTTGGTCATCTGATGGTGTTCCTGTCACCTATGAAGAAGACCAAGTTTCCTGGTACTCTGATGGAGAACAGCATCCTTTCTCCTATGACAACCGTCCAGCCACCTGTCATTTTCATGGAGGACGAGCTCCTGTCGCCTATGAAAAATACCCAGTCACCTGGTATTCTGATGGAGAGCTCCATACTCTCTCCCGTGACGAACAGATAGCTGCCTGGTTTTTGAAAGAAGAAGCACTTCCTCTCACACGTGATGAAGACTCAGCTGTGTGTTTAACTGAGGAAGAAAAACCAGACTCCCCTGCCTCCTCTCATCAGCCCACAAAAATGTTGAAGAGGATTCGAAGACTCTTCAGACGAATCACAGCTCCCTTTTGCTGCTGGCGTCCAAATGTGGAGGACTGAGACTTGTTTCTCTTTACATTTTTTATTGTTTTTCTATTGATGTCCTGTTTTCACATTGTATAATAAGTTACATAAGTTATTTAGATAGTAAGTTAGTTAAATAAGTTGTTTTTAATGCTTTACCTTCATTTACATTGTATAAGTTAGATAAGTTAGTTCTATAAGTTTTTTAATACCTTCTGCCTTCATTTACACTGAATAATTAGTTTGATAAATTAGTTCTATATAAGTTAGTTAAGTAAGTTCTTTTCATCAATAATTTATTTATTAGCTACTATCTTCATTTTACATTGAATAATAAATAAGTTAGATAAGTCAGTTAGGCAATAAGTTAGTAAATAAGTTCTTTTCATCAATAATTTACCTTTGAATAAGTTAGTTAAATAAGTTGTTTTAAATACTTTCTACCTACTACTTACTTCATTTACAACAATAATAAGTTAGTTAGATAATAAGTTAAGTAAGTTTTTTTTTCATTATTATTACTTTGTGCCTTCATGACTTGAATAAATATACATTTTGCTTGTATTCATTTGTCTGACACTTTTATCCACAGTAACTGAAACTGAGGGAAATCACCAAATCTTGGTGTGGGTACAAAGTATGACATCAGTTTAATAAGTACAATGCTACTGTTGATGCACAATCAGTCTTCGTTTAAAACGTATATGAAAATAAATAATAAAATAAAATCTCCAGAGCTCAAATAGAACAAGTGACATAAAATTCACTTCATCTTCCTCTTTTGTGCAAAACACACTCCTCAATCAAGGATTTTTTTTTCTTCCTTAACTTGTTCAAACATTAGACGTTACATCTGAACAGCCCCCCATGCACACACACACTTTAACCAAGGCAGCAGCCAAAATCACCCAGGCTGCCCACCTCGGCCTTAGATTGGCAGGAAAAACCCTGCTTCTACAGTGATCTCCCTGCAGGGGGTCTGGACCAGGGCAGCGGGGCCAACCATCCACATGAGCAGGCGTCATCCTCAAGCACCACTGAAAGGGTGCTCCAGTCTGACTGCCCCTCCAGCCCCCTCCCTCCGACCCTGAAGGAGTTCACTCCCCTACAGTCGACTGCCTTTTGAACAAAGCGTGGCTGAGAACTGTGTGAGTGACAGCTGATGTGGGAGAAAAGTAGAGGGTGCTGATAAGAAACCATCTGAGGGCATATTCCTTTTCACACAGCTACACTCAAATCACACACACCTGCCAATGAGAAAGTGTGTGGAGGAGAATCAGCCCTGGAGATGCTGTTTCTCTTGTTGCATTCTTAATCTCAGCTCTAAAGAGATGTGAAAATGTATTATGTAGGTGTTCATAAGCCGTCTTTATTCAGATCATCATAATACATTCATCAAAAGTGAGTGGAACTTCTTCTGTTGCCAGGCCAACTCACTGACTCACTGACTCTGGTTGCTCTCTCCTCTTGTCAGTAAATTACACACTGTGCACTTTTAATCAAATAAAATCCCATCTATGATTTACTTAAATGCCTCCCTCCTGCACTCCTTCTATTCCTTTATTGTATGAGCACCATTACTGGTAAAACCATTAATGCTTATTTAAAAGTGCACAGATTTAGCATAGAACCCCACAGCAGCGGCCGACTGACGGACCGTTACATAACATAAGAAAAGGATCAAATCGATGCAGCGGATCATTATTCCCTGTTCTCTTCTTCTTCCAAACCTGCTGGGGATTTTTTTTTTTCTTTTTCGAACATATATTCTTCAGAAATAAACAGTGCTGACCCAAGTGGCATCACTTGAGGACATTTATCAGACTTCACACAGCTCCCTGGAAACACAAGAGGCTTTACACAACTTGTTTTTATGTATGCTGTGGTGCGGTGGCGTCCAACACCTCGAGACTCACTTTGTAAAGTAAGTGGACTTCACTTTTCTACCAGTTGGAAAACAAGCACTGTCCTCCACTCATGTCCTGCATTGGGATTTCCTGGTGATTCACAGTAGACAGAACCTAAAGACCTAAATAGCACCTGCCATCTGAAGAACTGATTACATTTATTTACTTTTAAATTGAATTTCTTCTTAAATCGAATATCAGGAAAAACAAGCAGTGGTGCTGCATCACAGAGCGAAGGCGCTGTACTGAATGAGAGAGACAGCTGTCATCGAGTTACTGCGCTGACAATGAGCTGAGGTGTGTCAGATGACTCAGCTCAGCAGGTGATGGATTGATCACGCTTAATTTTCACTTATTAATCAAAGAAACATATTGTGAGTAAAGTTTGAACATGTTGCCAGAGAAACTGAATCAGTCTCAGTCAGCTGCTCATGGGAGAGATAAGACGTGTGTAACAACCTCAATTTCACATAGTTAAAAGCCAGATTATGTGTTCTGCTATACTTTTCCTATTGTCACTCAATCCCAGAGAAAAAGCAAATAACTCTTAGCTCCTAACCCTCTGGTATTAATGACAGAGCAAGGCTCTGTAATCCCTTCAACAGCTGGTCACTGTAGGTTTTGACAAATCTTATCTAAAGCACAGAACTAAGGCATTTTTGGGGGACTATTTTCAACAGTGGATTAATTCATAGTTGGAAATAAACAGAGCCATCAGTGTGAATGGAATTGAGTCAAATGAAACTATAGTGTGTTGTTGGTAATTGGAATCATGTCACCCCTGTGTAACACTGTGTGTGCTTTTAACATGAATTGCAAAAAAAAAAAAAAAATGGAGGTCAGTAGATCAAGAGCTCGTGATCAGGCTCTGATAAACACATAGTATTTGTCTATAGGATGCACTCATGGCTGGTTTGGTGCCAAGCACAGGATTTGTTGACAACGAGGAAAACAGAATATCATCATTAACCTGTAATTGCTTGCTAAAGCCCGGCCATTAACTTGGCTGGGGCTGATATTAGCCTGCTGAAGCTCAGCCAGTGCTTCCATGTATGTTGGCAAATAAACAACATCGACAGTCACTTATGTCTGTGTCAGTAATGTCTCTGGTCATTTAGTGGCTTCAACTGGTCAGGCTACAGTATTGGATGTTCCTGTGGCACCTGGAAACCTCCTTCAAGGTCGTAGTGCATTCCCACAGGGGAGTACTCTGAGTGATCTGTTGCTAAATGATCATGTTTGTTTTAATCTCATGATAAAAGCTCTTTAGATGTCTCACCTCGCATTTATCGACCACTGGCTGCTGCACGCAGTCTGAGCTGTTCCCCACCGTGGCAGCTTTCTGGCCCTCATTGTCGCCCGTGCCCTCCTCTGAATGGGTTCGGCTTTGGTTGCCGCGGTGCCTGCTGTTTGGGAGGCGTGCTGACGGGCTCCTGGGGGGCCGACTGAGCTCCCGGCGCAGCGCCCGGTTCTCCTCCTCCACCGCCCGGACCCTCAGCTCCAGGGCCTGCCGCTCACCCGCTCCACCCACTGGCGTTGATGACTGGACCTCCAGCGGAGACAGTGGGAGGGGCTTCACTGTGGATCAGACCAGGGAGAAAGGGATTTAACATGAGGATCGACTGAGCCTTGATGTTCCCTGACACCAAATACATTTTGCTCTCTATTGTTTCTGCAATGGATTGATTAACACATAAGAAGGTGATACGGTCTATAAATTCTTCTATTGGGTCATTTTATGTTTCAGTATCAATCTGATTTGTCTGTTACTGACAATATGATTCAGATTTCACTCAGATTCAGATTTTTTTTTTTTTTTTTTACAACATTTATACTAAAAACAAGCAAATAAATAAAAGACTTAGTTTGATGCTTATAAATATATAGTGTAATACCGTATGAAAGCCTGGCAAAGGTCTGTGTATATCCATGAAACCATTTCACAATATTGAGCCAAGCTTGAGTCAGCTCAACGCCATTCCACCCCACCACTCTGCTCTCTGTCTTATTAGCAAAGAGTGAAGCACACAAATGTTCCAGCAGCAGTTTCGTGGGTTTTTTTTTTTTTGTCAGCCCTGTGTTTTTAGTCAGTCGCTTCCATCAGCTCAAATGATGACAAAATGCTGTCAGCAGCATTTCCATTGATCTGTGATAATGGGCCACATCTTCAGGCATGATCTTATCTGAAAATAAGTGTTGGTGTCGATTCACTCAACGACTTTAGTGTCTTCATATCCTCGAAGGCTAAATGGCTTTGCCCCAAAAATGACAAGCAATGCAGGAGGAGAGCTATATGCAAATGATTATATTTGAACGTTCAGTTGTAGCCAGTGACTCTCCTTGTTGTTGTGCTCAGTCACATGAAGTTACACTCTACAGACAGACCCACCAGTCACTAAACTGCAGGTTAAACTTGAACATGAGAAGAAGCCCAGCGAGTGTTGGCAGCACATTCTTTGTTTAAATCTGTCTTATGTGGAAACGGGCTCTTCCTGCACTTTCATCAAAAACAAATAAAAGTGCATTAAATCTATGGTAAATTTCCCTTTAATAGAGAGATGTAAGAAAAATGAGAGGGGGGGCCGTGGTTTACATTTAGGGAGTTGCATCAAAGAGTTGATCTTGAGGCGGGGGAGCACAGAGATATCTTTTGGATCGATACCGTCAGAGCAGGGCGGCCCCGCGCTCCGGAGCTCTGTATCTAATCCCAGTCAGTAGCAATTTCCTCTCCTCCTCGCTGACTGATTCAAATATGAACAAGCAGCTCTGAGGCCTGGAGAGGCAGATAGATGAATGCTCTGAGATGAAGATGAGAGCTCTGCGGTCTCCACCACTACATCTTAGGAACCTCGGCTCCCAGAGGGGAGGGTGGTGGTGGTGGTGGGTGGGAAGAGGCCTTGGTTTAAGATCATTAAACAGTACAATGGGTTCTCCAGTGAAGATCTCAGTGGGGAAAACAGACGGCCTTGGAGACCTCTTCTTATTACAGAATGGCAAGGAAGCAGAAGCATTAGAGCCCGCATTACATGTATTGATCTGTGTTGGGGAAAACATGGTTTCCAGTATGATACCATCTGTCAACTGACAACAACCAATTACCCAACTGGGAGAGTCTTGGTCGACTTACTGACATGAACCCACATGAATATCCCTGTACTCAACAGACCTACAGAGAAAATGCCAATAAACGTATATACAGTGCAGAAGTATTCATACCCCCTTTCCACATTTTGTCAGGTTACAACCACAAACTTACATGTATTTTATTAGGATTTTATGTGATAGACCAACACAAAGTAGCACAGAATTGTGAAGTGGAAGGAAAATGATACATGGTCAAGATTTTTTCAAATCAAAGACCAAAGTTGAACTTT
This sequence comes from Caranx ignobilis, assembly GCA_021432705.1. Taxonomy (NCBI): domain Eukaryota; kingdom Metazoa; phylum Chordata; class Actinopteri; order Carangiformes; family Carangidae; genus Caranx; species Caranx ignobilis. Next base: position 78,039,148 of record MU269990.1, on the reverse strand, counting down.
TCGGCCTACATGCAAAACACTGTGTGGTGGAAACCAAACACTGCACATCCACCTGAACACACCATCCCCACCGAGAGACACGGTGGTGGCAGCACAATGCTGTGGCATGGGGATGCCTTTCTTCAGCAGGGACAGGGAAGCTGGTCAAAGTTGATGGGAAGATGGATGGAGCTGAATACAGGGCAATCCTGGAGGAAAACCTGTTGGAGGCAGCAAAAGACTTGAGCCTGGGCCCGAAGTTCACCTTCCAGCAGGACAACGAGCCTAAACATACAGCCAAGATCTACAACAGACTGGGGGGGGGGGATACTCAATATTAGTGACTGAGTGACACTTGAAAGAGTAATACTGGACATTCCTATGCATGAAATCCCCTCGAATATGTGTTTCTGTTCAACTGACCAAGGTAGAAAAACTGAAACAAAGTTCTCAATCCTATTGTTCAATACGCTGAATACACAGCTTTACGTTTTTAAAGCCTCCATAAATAAAGTTTTGAGAAGATATACACATTATCTATCAAGAATAAATCACACTGTCACAACCATTTCATGAGAAGAGGTAAAAAGAAAAAAAAATTGTCTAACTTTATGGGCAACAGTGTGTATATACATATACATACACATATGCTTCCCACAATAAAACACAAATAATCTTCTCTTCTCAAATGAAATATGCAAATTCAGTGGCATGTGATTTATTGTCTGCTGTGATCATGTGATACAAAGATGGTCAGTATGTACGTAGGTCTTCATGGGCCACTGGGCCTTCTCCCTGAGAACCAGAGCACCTTCTGGACTCCCAATTTCATCTGAGCTGTAATTAATTTGCAGAGTGGATTTGCTGGGCCTTAATCCCACTGAACTGGACTCAATGACCATTTTGTTTGTGCTGCTCAGAAATTGCATACGGCGTTTTTTTTTTTTTTTTGTCCTCACACGGCAGCAGATGCACCTGGTCTTTCACGCGAGCCAAGCCAATTCAATTTTGGCCCGTTAGGTATTTGTCATGAAGCTCATCGTCTTCGCGCAAACAAAAGCCTCGGCAAAACATATGAATCTAATTTTCCCGGCAGAGGACAAAAAGAAAACAATATTTTATCTGGGTACAATGCACAGTTATTTACATCTGAGAAGAAAAACCACCAGCAGATGATTTATTTTACTTACACACTGTCCATAGGAAGACTGCTGAATGCATACACCTCATCAACTTTAGGATTACTGATGTTATTATGGGTTAAACAGGTTACATTTGTTACAGGATTTGGATTCATAAGTACCTTTTAGAATGTGTTTTCACAATCACAGCCCTCCCTGTTCTTCCTATCTGCCCTGTGTTCATTTCCTGTCAGTTCAACCTCGACTCTGCTTACCCGCTGACTTGATAAACACCTTTCCACTTCACTAATTCTATTAGTATGAGACAAACAGAGCATCAACTCTCTCTCTTTCAGGTATGCTTGTAACTTTCTGACATTTGAAAGTCATTTCAGGGAAAAACATACAGCAGTTGAGTGTTAGAAATGATGATTATGACACGACTCTGCTGGTGGAATGTTTTCCTCTATGGCCTGTTATCTTGTCTCTACTGAAAGAGGTTATAGTTGAATGAGTATATATTCAGTAAGAAATAAAATGCTACTGGAAATTCTATCTTTAACTTAGTTTTGATACTGACACTCAAGCATGCCAGACTGAATGATTCAAGCTAGAATCTGGGTGTTTAAAAACCTCATATACTCTTGAATCTAATCAGCGGACCTCTTGTCCAACTAACAGAGACACCAACAACAACAACAAGAGCGGCTGAATGATTCATGATTGTTTGGATGCCACGCTCCCACTGAATCCGTGTACGTCAGCTTTAATTCTCATCAGCCGGGAAGGTCCGTTCCCCTCCCTCTTGCTCTTAGCCAAATATCCTGGCCACAGATCCATCATGTGATGGCATCTGTTCACCTGGCAGACAGCCCCAAAACACCTCCGCACGAGTAACGCCAGCCAGCCGCCATTTTGTCTAATTACTTGGACAGGGGGAGTGAAGCGGATGGCATCAAGAACTATTTGCTATTAAGCCTGACCCTGCCCTAAGTTAAAGAAGATTACCTCTGAAAAAAAGTAAAACCACAAACTATAAAAAACTATAGAACAAAAAAGGACACAGAAAATGAAGAGAACTCCGCATGAGTACCAGCAGAAATAATGTATTCAGGACGGCGTATAGCTCACTGGGTTGAGCAGACGCCCCATATACAAAGGCTATGGTCATCACTGCACCGGCCCCAGTTTGATTCCCCCAGCGGCCCTTTGCTGCGTGTCATTCCCCCTTTCTGTCTCCCCATTTCCTGTCTGACTGTCTAATCAATTCAAGGCTTATAAAAAGCATTAGAATAAATGAAAACAAACATATTATATATATACTGTAAGTGTAAACTGATGAACAGGTAGAGGGAGGCAATGATATAATGTAAACCTGTCCTTCAAGAAAATCTTAACACAGTTATCAAATGGTCAGAACAGAAGAACAGAACCATGTGCAAAAAAAAATCAAGTCCCTTCACAATCATTACATCATCGCCTGACCGCAATTATTGGTCCCAATGGTTTCTGTTCATCTGTACAACAACAGCTGGATGAAACTACAGAAATGTCATTTCCTCATCGTTTTCCACCGATTGAGGATTGATTGGTCCTCTTTTTTGTGACATTATTACGCTCCGCCCCCTTCTCCTTCTTCTATGTTTAATGGCACATGAGTGCCACAAGAGGCTTCATTTCTAATCTTTGACGACCACATTTTGATGAGCATCTACTGACATCAGCATCATGGATTTAGTTGCAAAGCCAATAAATGGCTCTTCTTTCTTCTTCTTCTTCTTCTTCTTCTTCTTCTTCTTCTTCATTATTAGGCTTATACTATAACATGGCATAAAATGATCAGAAAAGGACAATTCATTCGTTAAAGGACTATTAATTGTTAACTAAAATGTCATGATTGTGACAGCCCTAAACATAAGCCTAACATATCACATCCAACCAAAGTCACATTAAAAATACATTTACACAAGACACAAGAGGATCTATGGCAAAGGAAAATGAGCACCAGGTGAGAGCTGAGATTAATTCTGTTAATGTATAATTCTGATTTAAATCAACCTGGGATCTGTTTTCAGTCTTTGTCATCAGTTCTTGTAATAACATCATCCTTATTTTGTGGCACAGTGACAACAAAGTCAAATCCTCTGTGATACAATCAGACAGGTTCAGGGGAAAAAAAGAAAAGTTTTAGCTTATCTAAAAGCCTTCATCTGGAGGGTAAATGAGGTGAGAGCATTGAAAATGGTATCACTCCCTCACTGCAGAGCCACACTATGCACGGCTACCGAAGGTCTAGTGAATGGAAAAGTGAACTCAGCCTTGTTTGTGACCTCAGCACTCCTCGGCACAAGGTATCTTTTATGATCCCACAGATGTCTACTGTCTGCGCAGAATAATAAAGCGCTTGTTCGGGGTGAAACCAACATCCCTCCCAACATTTTCAAAGACTGCACTCTGCACTTGTTCGCTGCTACAGTGGTGGGTTCAGGGCCACTGGCTGTCAAAGTCTGTAGAAATACTCAATTCAAATGTCAGGTTTGCCCTCGGCAAATATTTTTGCCCTCCCGGGGGCAGATAGGAGACATCTGTGAGCTCTGGAATAAACCTCTGAAAGGTGCAATCTGCTGCAGAAAGAGATGTAGCTGCGCTCCAGGATCTGCGTGGTGTATTATTGCAGACACAATTGGAATTACACCCACGCTGTTTCAAAATAAACAAAAGACAAAAAGCTAAATGAGCGTCTAATGAAGGCTTGTTCACGAAGCATGTGCTGGTCGAAAGGTTCACAAAGGCTCAAGCTGGTTCTTCTACTGACTTATCACCAGCATGTGAGGTTTGATTTACCTTCTAGCAGGTGAGTGCGCCCAGTGTGTGTGTGTGTGTGTGAGGACAGATGGATTGTGTCAAGTGTCTAATCTTGGCGCTGACAGCGATGGTTTGATCCTGAGTGGCGTGATGGACAGACTCACCACAGCTCAGTAATAAAAACTGATGAAGTGTCTGGGTCAGTGACCTTGAATGTTAGCTGATCTTTAGATGGATGGTGCTCTGTGTGTCAGCTGCTAACAGGTCTGAATACTAAACTAACATTATTCATTTATGCTGCATTACGCCACGACCCGATATATCATGTGCCCAATCAGTCAGTGTTTACTTTAGCTTGCTGCCACTGCACATGTGTGGATGCTGTGGGCTCTGTATTGTTGGGTTTAGGGTGAGGACACTGACCGATGGAGCAGGACTTACTATTCATGTTGTATTCACTGCCATCATGTTAGTATATCTGTGCATTTCATGTTGTTTGCAGAATATTTGAGGCTTTTCTTACTTCTTATGTGGAAATATAAAAGTATCAAGGCTACAAGAAGTGATCAGAGCCTCATATTGTTCTGCCTATGAAATTTCATACATCTAGGTGAAACATAACTTCAGTGGCTCCACTTTTCCAATTTTTAATGTAGCTTCCTTGCAAGCCGAAGACAGGTGTGCTTAGTTTTATGAGTTTTAAAGGATCACAATTCCCTCAAAACACAGCTTCCTGTTTAATGGCAAATCATAAGGACTTTAAAGTGGTGACAGTTGAAATGACGGTTACGTACATCCCAGCATGTCCTGGTGGAAATTGAACATCCCAAAGCAACATTTATCTCTAACAATGGCTACTTTACGTCTTCAGGAAACTGAGGCGGCCCTGAATGTTGCTGCAATTTGCCTCTTACAATGAATGTCGGACAAGGAGCTTGTAAAAATCAGTGTGTTACTTCAGCACCACGGACAGCGCCACACCAATGCAAAACAAGAGGTTGGGGCTGTAGAGGGAGGACTGCAGGTGAACAATAGCTCATGCTGATGTGTCTATGGGTAAACTGGGAAACTAGAAAGCAGTAGGTTATGTAAAAATTTTAATTTAAACAACAACTATAAGAGATGGGCCAATTTCTTTCAGTGTATCTGAGTATCACAAACAGGTCTTTCTCTTAAGCAGACAGCTGGGAGGCAACGGTGGAAAGTTTTGACATAGGATGTATGTCATCGTATCATGTGATAATGATCATCACCATGGTCTTAAGATGTTGCTTACAGCATAGTCGGTGGACCTGATTACCAGTTAGGTGTGAGCCTGTAGGTGGTGCGACAACTCTGACTTCAATGTGACCTGTGGATATTCTCATTCCCGGACATCAAACGTGAACTCTGGAGAGCTCTGACCACGTTGTTGTTGTTCTACAGCAAACATGCAAATTATGTTGGTCACCATGATGACGCTGTCTTCAGGTCTTATGGCTTTTCTCACCAAAACTGAGGTGAATCCAGTCAACCTGCCCAGAGGAGTGCCTCAAGTCAGAGAAACTCATTTCCCTGTTGGCCGTCGGCTGCACTATCACTATGACTGCATATTGGCATACAGGTGCCTTCAGGACAGTACCTTCCTGTTACTTAATGAATGACTGAAACATGCAATGCTGCTACAGACACACCATTCAACAGAAGCTCAAAGGCATTGCAATTAGCATTGTGAAGGTCTTTAAACTGTACGGACCAAATGTGATGTTAATCTGATTAATTATCTAGGAGGACTGTGCCAAATATAGGCTAATACCCAGTTCCACTGATGCTCTCTGATGAGTCCAGAACACTGTCCTGCTGTGAGCCGTGGTAACACTGAGTATAAATTTGCATTACAATTTACTCAGAGCTTTCCCAACTTCAGACACACAAATGTCCCAATTATCAGGAAAGACGGAATGATTTGTTTTGCTGGAAGCATCAACCTTTTACATATTCATGAGGAGAACGTAAATAAATAATGAGTTGGAGCTTTCAGTCAATGTGGCTGCTCACCTCCACAGTAAGCATATTTATTCAAGAGTGATTTTTTTTTCCCTCTTGAAGTGCTCTAAGTAGGACCTTAAATTTCATCTCATCTTCATTTCATTTTCTCCCCACAGCTAATCTGTTTTGTTCTTGAGAGGTCACACAGCACAAGCTGATGGAAGTATGAAGGCGGTGGCGGGAAGTGTTTCATTATCTGTGCTCCATCACATTAGGATTTAGGACTTTTAAGCTTCAGTGTGATTGAACACCGCAGCAGGACAATGATGCTAAATCAACCGATTCCATTTTTCAGGCAAAGCAGCAAAGTGTTGACTGAGTGCAGTCAAACATCTTCCATCAGTCCAGCTACTCATGTGGAGCACATGACGGCTGTGGTGCAGATGATCTTCATCATGAGCATCCGTCTGATGTCCACAATCTGTTGACTTCATTCATTCATCAAGCCATGAAGGATTTGCAATTAAATAAGCTTTTATTGCGGCATCATTGAAGTTGATTTTCTGATCCTCATGATTAGAGAGCCAAATCGTTAACGAAAAGGACCGCAACTCCACTCCTGCCATTTCCTTCAGACTTTAAAGACTCTCTGGATGTCCCTCAGTTCCACTATGTCATGTTTCCAGTCAAAACACGCTGGTAGGGAGGGACTTGTCGTAGATACTGATTGACATCTACAGTAGCCAATAGCATAGAATGTATGTCAAGCCCCACCTACAGTCTGCACTCTGTTGTGAAAGACTTTGTCCACCTTCACCTGCCGATCTCATAGATGAGTCTAATAGGTATGAAACGGAAGGAAGGAGATGATATCGGTGTAAACGCTTATAGTATATAGTACTCTTATATGCTTAGAGTATGACTGGACATGTTTTAGCCAATAGTTGAAGGTAGCAAACTAGCTAGCAAGGTATCTGAATGCTGAAAGCTGATGCTTCACAGTGGTGTTTGTCAAGGAATCACACAACTGAAAATACATAGTCCATAACAAGCTCAAACTAGATAGCGGGTCCCGCACTAAGGTTGCCATGGTAACTGGCAGAAAATGTAGTGTAGTTTGAGGAGGAGAAATGTAAAAATTTGAGGAATTGAGTTTAATTAATGCAAAATTAGGCCCGCCCACGAGAGCAGGATGAGTCATCAAACATCTGAATCCATTTTACATGAAGTGAAATACACCGATTTTGATGAAAAAAAAAAAAACAAAAAAACCCTCAAACTGTTGTTTTGGTTTTTTTTTTTTTAACATGAATTTGGTTTGTAGAGCGATAAATGAACAATTAACATTTGGATACAGGATCATTCATTTCATGGGGTCTAAATTCCCTTCAATATGCTAACCCAAGTATTACAGAGTAATTTACAATAAAGTTTGGCAACTACAATAAAACATATTTCATTTAAAAGCTGCACCTGCAAATTGTATGCGCCGTCCTTCAGACTGAAGTGATGATGAATAGTGAGCATTAAGTGAACTCCTAAGACCTGTTGTGTTTCTATAACTGCTGGAGGGAACACATGAAAAATTGTTAAAGTCAACTTAACTTTGCTGCGTTTCCTCCACATTAATCAGCCTGTTCTGGGCCGTCGCACTGTGCTAGATAAGAGCACGCAAGTTAATGTCAATCAATCACTCTGGAAGCCTGGGGTGAGGACAAATAATGCCTCTTGTATTACATTTTTAGAGATGAGCTCTATTTAAATTTAGTTGAAAGATTATTATTCATTTATTTAAATTACATTCCTTTTTTCCATGCTCATCTCATGTTCTAGTTTCCTCAGTAATGATAGGAGACCCGCCCTTTAATATAGGTTTCAGGGGCATCTCTCTTGATGCTATACAATTACCTTCTTAAGTACTGATAAGAGGTACACAAAGAGAGACATTTCTCAAAACTTGGTAGTACTGCACCATATCAAATAACTATTAGCTGAGAAGGCTGAGGCAGAGAGTGATCAGATAGGACCAAACTTTGTACCAGTTTTATGAAAAGACACTGAGTCAGCCATAGTGGGGATGCTCGAAGAATGGAAAGGTTGGTCCTGGGTAAAATGATAATGACAGGATTTGTCTGCCCGGAGACTTCCACATGATTTGCCTATTCATCTATCCATTCATCAGCTTTACCACTTATCCATGCAGGGCCATAGGGGGGCTGGAGCCTATCCCCGCTGACATTGGGAAAAGGCAGGTTGCACCCTGGGCAGGCCACCAGTCCATCACGGGGCTGACATATAGAGAGACGAATAACCTCACTTACCTATGGGCACTTCAGAGTTGCCAATTAACCTAATGTGTATGTCTTTCACGTGTGCATGAAGCAGATCATCTGACACCAGCAGCAGCAGGATGACCTATCACTGTGACAGAAGAGCATGGGTGGAGCAGCAGCAACATTAGCACTTTGTGCTTTATGGTCTACTTTCACCTCCCATAAACAATTAATAGACAGATGATCATTTTTTTAATGGATGCGACATTTTAAAAATGAATTGATGTTTTTTTTTTTGTTTGTTTGTTTTTTTACTTGATTTTTGAGGAAAAAAGTAAATAAGAGTGCTACAACCTCGCACCATTTGGCAGAGTTTAGTTTAATCTGACTTGGATCCCAGGCCAGGTGTTGGTCCTTTGGAGCTGAATGTGCATGAAGAGCATTTACACCACAGAACCTCTCTTGTTTTTTAAATAACAACCATGTGTGGCAGACACAGTGTGAAGTGGATACCCACTGCCATCCCTAAAGAACTGCTATTCTCCCCCCCCACCACCACCACCACCACCATAAAATACAATAAAACAGCCAATGATTCTATCGCAGGGCGAAGCCTCATGGTGAACCGGAGAGATGTACGTCTCCTCAGAGCTAAATCAAGTTACCGAGACCTGAAACTGTCATGTTCTGTATGACTCAAATTACAGTGTTGTGGAGTTGCACTACACCTTCAAAGATGGTGATTAAATTATGGGAGAACAGGGACGGGTATGAGGTCTGGTGGAATTAGAAAGTGACTGAAATAGAAACAAGAACACTGAAAGTTGGATGAAAACCCTTCATGAACATTTCCTTCTTACAGAACATGATAAAGCCCCCACAGCAACTGACAGTATGAACGAAAGACGCAATATAACACTGATTAACTACTTGTTATGTAATGCATATCAGATGCCCTTTACTGTAAATGTAATTCTCACCATGACCAAGGAGGTAATTCAGATGCCTACAGATGTCAGTAGGGATGGGGAAAAAATCGATACGGCATAGTATCGTGATATTTCACATGACAAAATTGTATCCATATATGGACGCAAGGTATAGATCTGAACAGTCTTTGTAATTTATCTTATTATAAAAAATATGTTGACAAAGTTTTCATTTGGACACATCATTCACAGAAGCTAATAAATCGCAATATATTGCCACATATTGCAATATTTTTAATATCGAAACATAAGTATCGAGATAATATTGTATCGCAGGGCCCCTGGTTATTCCCACCCCTAGACGTCAGATCATCTAAACACACACAACTCCTGCAGAGGTGACATAAAAAGATATAAACCTCAGATCATCATCTTCAGATTAGCTGCGAGTGGATTTGTGACTTGTTGACGTGGTATATGAAAGTTACTGCATCAGAGATTCTCTTTTGGGGGTGGATTTAAGGCCTGTGGTAGAGGACTGCTCAGTAAATGAGCCGTGGAGGAGGCTCCAGGATCAACAACAAACCTCTTAACCATCAATTATTTGACTGTTTCAGGTTGTAGTTCTCAGTCATCCAGGCAGCTGCGTGGGGTCATGCAAAGGCCTAAATCACAGTCAGTACACAGGAAGTTGTGAGTAACAGAGGGAATAAATTAATTCCCCGGAGTGCGGATCTCTTATGAATATGAAAGACTGGCCGTTTACAAAACCAGACCCACAAGGTCTAACCACAGCATGAAGGAAACTAAAATGAATTTAAAACAAACCCTGTTTTTTGCAGATCCCATTACTGCCAATCTGAATGGAATATGGGATTCACTAATCTGCTTTTCTGAGGCCAAGTGTGATTTGCTTTTCTAAGATGCACAAGAGTAATTCAAGTTAATGCTCATTTTTTATTCATTCACTAATTCCTTGTTAGACCGTCTGCCCTGGAGTGGTCATTTTCAAAGTATAGCAGTGTCTAAAAACTAAATAGCATTAAAATTTGAACAGAAAGCCAAAATTCCCACAGTGTCAAGGCAATTTGTTCATTGTCACCTAAGGGAAGCCATTTGATATTTGGCATCACCAAGATTTGGCAGAGTTCTTGGGAAACTAAACACAGTGACGCCAAACAATATTCTAGACATGATGAGATAGAGGTATAAATAACCTTTCATCTGAAAAAAGTGAGACTGCTCTAAACTTTAGTTGTCAGCCTTGAGCTGAAAAAAAAAAAAATAGATGGCTCATATGTTTATGAAAATTGAGGGAGAAAATAAAAAACTGCATTTTTGGTATTTTTCTCTGCGTGAAACATTATGAGGCTTTGTGTTTTTGGAGCTCCGACAGCCTACAGCAAAGGGCCAGATTGATAAACACTATACCACAATATGGTGCGTGTCCATTTTATTTTGAAATGTCACATGGGGCAAACGAAAAAAGGCGGTGTGTGAAGGTGTGGGAGGGTGAAGATGTACCAAAACCAACCAGAAGGTAAGAACTGCTTTTGTCATAAATAGCACGTTTCACCCCTGTTTCACAGTAGAAATCTGAGGTCATCACTCTGTGGTGAATAAACATCACGGTTTACTTTTTGTGAAATTAGATTGAAGGTCAAACTTCACCGTCACAACTTTGACACAACTCTCTGGAGTCTGGAACATAAGGAATGTTATTTTTTTCCCAGTGTCTAAATGGATTCATTGATGTTTATTCATGACAGAATCTATGTAGATAATGATATTCTTCAAAACTGTGACTCACACTGAATCTAAGGTGTTTTCAGACCTGGCTTGTTTGGAGCAGTTGTTCCAAAACAGGGAGCATTGGTTTGGGCAGATGTGAACACAGCAACTTTGGACTGCTTGGGACTGTTACAGTGTGACCACAAATGACCCAAAAGAAAAATGCAACAACTGTATCGAAGAGAACAAATGAGAACATAGTCTGAATACACCCTAAAATGTTGTGTGTTATCTCCAGGTAATGTGTGTTTGATTGAGATATGACTCAGTAAGGTGTGATATTTATCCTTACTGCTACAATCAGCACTAAGCCTATTAAAGAGGAACTATACAAGTCTGGTCACTTGTCCTCTGTTTTTCTAACCCTCCTCCCGACCATGTGCATTTGTTTTCAACAAAGCCGGTGAGAAAGCAATCCATGGAGCAGTGGATTTTGTTATTTATCATATATGAGGTTATGATGTGTATATTTGTGTAGTCTCATCTGTCATAAACAAGAGATTGCTGGTTACGGGGTGCATTTGTGTTGTGGTGCCGCTGAGATGAGAGCTGGGACACCGGGTCAGAGGCACTGATCTAACCATCACAATCACTGAAGCTGTTTAATTATGGTAAAAATAGCATAGTTAAGGAAGTTTAAGTGATTTGATGTAGGGCTCAGATGAGGCAGTGAAAATACAGTGCACACACTACAATGTTTTTTTAAAGGTGGCTGAAATGTTCTCATTCATTTCTTATTGCTGATCTCCTGCGCTGCCTCTCCAAACTGAGTGCACTGACCCAGACCTACTGCAGGGTACACACAGGCTGTGGATAAGTACCTCATACAGCCCCGCATCAAACAGACTGAACTCTCACTTTAACAGCCTCCACTGCAACGCGCTGCTGTCTTCCACACGACCGAAGCCTCAGCAGCTGCAATCGGACACACACGCAGTGTTTAACACAACGCTCCCAACTGATGATCACAGCAACACAATGCCGAGGTAATTGAGCCGTTCATTTAAATTAGCTGTGGCTTTAAGTTAGAGGAGTATCCTCTAGCAGCATTTAATAATTTAGTCTTGTATTATGCTTTTCATGCATTTTTAAAGCCTCACATACTGAGTGGTCCTGCATTTTCCTGTCATATATTCACAGCACATATATGTTTATATTATTCAGTTCTTCAACTGTGCCATTATTGACTCATTTTATCAGACTCCCTTGACACAGGCACATCACAAACACTGTGATTCACATCATTAGGTTGTTCGTGTCTCAGTGGACGTTTGTCGCAGATCAGAATGACATGCTGTAACATTTCAGTAAATGCTTCCGTTTTATCATGTCTTTGTTTCTATATTAGCAAAGAGCAATGGTTTCTGCTGGTTGAAGTAACAAATGCTGATTGGTGAGTTATGGTTATGTCAGCTATTGCCAGTTAATAACAACTCCACAGTGGTTTAAATGATTTTTTTCTATGCTGTTGTCTGGTTAATGCACTGCCTGTGAGGTGGTACAAAATCCTTTGTGTGACATATCATTTCCCAGCAATGCGACTAGTTCAACAAGACCAGCAGAGATTAGGGAAGGATTCAGATTTGATATGCGGATTTTCTGCTAAATGCTACAGAAGCCCTGTCCCGACTAAAGAAACCTTTCTGTTGGTAAAAGAAGTTTTCAGCAACAAAAACGGCCTCGGACCACGGTGTAAAAAAAACGTATGTGGACAGGGTGGCTACGTGCCGTTAGCCCTATGGTCCATTTTTTTTTTCTACCGATATGGCTTTATTCTCTCTGCTCTATGTGCAGCTCGCCCAGACAAAGCACTAAAGACCCCAGAAACTCACCAGTTCTCTCACTGTCGGAAAGATAAACAGAGCAGAGACGGAGGAGAGAGAGGTGAGAAAGGGAAAAACAACAGTCAAGATGGAGACACAGCTACAAAAACAGAGAGAGAGAGAGAGAGCGTGCGAGCCAGCTGAAGCACATTGTTCCTGTCTCACACATTCAGGTCTCACCTACAGCTGATGCCTCCTGCAGCCTGGTCCTTTCACAACTTATCACATTTCCAGCAACCACTCCCCACTGCCAAGGAATTTACTTGCCAAATCTAATAATTACTTTGCAAGACCTCAGCGACAATTGCATTATGAGCGAGTGTTCGCATGTACAGTGTCCGGGACAGCAACTCCCAGTCAAAATTGTCAATTTAATCATAATTAATAATGGCACCGCCGCAGCATTTCAATCCTGCGAGTCAAAGTCATTAAAATGGCTCCAAGAACTCCAGGACTATATTGTCTGGAGGAAGTAATCAACTTTGGACAGGCCTCAGTAATTCATTAATATACCACCTCCGCAACAAAGAGGGGAGGGGGGAGGGGGAGGGGTGACTTTGTCTACAGGACATTCGTGTCTTTAGACTCTCTGGGATAACTTCTCATGTTTATGTAAGGCATGGTGTGAGCTCAATCAAGATGTAGTTTCTTATCAGCGGTGAAGGAGAACTATTAAAACATATTCAAATTAGCCTAATATGGGAAGGTTGTTAAAAACAGGAAGTAGTAAGTCAAATGATGACAGTTATGGTCTTTTTCAGGAGTGTGAGTCAGCTGAGGGTATAAGCAGTCTGTCTATGGTGTCCGGCATTTATCATGTAAATGCATGATCATTGCTTCTTGGTCAGTGGCTGTGGATGAGGAGGAAAGACCCCAGCTGGACACACACCCAGGTCTGGCCAGCCTGCGGTGGGCCGGCCTCAGCAGAGGGTGTACTGTGAGTAAAAGGCTGAAACACCCGATGATGCTGAGGTACACAGCTAGGTAACTAGCTAAGTCTAGACAACTCAGAAGTAACTCAGAAGTCAGGACTCCAGTTCGGGAATTTCCGTCTTCCGACATCATAGCGTCCACACTACAGGTTAACACAGAGGAGAAAAAAACATGGATGACCGAAAGAAGTTTGGCATATTGTAGCTGACTGCTGAACACGAAAAATATATGCAGCAGCAACTGATGTTTATTTTGGTGAAGGTGAAGATGCATGAAAACATCGACAGCTCCGAGATGATGTTTTTTTCCAAGTTGCGAGTTGTCTTGAACGCATCATTGTGTTAGGAGCTGGCATTACACCAACCTTTTACTGAAGACCTTCAAAAATACACGGGATAAATACTATATTGTCTCCGATGCTCTAAATTCATAAATACTTATTGTTGGTCAAATGGGACCTTATTATATGACAGCAGCACTGTACATATGTAACACAACCTTCCTATATGGTGCCATTTGTATTTGTCTAATAACTGTCATTAGGGACGCACTGTGAAAAAGAAGAAAAAAAATCTATTCATAATGTATATGAGTCAACACTGAATAACAGAGGTCCATGAGGGTTGAATGTTTTGGTGGACTAATCTGCAGGGCCACGACTGAGCAGCTGCCAACGTGTCACTTCATCAGCTGAATTATCTCGTACCTTGAAAGCTCCCGACTGACAGGTAAAGCCAGGTGAGTGCTGGGATGAAGACCAGGGCGAGGGAGGCCGCCAGGAACTTCCTGCGCCCGCGACACATTACCAGCATCCTCTGGACCAGGCAAATGCAAAGAGAGGTGAAGTGACCTCTATGTGGGCAGCAGCTGTTGTCCAGACCGATTCATTGCACTGGAAGAGAGGAGAGAGAGGAGAGAGAGAGAGAGCGAGAGAGAGAAGGAAAAACTAGGTTAGAGAAGGAGTAAACATTTTACATCCTGTATAGACACAATTACAGCTTAGCAGGCAGCTGCTGCTGTTGCCAGAGCACTCTGCACTGCATCGAGCGCTTGTGCAGATACTGTTCACTGACAGAACAGATGGCAGCATGAGACCAGGGAAATGCTAAATAATGTTATACATTATATTTTTGGAATATTTCATTATTATTAAAACATCACCAAGCCTTGGATTTCCCTCCAGTCCTCCACATACACACATTTTGATGAAGTATTTTATCTTAGGTCATAATATATTTTACATACATCCCACATCTGCTGTAGATTTTTATACCAAATTCAATGCAAATGTAACACTGCAGTTCCACTATTTTGAGGATGGTGTCACTCTACAGGTGCACTGTCACCAAATATGGTATAAAGACAAAATATGTAGGCCTACTGTTATCTCACCAGGTTTTGTGATGATACACTGGGAATACTATGGTTACTATGGTCCCACTTAGTGGAACTCTCTTCCTTATGAAACACACTCTGCTCCAACAGTAAAACTAAGCTAAAAGCATTTCTTTTCCTGCAACCTTTTAGTTAGGTTCCACTTGTGTATGTCAGTGTTTGGCAATATGAGGAGCTGCATCTTACTATGTCTTTTATCATGTTCCTCTGTCATCATCCTACATGTCTTTTATCATGTCCTTTATGTCATTCATCATGTTCCTTTGTCATCTCTGTTTTATTATTTTGAAGCACATTGTGTCTACGCCTGCTGTACGAAATGTGCTATATAAATAAATGACTTCCTTTCTTACTGATACGATGTGAAATATTTCATCAAAATTTAAAAATGGGAGCGTTGGGGAGATAAACTCGGCAGAGATACCAGATCTGGTGATGCTGCTTCAACTATCCGGAAATTAATTTTCTATTACAAGTGTTATCAACACATGTCATTGGACAAATATAGTTCGCAAAATTGATTTATACATATGTATCATGGCCTAAACCAAGGGGTGCATTTACAAAATGTAAGGACTGGAGTGACAAGGACCAGAGCAGGTTAACCCCTGAACATCCACTGGCCCGTCCAGCATCATGACCCACAGGCCACTGAGTGTTAAAGGGTTCATCTTTATGTTGGATCATGTTTTGTGACTGGCCTCTTCCTGCAAATTCCATGTGTGCACCATGATGTCGATGTCAATGTGAGTGCACGGTAACATCACAGTTCATCACATAAACCGCAAAATATATAAAAGAATATAAATCAGACATTCATAACAGGACAACTGTGGTCATTCGACCATTTTAAGCTGCCAAACAAGCCTGAGGAGATACTCAAGGTATCACATGCTGCCCATATCAGACAGGCACATATCGATCCGACTGGACGACGTCAACTGATGCGCGGATTTCCAGCGTGATCCGGGCAGAGTAAACAAGTCTCACTGTGTGATATTAATCAAAATCATCTTTCTTTTCCAACCACATTCGCCCAATTTATCTTGACCAAAACAGCCCAGGGATGAAACATAATACCTCCGGCTGCACTGTGGGGGCCTGCACACGCACACACAGGACACCAATTACCATAGTGTCACCCTGTAGGATGCTGCAGAGGGAGCAGACTTCAGAAATGGGAATAGTATTTCCAATGCTCCCTCGGCGCCTATACTGAATCTCCAAGATTTTTTTTTTTTTTTTTATTGTGGTCTGATTCAGTGTGAAGAGCTCAGAGTGAGAGCGGGGGTTAAACGAGGCTAGAGGAGATTAAACAAGTCTCTCAAGTATGACAACCACCGCTTTGATATGCTGTGAATCATTTCAGTGGCTCCTTAGCCTTTGACCCCCGTGCGATATTAGCTCTTCACTGGATGCTGTGATTTAAATTGCAAATGCAACACTGAAAGGCATTTATTACCACATCCAAGTGAGGTGTCAGACCACACAGTAAGCAGCTCCAGTCATGCAGGGACACGGGGGAGAAAAGACATTATGTTGCAAAAATAAAAAGGGAGGGGATGCCGGAGCTCGGACTGAAGGGCCTTTTTTTTTTTGTGGCCCTTGTTATCAGGCATCGGCTTCACTGCTGAGGTGTGACACAGTGTCATCAACTGTCACAGCTTTTCAATGGAGATTAGGAGACGGACAGTGAGGTTTCAATGACGACCAAAGGTTAACTCACATGTCTAACCCAATTAACATGTGTTACTGTCAACAACGTATGCATCAGTCATCTTAATCTCAACATACTGCACTTCAGATAAAAGCCCTGCATTGCCCTTTATAGAGCTGTAGACTGCATGTGTATGTGTGGGGTGTATATATATATATATATATATATATACTGTATGTGTATAATGCTCCATCTCTGTTGAACTCCCTCTTTTTGTTTTTTGTAATGCTTCATTTTGGCTCTGATTTGATTTGTGATAAAGGCTACTCTTATGGTATGTACATATGTAGCCTATGTCTTTTTTCTACTGAAAATCAATAAAAAAAAGTGAACTATGAAAAAAAAAAAACACAACCCTGCATTCCATTAGTTAACCTGCATAAGAATTATTAGCAAATATTAGTGTTAATCCTGATGCATCAGTTAAAGTACTAAGAACAGTTATGCTGCACATCTGGATTTATTCTGTTCTGACATATTGTATAGTTTTACCAAACAATCATTTAGACAAACAATGATTGAAGTACAGAGAATGTGAATCTTCACTTTTTGGTGGGGATGCACAATGCTACTGGTGTTTTGAACAGGAAATGTATGCCGAAGTGTCTGGTGGATACGGCGACATGTTAACTTAACATGAGGCTGACGTTGAATTGTAATGAGTTATAAATGATGTCACGTTTGTTCTATAAAACCAGAGTTCATTTGAATCAGACTGATAATCAGATTAACTCTTTATCCACAGTAACGGTGGCCTCTCATCAGGCGAGGCTTACTCTGCCCTCACCCAGACAGAGTCTATGTGATTCTTCCTCATGTCTGTCCTCTGAATAATCGAACCACCCCTCGAGTCACCACAGCTGCCACTGGTCACGTTTTCAAAGAAAAGTCCAACCCTTTATCGAGTAAATATTGCATGAGCACACAGCTGGTGGTAACCCTCGAAACCCCAGTCCTTCATTCCTTAGTCAAAGTTACCCTACTCCATAAAAGCCCCAGTCCTTCATAACCCTCAGAAACATGCAGAATATGAGCTGGAGAATAACATCTGATCGTTTCTAATCCTGCTCTCTACAAAACGTGACGTCCACAGCCTGGCCTCAACTTTATGGTGATTGCTGCTGATGGAGCGAGCCTTCAGTAAGTTGATGGAAAATGGAATTTTATATCAACAACTCAATATTAAATTGCCGTGTGTTGACACTAAAAGTGATGAGCAATGATTACAGAGGAATGCTTTATTGGTTGAAAAGGGCCGGGGAGAAACACTCTGAGGATGGGATTGAATCGTTGCGGTGAGTGAAGGCTCTGCAGAGGAGCTGGGAAATGCTTGGAGGTGGTACATTAACAGAGGGCACAACCATGAAGCCATTCTGACAGACTTATTATGAAAGGTAGTCTTCAAATGAAAGGAAAGTAGGTTTTTAATGGACAAAGGTAGCGAACATGAACACAAATCAATTCATTCCCTCCCCGGGTTCATTCAAATTCAAAACTCTAAACTACCAGTGCATTTCAATGATCCATATGTCACGACTGGCACTTTATTTACAGATGAAGACTGAAGGCCTCCTCACTTTGCCTTGACTACAATAGTTAGTTTTGGTTATGTGTGTATTTCTGTGACTCATTTTGACCACACTGTGTAATGTGGATTATCTGGGACAGTTTGTCAGCTGGGTTTATATGGAGCCAAATATATACTTGTAATTATTCTATATTCATGTATTTTATTGTTATGTCTTTTATTTGTACTCATTATTTTTATTGTTAAGTACCTTGTCATCTTGTTTTAAAAGGTGCTCTACAAATACAGTTATTATTATCATATAAACACCTCAATCAGAATAAACAGGCCCAAACCAAATGGAATGTCATTCGGTTTCACAGAGGTAGAATATTCCTTCTCCCAAACCCATCTGAAGTTTAATGATATCATGTGAACGGTGGAATGGAGTGTCGTCTGGTTGCAAGTGTCAAAACAATGACAACTACTGCGCGAATAACACAATAGATTGCAATCTTTGATCAGTCACGTTATGTTTTCATCAGTCTGCGCTACAGCTCTGAAAATTAAAACCCGACCTGGTCAGAGCGCAGGTGTTGAAGGCCGGACTTCATGAACTCGGACCGACAGCGGCACATGATAAAAACCAGCTCAGAATAGATCACGTTACATGTAAACAGCTGACGTGAATTCTTCATTCGGAATGATCTGTATCCGTCTGCATGTAAACCTGACCATGTTAAAATCTGTCATTTACTGAAAAGCCTGGTGTGACCTGTTTAACCAACAAGCCTCAACTAGAGCAGGTTTATTCAGCTAGTGGCCCTGAGGCCTAGCTCTTCAATCAAGTCTCACTGGCCTGCCAATCAGTTTTTTTCCCCATAAAACATCCTCTAAACCAGAGATTTTGTATGCAAATGTGGCAGCCAGGTGTGTTTTGTATGCTATAGCAGCCTGGAGCCCAGTCAGAGTCAGCTAAATTATATATGAACATGGTTTAATGCTGTTTACTCTTTGTCACTTAAAGACGCACGATGTGACAGATGTCAGAATCAACCAGAGGATACGTCAGACGACTGACACGCTACGTTCCAGAAAACTGTCTATACTTTTTTTCCTAATATTGCAGCTTGTGTTGCACAGGAAATCAAATGTACCACTTGGTCTGATTACTAAACGGTCAATTTATTTTCTACTTCATATTAAGGTGTCTTTATCAATGTTTTGAATATGTGACGGCAGGTTCTGTCAGGTGTTTATAGGCCTACATAATCAGAATAACTCTCAGGGACCAGAGTGAATAGCCCTATTGGACAGTCTATGTGAGCTGTGACTCCTGCCTGTCACGATGACATCTGCTGTTTCCCATGTTCTAATTGTGTCCATCACTTCCCTGCTTTGTGACAGACCATTGTCGGCACAGATAAGCAGAGATGTTGGGAGCATTGTGTTTGAGGACCTGTCTCATCCGAGGCACAGGGTGCATCCCTGTTACAGTACATACATCTTTATAATGACTCCTGCCGCTGAATCAGAACTGTAGTAAATATCATGAAGTCGCAATTACACGACTCTGCAGAGGCACATTCCTGCTGTGGACCTCTGGCTGAGCTCAAAGCAGCCCAGACATGCTGTTTTTTTTGGTTCAATCGGCTTTCTGTAGTCACTGTCCCAGCACATGAAACCTGTGAGAATTGGGGAACGACAGTGAAATATTCATTGCGTGCAGCTGTGACTGGCTGAGTTCAGACACCGTGATTAGGGAAAAAAAAAAAACGCAACATCGAATTGGAGCTTGCGGCTGTTAAAATGATAGACGTCGCAGGCCGTTCGTTGAATCAATGGTCACTATTAATGTTAATTGAGTCAGTAACTCCATGTCAGGTCTAAATTGCACTTGGCTGCTGTCGCTCCGAGTCCGCTCCACAAGCCACCGTTAGCACTTGTCAAAGATGGTTTCTGAACAAAGAGGCTCCACTGTGCAACACCACTGTGCAACATCACCGTGCAACACCACTGTGCAACACCACTGTGCAATCACAGATGGATCAGTGTTTCTTTGGTTCATTTCCACTTTTATATTGTGTCAAGATTATTATTGAATGGTGTGATGTTCAGATATATTTTAAGTGTTTGAGGGTTCCTCCTGTTTTCCAGGAAATGTGGTGGTAAAGATTGTAATGTTTTTTGACTGCTCTTGTTTCTTTGTTATTTTTTATGATAAAAGGTAAAGTTTAAGTTTTGATGCCCCTTTTCCACCAAACCAGTTTCAGCCAGTGCTGACCGGTTCTTTGCTTCTCCCCACCTTAGCACTGGTCCTTGTCCTTTAAAACAGGTTCCAAACTGGTTCCAAGCAAGCACCAACTCCGAGCTGGTCCAGAACTACGAACCAGTGACGCACCGACGACGCGGGGCTGGGGGGCGGGTTACCTGGCCAAACAGGAACAGCTAAAACAATGAACCGCCACTTTCTCCACATCTCGATTGGATTGCAATGTAGACTGGTAAAAACAAGCACTTGTGTTGAGAATGAGGTCCTCCATTTTTGTTGTTGTGCTTCCGAGCGAGCGCCACACAGTCACATGATGTCGTTCTACACTGACATAATGATGTTGCTCCCACTTGGCTCCTTGTTGTGGAAAGGCACCAGGCTGGAACCAGTTAAGCACTGGCTCTAGCACCGCACCGAACTAGCACCAGGTTCTTTTCAGTGGAAAGGTGTATGAGAGATCAGTGCACTGCTGCTTAACCAATCAAATGCAAATATACCCTCTATCAAAATAAAGTAAAAAAAAACAAACCTAAAAAACAGTCACAACCCAGCTGGGACACAGCTGCTATTCAATCGTTGTAGCTTCAAATGTCACAATTGGACACTGAACATGTCGCAGCCAGATCCGTCACTTTTTAGCGTCCCCTGGAAACCATCCGTTGTGTCGTAGAACTGAATTACAAGCTTCGTGTTTGTCAGATTGATAAGGATGTTTTCTGATTTTGCACTGCCTTTGCCTATTTGCATGCATTTTCTTAAGCTGCTGTGCCTTGAGGCTCCAGGGGCCCTATAAAAACGCTGAGGCTGCTGGAATAACTCCTCCAGGAAACACTGTGGTGATCCACTGATTCACTGCGAACGGATGGAAAACAGAAACCTTGTCAGAGAGAGAGAGGATGCGATTCATTTGTGATGAGCTGCTGCAAAACATCTGTAATATTTGTAATAGCCAAGAGCCCCTCATTAGACACAATTACAGCTTATTTATGAGCCAGACTACAGTATACCACTAGATTGGGTCCATCCCCAGTCAATATCTCTATTGACTGGGGATGTTGAGTAATTCAAATCCTGTCCATTTAACGCAGTTTTATTTGTTTTAAGGCAAAGCCCGAGAGGACGAAACCAATTCATCTGAGAAACAATGTTTACCTAATTGAGTTGTAATAAAAGATCCATAAAACCTGCTGTAACGCAAGTCAGTGCAACCTCTATTAGAGAAATTACTCTTTTATTTTTTATGTTTTGTATGTCTGCCTTTATTTTTAATGCAGGCTTGAGTCTGCTACAAGCATATTTCATCTAATCCATCATTCTAACCCATCTACATACAGTCATGGAAAAAATGATTAGACCACCCTTGTTTTCTTCAATTTCTTGTTCATTCTAATATCTGGTACCACTAAACGTATAATACAATGAACACAACAAACAATGCACTGGTCACATAATACTTTATGTCCTATTTGACATTCTTAAGCTTAATTGATTCCCAGGGTATATAAGAGGCCATTTCATGTCACAAGCAGCACTGCACATGCAAAGGCCTAGAGTGGTTTCCTGCTTACATTCAATCTGTAGCACAACTCAGAAGTTGTCAGCTCTCACATAATGCCTAAAACAAAAGAATTATGTGAAGCCACAAGGCAGCCATCTTGGCACTGCTGGAAATTGGCATGAGTGAGAGACAGGTAGCGAAAAAACTGAAGATCTCCAAGACAGCCGTTCATTACAACAAAAAAAACAAGCTGAACATGGCACTACCAAAGTGCTACCTGGCCGTGGCAGGAAACGTCTTTCTACCCCACGAGATGACCGTGCACTCATCCGTTCCTGTGTCAGGAATCGTCGTCAGACCTCCAGGGACCTTAAAATGAGTGGGCACTGTCGAGAAATGTGACCTGTTCGGCAAGGACAGTTCGAACCGACTTGTTGAAGCTGGTTTGAAGTCACACAGAGCACGCAAGAAGCCCTTCATCATGAAAGGCAGAGGAAGGCCGGTTACTCTTTGCTCGAGACCACAAGGATTGGACTGTTGATGATTGGGCTAAGGTTCTCTTCAGTGATGAATCCAATTTTGAATTGATGCCCACTCCAGCCAACTTACTGGTTAGGAGGAAGCCTGGAAGCTTACAACCCAGACTGTCTTGCCCCTACAGTAAAACATGGGGTGGATCAGTCATGATCTGGGGTTGTTTCAGTCTGAGTGGACAGGGCAAATGCAATTGTGTGAAGGCCGAATGTACAGACTACCCTTGAAAACAGTCTTCTTCCATCAGCTGGAAAACTCTTCCTGCCTCGATGACTGGATTTTCCAACAAGACAATGCCCCTTGCCACACGGCAAGGTCAGTTAAAGCCTGGATGGAGAACCACAACATTCGCACATGCCTTGGCCTGCTCAATCACCAGATCTTAATCCAATTGAAAACCTGTGGAAAATCATCAAACTCAAGATGGAGAACCAAAGCCCAAAACAAAGAAAATTTTTTTGAATTTGTCCAACAGGAATGGGCTGCTGTGACAGCAGAACAATGTCAGAAGCTGGTGGAGCATGCCAAGACGCATGGCTGCAGTCATCAAAAACAATGTTATGCAATCAAGTATTAACTCTTGTGTGTATCATGTGTTTAAAGCAAACAGAAAATAAACATGGAATGCTTAAAAGTATGTTTTTGGCGGTACAATGCATAGCTATTGATGTAAGAATTTCAGTAATTTTGTTATTATCAAGAAAACCATGGAAAATGAATAGTTCTTAGTTCTTGAATTAAACTCTCATGAGCTATTTTTGTTGTTATCATTATAATTTCCAAACAAATGTCCTTTAGTTGAGCCAGGCATTAAAATTAACAAGAAATTGAAGAAACAAGGTGGTCTAATAATTTTTTCATGACTGTATATATATATATATATACACACACATATATCCACTGCAGCAGTCCTAATTATTCTTTAGCAAAGATTAGTCTGCAGGTTTGTGTTTTCCAGTGTTTTCAATGCAAGGTGGTTAAAATAGGGAATTGTAGCTGTAACTCCGAGCCACTGCTGCTGCTGCTGTTCTGTTCTGCTTCAGGTTACACCCATGCCGTCGCTTTCTGATGCTCTGATATCCTCTCTCATTTTTATGGGAGTCTGGTTTCCGTTTGTTGAGGCAGGCTCTTCCCACGGGGAGCCGTCTCACATTAGACAGAACCCAGGCCCGGATTGAAGAGGCTGAGGTGTTCACTGGGAAATTCACAACCTTGTAAACTCACCTTAGTTGCACTGAGGTTGAACTGTAGAGCCTGCACTTCAAATGTAGCCATCATCATCATCATGATCATAATCATCATCAATCAATCAATCAATCATACATTACATCAAATACCCTGCACTTACTGTAGGACGACACAACTTTGAATCATTTGACACTTTGTAGATATTAAACAAGGATAAACTCAGCACTGTGATTGTGCTCTAAATAGCCAAGTAGTTAAAGACGATGTGGGCGATGTTCGTTCATACATTTAAGAGGATGATATGAGAGGATTATAAATTATTTGTTAAGTCAAAACACCACAGATAGTGCTGCCATTACGATGTTGATTGTTTCTGCTTTCATTACAGATTAGGGACTAAATGAATATTTAAAAAAAATAAAGGTTTTTGTGACAATTCAAAGATAGAATACAGTAATATTAATACAGTATAAGGGGATTAAGTCCAACACCAGTGTTACTATTCAAGACTTAAACATCCTCATATTGTCCAATATCCTTTCTTAACACCAACAAATACAAATCTGTTAAATTGATATAGCTGTGGGGCTGATTATAAGAGACGCACTGAAACTGACTGTTGCTTCACAATCAGAATGGGCAAACAACCAATCAACCAATCATATGACAGAGTCATATATAGAAAGGAGTCATTGGGGGCGGTTGATAAGACTATATTTATTAACTCAGCTAAAATGACAAAACACTTCCCTGTAATCAACTATTACAGTGGAAGCAGTAGGAGGTTACTCTGAACATGGATGAATATGAGTTGAAGTCAAACCAGTGAAGGGTTTCTGACATTCATTTTATTCATCATTGAGTCTTGTATATCAGTTCAGAGCCCATGACACTTTCAAAGTGTGGAAAAAAAGCATATAATGAGTTCTTATCATGCAGTAGGGAGAGGAGAAGGAATTCCTTGGAGTCAGAAATCTTTTTCTGCTGCAGAGATCTGTGACACTTCCTGAGAATGCTTTATTAAACCTGTCACTTCTGGTTTGATCCCAGATTGCCCTTAACACCGAGCCACAGGAGCACCTCATAACTCTCCTGTGATGTGGCGACACCAGAGACAGACTGTGCCCTCCACCATCAACTCCGCGCACACATTTCGATGACTGAGGGGGAGAGAGGGGGGTACCCAACTTTCCATCAGCTTTCAGAAGAGGAAGTCATAAAAAAACAAAAACAAAAAAAACAAAAAAAAAAAAACAAAACAAAAAAACCCCACTGAGCATGAGTGAGCGTGCATACGCAGAACACAGCTGGATAGATGTGCAAAGATGAAGAGCTGCCTGTGTTCTGCGGACACCAGCTGAGTCTCTCTCCCTCTGTCTCAAGACGTGATAATCAAGAGTGGCCACGGGTCAGAACAATCCACATTATCCTGACAGGTGTACAGCGTGTGCTGTGGACTAAACGGCCTCTGCCTTATCCACAGAGAGGAGAAAAAATATATTGATTGTGCAGAGGGAGTCGCCCTCCATCTCATTATGGTACCTTGGCAGTACGCTGATTAGTATTCCGTGATAGTGAGGAGGGACGTGCGCACAGGAAGCCCTACAGTATGTGTGTCAGTGGAGCTTCATCAGTACACAAAGGCATTTAAAGGTGAAAATTCACACAAATCTTCAGCGGTGAGGTGTCGCACACAATGAACACGGGCCCGCTTTTCATGCAAATCAGCTTACCGAGGTCTGCCTCCGAGTCGTTGCTGATGCAGTATGCAGATTTCACAATTCCATAAACACACTTTAACAAGGTACTAGGTAGGGCTGAAGGATATGGACAAAACTTCATGTCTCAATATTTATGCCAGATATCTCGATATCGATACGATACTAGCAGGAGAGACATGGAGGGGGAGAGAGAGTGAGACGAGAGAGAATGACACGCAGCAAAGGGGCCGCCGGGTGGAGTCGAACCCAGGGTCGCTGCAGCGGGCTGCTCAGCCATTCTATATGACACACGTGACTCAGTTTAATTGGAGATTCCATCGAGCGTTTCAGTGATGGAGAGCTACCTGCCGCTGCTTCAGAGTTGGGGCAGACGCACAGTAACAGTCACCTGTTGCCGTTACCATGCCGACGAGCTAAGGCGTCCTTTTTTGCTGATAATTTTCTCTCCTTCTCTCCCTCACTACACGCTGTTCCCGGCCGAGCAGGGGAAACTCTATATCGTCAATATTGCGATATCAATATCTTGCATGTTCATATCTAGATATAGATACGATAACGATATACTGTTCAGCCCTAGAACTAGGTACAAACCCCGGTGCAGGGCAGGACTGCTACGATGTGCAAAACTGAAGGCAGAGGTGAGAGATGCTGTGGAATATATCTGTAAACAACTGATGTCTTCATGTCATATTCACATTCTACCCAGTGTCAGCATCAGCACAGATACAGTGGCAGAAGTTTGAAGATACACTGTGTAAACATTTCTCCCATCTTGCAGTGAGGCTCCAGTTCTTTATGCTGCATTCACGTGGAATCAGGCAGACGGCAGATGGACGGCAGCCGCTGTATGGAACGGGATAAACAAACAAGTGGTCCGTCGGAACGGCACACGGCAAAACAGTACACACGTGACAATGTGTTGTTATGGCAATGTCGTATTGTTTACCTCACCCATGTTTTACCAGCGTTCTCTTGTCCACTAAAATGACCAGTTTGCCGTCTGCCTGATTCTTCATGAATGCACACTACACCGCGGTGATGGTTTTCAAACAGACGCCACCTCGATCGTTTCTCCCAGAGCTGACCACTGAATGTAAAAGATGGCGGCACAGCATGACAGCTAGCATTGAGCTTGCCAGAATGGCAAATTCAAAGCCTCCCAGAACATTTCAGTTTGCTGATGGGGGTAATTACTAATTAATGAAACTCATACTTTTGAATGAAACAATCAATTTTTGTTAATAGACAACATAGAAGTTACACAGTGGGACTTTAAAGTAAGTAAAAATAGATTTAAGATTCAAGATACTTTATTGTCATTGCAATAAAGTATCTTGAATGGGATGGGAGGGGCAGGCGTTAGATGAGAGATGAAGTTGTGCTGAAAAAAAAAAAAAGATACCAAGCATGGACATGCTAAACATTTTTATGAGGTATAAAAAGGCAAAATCAAAAGTATTCAAAAACAAAATTGGCTAAAACCCCTAAGGGTTAATAGAAGTGTTTACTGCTGTTCTGACATGTTGCAGTAAACACATGGTGTCATTTTCTGTTCATGTGTCTGTTGTTTGCCAAATATTTGAACTCTTTTTTTGGCTGAACTGCAATACTGAGGCCCTTTAAACCTGACTGAGTGACTGACTGACTGACTGATACAGTTGGGTGATCAAGCTAATCCAGTGCTTTTCCAAACAGCATCAAACCTTTTGGACAAACCTTAGATAACGTCCACAGAACAGTTGCCAGCAGAAGTTAAACTGGAGCAGCATGGCATTCTGTCGCCTTCAGTTGATAAGTAAATAGATCTGGAGAAGTTGTTCCTCCCTGCAGATCATCAAACAAGGCAATGGCTCCATCCCGCTTATCCTACTCGGTTATTAAAAACATGAGCTCCACATGCAGTCCAATTCAAAAGAGGAGCAGAGGAGCAGAATTGCCTGTGATAGGCAGTGGGATACGTTTTTCAGAAAATGTGCAGGTGCCAGCTTCTCTAACGCAAGACGTTGGACAAGACATGACATCTGAAAACGTTACCTCGGACTCCACTGATCTGAGATATGCAAAGCCTTGGCTGCCATGGAGACGTACAATCTATTCTCCAAGAGTGCACACTCAAAAATAAATTGTTTGCGACCACTTTGAAGTCTGTGCATCTTCCATTTCTCCCTTAAATCTCAGAAAATGTTTCCCTGTAATCGCTGCACAAACGTAAACCTCACTGGCGGTCGTGACAGGCAATTCTCTCAGCTGAGTGGTTGGTTATCACGGAGCGGCAGACAACATCTCCCTGCCGCACTTGGCATTTGGGCTTCTTTTCATTCAATGCGGCGCTGTATGTTTGTGCAACAGTTTGAAGATGAACTAGTGTTTAGTTGGGAGGGACACGGACCTTTAGTGGCCCAGATGAAGCAATTAATCACAGCCAATTCTGAGCTGGAGGCTAAAGCAAAAGAAAAACAACACGTCCTACTGAAACATTCATCTTCAAGGTGATTTTTTTTTCTCCCCCTTCCACAGCTCTCTCTCTCTCTCTCTGTGGCTGCAAGTTCTTTGTTGTTGTCAAAGGCCAAGTAACTCCACTGCTTCTTAGAAAGTTAAAACTCCCACACTTTCATATTCTCGGTCAGTTTGTTGAAAGACTCCCTTCAGATACTTGAAGGTCAGGAAAATTCCACCTTAAAAAAAAAAAACAAACACACAACCTAGGGGTTATGTCCAAAATACATAATCGTACACTGAATGACTGACTTGATCTAGTTATTGATGTTCATTATCACTGAAGTAAAGACACTCCTTTGAACTACACTCCACCTAATTTGGCTTATTTTGGCGACCCGGTGCAGTCAGGACCGGACTGGCCCAGTCTTGAGTTCTATTAACCCAGGAGGGTGATGTTATGAAATGACTGTTAAATTAAAGCAACCAGACATCTTCATCTTCAATGGGTCATTCTGGGATACTGTATTAAATTAAATGTTAGGTCAAGTCTACCCAGCAGATGGGTCATTGAAATAAACCGACTTTTTTTTTTTTTTTAATAGAGCACAGGCTCACTCAGTGGGTCCATCCTTTTTTTAATAAAAGGCATCAATAATAATAGCAAGATAAAAACATTTGAAAACTAAGGGTCATGTTGTATTCAGATGTCACACACACACACACACACACACAACCCACTTAAAACCACATGCCATACGGACTAAACTAGGGTATGGGACTAAAAACAGAAATGGGGTCATCAGTATCTTCCCCATGGAGGCTGACGACCATCAGT
The DNA here is from genome assembly GCA_021432705.1 of Caranx ignobilis. Taxonomy (NCBI): domain Eukaryota; kingdom Metazoa; phylum Chordata; class Actinopteri; order Carangiformes; family Carangidae; genus Caranx; species Caranx ignobilis. Next base: position 78,010,420 of record MU269990.1, on the reverse strand, counting down.
GTCACTCTCAACCAACCAACAGACCAACTATATTAAAATGTGAAATTTCATTTCTACATCCCCAGCCTCAGCTTCCACCCGCCCCCAAGCTTTATTTCTGGGATGAGGGGGCAGCTGGGACTCCAGAGGACACAGCTGTACAGCCAAATCCAGGGCGTTGATAACAGATAAAATACAGCCAATCACATGCCAATCCTTCAAATGTTAATCTTTGTTCCTGTTAATTATAGTTATTATATTGTAATTCTCACAACTCTATGTCTTCTCCCTGGTGGACCACATCACTTTTCAGGAGATGTATTATTCCTGTTAAACTTGCAGTGGTACCACATCAATAATTTGAGCTCATTAGTTTAGTCATTTTGAACAAGGACCTCCACTATTTGCACTAATTAGTCTGTGTAAATAGAGTGTCACAACTCGAAGGTTACAGATGTTGTTTCAATCTGTCAGCGTTCTTTAATCAACATTATATATTGCCTCGTGCTGTGTGCTGTATGCATTTGTGGTTCTCAGCATTTTTGGCACAAGAGTGTATTTTTAGGTCGTCGTACCTCACCTCAGTTTCAGGCTGTATGGCTCAAACATGCACTGAGCAAGTCCACCCCCCGTTTATGTAAATACAAGTATTAGACACAGGTTTGGCAGATGCCCAATATTAAAGGAGTTAACTGTGGATGGGGGCCAAGAAATTAATCAGCGCAGCCCTGAGGAAAACATTCAATTTGTTTTCAAAACCATCCACTGAAAACCTCCATCAGAGCGGCTGAACCTCCTGTTTCAGTTTAGAGTCATATGAAGGATTAGATCATTACAACTTTTTCAGTGCAGTGACTCTTGGTTTTCACTTTCAATCACCTACTTTACTGTTACTTTACTACCAACTGTTCTCCAATGACAGTGGCTATTAAAACTTTATCATGGCTACTAAAATTGGATGCTACAACTGCAAAGCCAACAGTGGTGTTTCAAAAGAAAACGGTTTTGGTCATTTTGGTCCACGGGGAATTCTTTCATCACAGCCACGGTTGGTCACTAGAGCCTCGTGTTTTTTTGAAATATGTAAAACTACAGTTGAGAAGACTCTGCCTGGCATGTGTTACAAGATTCAACAGCAGGGTAATAGGATTAAATATTCCTCTGTACCGCTTTTTTATAAAATAGACAATGATTTAGCATAACAGTCATTTTTCAAGTCTTCTTGAATTCATTGAGAGTCTGAAAATAAGTAGCACTGCTCTCCTCTGTCTGATATTATCAGATTATATGTCACAAAGCAACATGGGCGAACACAGAGCTGAAAAGAAAAGCGTGAGACTTTGTTCCTGGTCTGGTACCGACATTAGAAACAATTATAAAAGACAACCATCAAATTATTGTACAACACAGCCTCTAAAATACCTCAGCTGAAGAACCAGAACCACAGAGTCTCAGGAACAGACCATCATGAACTTTAAGATTTATACCCGGGCTGCTGTTTGTGGTCTCCAAACAAGCCGACAGTCAGGTTTTAATTGCTTTGTCTCTGTGATCAGTGCCATCACCTGCAATGCAATGGAGGCGAATGGATTGTTGTTTGCTCACATCGTGACCTTTGAAAGATATAAATGATTTATTTTGTTTCTACAAAAGGCCTCGTCTTCACATCCTGGATGCTAAATAACCATGACAACTGACTGCAGGCCATCAGGGCTTTAGACAGGAGACTTGGACTGGAGGCTTGAGACCAAACCATCACTAAAGAGTAAGCATCAAACATCATAGACGTCTATTCTTTAACAGCAGCTTTATAGTTCTGCATGATGCCCTGATCACGATCAGCCAATCTCCATTAAAATATGTCATCTTTAGCTCGGCATTACAGCTCCTTGTCAGCAATCACCTTAAAACAAGCGCCCGTGGTTAACACCAGGGCTGGATTTGTGCTGGATTAAAACTGGATCCTTCTTAATTAGATCCAGTGCCCCCTGTGTCACCTAGAAAACAGGCCTGATTAATGCAATGTATACTGTTACATGATTTAATCTTTTTTTTTGGTGTCTACATATTTTTACATATGATTACTGTAAGCCCTACAAGCAAATGAGGGTTTTGTTGTCAGCTGGTGTAATGAGTAGCACACCTGTGGCTACATTAGGCAGCGTGTTGGTGCGGCGCTGTCCGTGGTACTGAAACAGGACCGAGGGGTAGGTAGACAGACAGACACTAAACCTGCTTGTTTTCTGTGGTTCTCAATAGAAACCTGCTTCCAGTTCCTAAATTTCCCCCCTTTGTAAAAACCTGGCTGCAGAAAGAAGACAGAGAAGTTACAAGAGGAAGAGAGGAGACAGGAAGAGATGGAAAGCAAACTGTGACCAGCTGTTTATGGTCGGATCCTGCTGATTCTGAGCGAACATACCCTGATTAAAACATCTACATATATATTGCTTTGTGGAACAGTTTGGACATGCCCGATCTAGATGCTATAGCTTTTGCAACTACACAAAGCCAAACACCATTTTTACAAAGGGCCATGTGGCTGCAGGTCTTTGTTCCAACCAAGCAGCAGCGCACCAGATTTGACTCATTTAATCAATTGATCTCAAGGCTTCAGACAGTTGATTGGTCAAATTGTGTGCTCTTGATTGGTTGGAACAAAAACCTGCAGCCACATGGTCCTTTGTGGAACAGTTTGGACATGCCTGATCGAGACAGCACAACAGTCCCCACACCCTGTGGAGCTAACCCTCTCTGAGCCACCAGAAACATTTGTGTGTGACTGATACAACGTACACAATCAGCAAAGCATGTCAACAATGATCCATATCAACCAGGGATTGGATGATCTCATTCACTCATCATCAGTATCAGCATCAGTATCAGTATTGGCATGTGATCAGTCTCCCTAGCACAAAACTGAGACAACCAGGCAGATAACAATCTTTGAAACAGTCTGTCTTCTCATATTCTCAACCCTGTACCCAGAGCCCTATTTTTGCTTTATTCCATCCATCCATCCATCCATCCATCATTGACTATTAGCTCTTCAGGCTAATGCAACTCATTAGCTTCACTAAACTGACACCACGTAACACCTGGCTCCATTGTGTTATTGCAAAACAGCACAAACTAGGTCTTGGGTTTCACACACTGCAGTTGGACATTACATCATCCTGGCTATCCTTGTCTTACTTATTGTACACACCCATTAGCCTCATGACGTCAGGATTAGTCAGTAGTCATCACCATCACCAGCCTGAGCTTTAACTGGACAAACCAATGTTGTGAACTAAACAGAAAGCGAAGATGTACCACTGTGTTAGTAACTCAGAGCACAAGGACTTAAATAGTGGAGGAAGCCTATAAGAAAGAGACAAAACTCTATAGAAGCCTACAGCTGGGTGTCAGCTGGGTGCACTGGGTCCCAGTGAGTCAATAGCTTTCCTCCTCTGTAAAAATCAATAGCACAAGCCCTTGGCAGTGACAGCCTTTATGCCAAAGTAACAGGAGATCTGTAAAAGACTCCTCAGATGAAAAGGAAATGTTTCCCATAACACTTGTTGCTATGCAACCTTAATACAAGGTACAGAACTATTCATACTAGACTGGACGTCTAACGCTGTTAGGTACACAAAGGTCATCCTCAGCATGTCTACATTAACAGAATCAAATAATAATATAGTCTAATGAATAGGAGCTCAACTTTAGTGTAAACAGCCAGCAGCTACATAATAATATAATTACACACACACACACACACACACACACACACACACACACACACAAACACTCAAAATGTAATGTTTACACAATGATAGTGAATCAGAGCCAATTACTGGGAAATAATGAATAACCTACTATCAGCAGATGATGGTTTTTAATCCGCTGAATCATTCTTTGTTCGGTCAATATTTGCGATGGAGAAATATTGAGGTTTAGTGACAGTTTAGTGGCAGATCAAGCTTTTTAGAGCCCCGACAAATATAAACTTGGAATACCAGTTTAACAGTGTTCAAGCATTAACTGCAGTGTGAGGTAAAAATCCAAGCATTGTGGCCCCACAGAGTTAGAACAGTCTAGTAGTTAACTGGTTGAACTCAAAACCCTGGTATAACCAGCCTGACAGGAGGTCATCTAGTCCGTACAGCTTATAGTGCAAAACCAAACCTATACAGAAAAAACCTGCTTATCAAATATTCTTTTTTTTTTTTTTTTTTACACCGTACATTTCGTGCTGTAACAAACATCACCCCTGAGAGTGCGACTGGTCACACATGTAGCATGTAACAGGGAGTGAGAACTGAGTGTAAATTCATGTAGAGCTGTATAAATGCAGGTGGGCATATCCATAGGACACAATGATGCATCCGAGCAGGAACACACACTGATGGCAGGAAAGCCGTTGAGTCTAACACAGCTATTAAACACTGAGATACATCTGTATTGTTCATATGGTCATGGTATTAGAGCATTAAAGGGAACTATGCAAGTTTGGTCACTTTTTCACTGTTTTGCTAACCCTCTTGTTTTCAATGAAGCCTGCAAGAAGGCAATCCATGGAGAGGTGGATACCATTATTTATCATATATGTGTTACAATGTGTATATTTGTGTAATCAGTCATAAACAAGAGATTACAGATTACAGGGTTGTTTGTGTCGAGGTCTGGGACACCAGGTCGGAGGCACTGATGTTGCAAGGTTGGTTTTCGGCCAAGAGACGCCAGGTGGAAGGCAGAGAGCCTCCATTCTCCCTGTGACAAGTCCTTTAACCATCACAGTTACTCTGAAGCTGTTTAATTCAGGTAAAAATCTTGCATAGTTCCTCTTTAAGTAATGTAATTGGCATTTGTGTGAAGCTGCTGCTCATAACTTAAACTTGAACCAGTAGGTTTTAATGTACTGGAAACAGTCTTAAATCAGTGATAAAGCTTTGATGTTCTAATTTCTAACTTTTAAGAAATATGTTTAATACCTCGCCTACATTCAAAAGAAGAGAGCCTGGCACAGCGCAGTGCAACATGCTCCTTGGCCAGTATTCAGAGTTCGCCATGTTAATTGGACTGTATCTTCCCCGCAGCTCACCTGGCTCCACGTTCACTGAAACTTCAGATCTCATCACTGGTCCCAATTCAAAACGAGTTCATCTGCTTATCCAACATTTAGTTTGTTACTCTAGTCCAGGCCTCACTTCATACGCAGCAGTCACACCACGCTGCTTTGTAAGTACACTCACTGATGTTAAAATGCCTGGATCATCTATCATTGATCCACCTGGGAGGCAACTCCTCCAACCACAGACTATTTTAACTTTCAGCACTTTACCATCGTGGAACTGCAACATTTAACAGGATGGTTTCGATTCAGTAGCTGCAGCGGTCCGACTTAATGATGGGTCACTGAGCATTTCAGAGAGACGATCGCACATAAAACAACATTAAAAAAAAAACATTCACACAGCGATCAACAAATGGCTCATGGCAAATGCCTGATCTGATTTTTTAATAGGGTGGTAAAAAAAAAACAAATAAAATATAATTGATGCCGGCGACATTAAAGCTTAATAGTATCACAAACTTTTGACTGTATTTCCTGTTCAGACAGACACTGACCTTCATCTGTGCCAATTAGCCTGGCTGTTAGAGCTGTGAATCGAAAAGCAGCTTTAGATTAGAACCAGTTCCAAAGTGCTGAGGATAAAATCCTACATACCTCCAACGAGACATGTAGCTGCCAGGACCTACGCATCAATGCAACAGTGTGTCCATCTGTTTAGATATGAGCTTTCAGAGTCAGGTGAGGAGTGAATCCCCCCCCCCCCAAAACTGGTTTCTATCTTTATTAAATAGCCTGCAGATAACTCATCAGCCCTGCCAGCATGCATGGCTGGCATGATGGGCTGTGCATTAGAAAACGATGACCAGGCAAAGTGCTCACTTCTGTTTGTGGGATGCTAATTGGCTGCAAGTCAACTCTGAGCAGACAATTAAGGCAGCACAGTGACCAGTGCATATGTAATCAGTTTCTACCACATGTAAAAGTTAGCAGCAGATGTAACTCTTCCGATGGGCAGCCACAAGTGGAGGTATAAAGAGATAGAGAATGATACAGGTGGAATCACATTCTATAATAATACTATTAAAGAAAATGTCACAATGATTGACTGGTAATGTACATTGATAAACACTTGACACTACATTATATCATAATATATATTTTTTGGGGGGTATACAATAAAATATTTTTTACCTGTGTATATCTTCTCAAAACTTTATCAATCAATCTCTTCCAAACACACCTCTGTGAAAATTAAACCACAATTATAACAGGAATAAAAAGAGGAATGTGTCTTGTATGAATAAAATGGTATGAATGAATAAAGAAAAGGGTGAAACACAGCTGTTCTCATTCATTTCAGATCGTGAATTATTTTTTGTAAACTGATCTGAGATGAGATATGTTACAGTAAAATGGGCTCATTATTTGCCTGGTTCCTGGCTTCTTTGTGTGAAACAGATGATAATCCATCATCGACAACAATGACACAAACAGCTCCCTCGTACCGAGCCGTTGCATGAGCGGCACATCGGCAGCGGCAGCTTTGTCTACACACACACAGAAACACACCGACACACTATCCAACCTTACCGGGATCACTTTTTTTTTTCTTACACGACTGCATCAACATTCAAATCAGACCATGTGGCAGGTCTGACCTAGAAACACTGCTGGTTTTGACCTCTCTGTTAAAGCAGCTCAGACGCTTCCGTGACTCCGAGGTGCTAAATTACAGCAGCATTGTCACTTGTTACGACGTCTCATTCTAGGCATCACATTCAGAGGAAAATGATCCTGTAATTTAGCAGCAACAGTAGTAGGTGACAGCTGAAAGAGAGAAGCCTTATACAGTACACTGCTTATTAGATGAAATGATACAGCACACAGAAGCTGAAGGGAAATATTAACATGAGATACTTCACATAAAAAAATACTGTTTATTGTCCTGTAGGTGTGTGTGTGTGTGTGTGTGTGTAAGAATCCTCACCAGTACATCTCTCTCTATACATACTATATACACATAAACAGACCCCAAGAGCCAAGCTGAGTGGCTCTACATTCAACCCTCAGCTGCCGGCTGATTGACAGTTTTGCTCTTGCGTGAGACAGAAACACGTTGGTGGTAAGCAGCCATGAAACCAGGCCGGTAACCAGCCCCTGAATTACATCCATGTGACCACCGCCGACTGCAGAATGAGGATGAAAGAAAAAGGCCCTTCCATTCACTGTGAATGTCAGAGGTTATTTCAGCAGCATCTCTTCGACGGACCATCTCCTCTGCCTCCACGCATCCAGGAACCAGCGCACAACAATCACACCATTACATCTCACTGGCTAAAAGCACTCCCTATTGCGACGTTGAGGAAAACCTATGAGAGACACTCAGAGGCAAAACATACTACCTGGCTTCGGGTAATAATTAGCATGCTGCCGACCAATCCCCTGACGTCTTCTCCTGTTGTCATATCAACTGGAATACTCAACTGTGGTTTGCATGAACAACAGAACAATCAGAATGAATTCCCTTCAAAGCAGTTTGATTTTTCAACATCAATTTCATAAAGAAAATGGGACGGGCGGCTGTCTACGTTTTTTTGCTTCCTTTTCATATATTCTGTCCCAATTCTTCATGACCAAGAGAAAACTGCTGAACATCATTTGCATTTCTGACCCATTTTACTTTTCCTACTCCCGCGCGGCTCGCGGTAGGAAACGTCAAAAGCAGAAGACAGATCGTCCCGGGATCGCAAACGCAAAAGCCAGAGGTGAAAAAGGAAACTTCAGTGAAAAAGGAATATTCTCCGAGTCGTGCAAACATCATTTAGAAGTGAGTCATGTCCCCGCGCACGGGTCCTTATAGCGCCTGCGTTCGCTGCACTCTACTTGATGTACTCCCTGAACTGCTGCTGCAGTCGTATTGTGTTTGCTTGCTGTGGCTTCGTTTCCAATAAACAGCGCATCAGGAAGTCGTATTTGTGACTTTGTAAAGAGGACCTGCTCCACAGTGAGCAGGGACACTGTTTGCTCAATTTCAAACTCTCAGTATAGCCACTGGGGACAAATGAATAATCATTTAACATCACTAGATCATGAGATGTTTCTCGCCTCCTTATAATTACAATTATGGCTGATTAAGGGATGAAATTGAAAATAAATAAGATGTGAATCTGAATATCTGAATTTACAACCAAGTTTGAAAAATCCATTTCAGACCCTGGTTGTTGGTGGCTAATCTGTTCTCCATCGATGTGCCTGCACTCAGTTAATGACCTTGTGTTTTTGTAGACAAATGATACCAAAGGAGTTTTGAGGCCACGCATCAGCGTCAGGCGTCTTCAATCCTCAGTCTGAACTTTTCAACCTCAGCATCTTTCTCGGTCAGAGTGCAGGACCCCCGGTGTTTGGGATAAATAACTTATTAAGGTGTGAAGCGCAAAGTCGGCGGGCTGCGGCTGTTAATTCACCGTGTCACATAATCAACATTTCACGGCTTCCTTGTTCTTCTAATTTTATCTGCAGGTTGTGAACGTCATTAGGCCGACACTCAAAAGCTGCTTCTGCCTTCTCACACAACAAAGGCTGGTTACACATCTTAAATGAATCATCGAGTTTTTGGTCATTTGTAATTAATTTACCTCCAAAACTGAAGGAGATAGGAGAAGTGGTTCAAAAGAATTTGGATAACAGAGTCTCTAAAACACTCTTGAACCCCAAACCTGACTATGACTTGAATGCCATATTACAATAAACTGTTGCTTGTAGTGATGATCTTCATTAAACAGACCCATTCATGTGTTTGTAACTATGTATCAGCAAATAACAGAGTTCATCATATGAGCTGGTGGGATGTGACAAATGTGGCCAAGTCAAAATTTATTTGATAATGTTCAAAATAACAAGATAAAGTGTCTGTTTGGAGCTGTCTTTACATTTCTGTTGAAGATATATAGAGTCTAAACACATGACAAGTGTATGGCACCTGCACATTTCCTGTTTTATCCAACCTTAAGAAAAAAACAAGCAAACAAACAAACAAAAAAATAGCAATGTTGTGCTGCTTTCAAAATGTATTTGCTTTACACACACACACACACAAACAGCAGAGGTGCAAGACGTGTCCCATGCAGGCTTGTCAGTTCCACTGTGCAGTAACTAAAATAAACCAGTGGGTTTAAAATCAGACTGCTATAAATGGATGAACCAAAAAGTGAGAATCAGCTGCTGCAGTCAGATTTGCTGCTCTGCAACACACCAAATGTCAATGTTTAAGTTGGGTGATTACGAGCTACAGTGTAATAGTCATAATGGGGTAAGTTTGTTTATGACTCACAAGAAAATGTCATAAATGATGTCCAGGTTCAATGTTTCCTACTGCCCCGATCAGGTCAGTAAAATACTCAGATAATCAAATACCAGCTCACTGCATTCATGATCATATTTTGTCTTTCATACCATCACGAAGTGTTGGTTTCCTCCAGTGAACAGCTTGTCTATCATCTTCATTGTAGTGGTAGTGCATCAGCATGCAGTATGATGGACAACATATACTGTCTGGGAGGATGAAGCCTTTTGTTATTGTTGTTCTCCCTGTTTAGTGAAGAGACAAGTCCCCAGACGATGAAATTCAACAGTCTCATTCCAACAGCAACTACATGCTCCCACACTAGCTGCAGTGTTTTCCTCAATCTGATTGAAAACAATCGGATTAAATGAATCTTATTCGATCTGTATAAATGAATGTTAAATAAAGCCATCCACACACAATCCGCATATACGTGGCCCCAGCTGAGGCCGATTATATAGTGTCATTGACGTGTGCAGATGGTCTCACTCCCACTACCTGCAAAGGTGCAGAGAAGAAGAGGTGCCGTGTTTACGCTTAGACCAATGGATCCACGTCGTGTTCTGTTGGGGACGTTTATTTTGTTGTTTGAGCATTTTTTTGCGGCTCTACGGTCTCAGCAGTTAGTTATTATCAGGAGATATAGTTCATCTTAACGACTGTCCAATTTTTTGTTTATTTGCCATGTTTGTTATCAATTGGCGTAGACTACCCCTTTCAATATGAACAGAAATTTAATCAGATCCGGGTGAATTGAATCCGCTAAGGTGTTTACATGAGACATTTTGAATCTGATTGACCTATTAATCCAATTATAAATAGGATTTTGGACCCATGTAAACGCAGCTACTGTGTCTGGCAGGGTAAAGGTGTCCCGTGCTGATCAATAAAGTTTATTCCGATTGTGATTTCCCCCGTCATCCTCATAAAGCAGTCGTTTCAGAGTGTGAGCTTATCTCCAGCGGAGGAGCATCACCTTCCACAATATCTCCAGTGATTACATCGTGATGAGTGCATCACCTGAAATGTGGCTGTTTAATGCCGGTGGGCCTGAATGGGGAAATCAATGAAGCAGTGGACAGAACAGGCTTGTTTGCTGTTCCACCATACATCCCCTGAAGAGTCTGCCTCCATGCTCATTAATGAAGACAAACAGATGATAAAACAATGATAAATCATATACAGGGACAGATGGATGGATTGTCAACTGATTATTGACTCATCAGATCAAAGTGTAAATGGTGAGGGGAACTTTAATCGCCATCTTTGTAGGTACAGTAAGCACATTATGGACAAAGACACTCTTTAACAGCATCAGACTTCATGATGTTTTTGTCTTTCACGATGATCACCATGTCAGGTTAAACATTCACGGTGGCATAAATTCTTGCCGTGCCTTGGTCGGGAGACTGGCAAGACTACAAGTATGACCACGACCAATCATCACCCGCGACCCTGCATGAGTTCATAGGTCATCGGGAAGGCGTAACAAGAAACTGTCAATCATGGCTACCATAGTGCTGTGTGTGATGCTAGCAGTCTTTCGAAAAAGAAAAGCGAGAAAAAAACAACTGAGGAGCTGTCAAGGTTCACGTCGTAGGAGATGTCAGACTAGGCAGGGGAAGGGGCGTTGTGGAGCAACCTAGACGCAACATCACTGTTCCTCAGTTATGTTACACTACACGTCCATTTGTTGTTCCCCACGTTCATAACCAGGCCCAACGCTGGAAATCATGTGAAAATCAGCCTGAATTCATGCAGTCTGATCCTGACATTACAGTCAAGGTAGAATGAAGCAAGGTCAAAACCTGGTTTCATTCATATTTTGTTTGAAACAGACTGTGACTGGAGAAAACAATGTACGTCTAAAGTTAAACTGAAGCGTAACACTGACAAAGAGCTCCTATATCAGGATACATCCCACAGTATTACTATCTAATATTAACTATTAGTATAACTAATGAGCTGCTGGACATATGAATCTATCTCTCTATAAGATATGTTCATTAAAGCTGTTCTAATTCATGTCAATATCTCAAAAATCTAATGTTACCATATGTTTCGTGGCATTAATATTTCATCTGACAGAGGCCATGGGTATTAAATATAGAGTATATGTTTTGGTGCCAGTGGCAATGCTGAAATGTTAACATTTCAACTATTATACAAGAGAGCATTACATGAGTCAAAAGCACCAAATGTCTCCAAATAACAGTTTCACGAATATAACAATTTTCTGCCTTTCTCTGTTTATACATTTACAAACTGACTTCCAATTTATTTTGGACTCTTGTTACAACAACAGAAGCAGATTATGGGCAAAGGTTTGAGCTCTGGGGTGGAGCTAATAGATTAGAAGATTAATCGATTAGTCAAGCAACAGAAAATCACTCACTGAAGCCATTTTACAAGCAAAAACAGAAAACATTCGCTGGCATCTTATTGACCAAAAGTTTAATCAAAGTAACTGTTATCAATATGGAAAAAAAATCATCAGTGGGAGTCTGGGATCTTACAGTCGATATGTGCCATTTTAAGATTAAAAGTTTGAATAGATAATCACAGAACGGTTAATTTAACATTAATGGTTGACCTATGGTGTAGTTTGTTATATTGACCCCCTTTTTTTTCTTTTTGTTAGTTTCTTTTCTGCCTCAGTTCTTCACTCTGTCCATCCCCTGGAGCTTTAGATGAACGCAGCCATTAGCTTACAACTTAATTGAACCAGCAGATGGGAAAAACGCGGCTTAAATTTTTACAGTGTTCGGTCTGAGACACAGCTACAGGCTTTTCACAGGGCAGCATGAAAATGAAGGCAGAATCAGACTCAAAGTAAAAAAAAAATGCAGAAACTCTGTATGAAGTGATTTTAAGCAACTACAACTGAAGCTTAGTGGGTCACTCACTGCAAAACAGTCTGGCTCACAAGGTGGTTAGCTATAACACAGCACGACTCAAAACAGTTTCTACCTTACTGTATATTACATATAGGTACTGGGCAATGTCGTCACTAACTAAAAGTAGTGGCAAAACATGAAATACACATCCGTATGTTATTTTCCTGCTGCCACTTATTAGTACATGGTGTCACAGTGTAGCAGCAGTTGTCTGTGCAACTGTTGCCATCCAGCTCGCGCCAGTGTTATGTATGGCTGTTGATCCGCGTGCTCACACGGCTGCGGCGCGCGCCAGAAGTGGAGAGGGACACAAATTAGCATACTTGTAAGACAATAGGAAAATGATTTGCCACGCTGCTGTTTATCCAGATTTCCTCAAGCAGGAGGAGTCACAGGATGTGACAGCTGGGAAACAGGTTTGGACCGAACGAGCCCATATGCTGTAACCCCCCTCCCTCCATTTATCTCGTGTTGTTTAGGAGGATTAAAGAACCGTTTCCCCCCCACACTGGTTTCTGTAGGTTTGGGTGATAAAGCCGAAATGTGCTGCGTCGCTTCCCTGCGCTCTCAACCAACACACACATACTCGCACAGAGCAATAGTGGCATTATTGGACATTTTTAAGCGCAAGGACTTTTTAAGGTTATGATAAGTGAAAACCACACAAGTCGTGCCAAAAATATCGCGGGACAAGCGGTTTAGAGCAGCTACAGCGGGACTGCTGAGGTCGTATCGCCGTGCTAGTCAGACGTGAGTAACTGCGGACTGCACTCACCTGATGCGGAGACTAGAGAGGCTTCAAACTGCTGCTTTTAGGTCGCCGAGGTCTTATAAATCCACTGTGATACAGCTCACGGTGCTGCTTCAAACGGAGAACGGTGCCCACGGGTCAGTCATAACAGTTCTTGCGCAAAAATGAGACAGAGGTCCGCCGCTGACTTGTTCCATGTAGTTGGAGCCCTATGTTGGTTGTTTACGGGTCCGGCGGACTCGGCGGGTTGTTAGCCCCGGCTGCCGGTGACAACAGCCGGAGACGCTGTGTTTCCTCCGGGCTGGATAGGGACTCAAATCTCAGGCAGGTTTCGTGGCTGTGTGTCGCGACACGGCAGCTTCAGTCTCATTAATAGCAGCGGGTCTGGATTACTGCGACCAGTAGGCAGCGACACACAGTCCGAGGGAGAGAAACACAACCATGGCGGCCTCGACAGCAGAAGCAGCGGAGACTCGGTCGGTGACACTCAGCGACTTAAAAACATATCTTGCGAGTGTCCAGTGAAGTATTTATATCCCACCGTGGAGGTATTCCGCTGCCGTCCAGGTCCTGGTTGTGTCTGAGTTTTCGGCCTCAACACAGCAGCTCTTTCTTCCTGACAAGCAGCCAGCGACCAATCACAGCGCCGCATTCAGAGAGGGGGACGGAGGATACAAGGGAGTGGATCATAACGGACCGGAGTCTGAACTGGACCACAAGATTGATGCACTGGGGACTAGTTTGCTCTGTGGCTAAAGAGAGCAGTGTGTCCCCATTAGGTCCACGTGTCCTCCCCAGCACAGTTTATTTATAGGTTGTGAATGTATGCAATAATATAGGCTACAGTATATATTTGCATAAAGTGAAATGTTAACTGCAGCAGTTGACACAGGGCCACTGTACAAGACAGAGCCCCCAAGATGAGGTACAAATGGAGGAGTCACTGAAAAGCATTTCCATTTTAGATCATATATATCAGTAAATCAAATTACCACAGACTTTGCCACACAATTAATCTGGGGCTTTTGGGCCTCTTAGGCTACAGAGTCTGGCATTTGGCCACTTTCCCCAGCTGGTTGAGCCTCGGTCTGAAGAAGCACTGGGCTGAGACAATTTGAAAGCTATAGAGGAACTGGCGCAGCAATCGTTTCACAGTTGTACAAGCGTTCACTTGGCCCTCGATGTGGTATAAATACACAGTATATGTACAGAAATGAACGCACACTAATGTCCCAGTGTCCCAGACCATACATGTGGCAACAAAAATCACCTGCTAGAAAATTGATGCTGGTGCAGCAAATTGTATTTTTCAGTGGGGAGAAGAAGTCAAATTATTAAATATAAGTCTTCTATTTTCTCCAGTAAAGGCTATGATATCAGCAGTATTTAATGAACACCATTTCCCATGAGGCCTTGTCGTATGTGTGCTGAACATCACAGATAAGACTGCATGCAAGTGAGTTGAGGGACTGAGTGATGCTGCAGATCTTGCAGACATTAAACAAAGCTTGTGTAGATGGATGAAACCCAGTGACAGCTGCATACAGTGGCCTAATCACACTGCTGCATTTGTCATCAGACTGTATTGTCAATATGCAATCGTTCTTTCAACACTACCACATGTTATCTCAGTTAAATATCACTTGTGTAAACCTCTGTCTTAGTTTGGTTGATTTAGATTTATGGAACAGATGAAGCAAATCTTATGCGAAACTTCTTTGAAACATTTTTTTATTTGATTAAAATGTGTTAGATAAATATCAAAAGCCTTGTAGTCTTCCTTGTAGTTCATGTCAGTTTAAAGAGTTTGTTCTTCAGTTCAAAAACAAATCTTAAAGTTTAACAGGGTCAGCCAAACTGTGCACCAGGAGAAGAAGGGGACTGGTGCGAGAGATGGCTGAGAACCTGATGGTCACTCTGGCTGAGCTCCAGAGATGATAGTGTGGAGAAGGGAAAAACTTCCAGAAAGGCAAAAGGTCACTGCGGCTCTCCACTGATCTTGGCTTTGTGGGAGATTGGCCAGATGGAAGGCTGTCCTCAGTGAAAGATGCGTGAAAGTCTGCTGAGTTTGCAAAAGACTAAGAGATTCTCAGGTGGTGAGAATCGAGAGTCTCTGGTCTGATGAGACCAAGATTGAACCGGTCTCACTTCTGAGTATCTTATCGGGAGGAAACCAGGCACTGCTCATCACAGGATTGTTCTGTTGGGGTGCTTTTTTAGCAGCAGGGACATGGAGACTGGTCAGGGTTGAGAGAAAATTGAATGGAGTAAAGGACAGAGATATCCTTAATGAAAAACCTGATCCAGAGCGCTCAGGATCTCAGACTTGGCTGCAGGTTCACCTTTCAACAGGACAATGACACATTTGAATTAAAGAGGAATTATGTAAGATTTTTTTTTTTTACCTTAATTAACCATCTTTGTAGTAATTGCGATGGTTAAATAGAGGAGAATGGAGGCTCTCTGCCTTCTACCTGGCATCTCTTGGCCAAAAACCAACCTTGCAAGGTCAGCGCCTCCGACCCAGTGTCCCAGATCTCGTCTCGCGAGAAACATGGTCTGCTTTACAGCACTACGACACAAACATAATCTCTTGTTTATATCAGATGAGACTACATGGATATACACATTGTAAAACTTACATGATAACATAACCCACCTCGCTCCACGGATTTCCTTCTCACCGGCTTCATTCTTCAGCTATGAAATGGGTAAAGTTCAATTTTTCATTTAATACATTTAAAAAGTTATATTTGCCTTTGTCATTACAGGATATACTACATTGATGAGAGGAAGATGATTTTACCATGAGGCTGCAACATAACAAAATGTTGCAAAGTTTTAACTGGACATTTATTAGGGACTATTTTCTGTGGCGGTGCTCTACCATTAAAATATCACAGCATATCTTTAAAACACATATTGACAGTGAGATGCAAATCACTTAATATTGTGATTAAATACAAAACAATACGTTGAACTTCTGAGACTAACCAAAAAGAGCTTTCCTGGCATTCAGATTTTTTGGGCGATATCAGGTGTCTCAGGCCTCCGGAGAGCAGACTGTCTTTGCTTGAAAGGCACTGTTACATAATTTGTACAGCAGCTCAAAGGAGTTTGACAGTCAACTGTTAATTACAGTTTGGGTTTTTGATGTTGTCTGTGCCTCCAGGGGATTGTTCACCAGTTTTAAAACAACCCATTTGATTTATTTTTTAAATTGAGTCTGAATACGAAGTGAGCTCAGTTTGAGCTGCGCAGGTTTTCAGTCCCCAGTCAGCTCACCTCCAGCTTTGATCAATTACATTTGAACCTCACTCTGCTTCTTGGCTCTCTTTGCCTTGCATCACCTTCCTATATTGCTGTAATTCCACTATGCAATTTTATGAGGTGAAGTCAAAGTCCCCGTCTAAGCAGCGTCTTTGTAGGTGAAATCAACATTAGAGGATTCTGCATGCGAGAGCGTTTCTGCTGGCTCTGGACTACGAGGTGGAGAGACCTAGGAGTGGGGATCAGTGGTGGCAGGCTACTTTAATGCTATGCTGGTGGTGGTGGTTGCCTTCAAAGCCCCCAGCGGGGAGCCGGTCTCTGAGCTGCACCACTGGCTGGCAGGGGCTCTGGACTCTCTAAAACCTGAAAATCCTCCTGGAGATCTAACCATGCTTTACTCTGGTCAGCATCACTCTCAATCCAAGCAATGAGCTTCTTGGATAGGTTAAAATATGTTTGTACCAGCTTGGAAAGAAACATCAAAGGTTAGTTTTGGATGAGGGGCTGATCATCCTATTCACCCTCTGGAAGAAAAAGACGACAAATGTCAAACAGTGTTGAAATACCTGGTACTGGTACTCCACTGCTGAATGGGATGCTTTGTATGTGAATTTGTGTATTGGTTATTTTGTCCTTCAAAATATCATTTAGTTTCAATTCGATTTTAATTTTTCAACATTTTCCAGGGAAAATCATTACAGTTGTGAACTGACCCAAAACTTTGTGTTAAGGTACAGTTGAAGGCCCTCACAGCGATCGCCCATGCTCTCAAGCAGAACTACTGAAAGTGTTGTGTCAGTACACTTAACATTATTTAGATTGATGTAGATGAGTAAACCTCAGGTTCTCTTATCTATTGCAAAGAGGACAGTGCTGATCCTCAAAACTCACCCTATTTCGCTTGATATCAGATAGCAAGCAACTTCTTCTGCCAATTATCTGGAGTTGTAGACTCTGACCTTGAATCATGTGTCATACTTTGCTTGACAGAACATATTTTTAGGATTGCACAGTGTGACTTTTATGGGTTGATGATAGTGTCTTTCAAAATGTCAAATCCAGGTCAGAGTTATATGAATTGTCTAAGATTGAAAATCTATAAATATCACTGCATGTTGTTGCTATAAGAAAAGTAAAGCTGGAATTTTATTCTGTTACCTCTTCATTTTACATTCAAATGTGTGTCATATTTTCCCTCAGTAACCACCCTGTCTCTCAAATAGCCCCTCTGAAATTGACAGACCATGATCTTGAATGGTAATAAGCAAGGAACTGTGTAAGGAAATGGTTTAAAAGAGAGAGAGAGAGAAGAAGAAGATTAATTTGTGCTTTCTGTCAACACCGTCCTACATGTGTAACAGGATTCAAATCCAGTTGCACCTGTCCAGTGTTGACATCAAAACAAATATGGTCCATTATGAATGGTGTCACTACTTTTAACTCTGAGTTATACAGTTCAGAACTGCTTAATTTCTGATTGTGAACAGAATCCAGGAAGCAAAGAGTGGTTAAAAAGGCAGTTTCTGGTGAATTTGAATAGTGGATGGGTTTGGTGATGGGGCTGGAGGAGCCTGAGTGACTGGCACAGGGGCTGGGGATGGCGGAGCGGAACAAGTGGTTGAGCTGGAGCAAGACAGGCAGAGAGGGGCTGATGACAGAGCAGGGCGGGCGGCGAATCAGCAATCCAAATGGTGAACTGAGCTGGACGAGGCCAGAGCACAGATTAGCTGGGGTATAGAACCCAAGGCACAGGCAGAACACAGGGTTAAGCAGGATTCAGGCAAACATGAGGGCAGAACAGGCAACACATAAAGAAGCTGGCTGTGGCATCTGTACTACATAGGGGACGGAATAAGCTGGGAGAGTCTGGATGGATGAGCTGGGTCTATACACTGCAGAGGCTTATTGGGCTGATGGGTAGTGCAGCTGCAGGTGTGCAGGTAAAGTGGCAGGATAAGGAACCAGGAAGCGATGCCCAACACACACACATGCACATACACACAGAGGGAGAGGGAAAGTACATGCAGTACCTGCACATTTAGGTTTTGGAACAGTTTCAGATTGGCACAAGATGTGAGCCAATTCAGATGCTGCATCCTTCAGAAGTATTTGAAGACTAATTGCATCACAGCACGTACCTAAATGTGGCTGACAAATGGTGGATTCAATATGGATAGGCCTACTTCCATGCTCCCTTGTGGCTCCGCCTACTCCAAGATTCACTGTGTGCCAAAGCAAAAACACTAACAGAAAGCCACTTTTAAATGTCAGTATTGTGTTTCAGATTAGTTCAACAGCCAATGATACAATTCTTAAAACCAAGGTCCTTAAAACTTCAACTTTTGGTGAAAAAACTGTTACATGTCTTCAAGGTTGTTGTCAAGGTGACAGGAGCTGTGACTTACAAGAGAGCGGTAATGGCAGGAACAGCTGGTGATGCAAAGTGTAAATCCTCTTTAGACCAGACCATCTCATTCTGGCTCCACACCTGTGGACCATGTCCCTCAAAGGATGCAGCCCCTTAATTGGGATGCAACTATAGTCTGCCTCCACAGGTCCAGATGGCAGCTGTATACACACATATGTGCAGGCTAGTGTACTTGTAACTTTGGGGAAGCCTGAAGGAGAGCTCATACAGCAGGTTACCTAATATTTATTTTGACTGTGCTGTACTACCCCTCTTCATTCTTTGTGTTTCAAGAAGGCAAAGTGAAGAAATATTGAGATGCTACTTCAGAGCTTCTACCCTGTTTTACTCTGACTGCCTTTGCAAAACCTTCTGCATCATTGACGCTGCACTGTGGTTTCAGGAGAATACACAGACAAACTATGCTGTTCCTACTGAACCTTTACCTCACACATAATGGCAGCCCAGTGGATTATGTCTCTGTACAAGGTTGTTGTTGTAAATGCTCTGTGTAAAATCTGAGCGCATTCATCCACAGCAGTGTTGAGGAATGGACATAAGGTTGCAACTAGTCTTTAGATGCTCTGCCTACGTAGCGCAGGCGTACACCAAAATATTCTACTGGCTTTTTGTAGAAAGAAAAAAAAAGGTCAGGCATTCCAGGAGCAATTCCATTGTACATGACAGAAGATGGTGAAAGTACTACAATTTTATTTCTAGACCTGTTAATGTTTAATAATTAAAGAACTTAGTAAAGTAACATTTGGTCACAATGTCAGAACAAAGGCCTGAACTCATGGTTCCTTAACCGCAGACATGACCAAAAAAAAAAAAAAAAAAGTGATGCAAGCTTCTGGGATTCTGTTTCTGGCTGTTAGAAATTCTTTGAAACACTGAATTAAGCCTGACTGCTAGCCTGCTATGGAGTGGGCTAACTCAGCAGTATAAGTCACCCCAGTTACTGAGCAGGGAATCCTATAATCCACAGTAATAGAACACAACTCTCAAATTAGTGAGACTTATCAAAGTAAGCCAGGGTTGTCCTTTATCTGCCTCGATGGAATAGGGCTCAACTCTAAATGACTCCGGCTGCTTTTATTTCCCTATTTCATTTTGCATTTTTCACACTTGCCTGACACCAGGGCCAAACAGCTGGCCACGTCTCTGGGAATTCCCCCAGTGCTCCTGATGGCGAGTCTGGCCCCAGTGAACCATCCTCACAAAAGAAAAGAAACGATTTAAGCTACAAAAAAGGAAAATATCCTTTCTTTAAAGTGCACATTTATCTTTAAACTGAGTGGGAAGTTTGTGGGGTTGAAAAGTGACATCATCTACACATGAAAGGTTCTTTTTCTTTGTTTGTTTGTTTATAAATGCAGATTTTAACCAGGAGATTCTGCAGGAACAGAGGAAATTTGTGTTTAAAATGCCTCGTCATGGATTAAATAATGATCAAGGAGAAATGTGAATCTGTTGATGAGGTCAGAGGAAAGGTCAGGTATCAGTATATTATAACTATCCATAACAAATTCAATGACACATTTGCAAGTAGTTGTTGAGAAGTGCCAATGGGGTATAAAGATATGAAACATAGAGAGGAAAAGGAGGAGGAGGAGGAGGAGGAGGAGGAAGAGGAGGCAGGGAGTCAGTAGGGAGCTTGGCACTGAGTCAGCATTAAAGGTGGAGGGCTCCTGCTGATTTACTGCAGGACTTCACAGGGCTACTGCCTCATTAGCCCATCAAACCCCCCCATGGTCAAGATCACACAGGGCTAATACGTGTAAAACACTGTTTCATTAGTTTGTCATACATCATTTGACTTGTTCAAGGTGTTTCCCTCATCATTCACCATCTGCAAATCAGTGCCATGTGGTGGCCAAGGGAGCTCAATGCACTGCAAAAACGCTTCATTTTTATCCATGCATATGCTGCAAACAGTCACAATATGGCCAAATACGCTGTAAGCGGCACAGACGACAACACAACTGACCCACTGGTTCAATGCTTTGTCAATGCTTTTAGCTCATTTTCCAACATCTGTGACAAGTAACTGACTTATACAACTTCAAAAACATACTGCTGAGCAACAAGCACATCCCAGCCGGGTTCATCTCCCTGGAAACAGTGTGTTTTTTCACTGTGCTATGTGTTGTGTGCATTTTCAAGGTTGGTGTTAAGATCTTTTTTCAATTTGCTCATGTTATGTTTTGTGTCGAGCTCTCTCAGCGGACATAGTCAAGATTACATGAATGCTCAGTGTTTATGTGCTATCTCACACCTGATGTTATCTGTACAGAACAGGGGCCGAGGGACACTCACATCACCTAATAAGTTGCATTGGTGAAAGCTAATTCCATTAGCGTCGTTTAGCAAGGAACATGAGGTGTAATGAAGGCTTTAATGGCGTACTGGCCCTGCAGTGATGTGACAGAGGGCTGAGAGGCATAATGTGGAATATAACAGTGATTCTGATTCCATTCAGCTGTGAAGATGGACCAGTCTTTGGATTGTAGTCATTTCCCATTACCAGCTTTTGTGTTCCCACTCAAAAACGGCCAACCCATTATAACAGTTCACAATTTGATCATAACCCATAATTAGCACCAGATGTAATTTCCTAAGTTTATTATAGATAGACAAATGCCACACTTTTAAAATGACCTACAACTCACCAGTTTTTTCTTTTTTGACAATAACATGTTAACCAATAATTTAATTAACTCCAATTAATCTCATATCAGAAGTCTTTACTTATTGAATAAATGCACCACCAATCTCTATGTCAAAAGTACAGAGACGTTTGGTGACTGTTGATAAAGGAGTTTAATATCTGCTCATACCTGGTAAATGTATGAGCAAATTAAATTACATTTATGTACAGGAAGTAGACATTTTTTCAAATCAAAACAATACATCCCACCACTGGATCTATAATACATCCATGATCCCACCAATGGCTACTGCTGAAGTTTCATGTAAAGTTCTCCGTGAAGTCGTTGCTAGGATACAGACTAAACATCCTGAGGCACTTGACTTCAGTCATGTCTCCCTGATGGACTCACTGAGGATGTGGTGGAGAGATACACGCTGGTGGAGGTCATTCTGAACAATTTAGATCATCCTCTTCATAACACCTTGATGGACCAAGAAAAGAGCGGTGGTGGACGGCTCCTCTCTCTTCACTGCCGGATGGAGAAACATAGAAGATCCTTTGTACCTTCAGCCATCAGGCTTCTTCATTTTTCTGCAAATGGTTGATGAGCTGCCAGACAAATGAATTTCCCTTTGGGGATTAATAAAGTAATTCATATTCGTATTCGTATTTGTATGTCTGATAATCGCCAAGGTGAACATGGAGCTAAAGAGGAGTGTTCATCAATAGCTCATAAAAATGTGTATGTGTTTGGATTTGGCAATGAGCTGTAGGAGTTTGGACTAGTAAATATATTGCTAATTTTACTGATGTGTCTCCCGGGGTTGTAACAGGGAGAGTGATTGATTAAAAAACAAAACAAAATGATTTTTTGACAAAGGACAAATCTTAAATTCCATGTTTCACTGCTTGTCTGGGATTGGGTCACAGTGGCAGCAGGCTGAGCAGACAGTATCAGACTTCCTTTTCAACACTTTCCAGCTCCTCCTGGGGGCCAGCTGAGATGTATAATCCCTTCAGCGAGTTCTGGGTCTGCCCCCAGGGTCTCCTCCCAGTCAGACATGCCCTGAAGACCAGCAAAGGTAAATAATACATCTCAATTTTAATGGAATAATTTTGATATCATTATGTTGATACAATCTATGAGGGTGATTATCTTAAAGCTTTATGCCAGTCAGTTGAATTGAATTGAATTCATTCAGCATTTAAAACTCCATCCTACACACCTACAGTTGTTTCATTAACCCCTTAACACCCACTGGCCTGTGGCCTACAGTGGGTCAGTGGGTTTTAAAGGGGTTAAGATTATTTTGTGTTGTGTTCCTTGGGTTCCCCCCTCTGATGCATATAACTTCATTCTATGGACAACAGGTCAAGACGCCCATTACCTCCAGTTCCATTTCCATATTTGGTTTTGTTCATTCATTCATCTTCTATATTGCTTATCCTCACTAGGGTTGTGGAGGAGCTGACTTAGGGCGAGAGGCAGGGCAAACCATGGACAGGTCCCCAGTCTATCATCTATCACAGGGCTAATTTATACAGACAGACGGCCTGTGTTTTTTACACTGTGGAGCCGAACGAAACGTAGCTCCTTCCAACCTTTGCTGGGAGTTGCGCAATAGTGATGGGGGTGTGTGTGCGTGCATGGGGGACCATTGAGATCCCTTTTCTGCGCACAAACCCATTACTTTCAATGTAGACACACGTGTTGCGCTTTTTTTTTGTTTTTTGTTTTTTTTTTGCTAGTTAAACCAGTAATGCTGCTACTTGTAATGGTGCTACTGCCCAACATTGATGGGAGGTCCCTCAGCACTCGAGGCTGATCAACACAAAACTTGTGGTTTGGTTCAAATGGAACCTGAGCCAGCCCTAAACCAAGTACAAATGTGTGAGAGGGGTCCATGTCCCAGGCACAAACTGGAAGATAGTCCTACAGCAGAGGAGCCTGACATCTGAAGGCTCTACCTGCTCTTGGAGACTGTGGTTTAGTGGGGTAAGAAGAGCACTTTAAAATATGATGATATGATCAGCGTAGTCTTCACTGCCACCTCCATGTGAGCCCACTAATGAAAGCACAGAGAAGTGTGTAGGACTACAACCCTGCCTCCTGGTCTTAACTGTGTTGTGTCAGTGTTGGATGGATGGATGGGTGGATGGATAGATGATGGATTGTAAATAATAAAAATCAAAAGAAAATTTCATGAAGTTTGATGTTTTTATTCATTGATACATATACTGGATGTGATGTGTTCACTTTTTCTGTTTTGAGAGACTTCTGTCCTTAACAGATGTTTGAGTTTCTCTGGGTGAGAGAGAAGAGTTAACATGGAGCAAAGGTCAAAGGTCAGACTCAAATCCATGGCTACTGCAACTGGGATTGATCCTGTGTGGTACATACCATGGCAGGATAAGCCACTAGGGACACTGACACTTATTCATTTCAGCTGCAGTTTTGTGTGGTAATCTTAACACAGATATGTTTCTGTTTGAATGAGCCCTTATGTTTACATTTGAATGTCATGTGATTTTGAATAGAAAGAATATGGAATGTTCCAAATCAAGGTAACCAACTTAAGCCAACTTCAATTCTGAGTCATTATCATCATTATGACATCATCATTGTGATGTCATCAGTTATCTGCCTTACAATGACATCACTTCTTTAAGTAGGCACTGATCACTGGCACAGTCACTTGTTAAGAGACGAGTTGCATTTTGTATTTACACACTTTGACTGTATTTACAGTATCATCACAAGAGGAAAATGATGGCATTGCCAAACTGTTCTTTCAAAATCATGGAAAAAAATCACTCAAGACAAAAGCAGGAGCACTGCACAGATGTCCGACAGCTTCAGCAGGAGATCTCATGGCTGAAGAATCTGTTGAAGAAGGAGCAAACCTGCAAGATCGAACTCTCCAATGATTTGGACGCAGCAAAAGTGCTGGCTGAAGGAGAGCAGATGGAACTCCAACAGGACTATGAAGTTCTGCACGCACATTATTTAGACAGGCAAGAGAAATTTGAGGCTGAGCTCAAGGTACAAAAAGATAAGAACACAGCTCTTCAAGAACAGCTGGAGAATCTGCACAAGGAAGAAAATGCAAAGATCCAAAAAGAGCTTGAGGAGCTGAAGGTGGCACACTCAGAGAGCCAGAAGAACTTCATGGCTGAGCTGGAATCAGAGAGAAACAAGAGCACAGCTCTCAGTGATAAACTTTATAAACTGCAGGCTTCACAGCATGACCTCGGCAAGATGTATGCAGCTGAAGCCACCACTACCATTAAGGCACAAGACAACATTCAAGAAGCGAACAGGGCCCTCCAAAAGAACTATGAGGAGCTGCAGGAGGCTCATCTTGCCAGCCAGGAGAAGTTCAAGGCTGAGCTCCAGGCAGAAAAAGACAAGAACACAGCTCTTCAAGAACAGCTTCAGAATCTGCAGGCTTCATGCCAAGTGAACACCAAGAGGTATGAAGCTAAAATTGCCACTGCCATAGATGAAAAAATGGAAGTCCAGGAAGACAATGAGGAGATGCAAGTGGTTCATCTTGCCAGCCAGGAGAAGCTCAAGGCTGAGCTTCAGGCAGAAAGAGACAAGAATACAGCTCTCCAAGAACAGCTTCAGAATCTGTGGGTTTCGGGCAATGAGATCATCCAGAGGTATGAAGCTGAACTGTTAAGCATCAAAGAAGCACAGTCAAACAGCCAGGAACTGTTCATGGCTGAGCTAGAGGCCGAAAGAAAAAAGAGTACAGTTCTCCAACAACAACTGCAGGACCTGTGCGCTTCTTATCATGACAACAACAACATCAAGGAAGAAAATGCAAAGATCCAAAACGAGCTTGAGGAGCTGAAGGTGGCACACTCAGAGAGCCAGAAGAACTTCATGGCTGAGCTGGAATCAGAGAGAAACAAGAGCACAGCTCTCAATGAAAAACGTCATGACCTCAGCAAGACGTATGCAGCTGAAGTTGCCACTACCATTAAGGCACAAGACAACATTCAAGAAGAGAACAGGGCCCTCCAAAAGAACTATGAGGAGCTGCAGGAGGCTCATCTTGCCAGCCAGGAGAAGTTCAAGGCCGAGCTCCAGGCAGAAAAAGACAAGAACACAGCTCTTCAAGAACAGCTTCAGAATCTGTGGGCTTCAGGCAATGAGATCATCCAGAGGTATGAAGCTGAACTCTTCAGCATCAAAGAAGAGAAAATGAAAATTCAACAAAACTATGAAGAGCTGCAGGGAGCACAGTCAAACAGCCAGGAACTGTTCATGGCTGAGCTAGAGGCTGAAAGAAACAAGACTACAGTTCTCCAACAACAACTGCAGGACCTGCGTGCTTCATACCATGACAACAACAAGATCATCAAGGAAGAAAATATGAAGATCCATAAAGAGCTTGAGGAGCTGAAGGTGGCACACTCAGAGAGCCAGAAGAACTTCATGGCTGGGCTGGTATCAGAGAGAAACAAGAGCACAGCTCTCCATGAAAAACTGCATAAACTGTGGGCTTCATACCATGACCTCAACAAGATGTATGCAGCTGAAGTCACCACTACAATTAAGGCGCAATACAACATTCACAAAGAGAAGAGAGCCCTCCAAAAGAACTATGAGGAGCTGCAGGCAGCACACCTTAAGACCCAGAAGAACTTGACAACTGAGCTCCAGAAAGAGAAACACAAGAACCCATCTCTTCAAGAGCAGCACAAGAACCTGTCGGCTTCATGCCAAAATGTCACCAAGAAGTATGAACCTGAAAGCGTCACTGCCAGGCAGCAGGCTGAGACACTTGAGGATATATTAGGAGTGGAAGAGCTGACAACTCTGTTCCAGACTCAGCTCTCATTCAAGGATAAAGACCCCCAAAACCCACAGTGACTCAGCTGTTTCTCCAACAACTTGACTCCTTCCATTGGTTACTAAGCAAAGAAAATAGAATAGAATAGAATAGAATAGAATAGAATAGAAATAGAATAGAAAATACTTTATTGATCCCAAAGGGAAATTCATTTGTCTTATAGCTCATCTTCCATTTGCATAGAAAGAAGAAGAAATCCTAACCTGAGAAGATTAACCAGAGCCAGAGAAGTCAGCCTGGGAGGTGTCATCTAAACAGACTCCTCCCCTCCTCACTGACTGAAAAAACATTTTTCTCTTTTCATTTCTTTTGTTTTCTCCACTCCTTCAGGCAGCTTTCCTCCATATATTGTTGTATTCAGTACTTGTACCTTACTTACGGTCCACCAGACGACGAAACGATATATGGCACTCAGACCAGAGAAGACAGCACATTTGACAAGGCTATAAATTAGCATTGAGTTGTTGCTAGGCTAGTGTGTGTGTGGGAGGGGTCAGGTCCTTTTAACTTGTAAAGTACTTTGTGTTGCATTTTATATCAGGGGTGGACTGGACATCTGTGTGTTCTGGAGAATCACAGAATGGTCGGTAGTCAGAGGTGCCTGCAGAAATTTTTCACTAAGTAACTTTTCAACCTTCATATAATATTTTCAGAACTTTTGTGATGGTACATCGACTTACAACAGGTTGAATGACACCTCTGTCATGGCCTGAGGGGGTCTGTGTCGCCTTCACTGGCACTAAGCAGCTTCGAGGTGGATGGTAGGAACCCATCCACACAAAAAACTACTAATGTGCTGACTGCTTTACGGCATACGTCACTTCCCCCTTTCCCCATTCGTTAAAAAGATGGAAGTTGATGCGAACGCCTATGTGGGATTATCGCTATCGTGGCAGAAGCAGCAAGAAAACCAAAGGAATGAAAAGTTTTGTCTGAGGAGACTAAAAAACGAAAGAGGGAGAGTAACAGAATCAAAGCCCAGACAAGGATTAATATTGGCCCAGCTTCACTCGCTGGCATGAGATCGAATATTCAAATAGTCGTTCAGTTAAAAAAAAAAATAGGATAGTTTATGAAACTAAAGTCTTGTCTGAAAAAATGTAAATGTTCCCTTTTTACTGTCGCAGAAGGAGAAAAAACAAGTGAAACTAGTGCAAACTGCACAGTGCAGACTCTCATGCTCTCATTCAGCGAGGAGGACTTAACTGAACCGTACCGCCGTGATGAGAAGCAGTATCGTTACAATATTACAGATTCTCATTTCAAATGATGGAGGAGAAGGAGCGACATAGAGTGTGTGTGTGTCATTTTAAGTTTATTTGGTGGTGGGGACAAAATTGTTTATGACAAAAAGTGATGGGGACATGTCCCCAGCATCCCCAGCTTATCTGACACCTATCATATCAAACTGTGTGACTGGCGAGTGGGGTGGTGAGTGGGGTGGCCAGCAAATTTATAGGGGTGGCCGTGGCCACCCCTGGCCAGCCCCTGGTGGCGCCATTGTTGGTAGTCCAGGACAGCACGTCTGATTGGGTTGGTTGGACCGGCCCGGCCTGTTGAAAAGTCAAATGTAAAGCCATACAGATCCATAGACATCTGGAAGCTAAAAAGAGCAGGCAAGCAGCCCTCCTTGAGAGCAGAGGAGGGGAACAGGATAGAAGCAGGTGTGTGTGTGTGTGTGTGCGCGAGTGTGTAAGTGAGTGAGTGAGAAAGTGAGAGAAAGAGAGGGATTGGGTGCCCTCCCCCGCGTCCCCACCAAATCCCTCCGGCAACAGAATCTCATTGGGCTGGGCCAAGTCCAGGGCTGCTTTTTAGTCCCAGTCCGTCCCTGTTTTATATTCATGAAAGGTGCTATATAAATGAATAAAGTTTGAGTTTAAGTAAAACAGATGTTGTTGAGTGTCATCAGATCACATGTAATGGTCACTGTAAAAGGAGAGACTGGAAAAAAAAATGCTATCAAGAGTCAGAAAAAGTTGGAAAAGTCAGATGACAGGATAAACAGGGGAACATAATGTCTGTTTATTTACCTCGGTTTACCACGAAGACTAAAACTGGCTGCAATTAATGACTAATGGGCAACAAAGTGAAAATGTATTCTGTAAGACTGCGGCTGAAAATAATATTCAAGGTACCAGACTGAAGCCGTTGTTTTCCGCTGCAGCTTCACTCAGTGAGTGAAAGTCAGACACAATCTTTTCTCTTTTTTCCTCATGGGCTTTTTTCACCCTGTAAAACAATTCAATAATGACGGTGCATCACTGAACTGGTCATTTATTATTTGCACAACTTCCATAGATTTGTGGGAGTTCTTCATGATTAGCTGATCTTGTGTCTGGGTCTATAATCAGGCCTGGAATTAAAATGAACCATTATGAAGTCAGGAAGAGGAGAAAGCTCAGTTTAAAGTCTGATTCAGGCTGAATAAAATACTGACCGACCTGCACTATAATAGTTCACATGATAAATTCAGGATGTACAGCACATTTCAGCTCAGCAACACTCATGTATTTATTATAACATCCACCAAATTTTCTTTAGCATTTACAGAGGTGTAAAACTAACGCACTGGTGTGTGCAACAAATGAGACGTACTGAGGTAAACTGACAAATCAACCCTGAATAAAGGCCTGTCTCTCATCAAGGCTCTCATTTACTGAATAAAGTGTTGAAACTGTTTCCACTGCAGATCTTTGATGCACTGGAGCACATCATTTTGATTTAATGTGAGTACAAAAAGACTTTTGGTCTAGTTGTGGTTGATGGGACACTTAGCCTTAGCTGGTCCCCAGGGACCTGAAGGCTCCTACAGTTACACATCCTTCAACACTGACAGTTACATCACGTCACATTTCATTCAGTGCTGCTTTGAGTGCCCTCTTTAAACTGACTTCCTCTGATCCACTGAGGTCAACAGGGACAGATGTGCTGATGATATTGCACACTTTCCTGTCTCCAGAGTAACCCGTCTCTCCATAGTGCTCAATATGCACTATCTTTGAACCCACTTTGCAAGACAAGCCTACTAAAGAGGTACGGGTTTGTTAAGTGGGCTAACACAACGTCATGCCACAGAGAATTGCAAGGAGGAAGAAGCCATTGCATCAGTTACGGGGCTTTAACTCGAAGTGGCAGCTTGTGACAGAGGAGTGTCGCTGAGGCAGAAGTCTGCAGGAAACGCCTGAACAGCAGCAGCGCAACCGAGCTTAAAACTGTCAGTGGTGGTGGCAGACAGAGCTGCCCCCCCATGATGAAAGACCCATCAGAACTAAAACTGTTAGCATGACAATGAAAAACCCAATAACCTCTTGTATGATGAAGACATAATTCTAAATTAGCTCGCTTTTTTTCCATCATATTTTCATTTATGTAGAATATCGTCTGCCCAGCTTATTGGTGCCCTTTCTCTAAGGTACAACTGTAACACTGTGGGACATGCCAGAATTAAACCAATAACACAGGGCTAGTTAGTAGATACATCCCTGAATGGACACAAACAGGGGATTTTGCCTTTCATAGTTGATAGTTTGGGCTTTATGAGGTGGTGTTATGTGAGATACTTAATCTATTGTACTCTATTATTTATAGTCAGTATGTTATCTGCAGCAGATTGAGCCACAGAAGAAGACTTTAAAAAATAAAAGCCCACAGTAAAACCTAATCTTTTCAACCCTAAGTATGGACATATTTTAACATGAGTATGGGAGAATATATATGCAAAAGTTGAATAATATATCACCTCATTAAACCACAAGTCAAATAAATGACAAATTGAAAAATATATTACAAACTACAAAACTCAAAATGCATTTCTGTCTTCACTTGGACCTGAAAATGTTAAAGGCTGTCAGCATAACCACCTGCCTGAGTGGGGCACTAGTTTGTAAAACTTTATTTATCACTGTCTCATTGTCCATGACAGTTGCCTTCTCAGCATGAAAGCCTCTACGTACGTGCTCCTGAGTCACTCAGCTTTTAAGCCTGTTCTTAAAGAGGAACTATGCAAGTCTGGTCACTTCTCCACTGTTTTTCTAACCCTCCTCCCAGCCGTGTGCTTTTGTTTTCAGCGGAGCCGGCGAGAAAGGAATCCATGGAGCGGTGGATAACATTATTTATTATATGCATTACAATGTGTATATTTGTGTAGTCTCATCTGTCATAAATAAGAGATCACTGGTTATGGGACGCGTTTGTGTTGCTGTACTGCTGAGATGAGAGCTGGGACACTGGGTCAGAGGCACTGGTCTTGCAAGGTTGATTTTCAGCCAAGAGACACTAGGTGGAAGACAGAGAGCCTCTATTCTCCCTGTAACAAGTTACAAGTCATTTATTTAACCATCACAATTACTGAAGCTGTTTAATGAAGGTAAAAATGAAGCAAAGTCAAGGTAAAAATCCTGCATAGTTCCTCTTTAAGAAATCTCAGTGTTCAGGAGCTTCTCTCACATGCAACTTAACCTTTTCCAGGATGTCCCTGACGTGAGTCAACAAAAATCTTCAATTACTATCCAGTTACATGGCTGGCATCAGTGAGCAGGTTATACTGGCACACAGATGGTACAGTGTTTGCTCAAAGAACACATCCTGCTCTCTGCTTCCATATTCAACAGTTCAACTTATTTAATCATTCTAATTTCCATATGCAGCACACTGGGTTTATATTTATGTGAAATGTACGTCTGTTTTATTATAACTTCAATTCAAATATTCCTGCTGCTGTCCCTACTCTCAGGAGTACTGGCCTCCTCATGGCTCATGTCTGTGTCATCTGGGTACGCGGGGGGGGGGGGGGGGGTTTGGAAAAGAGGTCAGCTACAAAAACATTTAATGAAAAGACTTTTTCTTTCTTTCTCTTTACCTTGAGTTGCCTGTTGTATGACTTCTATGAAAACATGTCTGATAATTCATTGCTTCCGGTGAACACGTGATATGCAGTGTGACTTCATTTTTGAAATTCTGCTTTGCCTATGATTTCATGAGCTCTGGTCACCTCAGTATGATTTCTAACAATCGCCCATGGATGCCTGAGCGATCACCTCATCAGCGCATATGATTAATGCCGGAACAAGCTGATGGCATGGAGAAAATACAAACTATGGGGCAATATGTTGAATATTGGAGCCTAGTGAATCATGAAATGTGAATGGCAGATGATGTTATTACATTTCAGAGGCTGGTGATGATTGTCTGGGACAACAACTCTGTTGCAGCTGCGCATGAAGGAACGGGAGATTGGGGAGTGGGGACCAGCTGGGCAGGAAGAGAAGCTGGAAAACAGGCGTATAATGAATGGTGGAAAACATACAAAACAACATTGCCGTGACAACATTAGGCCTGAAAAATGAACGGAAGTGACAGAAACTGAAGTTCCCTGAACCGGGACACCTGAGCCTGGCTACAAACAAGACATAGAATTCCCATCATGTTAAAATACCCAACTTTACAGGCGAATGAACAGGTTTACAGCCTGGTCTCCATGGCTTATTTAACCCCTCATGATAACTGTAAGAGGGACACATTTTTACACAACTCACCCTTTAAAGCTACAGTTGGCAACAGTTATTTAGTGATATTTGCTGGATCTGTCGTTATGTTCTGATTGTAGTTCATGAAATGGGTAATTCAGGACAAAATCCAACTCCTCTGCCTCCACCTTGGGAATCTGAGCTTCCCGGTTGACAACAGGCAGGGATTGTCCATCTCTTCCCACCCTGAGTAATGATGTACAAAAAGATGGCGATTAAAATTTGATTCAAAAAAAGTTATCTATTATTGGATGAACTGGAACCAAGCGTCACCTTCAGTAGTAGGGTCACTGAATATGACCTCGTCTCGGCCAGACAAATGTTATGTCTTGCTATGTGGTTCAGTCAGTGTGGAGAAGTCTGTGCTGCTGTTTTTGAGGCGCAGCTTTGCACCAACACAGTCAGTTCTTCAGCGAACACTGTTGTGACCTACAATAACAAGAGTAAAGCAGTTCTGAGCAACACAGTTACGGCTGTGGATCAAACGTTTATGCTCTTTTGGGAGAAGCAGTGTAAAATGTACGACGCGCGCTCCATTTCAACAAGGTTTTTTTTTTTATAATAAAAATACAAATGCACTCATATCAGATAGAGATAGTAAAACATTAATGGGGTTAAGATTATTAGCATTAGATGATATTTACAGGGTTGCCTCTGTTTCTGTACTGCAAATATCTCTGGGGAGGAGAGCTCCTCCCCAGAGAGGTAATTACAACCAACTGTGTGGCGTGCGCTCACTCGCTTGCACACACGCATACTCCTCTGTTTTCACATACAATATGATATCAAACAGCTAAATGACCCCCCGCCCCCGACTCTTACAGATAGAGAAGCATAGAGAGGGCGGGTTTTGCTGATGTAAACAGGCGCTCATTTCTCTCCCACTAAATGCACTTTGTTGCACGCTGTGATCCAGGAGGGAGGGTGGATGGGTGGGGGGTTGGATTGGTGAGCTGAGCGACCCCCCCCCCCGAGCACAACAGAGGCCAAATCTGCCTGGACGTGCTGTTATGTTAGCTTTGCTCCGTCCTCTGATCTTTATGTCTGGATTAATAAAAGACGGCCTGGCTTCAGCCTGAGAGATACTGTTAAGATGCTATTTGAGATTGGCGTGTTGTGCTTGTGTGCAAACTATCCTGCAAGTAAATCAATTAGTTGTAATGAGACCTCAAGGGAGGCAAACTAATGTGCAATTCATATTTGTTTTGGGGCCTCGCTCTGCCTGTTGTATTTTGGCTGACCTTTTAAAGAATGCAGAGGCATTTCAAACGTAGCCTCACTCCGCATTAGCATTTCAGATACAAATTATGCAGCTAAATTAAGAATGAGTTCATAGAGACTAGCAGCGCCGCGCAAGACGGGCGCGAGTGCAGCTCATCACTGCCGCGGTGTGAAATCAGGGTGTGCATTCAGGCTCATTTACTCCCCGTGAGACCACACATCTGCAGCGGATACTCATTATTCACAGGCTGCGATCGGGGACCCACATTTAACCAAGAGACCGAAGAGGAAGTAACAAAAAGTGTAAAAATCTATTCAAGTCTCAGCACATTTTGCTCTTCTGAAATTGGTGAGTATATTAAGTCAAGAGTCCGTCTACAACTACTCTTTTTTTTTTGATCAATTGTATTTAGTTGTCTGCAGTTTGAGCTCTATCACAGTCCACTTTCGGTATGAAAAAAGCTTGGTTTGACATTGGAGTAGTATTTGACTGAAACTGTAGACCACCTAACCCGAGAATCAAGACCAAGACCAAGACTTTGAGGGGGTCGAGACCGAGTCAAGTACAAGACCAAACAGATGCGACACCATTTTCAAGACCATTACTGTACCAGTGCTGATAATAATCATGTGGCTTGATATTTCCATTACTCATCAGCTAAAAAGAAAAGATCATTTGATATAAAATCTAAATCATATTCAATTGACGTAAAGTTTGGATTGAACAGAAGAACACAGCACAGAACCTGCTGAAGTCTCCTCCCACTGTTGACTCTGGTGCAAACAAGCCTTTCAGATGGTTACACACAAGCAGGTGCTTTTGCACAGTGATTTTAATTATCCTAAAGTTATTGAACTACATAAACCAAAGTGAGTTAGTGACAGAGAGACATTTGTGGTTAAAAAGATGTCGCTGCAGCTGCAGTCTTGACTGGTCTTGAGAAAAACCCCGAGACCGGTCTCAAGTACTACAACACTATGAAACTGTAGTCTCACCACCACCTTACAAACAGTTTACTAAGCAACACTGTCGATCTATATTGATATATATTTCCATCTTTTTGAAGAAAAATGTATTGAGCCTGCCACAGCATAAAACCAGCTGGGTTAACAGCCAGTTTGTTCAGGTTCAGGTCATCCAGACCAGTACCTTTCAACCTAGAAATTACAGAAATGCTTACTATTGCAGTTTTCATATTACTGCTAATTGTCTATCCTTCATTCCACTGATCACACACAGATGAAAGCCTACACAAGAGGTCAGGGTGTAAGCAGTTTTGAGATTGTTTATTTTTAAAGTGGCAGAGACTGTAGAGAGGTGATGGGGTTGATAAAAATGAAAAATGGAAATTTCCTTATTAAAAAATATGCACTTTCTTCTAAAATGCAGCTTTTTCACCTCTTGTTACAGACTCTATTTAACTTTAAAGGGGACATATTATGGAAATGTCACTTTCTGAAGGCTCTTTAACATATATTTGGTGTGTGTCTTGCCTTCTGTTCCCAAAATGTGAGAATTGACAAAATAATCAGTAATTTGCTCCACAGCTTGAAATCCATGTGGTTTTTCGAGTTGTTCCCTCAGTTGTCCAATAATGATGTCATTAGATGTCAAATTTGCATAATACCACCCCTACCTGGTACTGGTAGAAGGGATGGGATGGAGCTAGCAGTGGTTCATTTGCATTTAAAGGGACAGGGCACTGAAACAAACCATTCTGAACAGCACTGTTTTGAGTGGATAAAAAGCTGTGATGTTTTATCCTTGGGGTATTTTGACTGAAGCATGTCACAGACATGTCCTTTAGACACCTGGGAACTATTTTACTTTGTGGAAAAGGGGCAGAAAATGTCTCCTTTAAATGACAAAGGAACATAAGTTATTATATGATGAGAAGTAACTCATTCTAATTTATTTGACCCTGGCTCGAGGATACTTTTTCTAACTGGACTCCTGTGAATATTAATTGAATACCCTTGCCTTGACTGGCTGATTGATCTTTACAGTGTTAGCATAAAAGTTTCTTGATGTGCAGTATAAGTTAACACAATATACAAAACGGTGCAGATTTTAAACCTATTACAAATCATCAGGAGGAGAATGAGATTGTTTGAGTAGGCTGTGACCAGCCCAGCTGCAGCCTCACACTTCCTGTCAGCCGTTACAGAGACTTTGTTAAAGTGCATTGACATTCACAGTAATTTTCATATGACCTTTACTCCTGATGGCACTTGTGACCATTTGAATCTCCTGTGCGTATGGAAGGGAAAACAATCCCCCACTGTAGACTGGTGCAGTGCTGGGCTTTCACTCAGGCTTGACCAGACAAACTACTTTTCCTTTATTGGGCTGCACATTCAGCAGGGACAGCAGTGTTTTAGCTCAGATTGTGACTCACATGGCTTGAGTAATGACACCCTGCTTGGATGAGAGCTCATAAAGTCTCGTGTAGCACTGCCTGTCTCTATAAGCACCGTACACCCCTCTGTGGAGTATGAACTAAAAGTCATTGTTCCTCAGCTCCTCCAGGGGAGCGCTGGTTGTCTGTAAAAATGATAGAAAGAAAAACTAAAAATGACACATCCATATGAAGCCAAACCTTCTTTTTTTTTTATTTTTTTTTTCATCCCATTCTCAGCTGCTGCCTCCTCATCAAACACATACACCCTACACTGTATATTCTACATGTTGTTACTGTATGTGAAGACATGAGACATTCAACTGTGTCTCCAGAGGCTCCATCACCGTGTCAATGCCTGCAGGGAACAATGCAATGGAGCATCTGACAGATGACTGATGGGTTTCTTTAACATTCATGCAGCATTTCTATGTCAGCGGAGCATTTTGACATCCCCGTTGGTGGGAATGTACTTATTTATGAGATGCGCAGCAAGAGATAAGGCTTTCAATACTTCACATCAAATTATGCCATCATCACACAGGATACCAGCTCAAATGGCTCTTTGGTTGATGCTTGATCTTTGGCATGCTTTATTTTGGGATATTACATTTTGGGGGTGGTAGTGATTTGTTTAAAGTGCCGTCCCTGAAGCGGAACACTGAATTATTATCCACTCCAATGAAACAGGCTCTCTGCTGTTGCAGTAACAATCCTCCAATGTCACCTTGCCGTGGAGAACTACAAACAGGCAGCAGAGAGCTGCTATCATCTCCACTGTCTGTTGACTGATAGTCATGTGGCACCTACACACATTTGGCTTCAGTGAAGGTAATGGAAAGAGGTGGAAAATGAAATTTGCTGTTCAGTC
Organism: Caranx ignobilis; assembly: GCA_021432705.1. Classification (NCBI taxonomy): domain Eukaryota; kingdom Metazoa; phylum Chordata; class Actinopteri; order Carangiformes; family Carangidae; genus Caranx; species Caranx ignobilis. Next base: position 77,974,184 of record MU269990.1, on the reverse strand, counting down.
CCAGTCACACACTTTAATCTGCAGCACTGTTAATGTTAATGCCACAGTGGATTTACAGTGCAAATTAGAAATAGGAATGAAATAAATAAGAATATATATTTTCCTATACAGCTGCTGGTTTTTCCATTAATTCCCATGTGGTTTTAATTATCAGACTTTTGAAGTTTCATCAATAGTTACATTTCCTTTCCTGCACTGACGCAGAGCTCCCATTACCTTCAGCTTCACACAATTGCAGGCTCATTGACTAGCTGTGTGGCAACTGACGAGCATCAGTACCACTCTTGAAGGAGTAAGGGTGAGGTCATCATAACCTTACATTTTTTCCTGCACTACTGTTACTACTGAAACTCCTCTAACCTCCTCCTTAACGCTGGAAGGTGCAAAACTTTGCAGAGGAGGCGACACGACACCTCCCAAACCGGCTGCGATGCGTCATGCAGACGTGTGAATCAAGTCAGGTCTGACTGATTCAACCCCAGTCTGGATGCAGGTTCATTTGTGAAGCTGTGGAGGTGGTAAACATTTCTGTTCATGCAAATCATGATGCACACGGAGCAACTGTGCTCGAAAATGTCACCACTGTGAGCCCGAAGTTAGCAGATTAGCAGGAAGAATGCAGCACTGCTCATGGTGTACAAAGGAAACTTAGTGTGTCCTTAGTGCCACTAGGTCAAAGCACTTGTATGTACTGTACACTGTGTGCAAACTCCACTGGTAAACATTACAATGTAAACATCAACAGCATTGTCATTGAGAGCATTTCAGTGGGCAAATATTAGCATTTAGCTTGAAGCACTGCTGTGCCCAAGTAGAGCTTCATACAGCTGTCTGCAGCCATTGCATGTCAGCTTGATGGGGTTAAGACAGTCTGTCCTCGCTGCTGCCCACAGAACAGTCTGTTCTGAGGACAGTGATGGCTGAATATCTGTACTACAACATACTACCAACACACTGGTAATATAGTTTACTTTAGTGCATTACGCATGAAAGTGAATTTTAATATTTGTGTATGGCTCTCTTTGTATAAGTGAAGAACCTAAATAGTGGAAAAACTTAGTCGTGTGGAAATGAACTGTCATGTCAGGCCACGAAATGAAAGGAGCTGGCTGGTGGAAACAGACAAATAAAGACAGATGAAGAGGGGTCTAGCCTCAGTGTCACCTCATTACTTTGATAGCTTTCACATTATTCCAGTGTCACGTCCATGCCGGGATATCAGACGCCTGTATCATTTGTCTTACGCCCTCTGATCATCCGTCATCTGATCATTTGTCAACACCGCAGTGATGAAAACAGAGGAGATGGATTGCCACTGAGCCCACTGCACTAACTTTCAGTGACATTCGCATGAACCCATTTAAACAAGCATAACAATTCTCCGTCCCAGACCTGCTCAGCGCTTCACTGGTGTTTTCCCTTGGCAGCGAAGTCACACACAGCGATACATATGGCACAAATAACAACGTCTCAGCACAAATCAAAGCTTCAGAGTCAGGTCACGTCTGCAACCTTCACATGGACTGAAGAGGATGTGATCAGACGGAGCATATGCATCCCTGAGCTCCGATGATCCAACATCCCCCGTGTGTCTGTGGCTCCAAATGAGAGCCCTTATCTTCAGTTCATGCAGCAGCAGCTTCAGGATCGGCTTAAAGAGTGAAAGGTTGAGTGTGCTCCTTCAACTCCAGGGGGGTGGGGGGTGGGGGGTGGGGGGTAACAAGAGCCTGTTAGGGGATTTCTAGAGCTCATGTGAACTCTTGTAGCATTATGTTAATGTAATGCTGCCTTCATGCTCATTAACATCAGCCTGTGGTGACACTGTTAAGCATCTGGCACCATGGATTTCGCCAGCACCAGGGCACTTACTCCTGTAAACAGCTACTTATGTGTTGTGGTGTATGTGTAATAGTCTTTAGCCAGTTTGGTAATCTCAACAAGTCGATGGGTATTACCAGCATGGTCTGTTTCCCCTGTCTGCTCTTTCTTGCCAGTCAGTTAGGGTGTGCATGAGAGCATGGTATGTGCATTTTCAACCATCACCCTGCAACAGGTCATCATACCTAAACAACAAAAAACCATTATTTACACAAATTATGTGGTTAAACTTATCAGTGTCGACTGTTGACAAGATCCAAGAGGTCTCCATGGTCTCTCAGACTTATAATTTGAACAAAGATGGCCGCAGTGCATAGTGAAAGAGTGTGTGGCTGACAGTAGCTGGGCCATAGTTACAAGTAGACAGCTTGATTAATGGTGAGGTCACATGAGGATCACATGCAGACATTTGGGGGCATGCAATCATATGCAACAAAGCAAAAAGCTTAAATGCTAATAAAACACGCCATTAAATCTCCCCTTCAGGACCATGGACAGCATCACTGGGCTGGAAAATGCGAACTTCAATATTTTGAGACAAAATAACCTCAAATGCAACATGTATGGATTTAAAAAGATACATTTTATGGATTTGGACATGATAACATTTTTACAGAGGCAGGTCTATATAGACCCAAACTCTAACCTGTAGGAAGCCTGATAACTACAGCCTCAGCACAGCAGCTGAGTAAATAAAATGAGCTACATTTCACAGCAGGCTGAGGCCAAAGAGACTATAAGACAGGCTTAGAGTTACTAAACCAACTCTCTGCAAAGCCAACAAAAAACTTTTTCCATATCATCTTTTGGTGGTCCAGGATCATAGAGCCACGGTTATATTCACAATTCTCTACACTGAGAAAGCTGCTCTCTACTTTCTGTCATATTGATTTTCACTTAATTTTTCATGTTCATTCTCTTTGGCATTCCTCTGGAAGCTTTTTCTAACAATTTTCTAACATTCTGCCTGCATCTAATCCAACACCATTCTCCCCTTTCCCCTCCTCCACCTCTCCATCATTTCCCAGCACCACCAGCTCTCCACCTGCACCATCCCCGAGCAGGATAATTTCGAACAACCCGAGGGGCCTGACGGCGGCTGCTATATGTTCATGTCTCTCCTGCTGCAGCCAGGCTGTGACACTGTGATGTAAGAGGAGGGAGCCCGAGGGGAAGCCTCCTCCTCCATAATGAAAGCACTGGGAAGGGAGAGTCTTTTCCTCCATCAGCACTGGACACAATCAGGGCTTTGACCAACCAGCACCAGGCGCTCAGAATGGAAATGAACTCGCCGATGAAGTGCGGTTGAAAGAGAGAGTGTGTGAGAGAGAGTAACTGTGTGTGTATTTTATAGGGGCGGGCGCAGAGACCTGTAAGGTCTAGACAATGAGGAAGCACTTTCAGAGTCTCTGTGGCCTCATTACTTTTGCACTTCTTGTGTGTTATCATCCTTAAGTGTTTGCACTCACTTCCTGTCTGGATGAAGGCGCCTGGCGTACCTGACAACGGCCGAGGGACACAGCAGCATCAAGAGAGGACTTTCACCTACTCAGCATCCATACTAATGCAGCAGCCAGCCGCCAGCAGGGAATTCTTAATCATGCTGCAGGGGATCTTCCTCGTCCCCACTGAGCACTTACAGCACCAGCACCGAAGGTCGCCATACTCATATGTGCAGGACACTTCTCGCTCTCAAGCTATGTCACAGTCACCTCCATAAAGCAACCCTCTCCAAATTGTTTTATAACCTGAATGCCCCCATGTGAAGAGGTGTTTTATGAGCAGAGTGGTTAATATTTAAAGGCTGGACCACGGGGAGCAGAGTCAAAATAAAAAAAAAAAAAAAATAAAACACAGCGTGTAGGTTGAAGATTTTCATCTATAAACATGTGGGAGGCAGAGCAGCTGGTGGCATGAAAATCTGTCCAGCTGAGTTCAAATTCAATGTCCAGAAACAAATATCTGCACTTTTCATGAGCGAAGGAAAACAAAGAGTTTGGGACTATGGGAAAAAGCAATCATTCTCTCTTTTTGCAGAGTCCAGATTGGGATCATTCGTATGGCTGTATGGTAAACATGAAGCTACAGTCACCGGCTTAGCGGCTTAGCTTAGCATGAAGCAGCTGCTCTGACAAAATGTAACAAAATCCAATCTCTGTTTTTTTTTATGCCCTCGACAATGTCTTGCCTGGATTCAACGGTTTCCACCATTCTTGTCACTGTGAAAGTAACAGGCAACCAACAAAGACTTTATTATTACATTTTGGGGCATTTTTTCTCTGTATTGGGAGGATAATGTATGGAGGGAGACTGGGAGAATGACATGTGGTAAAGATCATGGCCCATTTCCATTCTGCCCCCTAAAGACCCAGGCCCTGAACCCTCACTGACTTTACTGACGTCAGCTGTAAGTCACTGAGTGTGAAAGGGCTCCAGATGCTATAAACAGGGATGGGGCACCACTCTTCCCCCTTTCATGTTACCTTGACTACACAATGTTGTTGACTCTGTCCGGTCTGGGACTTATAATGTGAGGGACAGACTCTAAACAAACGTTCTTGGATCAGATCTGACCACATCATTCCTTTACACAAAGTCATCATTGATGCTGACTGACAGTAAAGGGGCATAAAGGGCTCACTCACTGACTCACTGACTCATGACAATGGGACAGCCCTCACACGCTCACACACTTCACGTGAACGTGCCTCAAAGTCATGGAGTCTGTCAGGGACCAGATTGGAATTTAGCTGACCACCTGAGCATCCCAAGGTAATAAAAGTCCTTCAGCATGATATTTATGAAAATGTTGTTTCCTGTTGAATTTGACATTTTACAAACTGAGTTCACAGTTAATGTAACTCTAAACTCAGTGGATGAACTGGTAATGACACATTGCCTCAGAGAATTAACATTATTTCGTTGATGTATATTTGGATGTACATGATGTCTACCAAATTGTCTTTAGCACAAAGTTTCCACAACAGCCACTAACACATCTTCCCTTGTATCCTCTGCAGAAGTGGCTGCACTAAACAGTCCTTTTCCTTTCCAATAATCCTTTGTAAAGCTGCGCAGCTTCACCAAATGGCCACTTTATTCCTTCTGTGGCTGGTATTTGCAAATGCTTCACTTTCTACTGGGCACACTCAACATCATAACCATTAAATCACATGTCAAATTCCCACAACAGAACTACAGTCTCAATTTCTAAAGAGGTTCTTGAGCCACTCTGCCACCCTCTGTGGTCTCTGCTCTGTCCTGCTCCAACTCCTCATCCTGATTTCTCCTGATTTAATGTTCTTTCCTGGGCCACTTGTTGATTCATGATTAAACATGTCAGGAGCCGGGGCACCGTGTAGCACAGTGGGTTAAGCAGGCATCCCATATGTAAAGGCTACAGTCCTCGCTGCAGTCGGCCCCGGTTTGAATCCCGCATCGGATGGCCCCTTACTGCATGTCATTCCCCCTCTCTCTGCCTCCCCATTTCCTGTCTCTCTCCATTACACTATCAAATAAAGGCAAAAAATATACAAAAAAAAAAAAAAAAAAACACATGCCAGGAACCAATCATCACAATCAGAAATTTGCATATACAGTCTTTTAATCAGAACTACGAAGCTGTGGTGGTGGTTTAGAAATTTCACTAAATCAGTGATTTGTTTTCAAGCCTTATTTTCACTCCAGCAATTAGTCACAAATGGATGAAGGCACAGTGAAGACACTGTAATCAATCAGTTTAGATGAAAACAAAAACACTGCCTCTGCCTCAAGTTCTCAGCCATGGCACAGAAAGATTCTTCAGAACAACCAATGTTAAGTTGTATTTTACTATTAAGACAAAAGTAAATATTTGATTCTATTTATCATTTACAGAATCACATGTAAAACAGGGACGTGTTGTCCCTGTTTTATAAGTGACACCTCACAGCAGGAGGGTTCTGGGTTTGAACCCACCGGCCGGTGGGGCCCTTCTGTGTGGAGTTTGCATGTTCTCCCTGTGCATGTGTAAACTCTCTCCGGCTTCCTCCCACAGACCAAAGACATGCAGGTTAGGTTAACTGGTGACTCTAAATTGCCTGTAGGTGTGAATGGGAGTGTGTCTGTTAGCCCAATGATAGACTGGCGACCTTTCCAGGGTGTACCCTGCCTTTTGCCCTAAGTCAACTGAGATGGGCTCCAGTTCCCCTGCAACCCCACACAGCACATTTAGTTTTCACTTGACAGTAACTCAGACTGCTTTGGTAGTCTTTGTGTAGATACGGTAAAGGGAAAGAGTAAGGTGTGGTCTGTGTTTTGAAGTAGTGGCGCCTTTGTTCTCTTCTCATCCAGTTCTTTGGTCTATGGCCAAGCACCTGCAGAAATCACAGTCCCATCACTGGTGTCTGCAGCTTTAATCGTCTAATTATTGGAATTCTAGCATTGTCACTGTGCATGTGATTAGCATTTCACTCAAAATGCTGCTGCTCCTACTGCAGTTAATACCTGTAAACATGTGGCTCGGCTGAGCTGCTGCTGAATGTGTCAGCTGACATACAGGAGGATTATCACACCCAACTGTCATTTTGTTTTACTTTGACTTGAGCCTCCAATTAACAGACAAATGTCATGGTCCAACTGAGAGAAATGATTGCTGATTAAAAAACAGCACAGTGAAATTTTGTCCCACATAGGAGGGACATGGTGGATTTTTACAGAGAGGACCAGAGCTCAAATTCAAGGGCAGAATCGTCTTGCTGTGAAGTGATATTGCAAACCACAAAGTCACCGTGCCAATAAGAGCATTTCTGCTTCCAAAGGTGGCCTGTCTGTGGAAAATGTTTGTATGATAAAAAAAAAAAAAAAAACTCCATCCACAGGGTATAGACATTTCAATATGACCTAACTGACGATCACCTGGAAGAATTTCTCCCGTATGTTTGAAATGAGGCTTTTGATGTCTTGTCACACACCTCTGCTGCAGACGCTCTTTTCCCCACCGATTGCACCCGTGCAGGGCGACTCAGTGACGGAACATCAAAGCGAGTTTGTGGCCTCCTCCAAAAGAGAAATCCAATTTGCAGTTACTCTTTGCCGAGTGTGTGGAAGTGGCTGTAAACACACAGTGATATACACGCACACACTCTAAATGGCATTATGGGATATTATATTTGTGTGACCCACTTAAAGATACCACGAGGAGTTTGCTTTTGGTTATAAAAGAGCCTCATATTAATGTGGATGAATCTACATCCACTTGTTTCTGTGTCCATTTTCAATAAATATATCATTTTATCTTTGTAGTTATTTAGATTTTATTATTTAGTGGTCGACTCGCCCAGCATTTCCTCAGAAAGATAGAGCGATTTATGACAACCGACTACGCGCATTATAGATCGTCAAAATGTTACTAATAGTAAACCCTGTCTGTGTAATGACCTTGTCGGTGGCCATCGTTCGGTCAAAGCTCTCTGGTTCAGTCTTCAAAACTCCCACGGCTGCTCTGGCTAGCTCGCTCATTTCAGTGCTTATTTGTGACCAGTTTGTGACTGTGCGTGCGGAGGCTCATGGGAAATGTAGTGTGAAAACACACCGCTTTCTGAAACTCCTCGTAGTACCTTTAAACAAACAAACACACATATATATATGTCGGTGGTGGATGAAATACCAAGACTTGCATACAATGTAACTGAATCAAACACATCCCATTCAGTTGTATTGGGTGTTGAATCAGTCTTGTCACATGTGATGTCATGGTGCTGTCATACACCAGGGTCTTGTCTTTAAAGGGTACAGGCAGATTTTAAAGGTGTTGAACGGCAGTGCTAAGTGCTCACACTTTATGAATTGAAGACTCTGGTGAGATATTCTGACAGTCCACCACACAGGGGAGAGCTACAGGGTCTCCTCCTGTTGAGGTTTTCATCTGATTTGGGGTTTTTATCATCTACTCTTTGTACCCATTTGCCCATCTGCCTTACTTAGAAAGATGTTCTGCTGTGTGTCCTCTGCTGCCACACAATAGAGCCAGGATTTGTTAATGGATTTGTGTTTGTTTTTGTTTTGTTCCTTTCATTTGCACATAGACATTTCTAAACAGGTTAATGTTCCCTCAAGGAGCAACCTTTCAAATTTTCTACTGAAATCCACCAATTCAGCTCTAAAATCAGTAAATAGTAAGCTCCAAACAAAACTTTGATGTGCAATCAACATCCCCTTTCAATATCCATTATTGCCCTTGAGGCACCTTGAGGCTTCTTTCTTCTTCCCTGCTCTTCTCAATCTGCCAAACAGCAGAGTTATGGAGACGATGAAAACTGCTTTGATCATCATAGGGAATAGTGAAAGAGGTTAATTACTCTGCTGCAGCCACGCTGTCTCGTAAAATCCACATTTACAACATGTTGGTATTCAGGTGAATTATGATAAGTCATCATAAGCTCATAGTCCCCTCAAGCTGCAGTTCATTTGTCCTACCATAGATGTACTGCTTCTTTTATGCCTGTCTTCATTTTCTCCATGCAGGCTTTTAGAATTCCTGTAATCACTGTAAATCAGGTGTCACTCTATCATGTGGAGTAAACATTTATCTGCTGCAAGTTTTCTTGTGATTCAGATGGAGAGCAAATGAATGGGACTAAGCCCAGAGCGTCGCTATCAGTGGTACAGCCAATTAATAAATGTGGCTTTGGGTTTATTTTTGTCCTGTGGCTCAGATGTACAGCAGGAATAAAGCAACACATGTGCACAACATATGGATGGCAGCGCGTATTCCATTACACTGACTGTATTTCATATCAGTACTGGAGTGGTTACAACTTTTCTCCTTTAGATTTTATACCGGTAGATGACAGTACCCTCACAGTGCCCTGAGGGACTCCTCCAGTCTGTCATTATGAGACAGCTGAACATCCAAGTGTCAATGCCTTTTAGCACAATAAAGAAATGGAAGTCAACCAACAACAGGTGGCAATGCTCCCTCATAAAGATAGATATTGATTCATGTTCAATATACAGTGCGTGTAAATTTTAACAGTCAAAGAGGTCTGCCCCCTGGTTTCCATGAGCTCTGGAGCAGGCCCGCAAGAGATTAGAGTGCAGATGGTGTGAATCATAACTGGAAGCTTTCTAGCTCTCATGGCATGAGCACGTATTGTATTACAAGCATGCTTGGTCTGTTTCTATATATAGGCTAGCAGCCTTCATAAAATAAAATGCTGGTCAGCATGATTTACATGGAGAGACGTGAGAGAGAAATAAAAGTATGGACACTTCGGAACACATGACAGACGGAGTAAAAGACAATAAATTTAGTAAGATCCTGAACAATAAAGACAGTTAAGATCATAGAGAGGATGCTGGTGATAAAAACAACTCATAACATAAAGCAATTTTGGACTAAATCCCTGACTGAAGTCAGTAAATGAACAAAAATACCATTAAGTTTTGAGCTCTACTTCCAGGTCTATTATTGAATGAGCAATCTCTACCCAATCATATCCCCTTACTCTGGAACAACCTCAATGATGATATCAGATGGTCTGACTCTGATGAAGTCTGTTAAAAACACAATCTAAAATCCATGGTTCCCTCAGACTCTTTTCTATCTAGTCTCCTGACTGGTAAGTGCTCATGCCCAGCAGTAACAGTGACCAACTTCCTGGTTCTGTTTACTTTCGTCTTGATCTTACTGAGCTGTAAGCGATCGTCACTGCCATTAGATTTCATACCGTCATCTGAGACAAGAACTAATGTTTCATCACCTGTAGCCTCCCCTCGGGCCACAAACCCTTCTTCCCTTCATGTTCACAGCAAAGTTATATGAATCCCAAAGCAACTGAAAAAGGTTCCCACTGAGCCACAAAAACACAGCCCATGTTAGCACTGCACGTTACCATTGCAGGCAGGGAACCAAATAGTGATAGCAACATTTGTCAGATTCATATTGGTACCAGCAGATTAACTAATGTTATATAGCCAGTCAAGAATGATCCATACTCAGTCACCAGCCTCTTTAGGTTAACCAGGATGACCTGTCAAAGCAACATCACATATAACCATACAGCCTTCGTCTATCCAAAACAAGATTAATGACACAATCAGCAAGAAATTGTTGCTGATACTCGAAGCTGTTCGCGGTTCCACTTCCATATAGAAATGTTTGCAGCATTACACCTGCATCTATCTCAACAGATGCCTTTCATTGTGACCACATTGTTTTCAGGGAAAATGAATTAATAATTCAAGCACAGTGAAAATTCCCCACCGTGAGATCCAACTGTGTAATTGAGAATAAATAAGATGATACAGTTCGAGGCACTCTCCCCCACTCTTGTTTTCAGAGATGTTCCTCTTAAGTTATAGCTTTTTTCATACAGAGATGGAGGTTTAGACAGATTAATCACTTTCAAACCCGATCAACTCTTCTCAGAAGTTGATTTATTTCATATTAGCACATCACCCACTCAAATGGGTTTGAAGTGAAAAGTGAAAGTTGTCATGGCACGAACCAGTGGGCTGAACATGTTGGTTCAATCCTGTGACTAAAGCCGTGTCCTGTTATCAGTGTGACTAGGTTGGATGCTGGCAACAGAAAGAACAAATGGCGCCATGAGGAGATTAACCTCTCTAAGACAAAAGGAGAACATTTATAGTAAGTGCTGAGCACTGAAATCCTTTGTGACCCACCACCCACTTCTCCGGATTGTTATTAATCCAGCATTCTGCCAGACTGCTTTGTTGCATGCAGCACAATGCCAAAAGAAGACTTCTCATGCCAACTATCTCCAGCTGGGTGTGCTGTGTTGTGCTGCCTCGCTGCTTTGTTTATTCCTCTCTCATTGGTTCCATCTACTTTCTCAGGATCAGGCTCTGCATTACTGATCAGAGCCTCAGTCTCAGGTTGGTGATGCTATTCAACAGGTTCCTCTTGACCCGTCCAACTCCTTGGCCCAAGCTTGATTTCATGGAGTATGAATTTTTCAAAATTTGGTCTCCTGAGCGCTCTGCTGCCACTGGGTGAACATTTCCCCTTACCAACACTTGTCCATGACAAGGTAGCTTTAACAGTGCCAACCCAGTGAATCTCTGACTGAATCTCTACTTGGAAACAATAACACTCAGAATAAACCACCCTCCACACACATAATCAAAGAGTGTGCCACAAAGTTTGCTGAGCAATTAAAGCCTCCAAGCCAAACAGGAAGCTGTCCATTTCCCAATTAAAAAAGAGCTATTGTTGTTGTTTCCTTTATTCTTGACCATTCCAGCTTTAACAAGTTGATTATTGTAACCATAACAATGAAACAGCTAGTCTTTTTTACTAAATCTAGCTGAACCCTCATGGTTCTTTAACCTTTACAGCATGTTGTGTGATCATGGTGACAACAGAATGATGAACAGTCATGTACAACAGAAGCTAAAAAGCTCAAATGCTCCTCTCTCTTATACTGTTAATCCTCTGCTGTTTCACCATCTGTCTGAAACCTTTTGCTCAATTTAAGGACTCCTTCAGCCCCTCCTCCTCTTTCTGTAGCTAACCAGAATCCAGTTTGCCATCAGTCAACTTGCCAACAACTTCATGCTCCACCCATGTTTACATCTATAAACAAATATTTGAATCAGTCCTCCTTAAAGAGCCAGACAGAAGTTATTACCTAGGTTTCTCAGCAGAGCTACAAAAAGTTAAACTCCTCCACCACTCAGACTAGTTTCAAATTCACATTATATCCAGAATCATATAAAATATGAACCAATTGTGAGAAATCCTGTCATAACTGTCCTGTGAACCCCTGAGTAATGGCTGAAATGTGTTTTGTGAGGTCACCATGACCTTGACCTTTGACCACCGGAGTTAGCTGACCTTTGAATTGTGAATGTTTGTGATAAGCATTACTTGAATATTGTGTCCAACAGAATTGGACATATGGACAGATGGATGGACATAGACAAAGCAGGCTCCAGCTGTTGCTACACCACCACCTGCAGGTTTGTTTTCACATTTTCTAATCCTCAGAACCCCATCTGACTTCCTGTCATGATGGCAAAGTTGTTCCAAACTGTAAATACTAAAATTTGAACTTTTTGAAATTCTTTGACAAGTGTCCCTGGTTGAAATCCAGTAGCACAGAGCAGCTGATGGTGTGTTCTCATACCTGCTGTGCCATTGGACTGACATAAGAGAGAAGAGGTTCATGGGACATGGTTGGAGGGTCAGTGTGTTTCTATTTAGCATCAAAGATCTTATCCCAGGGTGTATCCTCAGAGCGTTTTCTGTAATTGGAGTTGCTCTCATCCCATATGGAAAACCCTCACATGCCTCGCTGTGGCCCTTCCTAATTATACTGTTAGTGATTAAAACATGCTGGCGAGCCAAACTATTGAGCTGGGTTTGTGCTCCTCTAATTAATTTGTCTTCCTTCCCTTGGCACACCATACTATTTTCTCCTCCTCTCATGCAGTCTCAAAGTTTAACTTCAGATTGTTTCATCTTCCCGGGTAGCTTCGGGATTCTCTGCATTTATGGAAAACGTTCAATCGTCTCTGCCGTGACTGTTTCAAAGTTTTTTTTACCGGGAAGGCAAAACAAAAGTTCTGAGTGGTGAAATGACAAGTTAATTAAAAAGCAAACACTAAACCTCATATGGGATGTCGTTCATGTCCTTCATGTCAGCGGGACAAACAGCGGGCTGCTTTACCTCATCTCATCAGACTGTACAATGATGTCCCAGCGGTGGAAGTTTACGCATTCTTCTTGTCAGACGACGCTAGGAGGGGAGTGGAGGAACGACGACCAGAGTGTTGAGAGCAGCCAGGGAGGACAATAAATCATGCAGGAGAAGCAATGCCTGAGGGCCAGAGCAGCAGAGCAAGCAGTGCGGATGGAATAGCTGATGAAGGAGAGGTGGAGGGAGGAGGTGAGCGAACCGGCTTAGAGCACATGAGAGAGAAACCCACCAAAAAAAAAAAAAAAAAGATGTGTGTTTGAGATACACATAAAGGGATAGCAAAGAGGAAAGAAAGCAAAGCAAAGTGAGATGAGAAAGTACAAAGTGGTGGAGAGACTCTCCTCTCAGGACTGTCCCAGTTAGAGGTGTCTCGAGTCTAAATTGAAGAAATAGTGGAGTTACTCAGAGTCTGACCTCACCGACTGCAGAGAAACTAAGAAAATCTCATCACTGGACGATTCTGCAAACCCAAGAGGAACAAGTCCTTTTAGACACAGCTGATATATGATACAGTGCTGACGCCAAAAGAAAGTCGAGCTGGGGTTCATTTTAAATCAAGATCATTCCAGCATTTAAGTCAATTACCTCTGTTTCTATCCATTTAATACAAATGTCTTACTGCTGAAAGGACTAGTGTTTAGAGTTGTCACTTAAGGGAATAAAAACCTCAACACTGATGACAGAGAAATGTTTAAAGGAGACATATGATGCTGGTCCATATTTTAGAACATCCTTACAATGTTATGTCATATGTCCCTGCTGAACCTCTGCAAAGTTGCACAACATGAGCTGTAGAGGTCCTGCTGTAATCCACCAACCACAATTCACATGGTTTCCAGTCTCTCTGAACGCTCGGTAACAAGATCTCTGTGAGGTTTGTGCAAAACCTGACGTCAGGTTTTACTGTCCACTTAGGACGAAGGCCCAAACTGCAAGGGATCTGCCCAAAACATGCCCACGACACAACATCCAAAACAAAGTGTTTCAGGAAGTGGCTGCATCCTGACATCTGTACGAGACAACTAAGGAGTTTTTGGAGCTGAAAATCATGCAGAACTACTCTGTATGTGTTCAAACATGACACAGTGGTAAACAAAAAGCTGTAAAATATGCAGAATATGTCTCCTTTAATTCTATTGTCCCATCATCATCATCATCATCATATGGAAGAATATAAATTTTGTCACCATGCAGACCACAGCTCCTGCTTCAGTGTTTTCTTATCTATATTTTGCCACTGCTCCTGCAACTGAACCTCCTCCAACCGGCCAGACCTTGTTGTTCGTTCCTGCTGACCGCTGTGAAGTCACACCCTGGCAATACATTTGTCAGGCAGCCACCGCCACATACGGCACTTGACCTTTTGTGTTGTGCATGTGCAAAAGCCAAGGGCGGTGGTGTTGCTCAGTGCTCACACAGCGACACTATCATCCTGGATAAACATCCCGAGTCATGAATCAACAATTCATGGTCAAACCTAACCAGTTACTGTGAACAACACTTTTTATGGTTTATGTATACTATTTCCAATAAACTGGAATATGATTTTTTTTATACCAATTCAGACATTCCTGTAGTTCTCCTTCTTCCACAGTGAAGTAGCTGTAGTTTTGAAAGCTCTGATTTCAAAGTAGCTTCCCAAACATTATAAAAAGTGATGGAAACATCCAGAGAAACACCTCATTATAAACCTGTAGAACAAACTACCTTAAACTCTCTTACTTTGCCAATATTCAGATTACTCTGTGTATTCCATCCACCTTGTCGGTGACTGTCTGTGTTCAGAAACAGTCAGTTTGTTTACACACCAACTATCACATCATGAGCTGTGAGATGTGAGAGATGTGTCACTCTACTCACTCATGGCAGCAGCAGTGTGAAGACATCAGATAAACAGAACTAGGAAGACATTCTGGAGTGAGTCCAAATCAGTCTGTATCCCATATATCACAGGAAAACTTTGGGCTCCCAGTGAAGAGCTGGATGATGGAGAGCAGGGTGTCGGCACAAAGTACGCTGGCATTTACAGAGACTGCTCTTTTCAGAGTGAGATAGATATGCTCCATAGACTACAAACTAACTTTTTTATGGTTATTTATGGCCTCTTCATTAGTGGACTGACAGTCAGTGGTTACCAAGGTCACGGAAATTCTCAACCACACATAATTGTGTCTATTTTTCTCCCTGTAACTGCACGAGAGCGGCTCCTCAGTCCACTACTCCTCTGCTGTGCCTCTAATCTGGCCTCTACTTAGGCTGTGTGATGATGTGCCTGTGAGAAAAGGCAGCCTCATTAGAAGATGCCCCCGCAGCTGCCTGTGATGGTGCAGATCTCAGCGAAGTGCGCTGACCTCAGCCTGCTCCTCTCAGCGAGGAGGCAACGAGGATGCCGCCGTCTCGGGCTCCGTCCAACCATCAGACACAGCTGGAGCGTGTCTGTGGTGGACTGCCTGCTCTCACCATTACTTGATGTTTTTATTTAAAAGTTTTCTCTGCAGTTTTGACTAAGACCAGTCCACCAGAACCAGAAAACTGATTGATACTTGAAACTTTTTGGGTGATGTTTACCTTGATTTTTAAGCAGCCTTTCAGACCACTAGGGGTGTGTATTGGCAAGAATCTGGCGATACCATCTGTATCATGATACAGGGGCAATGATACAATATATTGCGATACTATAAGCAGGACGATGCGATTTTTTCCCTTTTTTGACTGTGCTAAGTTACAACAGACCTGTACTCTCATGAGATTTCAATGTTCCATTGGAGTAGAGGAGTCAGTGGCCGAATGACTACTGCCAACTAGCAGTCAGAGATTTAAATGCAATTCAAATATGAACCACCACCGTGAATGTGTGCATGTAAATTGTTAATGAAAAAAACTGACACAGTGCTTTTGAATATTGATATAGTATTGCGAAATGAAATATCGTGATATTTCAAGTTATCAATATTTTCTTACACTCCAAATCAAAACTCAGATTTAATTCAGACTTATTCTCCACCTTGAAAATATTAGTTTCAAAAATAAACTTAACTCAAACACCCTTAGCTGCTTTTTACTGGAGCTGGAGTTTCCTCCATGACAACTGATTAAGATATAACAGCGATGCCCAGGCTTAGAAGCACAGAATCAAATGTACAACTCCAGAGATACTGAAGAGAAATACAAAATGTATTGCAGAGGGGTAAAATCTGCAGGCAGGCAGTGGTGTTCATTGGCAGGAACCTCAGGTATAAAGGCAGCAAGCAAAAGGTAAAGGTGCAAGAACTGAAAGTAAAACAAAAATAGCTGGGCAGAGGGCAAGTGAGGGCAAGAAAAGCTAATAGGAAATGGGGAATAGGCAGACAGGCGGGTGGGAGTGTTCAGAGGAAAGTACCTCTAACTAGACAACAGACACTTGCACACATCATCACACAGTTGTGGAACATCTGGAAAACTGGTTTTATGACTTGTTATTGGCAGCTGGAACAAATCTGGACAAACAGATCATCTTCATTGTTTTCTTTCCCTCATAAAAACAAGATAATAAGGTAGTTAGGTGAGAGATTACTCCTAAAACCTTGTCTGAGTCATTGGAGCAGATGCAGAACTTCTACAATGATGCACTGGTTTGAGTTCCTGAGGTGATTATAACCACACAGACACATCCAATGTATATCATCATCACTTACTGAGCTCGGGTGCTGTGTGCTGCCACTCGGCACACTGAGCAGCCTCTGCAGATGAAGGAATTACCGCCTGTTAAGCAAACACATTATTATCATGCTCACAAGAAGCTGGAATAACAAAGATCTGAAGTCATGCTGCAGCATGTATACCTCATGGATATGGTCTGTATCATAGTCCACAGATCTGAGGAGATGGAGTGATTTATTGATGTTTTAATAAATGCTTATCCACACAGAGCAGCAGACCTGCATTCATTTCAGGGAGTTGTATGTTTGCGAATGTTCAGCCTGCTGCAAGTGATCAAACCCCAGCTGGAAGCTGATGGAGATTCCTTTGTTTCAGAGCACCACACTGATTGGACCAAAAAAAAAAAATCTCCCCACCAAATGTCAATGTCACCAAATGCCACTACACAGTCAAGGCTGTACACGGTTCGGCAGGGCACGGCACGGCTCGGTTTACGCCCTTTTCCATTACAACTGAGAACCTCATAGTACCTCCTCGACGTGGGCGGGGTTGTCATACCACAGCTGTGTGAAACTGCTGTTCTCACATAACAAGTAACAGATGTAATCGCACAGAGCAGTTGCCAATTTTAATAATGGCGGGGTCAAGTATTGTGTTTATTTACAGTCTGGTCGGACCTTGCACTTATGAAGCTTCCAGTGATAACACTTGCTGGCCAATCAGTGGAAGGCAGTTGGGTACGTCACGTTTTAGTATCACTTCAGCTTGCTTGGAACCCTGGCTGAGGTGGTACCAAAAAAGTACCAGGTACTAGGGCCTAGTGGAAAAGCAAAAAAAAAAAAACGTGTACAGCCGTGCCATACCGCGCTAGTGGAAAAGCCCCAGAAAGGTTACAAACCATGAAAAACAGTAATTAAACACACAGCAAGAGGCTCAGCTGAATGACGTTACAAGAACACAGTCCAGCCCAGACCATTAGCCCATGCTAGTGGTGCCGCAGGAGACTCCACATCAATGCAAATGCCAGACATGTAACAGCATGTGGCCTTTAAGTTGAGGAGAAGAAAAGACAGTCCTCAGTCAAGCTGGAGCTCTTCATCTCACTAAGGCCAGACCAGTATTGAGTCCACATTTGGACTGGGACAGACACACAGAGATGTAAAGACCATGATGGAGCTGGTAACAGCTTTCAATGTTTATGGATGTTTTAATGGTTCACCAGCTATCTGGATTTGAGGAGGTGGTTGTCATTGGCCAGTCCGTCTATGCTCTGGTCTTGGTGGTCTTTGTTTTTTCAGGTGTAAAATGTCCTCATTGGAGGATATGCAGCAGGACTGGGTTCACCTGAATATTGAGTACTTCCCTGCTCTGTCATCTCACCTGTGTGTGGTCCTTGTGTGTTTAGAACCATGCAGAGCACCTTCAGTCTGACAGGAAGGAACTCACATGCACAAACACACAGCCATTAACATGCATGTATGGCTGTCATCCTTCCTCTTCTTCTTATCACTATTATTGTCATTTCCTATGTTTATAAGTGTATAAGCCCTGTGAATCAATGGAGGGCATTTATTATTACATATTGATTTGGGTTTACCAATGCCAATGGAATAAAAGCCTTCATTTAAAAGTTCCTATATTTTTGTAGGAACAAATGATAAGAACTGTAGTGAAAGCAAATGAATGAGCAGAACTGGCTCTGGGGTCTGGAGGTGGATTGCTGTGAGAGAGCTGTAGTGCTTGATTTGAGGGGATAACCCTCTCTAATGGAACTCACTCACCCTGTCATTCCCACTGAACGCAACGTTCCCTCTTCATACAGCGCAGCAAGTGTTAGTCATTCAGGGCTGAGAGGCATGTCCAAGGCAGAGCCCTTCACACAGGGCCACAACTCACAGGGCCAGACCAGGGCTAAATTGCTCTGCCATTGAGGTGGAATGTTGATAGATAGATAGTGTTTACAGCACAGATGCTGGGTTGGATTGGCTCACTGGTGTTAAACATACCTCAGACACGTTCTGGTCAAATGTTCTAAATCACTGAACTGACCATTATAAATTGTAAATCACCAGAGCACCAACCATAAAGCTTCAAGTTATTTCACTGGTTGACTGCAACTGTGGAAACAAACCTATCCATGGCGTTTACTCTTTGAGTAGACATTCATTTACCACTGTTCTATTTCAGATGAAACTACAACTACCCATTCACGGATGTCTACCTCACTACTCAGACTAGTTTCAGGTTACATCCATCTTTCATGTCATATATAAAATAAGAGCCATTTGTCATAATAATTGTGTGTCTTGAGTTGTGGATAAAATGTGTGTCCTGAGTTCACCATAACATCACAGTAAAGTCTAATCCGTTTGCGCTAGTGGATATTTGTGCCAAATTTGAAGGGATTCCCATGATGAGTTGGAGACATTGCATTCACAAGGCCAAAATCATATCATGGGTGGTCACCTGAACCTCTGAACTTTGACCTTTGACTACAAAAATCTATAGTTTTTTCCCGTGTCCCAGTCAACCTTTGCCAAATATGAAAAGATTCATCAAGGTGTTGCAGAGATGTTGCCCTCACAAGGCCAAAACCACTTTCTTGACCTTTGTCCCCCAAAACTTAATCAGTTCACACAACCTTGACTGACTGGAGATACTGCAGTCACAAAGACTACCAGCAGAGAGAGGTGCCAGCAGAAGCAAATGCACACAAAACATAAAATGGATAGTGATTAAAAGATCAGTAGTGTAACTCAAAGGTAAGTATAAAGAGATACTTCTGCTTTTATCACAGTGATCACAGATCCAAGTCCAACAGGCAAATACTCCAAAGTTTCGGAGTCAAGATTTCAAAGACACTTCCTTTACTTTTGAGTGAAGTCTTGTTCTTCATACAGACAAATTTTGTGACAGAAAATATAGGTCAACAAGCCAACGATAAAGATGTTGACAAGATCAAAACAAGAAGTGATGCCATTGAACAGAGGTGACTTAATTGGACTGAAACTGATCCACAGTGTCAAAATCCACATGATCAAATGATACCAAAACTAAAGGGAAGTATTCACCTTTACCATTACGCATCAGTATGTTTTGTGACACTGGGAAGTTCAGAAGTGCTGCGATCTACAGAAGCCACACTGAGGCAAAACTGACAAAAATGTTCTGTGACTTCAAAGTACGTGTGAGATGTTTTTGTAAAAGCTCGGCTGTTAAAGGCAGCTGATGGATGGGCCTGTTGTTTTCAGGATGGGAGGTTTCTTTTAAAGAAGTGGTTGAACAATAGCATGTTTAAGATAAGCGGATACATATCCTGATAACAGTATCTGTTACCTGTTAATTATGGCTGTCATAAAATGATTGTTTTTTTCTTTTTTTTTCAACAATGGCATTTTTCAACAAAGAAGTTGTAAAAAATGTCAAAGGAGCGAGCGAAATGGGAGAAGAATCCTCTCATCTTCTTCCCCTATGGGCAGAAAATGATGAGATGTTATCACCTCAGACGAGATCTCATCCAGAGAGAAAGGGAGGAAATTATCGCAATCTGAAAAATAGGCACAGCAGGTGATGCAGGAGCAGAACTCCCACTGTTAAACGTTTCAAATGAGAGAAATCGGTGGCTCTTGGCGTCACCGACCGACCGTACTGCCAAAAGTTCAAAAAGTGAAATCATGGTGAACTTGTCTGACCTAAAAAGAGAGTTTAATCCTCAGCCTCCGTGTTTAATCAACATCTTTGTGATGATGTGTCATAAAAAGTTACTCAAAGTAAATAGAGTTAATATTTAAACTGAAGGTGCAGAGAACACTCCCTGACGTCCACAGGGCAAAACTGTCAGAATAAGCATCAACATTAATATTAAAAATGCAGCTATAACTAGTCTGGATACCTTACTTTATGAGCAAATAACCACCAAATTCATTCAGAGAAGAGCAGTTTGGATTTATCCAGTGGAGGATATATTAAAATGCAATATTTCCAACTTTGATCATTTGTACTTGAAATGATTAGACAGGCCCAATGCCCATCAGCCAGCATACCAAAACCTGGACCTGAATAATACAACAAGTCCTCCACCGTGGCCCGGGGTCCTAGGCGGAGCTGATAAAAGTGTTAGCCTTTATTCACAGCTCAGTGAGGAGGCAATGTTCCACTTCCCACTGCCAGGTTTCAGTCAGAAACACAGAATCTAAACTCTGAGACAGAGAAAGATCATTAAGCACAAAGGCTTGTTCACAACAGAGGTAGAATTTAACAGTGCCATGCATACAGGTGTGGGGGATCACTCCATCATGCACATAGACTCTCGTCACCTGAGGGAAGGTGAGTGGGTTTTCTTGGAGCAGGCAGCCTAAAGACAGGAGCAGCATTCTCAAATAAGGAAGTCATTTCACAGAGAGAAGGATACATGAGCCAAGGATTACCAGAAACTATGGATGTGATTTTCAACAACCCCTCACTTCTGCAGATGTCTAAATTTCACCTGCACCCCGATCCTTCCATACCTTCCACCAGTGCCTGTGGAAACACAGCTGGAGCAGACAACCACAGGGACTACTGTACTATGGAGTGAGACACCAGTTCATATCTGCAGTACTGTGGACCACTATAGACAATGTCATGAATAAAGGGTCTGGCAATAAAACGCCTGAGCACCAAAGGCCAACAATGATAAACTTAACAGTAAACAGACCAGACTGGGTTGGCAGGGACAATGTGCATGTGCAGACAGAAGCCAGCAGTGAATACAGTATCTAACTAATAAGTAATGTGGCATAATAAGTCTTGTTACCATGATTCTCATGGGTTTGATATCTCAGGAATCCTCTGTGACAAAGTGCTTAGATGTTGGTGACTGAAAAGGTCAAGGTCACAGTGACCTCACAAAACATAATTTTGGCCTTGTGAATGCAGTACATATCTCATGCAAATCCCTTCAAATTGTGCACAACTGTACAATTCAATGAGATTAGACATTGGGGGTCAAAATTGGGAAAAAAAAATTAACAATGAATAATGAACAATGAATGAGATGACTTTGCATGAAAAGGATGTAACCTGAAACTAGTGGTGGGAGCCAGACAATAAAGGGGCTAAATCTGGCCAATAGTTTCCTGGTCCAAGAAGAAACACTACAATTGTTGGATCTATTTTCAGTGGCAGATTTATCCACACTTGCTACTCAATTGAGAATATTTGGCAGCAGAGCGGTGTATGTGAGATTGAGTCACACTACATTAGAGACTGTACACTATACTACTATACACTGATGTGTATTTGGACGAGAATGGAGCTCTATGGCACAGACAAATATAACTGTAAGTACATGCAGTGCTTGTTAGTAGGATACGTTCAGTGCTTCTTTGCCTCTACATAAGCAATCAGGTGACGATAAGAAAATGTATATTGTGATGTTTATTCTTTAAGGAGTTGGGATAAACATCAGAACCCTATAATGACATTTGCAGTTTTTAAACTTGGGAAATTGTGGTTTTTGATTTTGGTACGTGGCTACTGTACAAAATGACAAAATGAACAAATAAAAACCTCATTCCCTCAGGCCAAAGCACACCAGGAGCATGTTTTACATTTCCATGGATGTTGGCCCACAGTTTGGAGTGAGGCGCAGCCTGATGGTGGCACTAGAGAAATGGTCAAAGAGGCACCAAGATGGTCAGAGAGGGGATTATCAGGGAACAAAGGGAACCTATGAGAGATACACAAAGCCAATATAACAACGTGCTAAGTGAAAATATTGCAGGAGATGTGAGAGAGGGAGGGGAGTTTATCAGTGACAGCGTTAATGAAGGCTGTAAGGAAGATTAATGAGAGCTTATTGGAGCAGGCAGCGGAGAGCGGGCAGCTGCAACAAACAGAGCAGAGATCCGTCATCAAGGTGAAGACTGAGCAGGCCGATTAGAGCTCAAAAACAAAACCCAACAGCGATTGAACACAGTTTAACCCCATCAAATATGTGATTCTCAGAGTCACTGATCTCCACATTTGGTGCTGTGAGTAATAGTAGTAGTCTTAGGTCAGCACTTCCCACAAACCATTCATCCGCTCATCTTCTGTTCTGTTCACGGGGGTTGCCACAGAACTGCCTCTAGAGCTCTTCAAAATTATTGAAAATCCTCCCTTGAATCACCATGCAGAGGTTTAGAGGCCAATTCCTAATCCATGTTTATGAACATGAGCGTTTCACATAATCAAACTGATTTGAATATTTTGGACCAGTTTGCATACTGTAAACAGCCGCTCTGTATCTACACAGAAGTCCCAAAATTATGACATGAATCCGCCTTTATTAACAGATCAACATCCAATTGAAAGCTGAGCGTGCTGCCATGATGAAGATCGAACACACGAGCGGAATCCAATCCAAATATCAATGCATTCACGGCCATTGACCACATGCTGGATTCTTCTAGAGTTAGATTAAAACCACAGATCACTATTGATTAACTGGTGTTTTTCTTTCCAAATGAAGGATGCTTCCAGAGGCTCTGGTTTTAAAGGAGGATTAGCTGCAAAATGCTGACAGCTATCTTAAAAGTCTCCAATCAGGCTTCTTCTAAAACCCTAATTTATCTCTTTAATGCATGGTGCAGAAGTGATGGGAGGCAGAGAGCTTTATGTCTGAGCATCAGCGCCCCAGATGCCTCTGAATCTTTATCTGCTGCACACACAGCATTAGGTTGGATCACGTTTTGTTTGGATGCTGACTTACATTGTACTCCTCGTCCCTGGAGAAACAGCAGCAGGGTTTCTGTTTGCCACTATTCGCTTCCTGAGTGCTAATGAGAACTGAGACTGAAATCTGTTTCCCTTCCACTCTTTTGCTCTTTGAGGTTCCCTATTGTATGGGTAGGTTTGCCTCAGTTGGAGTGCATGGATTTTCTCATTGTTGTGAATGTTATGACTTTCAATTTGTATTCAAGTTGATGGATTGGTGAGTAAAACTAATGAGTGAATCACCATTTGACATTTCATTATTCTATCCTTAAGGTTTTATATATACTGTATAGTTGGGAGTATATTAAGATTTAAAGTCCATTCCAGCTGTATTTGATATTTTATGCTTAAATAATTTCGAGATACTGTCCATAATTGTGTTTAAATATCTGAAATACTGAACATAAATAAGCTAATGATACTTGACATTACAGTATGTGCTCTAGACAGTTGAGTCTGCAGACTTCACTGTCCACTTGCACACGAGTTCATTTGCTCCTGAAGGATCGACTGTGTTTGAGAGCTCTTCAGTTCATGTGATTTTACGCTCGTTTTGACACTTCAGCTTGTTTTGTATTGAAATATTCAGCAGCTTAGAGCTCATGCTCAGGCTCGGCACGCCCATATATCATCGGGCTCTGCAGCTGTGTTGGAACATCGGCTCCTACAAGGCTCAGACTGCACTGGTGGCTGAACTCATGAAGATTCAGCGGGAGAAGAGGATCCCAGCTGAGGTGACTGTGGAGGACATGACAGAGCTGCTGGTGGAGCAGAGCAAAAGAACTCTTGAAGTGCAGCTCTGGGAGTTTGAAGTGAAAGACTTCGATGATGATAATGATGAGGATGATGCCAGGCCTTTTCTCTCGCTGGTGTTGGAGGTGAACACCAGTATGAAGGTGAGAGACATTCGATCTGAACCCACCAAGTTCCTAATCTCTCCAGAGGTCATGTCTCTATGTTTCAAGCATCCAAAGATCCTGAGAAGGGCTCACGATTAGGCCACGATGCTGAGAAAACAGCAGCTGCTTGGATCAAAGGATGTAGTGATCCAGGGTGGTTCCCAGAGTCCTACTGGGCCTCAGGGTGCCTCCTCTGAGGACCTACTTAAACATGTTCTCACAGCAGCTCGGTGAAACGGTTGTTCTGGACCAAGGCTCAGCTGCTTTGTCTGCCATGCATGGTCCTGTCTATCAGCACCAAGATCAGACAGGCTCACCCTGAGGATGTGCTCATGGAGAATCTGCAGAGCTTTGCAGCAGACGTGCAGCATGACCAGCATCGCTCATGTTACAGTCAGGGAAATCTGTGTTTCTGTTTCAGATCCAGTTTCAGCCTGACGTGGCAGAAGATGCAGAGACTATAGCCACCCTTTCTGAACAAGAGGACACAGTACCAACCAGAGAACCAGTCTGTGCTGCTGTCCCTCTTCCAGCGACGCTCCTCGCCCTGCTGAGCTCCGGGCTGTTCGGAGCGGAGGAGGAGCTGCAGCTCAGCCCACAACCAGCTCCTGCTGTGGCTCCACTTCCATAAGCTTTAAGGGCAGTGCAGGATGACCTGACCGCCAGCCAGGGTGACACCAGCAGCAGGAGGAGGTGGAGAAAACCTCCAACACCACAACAGAGGTGAAGAAAAGGAGTCGACTGCGACCAGTCTAACATCCAACATACTCCAAAACACACGCTGAACTTCATCTAACCTGCTCATCATTTCGATCTCCCGTTGGTTTTCTTTATTTTCTTTATTATTTTCTTATTCTCTTTTTATTTGCATAATAAATGAATTGGTGCAAAAAGGTTTGACAATTATTTGTTGCATGAATTCATCTAGAATGCATTACTTATGTGTGTACGTATTCAAGTGACTCAGCTTTGTGTGCGACTGCCAGATGATCGCAGACATTTTGCCATTCTTTGTGATTTAGTCTTCAGTGGTATTGAGTCAGGTGTCCTCTCCATGGCCCCCTAACAATGCCCATTATTATATGCTATTTTGTGAGCTGCACTTGTTTGGGTTTCTCCTGAATTGGCAGCCACTTTTAGCCTTAAAGGAGACATATCATACCCCTTTTCCACAAGTTAAAATAATTCCCAGGTGTCTTAAAGACATGTCTGTGACATGCTTCGGTCAAAATACCCCAAGGATCAAACATCACAGCTCTTTTTATCTGCTCAAAACAGCCCAGTTCAGAACAGTCTGTTTCAGCGCACTGTCCCTTTAAATGCAAATGAATCACCCCTTCTACCAGTACCAGGTAGGGGTGGTATTATGCAAATTCGAAAACTAATGACATCAATATCGGACAACCGAGGAAAAAGCTTGAAAAACCACATGGATTTCAATGTAGGGAGCAAATTACAGATTTTCTTTGTCATTTCTCACATTTTGGGAACAGAAGACAAGACAAACAACCAAATATATATTAAAGAGCCTTCAAAAAGTGATATTTCCATAATATGTCCCCTTTAAGATGTTTGGTGAACAGGGCTCCAGAAGTGTTTTCACTGACTGACTGACAGCCGCCCAACCTGAACTGTGGGGAGGTTCAATCAAAAGTGCTCCCTGGCTGTTCAGTGACTCTGAAGGCTTTATTTTAACAATCAAAAAGTCATTGTCAAGTGCGTTTAGAACATGTCCATGTTTTTTTTGGAACCAATGATGGTCCTATATAACCAAATTGAGTGTGATGTGGAAATATGAAGCATGAAATGCAAATACACTGAGAATAGATTTAGGAGACCTCTCATGTGTGCGTGAGAGGTGAAAAATATATGAATATTCAAAGAGTCTTGATTATTAGATGAAGGACGAGATGTGATTTTGAGACTTTCTGACCTTGTGAGGAAAAATTTCATCGGACTAGTTAATAAGACGAGTCTGGGGGATGTTATTGTTAGTGTCCAAGCAGCCTGGGTGATTTTGCTTTCTATAAATCTTGTAAACTCAATCCAATTATAACACAT
Source organism: Caranx ignobilis (assembly GCA_021432705.1). Taxonomy (NCBI): domain Eukaryota; kingdom Metazoa; phylum Chordata; class Actinopteri; order Carangiformes; family Carangidae; genus Caranx; species Caranx ignobilis. Next base: position 77,948,263 of record MU269990.1, on the reverse strand, counting down.
TTACCTGATTGTTTGGTTTTGCCACAGGTGCTCTGTCCTGCTTGGAATCCAAGACGAACCGCATCCACCAGGCTACTGGTTAAATCAGATTTGTTAAATCACCTGGAAATACAAAGTAGCAAATGAACATTTTTTTTCAAATTACATAACAGACTTACTGATCATTCCTTTAACCATTGTTATTTTGCTGCTGTTGGTGCAGTGTCCCTGAGAGACTATTCATTACAATGATCCATACTGTGATCAATAAATGAGTTTGCTGGCTGTAGTCCTGGATACAGGGAGGTGATGATGTCTGTCTGGAGAAAAATATATTGCTGTATGATAGCTCACATCAGACAGGTCTGGATCACATAATCACTGAGGGACAGTTGCCACAATGGCTGCTGACCTTTGCCACAATAATATTTAAATCTGTGTTATTCCTGCTCGCTAACATTAAATCTACCGTCCACCATGAATTCTGCTCCACCAGGAGACCACTTACATTGAAATAATAAATGGAGCAGAGCCTGCAAGCTGGTTCAGGCAGGAAACTCGAGCTGCATTGCTTCACCCACGTGACAAGCCTCACTCATGTGACAAGCCTCACTCAGTCATAGACCCTCTCACACCCTCAGACACCCTCTCAATTCGGAGTGCTTTTTATACTGCAAAATTTTCCCATCTTCCTCTTTGCTGCCAGTGACACTGCTGCCCTGCATACTATCGCCCACTGCCTCTTGTTTCAGCCCTACTTCCACCCCAGCATCCACCTCTGGCTCTGGGAGGAGGTTAAGATATGTCCTCATCACTCCCATAAATATTTGATGAAATCCTATTCGGGATGAGCTGGAGCCTAGAAGCCAAACTCTAAATGTACACCGACTCTTCAATAAACAATTGAATCGCGAGTTTTCTGACTGAACTGTATTTAATGACAAGGCTAAAAATCTCTAACTGTCTTGCTTATAAGTAGGATTGTGTATGGATGGTAAATTCTCTTCAATTAGGGGATCCATCATTACTACAACTTGAACTCTCACTACTTTCCAGACTTCAGGCCAAACTGAACTGATTAAGTATCATCACTTGCATAGTATCAGTCACAAGGGGCTTATAAGGACCTTTTTTCTACATATGCAGACCACCTGAAAACACCATTCAAATGGATCAGATGTGACTTTAAACGTTGAAACACTAGGGTTTCAGTCAGAGCAGTTGTTTTTAAAGTCTAACACAGTGTTGAATGAGTTATGACTCTGAGAGGCAGTACAATTTGTGCTGCTGATTGCGGTAATCAGGAGTGCTGGGGAAGTAGACAATTATGTATCTTAATTGCCTCCATTGCCGTGTCACAGCCACTGCTGCAGCTCCAACTGCTGACCGTGTAGGTGAGCGAGCCAAGTCAACAGCTGAACTACAACTGTCTCTCTGCTGTCTCGAGGACACTGGCCTACACCTGTCCCTCTCACCTCACGTCTCTTCCTCTGTGCCCTCCGCAACTGTCCCACACCTGTCTCCCCTGGGGAGGTGTGCCTTGCGTTTTTTTTTTTAAAACTTTGGTGCAGCTGAGAACGGTGCTGGTTGCACTGTTGAACTGCAGCTCTTGACTCAGAGCTGGACTGTTTAATAGACTACAATCAGACTGTGGGTTTGCAAAACAAATAAACAACAGAAGTTCTGTGGTGATGAGAGCTATAGTCCATTTCTGTAATCATTTTGGCTTATAGCTGCAGCTTAGGGTGCAGTTTTGTTTTTTTAAAGGCACACAGGGACGGAGGAAGTGGATATCTCTCACCAATTACTGTGCACAAAAGAAAGTTTGCTGAGGTTAGTTTAGCTGGTGTGATGGTTGGTGCCAGTAAGTTACACATTCACTATACAGGAGCACTGAAGCACTACTTCTAACACTACTTATATATATGTGAAACCTATTACTAACTGGAACATCACATAATGCCATATAATATGTTCTAAAAGTCTGACACATGTAACAAGTAAGTTTATAGAGTTTTTATGCATTTGCTGTTTTAATAAACTTATATAAGCCTGAATAAGTTTTCTAACATACCTGGTTGCAACATGTGATATCACCATATATATATATATATATATATATATATATATACACACACATATATATATATACACACACATATATATATATATACATATATATACATATATACATATATATATGTATATATATGTATATATATATACATATATATATACATATATATATATATATAAAAATGTCCTTAGTATTTCATGCTTCCCTTAAGATACCCAGAGGAATGAACAATACAGTTAGTGATAATAGAAAGGGACATATGGCAACAGCACTTAGAGAGAGCACAATAGAAAGAGTTCTATACAGTAGGAGTCACAGGTTCATGGCTCCACCATTGCTATCAACCAGTCAGCTTGTGGAAGAAGAGGAGAGGAGAGTCTGTGCCGCTGAGATCACAATACTGTGTGTGTATTGAAGTTTATTACGTTTAACCACAAAAGCTCAAAGATTCAGGAGTCAGTGGTTGGATGGCCCATAATTTATATTCAAATGTAGAGGTTAGGAGAGGTGAGGAAAAGAATGGCCCTCTGTCAGATGGATTGTTGCGTCCATGTTTAACCATCTGTTACACCTCTGAGGCTGGAAAATGAAGCCAACACACTTGTCCCAAAAAGCAAAAAGTGCAGCTCTATGAGTGGTCACTTAAGGCCGTCTCCCATGTTAAAAGGCCCACCCCCCCCACCTCCCCCACCTCTTCATGACAAGTATATGGCTTCTCAGTCTTTACATAACTCACGTACTTAACTCAGGCCTGAAGTTATGCATCACTGAAGGTGTGGCTGCTCTGAGTGACAGGTGGTTGCTTCACCTAATGCAACCCACTGAATGTGGCCGATGCTGTGTTTACATCAGAGAATGGTATTGCTTTCTGTTTGCTTAATTAACACAACAATATTAGTCTATTTTATGAGGTGAGTGAAATTCTAGTATTGTTCTATTTATGTTGTCACTAATTAGCAGGTATCGTGTCTGTGCTCGCCACAGTTGGCCTGTTAGCTTCGTTTGTTAAGTAGCTAATTAGGCAGCAAATAAAGATGCCTTTAGGCCAATTCAAGCTGAAAACATTACCAACGCTTGGAAAATATGAAATATAGACTGACACTTAATTGTAATTCAATTTACCACAGCGACAACAGTCTGCTCTTAACACTTGACCCTCGACTCAGCGCACATCACCTTGCCTCCCGGAGAGGAAGCTGAGGAGACAGAGCGAGCCGGTGAGATATTCCACAGAGCGATCCGCCGCAGAACAAGGACGCACAAAGCACACATTGTCTGTGGCTGGTTTATTTAATAATGGCAGCCTTCAAGTCAAGGCACACAGACATATATAATGTGCTGAGGCTCAGAGAGAGAAAAACACGGCATGTTTTTTTTCCTCTTTGCCATTTGTTTTCAGGCAGCCACCTATCAAACTCTGGCCCCGGCCAAGGCCTGGCTGCGGGGGAGCAGAGCACCACAACCTCTGCCTCACATTGACAATTATCTAGTGAAAAGGTCATTTCGGTGTGACTCATCCACCTGCTGTGTGTGATGGGAATAAATGAAGGCGGGGAGCTTTGGTCCAAAGCAGGAGGAGAAGCAGATGAAAGAAAGGAGAACAAAGCATCGGAGGGACAGTGAGACGGTGAGAGGGGCTGTACCTGCTAAATGGATGAGTGAAGATGAAGAGCAGATGCTGGATCGGGTTTTGAATTAGACTAATCTTACGGACCCAGTGAGCTTAAAGGATTAATGTGAAAGATGGACATTAGCCTGTGGCTCGGCTGCTCAATATGGAGGCTCCTTAATCTAAATACAATATTCAGCAATGCACAAATAATGCACTTTGTAAAGCCTGTTTGTTCTTTCTGAGCAGTGAATGTGAAAGTGCAGCATTATATGAGCTTAAAAGACCAAACAATACAATATTTATCATTTCAAAGCTTTTCAGTGCTGCAGCCTCCAGATTCACACATTCTTTACAGAACTAACTGGAGCCACGGTGCATGTGATCTCTTCTCACGTCTCTCTCCTCCAGCCTTTTGGCTTCCAATCATGTCACCACATTATAAAACCCTCTCACAGAGACATCAGCCGTACCTGAGCTCGGTAATCCATCACAGTATCTTTCATGTTTTTGTCAAGGTTATCTTGTTACATGGTAATACTGGTGAAACTTTGGATTCATTTGGAAGGTGATAGACAGACTTCAAGATTGAAATGATGCAAAGTCTTGTCATGCAAACAACATCTTTGAGGGGAAGTGGAGGAATAATCAATATAGTGCAACTGTTATTCTATAGGGAGTTCAATTAAATCACTTGTTCCTTACGTGGTTGCAAGTCCATCTCTGTCTGTGTTCAAAATATCCTGCTATGCTTTTCAAAATAAGACCCCAGTGTAAAAAAAATGCAGAAATAAAGACAGAGTCTATAAACACCTCTCCTGCTCACTTTTTCACTCCAACCAGTTCTGGGTTTTTACCTTTAAACTGACATATCCGAAGCTGCAATTTAAGAAACCATGATCCTTTGCAGTTTTCCTCTGCACTGAGACTTCTGCGTCGGATGACCTTCACTTGAACACAGCAGGAAAATGCCCTTTTCTTCTTAAGTAAGAGCTCTGACAAATGATTGGCCCCATGCAAGGCATGCTCCCAGGCAGCTAATCCATGAGGAGGATGGCCCAGAGCCTCTGCTTGTATCGATTGCTAATTCTGAAACATTCTTCACGTATAAGACACGGCGATCAGATGGAAGTGTGGAGAAATTTTAACTTGGAAACCCTCCAGAAAGACGAGGCATGTTTTTTTTTTCACTGTTTAAGGTGTCTGAGTTGTAACACCATCCCTCCTAGTTATACTGCAGGTTACAATATATGTGTGTGTATAATGAGCTGCATTTGAACTCTTATAGCTTTCCATGTAGTCTACAGCTGCAGTGGTGATTGCCTGTGCAGAAAACAACAACAGAAAAACAACGGCTGCCTGGTTTGGAGTTTCGATCTGTCAGGTTCAAGTGTTGCTACGTCTTAAGCCTCTGAGCTTCCATCCATCATCAGATCAATACCAGCTGTCACTCAATCACAGGCGGAGAAGCTTTCTGCTCTGTTTCCACAGGAAAGTGCTTATGTTTAGTGCCATTCAGCAGAAAAATGTAAGTTAAACTCTTTAGTCTGTATCAGTGCTGAATCTCTGCAATAGACGTTCCCAGAAAAACAAGCCCTGTTTAGAAGCACAGGGATCATTACTTATCGTAGCATGCTGGAGAGCCATTGATCAGCTGCAGCTTCTCGCACAGGGAAACCTGTGAGTGGAAAGTGAGAGGGTGTCATCACTCTTATTACATGTATTGATCAGTGGTGCGGGATAGATGTCTTTCCACCATGCGGCCATCTGTCATTTCAGAAGCAACAACCGGTTGAGCCCCCGCACTGGGAGAGCCTCCCTCCACTTTGGCCTGGAGTTTGGTACAAGAGGAATGTGGGCTGTCATGCAAATGGCAGGGGAGTAGGAGACATCCGTGGCATACAATAGCCTGCACATGCACTGGTCATTTGTTAAAAACGTGGCTTTGTTCTGTCATGTGCTGTAAACCCCTGTGTTGCTGTGTTGACAAAGTGCTGAATGGTCCATCACAGGAAGCACAACTCTGCTTTTTCATGTTGTTGGCTCATGTGATTACTTATGGCAGCGTGTGGCTCTCTTAGAACAACCATAAGCTGATTCAAATTCACCTGTTTCACAAATTAATGTGGCGCTGCTCTGGTAAGAATAAAATAGAGTCATCAGAGCACTGAAAAAATGGCAAGGTAATAAAGTAATAAAAAATCTCAAATGATCTGCTACAACAGATGAATCCACTATTATGTTAATATAAAAATTGCAAAGATTGACAGATTAAATGTACAGTCACAGACAAGTGTCAAAGAGGCCGAGGCAGAGGGTGAAGCTCTGCATTATACAGAGGAGTCTCTGTCATTCAACCAACACTGATCGACTTGAATGCAGTGAAAGAGCTGTCAGCATTGACAGCAGGGTTAAAAATGAAAACTGTAGCCTCCAAGATAATCATACCATTGATTTAACATCTCTTCGCCCAGACATCTTTATCATCTTAAAAATCACAATGCCTGGATTTATGTTGCATTAGTTATAATCTGGTGTTCCTTATAAACTGACCACTGAATGTGGTTTCAACCTGTGATAATGAGCTTTGACTAATAAACCAGAGACTGAGATACAGATCTAAACAGCCCTCTCTTGTTGGCTGGATGCAGCGTTGCACATGATTACATCACTAACTCATCATCACGTTAGAAAGTCTGAATTTCTCACCACCTTGACCACTCCCTCTGAGTGTGTGTGCATTGTGCATGGACATTAATTGACTCACTTGAACTCTCCGCAGTGTTTTTCCACACTCAGGTCCAGTATCTGAGACCTCCAGCCGGCGCCGATATCAAGCAAAGACAAAGACAAATGGACGCTTCCTACTACTGAGAGCGCTGGCAGGGTTCTGTGGTCGGGCCGGTCAGTTCCAAGGTCATCTAGTGTGGGTCGTCCTCCACAGCTAGCACTCAGGCTAACAGGTGCATCATCACAGAAGGATGCTGCTGCTCCTCAGAGGTGGCTGTGCTGGGAACATTTATCCCCTCCTCTACTGGTGGAGCTGGAGGAGTTCTTGAAGAGGGAGCACTGTGAAGCTATTTTCTTAGAACCATTTCTGCTTCAGGGGGGCACAAAACTCATTTGGGGGGGGGGGGGGCATGTCCCACAAATGATGGGCATAATGACTATTGCAGGGAGTGCTGTGACATTTTACAGACCTTGAAATTCTTTGACCATCTGTGCAGCATGATGGTGCACAGCACAGGTGGGAGAGGAAGAACAAACAGGAGGTTTATTAGTGGAAGATGGAGTTTTGGAAAAAAAAAAAAAAAAGTATTTTCTTTGTCCCAGATTGAGGCACTATATTTGAATGAAAATGTAACACAATGCTTGGCAGTTTTCGTTCAACTAAAAATACCAAAACCACAGCTCCACTATGAAACTTGACTCACTGCATTTTGTCATATTGGAGATCTTGACCAATCTTTGTTGAACCCCCCCATTACTTTATGATTCATCATCTAGACCCAGTTCACTGTTCAAATTTCATTGCTGATGGAAGAGGGCATGCAAACCTTACAGCCCTGGTCCTGTCTATGTCGACTTGCCTGTAAATGAATCCTTATTAGTTTCTCACCATTAATAGATAAGAACGTGCATGCTTCTGCTTTTACTGTGTCTCAGATGTTTTCCAGCCAGCACAGAGCTCTCATGTTCAAAACAAACCAAAACCATCTATTAACTGAACTGTTTGAATGTGCACTCTGCTGGCTACCGTCCACAGCTGGGTCAGCCAAGTGCCACATGCGCTATCATCTTAAAAGCACATGTTACTCTGTGAAAAGGCAGACGAACAGAGCATTATCAAAAAATAATAGTCCGTAGACCCTCGCCCACCCACTACAGAGAGGGGCTTCATCCCTTTATCCTCAGTGCACACAGTAATGACAGTAATGCAGCTGTACAGCACTGTGTGCTGCAGCGCTCTCCAAGGTGCTGATCCTGAGGCTGGGAACTGCTAAGGAGCTATCCAGCACCCTGTGGCCCTGACAAACACAGAGTCAACAACAACAACAACAACAACAACAACAACAACAACAACAACAACAGCACTCACTAAATATCATGTTTGTGCACCTGACTCTGGATACATGGCCATTAGATGACTTTTCTGTTTCTGCAATATGTCGAGTTGTTCTCAGTTGCTGCCCCATGAGTAGTTAAAAGTTAAAAATACTCGTCTTTTACACCGCCTGCTCCGCTCTGTAATTACTGCTATCTTTATTTAAACTCAATTTGCTCTTTTTAATGGTGAATTTTAAAATTGTAACTCATTTGGTGATTAATTTGAACATTTATATCTTTTCTTTTTACTCTTTTATTGTAAATCTGTTTCTTTTTTATGTTTTAGATTTTATTCATGCTTTGAATTGTCTTGTGTGTGAACTGTGCTGTACAAATCAAACCACCTTGCCAAAAGCCTATGTGCATTGTGCATAGTCAGTACCTTCCATGGGCACCTTGTGTTTGTGCAGACTTGGACAGATACCCAGTTGGAGGGGCCTCTGCTGAGATATGTCCATATTAGAAAACCTCAGTAACTCTTGTCCATCTGCTGTGGCCGCTATACAAAAACTGTACATTTGTATCGCTCCACATTTTAAGTCAGTCAGCTGGATGGACATAAGGTTCCATGTAATAAGAGATGAAAAAAGGAAGGAAAGGAGCCAAAGCTTCAAGAGACACACTGACACACTAGAAGATAATCTCAGCGTTCAGAGCAGACATGCTGTCATCAGAGGATCGCCGCTCCAGAGGAGAGGAGCAACTCCGCTCTGTCCCTTCTGAACTTTAAACCAAGACTTTCAGCCATCTGCCATCTCTGCCCTGCGTGCTGCTGTTAAAGCATCGTTCCTCTTCCTGCAAAGTGCACACAGATTTGAAGGGAAATGATCCATGTATTAACTGCACGGTGGTGAACGCCCGCTAAAATAGCAAGTGGTCTGACAGTGCACACCCTTGATTTGGCAGCTCACACTGGGCCTCAACTGGTGGAGGAAGATCCGAGTGTATGTGTCTTCAGCCATATTTCACTCCTCTGGCATTTGACAGTGTGTGTTCCACTCTGTGTGTTAATCAGGTTATAGGATATAGTGGCAGTAATAGATGTAAAGCAGCTGGATGTGAAATGTTGTCATCAGAACTATTTTATGTTGTACTGCCGTTGTTAATTCCATATGAGCTGATACAGAATGTACTAAGGTCAGTCAGGGTCTCAGTCCTCCAGACCAGTGGTCACCAACTTCATTTGTTGAAGGGCCAGAGGCTGAACATTCAAATAAAATTAAGATTAATTTGTGTCAGTCAGGCACCTAACACCTATCACAGTCAGCCAGGAGTGATATATATACGATATTTTGACTGAATGGTTGTGGGAGTCGTGCATAGTAGAGTGAGACAAGAAATGGGGAGGCAGAGAGAGGGGGAATGACATGCAGCAAAGGACCACTAGATTCAGGATTCGAACCGGCGCCGGCTGCAGTGAGGACTGTAGCCTCTGCACACGGGGCGCCTGCTCAACCCACTGAGCTACATGTGGCGCCCCTTGACGACCTGTTTCTGATAAAGTTATTTCATCTCTGTTGTTTTTTCACTTGCTTTAATAGCAGGGACTGCAAGATATTTTCTTTTTGATCCTCACAATTTCGGAATCCAGTCACGGGCCACACAGGGCCCGCGGGCCGCCAGTCGATGATCACCACTCTAGACCACAGATCTCTGTTTTTGTAGCTTATTTTAACTCAGTCTTTCATACAGTGTAAAAACACAGTTTGATTACTATAAATAAAAAAAACTACTGTGTGGTTCTTTTCTTCTAAAGTCCTAGGTCATGATATACAGTACTCCTTCCTGCAGCATCATCCTGTTAATGCATCTGAAAGTCATCAACCTGTAGGAATTGTTTGCATCAACTCTGAAGGCTTCATTAACTTCACCCTTGCTGCAGGGAAGCTGTGAATTCACTCACATTTCCTGGTAGTTGACTGCTCATTTTTGGTCCATTTAATGTTACTCACTGGACTTTAACTGCTTGAAACTGAATAGAAATGGGGGGGAAAAAATGAATCCCCATTTTTCACTGTTTTGTTCAGCCACAGAGCCACAGACAGGGGAGTGTAGTCAGAAGGTAACAAATGAAAAAACAAGACACTGTTGCTTTTTGTGGCATTTACTGAGAATAACCAATGTATGAATGATGCCACTCTTGTCATTTAAACTTAAATTGAACCCATATTTTTCGGCTTGATATGTATCAATATGTGTAAGTCTGTCCTATCCCCTGACCGGAGCGGAACAATATCTCATTCCCATGTATTCAAGCATGCTATTGAGGTATAGTACTGTATATTAAATCTGTACATTGGCAGCGTGACACTGTGGCCAAGTTCCAGTTAGACAGTCTAATCAGAAAATGATGATATCATCTTGAATGCGTCAGTCACAAAGAATTCAGCTGAAGACTCAATATTCACACAGACTGGTTTAACTAGAAGTAAGTGATTGTAGGACATGATAGTACACGTTCCTGACAAATTCCTGTGCAATTAAAAGTCATATAGTTCATGTTTGAACACGATTCAAGTGGGACCAGACATGCAGAACTAGGTAGAAGCATATCAGAGCTCTTCCTCGTTCGGAGCCGGTATTGATTGGACTGGATATAATTGTCATTGAGCCTTCTGGCTTTAGTCTGTGAGTCACCGTATACGAAAGGAGACATCTGCTGGAGCTGCAACATTGGAGCATCCTACTGGAGCATCTGCTGTGCTGACAGGTGGAATAAATCACCTGCTCCACTACAGTCTGTCGCCGCAGAGCCAAACCCCCAATGTGGACTGCAGCTCTGTGCTTCGTAGACCTCTACAGAAACACACAGCGCCACGGTCAGGCCTGAGCACATGAGCATGCTGATGAAAACACGCACATAATAATCACAGGCTCTTGATAATACTGGCCTGATTTACTGTGATACATTGTATATCTGTGTTAATGTTAAGAGTGATTTTCACATACAAAGATGAAATTTTCAGATTAGCCATAACAACACATGACTGACTGCTGAGCTATAGCACACTGTGTTGGAAAATAATCCTAAAACCTTTACAATTAACCTCTTAAATTTAAAACATGTCCATTTATAGAATGAGAAGTTCAAATGGGGATCCTACAAGCCTATAAGGACAGGTGCTAGAGCTAAAGAATGGATGATAATGGCTGTATGCATAGGAAGCTACTGTGCACCAACTCAACTTTATGTCCTGTTAGTGAGTGAGCAAAGCTAATGAGTGATTGCTGGGATGTCTGTTGGACAGCTTCATTTCCCCTCTGAGACAGTAGAGTGAATATACATGCAGAGGATACATGTACACGAGCAGCCAAGTCCAAATAGCAGCAAAGTCAAAGTGAAAGTCATTGTGTCACTATGTGAAACACAAGTGTTAAGTGTATGAGTGTGTGTGTGTGTGTGGGGGGGGGGGGGGCCTCAGTGTCCTACAGGTCAGTGAGTGAAGCCAGTATCCTGAGGGGAGCCACTCCAGTGCTGGGAACAGAGTATGTATGTGTGTGTTTGTGTGTGTATGTGTGTGTTTGTGTTTGGGGGGGGGGGTCCTGTAAGAATCCTGCCCACTGTCCTTAGCATTTACGGCTCACGTAGGATGAAGACTGCTCTGACAGGGAGCCCAATAATTTTGGACTGTGACCGTGCTCTGCGGGCGGATTGTGTGTAGGAGGCTGATGGAGTGGAACCAGCAGGTGATGGAGAATGTCAGGAGGTTCTCAGTGGAGGAGCAGTAAAAAGTTGCGGGGTTCTTGTCCTTGTTGACCCCAGAAGTTGAGCAGGTTATCACACAGGGTGTGCTATAAGGAATTTATATGCCTGAGCTTTCTCTATGGGCTTCCTGTGGATAGTGGTGAAGAGCTGCTGCAGCCACGCTTCACCACGGATTGATGGATAATTTACATTACATTGCCCCTCTCCACAAACACATGAAGAGCTGAGCTGTGGTGGAGAACTGTGTCATCAGCGTATTCCACCAGATGACAGTCATCAGAGCAGGGGATGGAGAGCAGGGGTGAGATGACACCACCCTGTGAGGAGCCAGTTCAAGTGTGTAGGAGGTCAGGGAAGGTGTGACCTGCTGGCGAGAGACTCCATTATCCACAGGATTAGATGGTCAGTTGGAGGAAGTGGTGGTGGGTTTCTCAGTGAGCGTCTGCAGGGTGTTGAATACACAGCACACAGCAGTCTTGGTTGTAGCGCTGGGGAAATCCAGATGTTTACATATGGTATCTATAATGGATGTTTTTGCATCATTGTCCCATCTGTCTGCAGAATATGCAAACTGGAGAGGCTCCAGATGTGAGTGTGTCGTCTTGATGTGGTTTAAGCTTGAGTTTTACTTTAGATTATCCACAGCTGGAGGACTGTGCCACTGCACATGGAGTCAGGACAGAGCTTTGAGGATTTAAAGAGGAGCTATGCAGGATTTTTACCTTAACTATGCTACATTTTTACCTTCATTAAACAGCTTCAGTAATTGTGACAGTTAAATAAATGACTTGTAACTTGTTACAGTGAGAATGGAGGCTCTCTGTCTTCCACCTAGTGTCTCTTGGCTGAAAACCAACCTCTCTGTGTCTCAGCAGCACTGCGACACAAACACACCCTGTAACCTGTAATCTCCTGTTTATGACAGATGGGACTACACAAATATACACATAGTAACACGTATATGATAAATAAAGTTATCCAGCGCTCCATGGATTGCTTTCTCGCCGGCTTCATTAAAAACAAATGCACATGGAGGAGGGTTAGAAAAACAGTGGAGATGTGACCAGACTTTGCATAGTTCCTCTTTAACAGAGCCATGAGGTACGAGTTTAAGCCTGAGGGTGACATGTAATATTAATACTTTTAAAAGCAAACTCAACACCCACCTTTATTCCTGGAAATTTAATTTGACTTTTAAGACAATTGATTTCAGGTTTTATGATCTTATCTACTTATTTACTTTAGATTAATTCATCCTAGCTTTTATCTTAGCTTATTTTGTAGAGTTATCATCTGGTTTTGTATTATCTATTTTATATTGAGTCTTATTTATTTCATTTTATGTATTTTATTTTTTATGTTACATAACTCCTGTGTTTCCTCATTTTGAAATTCAAGATAGCGTTTCCTCAGTAGGCTACTTAGTGTGTCATGATGTAACATGAGCACTGATTGTGTGAGTTTGTGGGGGTAGAAGAGAGGGGTTCTTTTTCGTATTTCCTTTATTTTTATCTTTGATTGTAAAGCACTTTTTGTTACAGTTTTTTTTATTAAAAGTGCTATACAAATAAAGTTTGATTGATTGATTGATTGATTTAATGAGGTGAGGGAATTGAGACACAAAGGCCAGTGAGTGGTTGACAGCTCCTCCCTAATGATGACCACTGAGCACCAGCGTGCCTGTGTGCAGTATATGGAGGCAGTTCTGTTTTTATAGGGATTCATGGGATTAATATTGGCTTGTAGTTGTGTCTGATAGCACACATTAGCCAGGATGACTGAGGGGAGCAGTAGCTGTTTACATTTCTTCTGTCGAATTCTGGCTCTAATTCCACTGTTCTCCCTTTGTTTGGAAGAGGAGGAAACGTGATCGCTTGGAGGGAGTCAAGTCTCCAGTATGTGACTCACACACCATGGAGGAGATTGTGTTCATTAGCTGAGACAAACTTAAATTGCCAAATTTGCCAAAAAAAAAAAAAAAAAAAAAACTGTGGCCGAAAGATTCCTTGGGTATCCATGCTGTTGGCCAAAAACTACAGTGTACCGTCACACCAGCAAACAGAGGAAAAGCCAGAAGAACCATCAGCATGAACGTTAGAATAACAAATGAGTTCACCACAAGTATCCAAACACTAAAGCACAGCATCCTAATGTCAAAACCTGAAGGACAAACACAAGAACACAGGAAGAATATAGTATTTGAGTAGGTGAACAGTCGACATGAGAAGATCAAGAAGTATCTGCACAACTGGAGCAGAAGTCCAATGTGGTCCCTGTCATAAGAGCATGAAGGGCTATGACCCCCAGAATGGGAGAATGACTTCTGTGCAACATCCAAAGTCTTTGTCAGGAGGAGTGCAGCCCAAGTGACCGTTATGTACAGTTATGATATATATGATAACTTTATTGACCTGATTTGCCGTGGGAGAAAAAACAATAAAAGTAAAAGTAAATTTAAAAAAAAAAAAAGGCTTCTAATAGCCCTGGGTTGACAGGTTGAATATATAGGTATATAAATGAGTGCCCTATAAAGGGTTAAAGTTGATATCTTTCAAAGCATCCTGACTACCTTAATATATCATTCTGTACTCCAGTATATATCACCTTTCTATTTCTGCTCTCTTCACTGCAAGAAGTCTGTATTTCCAGTGGAGAAGCGGTCAAGGCCTTGCACAGCCAGTCCACTCTAAGTCTATCTGACAGGTGGCCACTCAGTCCATTTCCAGAGGGCCACTTGGGACTGTAGCTGCAGTCTGGCCATTTACTGTGCGCTTACTTACAGCTCTGAGGCCTGGCTGAGCATCGAGGGAGTATCAGGATGACAGACGACGGGCTGCGAGCCGGATATAAGTGCATCTGACAGCACGAGGAACAGATATAACATCTCTCAGCCCTTGCCCCTCACTGTTTATAGCGTCTGACAGTGTCTGAGTGCCACATTGCATTTAAGTCAAAGATTTACAACACAGAAGAGGCCTGTGCAGCTCTAAAGACAGTACAGAGGAGGCAACCGCTCTGACACCCGTGCTTCCAGCAGACATTTAATATTAATGCAACATTATGCAAATAATTAAATGTCTTGGATGCTGCAAACTGCTGTGCTTATGTCAAGTAGTTTTGTTACATCCAGATCCACGGAGAGTTCAGAGGTAGGAAAATAGACAGAGTAGGCTGACACATGCTAATGCTGTCATCATGTCGTGTTTAGCATAGGCACATCCCACTTAGCGCTCAGCGGCACAGCAAATAAGAACTGGGTGTGCTGCTCTGCAGAGAGGCATTCACACCATCACCTTCCTCTAAAGCGCTTGGTAACGGGTGTGTTGCTATAACAACACTCTATTCAGCATGGATGGAAAATCAAGATTGTAGCTTTTTTCATGAGATGCATTCATTGATTGATTCATTCATTCATCCAAAAAAAAAAAAAAAAAAATCCTTTTAGATTGTGACAGACACGTTCAGGGTCTCTAGGACTTTTTGATTTGCATTTCACTGAGGTATCAGTATCTAATTAATTATCATGAGCTGCTCATGCATGAGAGATTGACACTATCAGCAGCTTTTTTTTTGCGTTATCATTTATTCATTGTGTTTATATGTGTAATTCCAGATGCTTTTGGATGTGGATCTCAGTTTCATTACATATACCCCATAAAGGTCTTGAGGAACGGAACTGTATTACATCACGCTGTGACCACACTGTATGTTTACACTTAGACCAACCTTCCCATTGACCCACCACTCACATGAAGCAAAGACATCTCATGGGAGTCTGTTTTGCTTGCACAGAAACATGTCAAACAGGAAGCCCCTATGTAAAAAATCCCTGTGTGCATGTTCATACAGTATGTTTACATGCAGACACTTACAGCACGATCCATCACAGCACATCACAGATTGAGTGAGCATATCTTCTTAAGTGTGGATTTCCTCCTTCTTTTTGTGCTGCCATTGACAGTTAGGTTGGGGTTGCCATGGTTTCGGGTCAATTTCATTCATGTGAACTCAATGTCTTGATTGAACCTTGAAGGACCTTCATCAAATTTGGCCTATCCATTCATTTATGTGGACTCATGAGTGACCTGATTAGATTTTTGTGGTCAAAGGTCATTAGTCAAGGTCACAGTGGCCACACAAAATATTTTTCAGCCATAATTCAACAATCCACACGGTGACCTCAGTGATTACAATTCTGAGGCAATAGCCTAGGATAGAGTTTCTCTCTTTCATGGTAGAAAAATTCAACTTTAAGTGGGTCCATCGGGGAGTGAGATACCTCAACATCAAACTTTATCAGGATGCAGGGGAAATGATGAAGTCAAATTTTCATCCACTGCAACAAAAGAGTAAAGAAAATCTTGAAAAGTGTGAGAAGATTGAACTTATATTATGAGGAGAAAATTGCATTATAAAAATGGTAGTGGCTCCCAGATTCAATTAAATTCTCATGATGTTCATCATAATAACATCTACTATTTTTAAGCGAATTATCGGTAAATGGATTTTCTATCTGTTGAGTGGGGAAAAGGCTGAGGATTAAAGTGAGTAAGTTACTTGCCCACAAGGAGAAAGGAGAATTTGGCCTTCTGGACCCAGATTGAATCATTTATTTTTGAAATGGCCAAAATAGCAAAAAATAAATAAATAAATAAAATAAAATATTGGGCTGAAGCAGACTGAATGAAAAAACTGAACACAAACTTGGGTCACCATTCAATCCTTCCAAAGTTTTGTCTCAATCCACTTGCAGTATTAAAAACCCAGTCCCTTTACATTCAAGAGATGTCTGGTCCAGAATTCAGAGGGGGTTCAAACTTCACATAATGTGATTTAAGATATTCATCACAGTGGTGGAACTCCACAATCTCTATTGGGAAATAAATACTGTATATTGAAGCACTGGCATTCCCATCTGTAGATTGGTGTGACTCTGCCATGTAATAAACTGATTTAATCTGGTGGGAAAAGGAAGTTTCTGTAAGTATTTACAGATAAGAAGGTGTTTCTTCTCCAAGTCTTATAATTTTGCTGATAACACAGTAAAAAATATCTGGAAATACAACAGGGAAAACAGAAAGCTTCACTATTTTATGGAATAATTCATTCTCTTAACTCTGTTAATATGAAAACGATGTGGTAGAGTGACCATGAAGAAAAAACAGAATGTGATGAGTGGTCTACAATTGTGGCTGGATGTGGTAAATACATGAAAGAAGCTCAGGCCATATACAGTCTTACATAGATACCACACACACACCACAGAATTAAACTCTGTGCTGCAATAATTGAGGAACTTTCCTACACTGAGTGTGTTTTGGTCAAACCACTCTGGATAAAGGTATTCCAGTGAAGTTATGTTTACCTGGGGACTGGTCTCAAACACCAGACATATCCAAGGGTGTAGGGCAAGCATCTCCAAATATTCCACGAAGGGCCGGTGTGGCTGCAGGGTTTTGCTCCAAACCAACCAAGAGCACACAGTTTGACCAATCAGCTGTCTGAAGACTGAGATCAGTTGATTAAATGAGTCAGGTCTGGTGTGGTGCTGCTTGGTTGGAACAAAAACCTGCAGCCACACCGGCCCTTTGTGGAATATTTGGACATGCCTGGTGTAGGGTTAGCTGTATTTGCTGCTGTTGACTCAGGTTTGATTACAGTCTGCTGAATTATTTCAAGACACTGGAAAAAAACAAATGCTCCAGATGTGAAGGCATGGGAAACAGCATCTTATGAACATGTACTCAGTAGAACAAATGGCCATCAGGATGGAGAGGTGTCTCCTGGGAGCCAGTTCTGTGATCACATTGAAATGGGGGGTCTAATTAGATCATTTGTCCCCCATGTGAACATATGATCCTGTTGTATGACTGAAGATGTGCGACATGTGTTTTATGTTTGTTCTGTCTGTTGTATTTTACATTTTGGTTTATATATTTTCCTAGATACACTCTGTATATTGGAATGAAATCCACTTTGATGTGTTCTGTTTTTATGCTATATATACTGAGCTTTCCAAAACTGAAACTCAGCTCAGATAACCCCCACCTGTGGTCATTCAATCGACAGGACATTGGTCTGGAAAGGCACACAGACCTGTCTATATGGTCTCACAGCAGACAATGCATATAAGAGCCAAAACCAAGGCATGAGGTCAAAAGAACTCCCTGCAGAGCTCTGGGACAGGATTGAATCAATAGAATCAGGGGAAGGATACATACATTGAAGGTGGCACTGGAGGGGCTCAGGTATTAAGTTGCAGAACAAAGGCTAAAGGAAACAAAAACTTCAGTGCACCCTGGTCAAAAGCTTGCCGAGCATCCGGCAAAGTGTTCTGAATTCAAAACATTTAACAGGCATCACACATTCGAAAGAGTTCATCAGGAACAAATCCTGCGTGATCACGACGTATATAACCAATGTGTTTTTGAGCCGATAAACTAAAACCTTCACAATTATCCTGCGGTCACTGTCAGCAGACGTATCTGAGGATAGATCAGATTCTTCTCCATTCTCCCTCAGTAGAAGACAAATATTCATCTCATGCAAGGACTCAGGTAATACATCATTATCCACGGAGCATCTGATCATCCACAGCAGTAATAGTTCTATTACATCTGCTTGCTTTTTTTTTTTACTTCAGTCCAGAGGCTGCTGAATGCATGGGCTTTTCCATTAGGAAAGGAGTTTACAGCAGAAATCATTTCTTCTACAGTGAAAGCAGTATCGAATAAAATCCTGGCATCAGTGCTGAGAGTTGGCATTACTATAGATTTAAAGAAGTCTGTAATTGCAGAGTCTGTAGCCGTGGACCTGGAGGAATACACATTTACATAATATTTCATAAAGCTGTCGTTTATTTGTTTAGAATCTGTAGCTATCTGCCCAGAGGTGGAGCGAATCCTATGGATTGCCCCGTCTGCCAGCAGAGCTAAAGCTGATGAGAAAGCAGTCGATCTGCTTTAATGCACAGCTCACAATGTCTGTCTGAGTTTGAACAGACTGCTCACCTTCTCACCTAACAGTCTCACTATATCTATATATGAACGTCAATATGCTGTGAAGAACATCCTCTCATCCAATCTCCACATCAAATCCCAGAAACTGCAACTGTATCTCAGTCAAATGCTTCTGATTGACACGTCCCCATAATTATTTGTTTCCTTGGACTCATCATACTCAGCAGGGAGTGTGTGTGTGCAGGATCACTATGTGCAGCACTTAGGGATTCACAGGATTTCACACCACGTATTTTAGGATGACACATAGCAAGTGAAAAACGTTTTTTTTTGTAACAAAGCTCCATTAACATGTAGCAGAGTCAACACATAAAGTGACTCAGAGATAAACAACAATATCCCAATTACAGAGGACGGGGCACTTTATGTTTGTGCTGTAAACATGCCGCATACTTATGAGAAATATAATAACAAAGTAGATGCATCGAGCTAAAGAACCGCTGGATCCACAAAGTGCTTACGTGCGTCGAGAGGCCTCTAAAAGTAATCACACACCACCTGGAGAGACTGCTGATGACCTCTCAGTGTCACCGTCTTAGTACAGTTAAGCCCGTTGTCTTTCCAGAGGGAGAGGAGCGGCGAGAAAATCATGTCAAGTGATGCTTCCTGAGTCAGCCTCCACTGGGGCCGAGAGAGTACAAGTTTGAAAATGAAATAAAATCTGTGAATAGGAGAGAAGCTCCAGGCTACATTAACCACTATCAACTTAAAGAGGAACAATGCAAGTCCAGTTGTTTTGGCCACTTTTTTCCTCTACAGCAGAGGTCTTCAACAGGGGATCTGTGAACCTCGGGGTTCCGCGGAGGTACGTGAAATTTTTGGTTGATTAGACAATTTTTATATTTTTTCATTTATGTATAAAATAAAAACAATCAATCTGAATAGCTTGTCTCTGCATGATTACCATGCAGTTGAGAGACACTGTTGATATTGGCCTTGGTATGAGTTAACAAGGTCTGTTTATAAATGGCCCCCCTGCTCACTGTACCTTAAAAACATGAATATATCAACCTATTTGGAAAGATTACTCTTGAATGCATGATAACAAGGTACGTTTATACAAGGCACTGGGCTCTGTTTAATATTAAAATAATATTTAAAAAAAAAGAAAAAAAGAGCTCCCCCTACAGTTTCAGAGTGCATATTTTCACTGTCATAAAAACTCATGCTACCCCCTGTCCCTCCCCCCAACCATGTGCATTTGTTTTTAATAAAGCTGGCAAGAAGGCAATTGGTGGAGCAATGTCTACTGAGGTGGATAATGTTAACAAAAGATCTTGGAATACCAGGCGTGTTTGTGTTGTAGTGCCGTAAAGCAGTCCATGTTTCTGACAAGACGAGATCTGGGACACTGGGAGGAGGTGCTGATCTTTCAAGGTTGGTTTTTGGCCAAGAGACGACAGGTGGAAGGCAAAGAGTCTCCATTCCTCCTGCAATCAGTCATTTAACCATTTCTCCAAAGCTGTTTAATTAAGGTAAAAATCTTGCATAGTTCCTCTTTGACACACACAAATCTCTGACCAGGCTGTCTTAACAAAGGGCTTGAGTTGCATTATTGGTGAAATAGGTAACAGCAAAGATCTCTAAATTACCTTCGATACTTCATTCCAAAATCTTTTCCTTATGAGTTTGATGAAATTACAGAAGTGCAATTCTCAAGACTGAGAGCAAGCTGAAACTGGACTAGACCAGTCTGGACTCATTTAAACATCAGAGTTTTCTGGAAACAAGTCCGGTTTACAAAGTAAACCTGGATTAAATGGTAATCTTTCGTGGCCTTGGATGTTTTCATCAGTCTGAATATTCAACCCCTTGAGCATGTTCCACCTACAAATGACCCACAAATACTTAACAAAACCAAGGCTGAAAACCTTTAACATACAATACACCAGAGGAAAATCAGCAGAAAGTCAGCACCATCATCCTCTGCCAGGTTCAAACTGATATGCAAGACAGGTGTATGAAAGAAGATAAAGAAGATCTACACTGAGACTCAAATGGTTAGTGATGGATGGATGGATATGAATGAAACATATACAGAGCAACAAGACACGGACAACGAGGAATCAAACCAAGGATAATTTATAAGTTTCATGCAATCCATCCTTATAAATTAAAACTTTCATCCATTAATCTATAACAGAAAAAAAGGTCAAAGTTCATGATGAGCAGAATGAATTGATATTGATCAGACATGTTCTCAGCCACTGCAGGTCTCTTCTTATTCAGCGCGTACTGACTGACAGAAGCCATGAGTATTTAACCAAACATGAGAATTACATTCATGAAATCACGACAAAATTAGGCAAGTGCTGAGTGCACTTGTTTGGGCCGAGACTTGACAGGCCTCCCCCTCCCAGTTCTTCACTTTAATCTTTTTAATATCCGTACACTGATGAGGGAGAAAGGCCCACTAATGCGCAGTCAGATTAGTTATAAATCTCCTGCCAATCACAATGAGAGGGCATTCAGCTGTTTCAGTAAACTCTCCTACAGGGCTTCATTTTCCCATTTATCTCAAGTAAGTGGGCAAGTTGTTTGACATGGAATGAACCAGGGTTGCAATTCAGACAGTTTTTGACAGCCTGACAAATGTTGTGGGATGTGAGAGAACACCTTTTGATTTTTTTTTTTTTTTTTTTCATGAAGGACAAATAGTGCTTTTACTCTGTTTGCTACAAGAGTGGTCTTGCTCTGTTCTTTCCAGCAGGCAGGACAGGACCCAGGACATCAGGGGATTCATCGATGGAGGGGATGAAAGGCCTACCCATGTCCAGGACAGCCACTGTTCCAAAGTGTGCTTTTCATATGCTCAAATGTCTGATCATAGCAGGAGTCCAATCCCTAGTAGCCAGTTCTTACAAGGTACCAGCTATCCAACTACAGGAGCTCTTAGCATTTCCTCTCCTCCATGTGGTCAAAGTTTGTGCTCTAATGATGACGATGAAGAGCAGCCATCTTCATTCATAAGCTCTTTGGAGAGGACCAACTCCAAACATTTCAGGGCTTCCTCATCAAGATGGAGTAAAGATCAGTAGGTCATACACATAACAGAGAGGTTCAAGTCACCATAGATGCTGATTATCATCTGCATGGGATGATGCTTATCTGTGCTGTGGGATGTGGGACTACTGCACTGGCCCTGGGAAACCTGTTCTTGATCTTCTCTCCCAGATCAATACCCAATAGCTGATTATGGACTTCCACAGGTATGGAGATCAGGTCATGGAGATTGAGATTGTGGACTCAACAAGTTTCAACAACTACTACAAGGACTGACAATACTAACACACTCTATAAAAAAGGACCGAGAAGGCTGTATCTGCCGAGGAGACCATGGTCCCCTAGAGTGCTGAGGACACCCCTGGGAAGACAATATATGGCATCAGACATTCTCAGTGCTGTGGTCTACTGAGGCAGCAGCAACCCCACTGTTGACAGATCAAGACTGAACAGACTGATCAAGAGTGCCCGCTCTGTCCAGGGATCACACATCAACCCAGTGGAGGTAGTAGGCGACTGGAGAATGATGGCTGAGCTGTTACCATGGTTTGAGCAAGTCTCCCACCCCATGAAGGACACTGACAGCACTGAGCTGCTCCTCCAGTGACAGGCTGCTGCACCTACACTGTGTGAATGTAAGATAACACAGGTCTTTCCCTCCTTCTGCTGTCAGACTGAATTACAAATACAGCACATACCAAAACCTGACTTTCCATGTGCAATCAATTGTGCAATATTATTGATCTGCTGATTTGTTGCTATCTTTGAATTTCTGATTAATATGCTGTATTATCTTATTTTATCTTAAATGATCCTGCAACCCCATTATTTTTCCAGATCTTACTGATGATGGTTTTCAGCTCCATCTCTGACAGCACCTCTCTCTCTGCTGAGCAGGAGGGACATGGTGAGGCTTAACGAAACCCACCTTGTCAGGAAGGTGATAACCAAACCAAGGGTTGGCCACATTTTTGTATAATGGGACTGATTTTTCAAATGATAGGCTCCCTCTGCCTTGGATTAAATCAGTCAACACAATTCATTTTGATTGTAGTTAGTAGACACATGCAAGGCCATCACAGCCAAAAAAGACCACTTTCCTGTGTGTTAGCTGAGGACATGGGGGAGTACAGCTGCATCACTAACCTTGGTCTCCACCAATGGGTACACATGATATGCTCCCTGAAGCATGCATCCCATACAAAGGACTTCCTACTTGGAATGTTCAGTGGATCTACAATGTAATTAGAAGGAAAAAGATTATGACACATCCGAGAGAGTAGAAGTCAGATACCGCACTGGTTCAAGAAACTAAAGTGCCTGAGTACCTGAGATCTCAGGAGACTTTAGGTGGATTGAGTCTATTTCTCCTATTCACAGAATAAACAGGTCAGTTTAGAGCATAAAGAAAGGGATCCAGAGGGGATATCCATTGTAATCACAGGCTCGGTTTTTAAACACAACACTACACTTAATGTTTATGCCCCAAACCATGACTCAGCCCATTTTATAGGGCAAATGGTTTTAATGTTTAATCATTACTTTAAAGTAAAGGCTGGTGGTTTAAACGGCATAATGAACGCCTCTTTGGATAAATCCTCTTTCACAAACACATCAAATCCACGCTGGTCTGATATACAGCAACAGATAAATCCAAAAATGAGAGACAACACATTCTATTCACATCCATATAATTCCTACCCCAGGCATAATTATGTTTTATCACCAAACAGTTGTTACCCATGCCCGGCCTGTCGTATAGACTGTCGTCTTATCAGGCGACGCCTCGCTGCATTTGCATATTGATCCTGCATCCGGCATTCCTTGACCTCCAACACTGAGATTCAATACATCATATCTGAACGGTGACCGTTTTTGTGCCTTTGTGCAGAACAATCTATCAAAATTTGGACCGGAAAATAAAAACCTCCTATTGTCCCCTGCAATGACCTGGGATACAACCAAAGCCACTTAACACAGACACATCATCTTATCGCCAGCAGAAAGTCAGAGAGAGTAATAGGAAAAATCTTGAACAAGAGGCCGATAGATTAGAATAAACACAGATTCAAATCTCAAAGTGCTGGCAGCTGCAAAAACCAAACTTAACATAAATCATACTGATCGCATTCAGAAGCTACTATGTTTCACTAAACACAGGTTCGATAAATTTCGTGGTAAGTCCAGACGTCTTCTGTCCTACAACCATCTTCTCTGATCCATTGACTACAGTAATAGCGTGTTTCAGGATTTCTATAAATCCCTCTGTGGCTCAGAGAAGATTGAGTCCATTTCTTCTATACCTAAATAAAATGTCATTGCGGAGGAGGACGGTTTGCAGCTTAAATGCAGTATTTACATTGCAGGAAGTCTGGGCTGCAGTCCAGGCCGTGCTGCATGGGAAATGTCCCGCTGTAGATGAGTCCCCTGTAGGATTCTTCAAGGCATTCTGGCCAGATACATCCAGTTCTTCAGTC
Source organism: Caranx ignobilis (assembly GCA_021432705.1). Lineage (NCBI taxonomy): Eukaryota > Metazoa > Chordata > Actinopteri > Carangiformes > Carangidae > Caranx > Caranx ignobilis. The sequence continues at coordinate 77,924,286 of MU269990.1, read as the reverse complement.
CTACCCTCTTGGAGATATGCCTTCATTAGTCTACTCTAGAGAAAAAGAAAACCCTTGACTGTTCATCTTACAGGCGCATCCATCCACCTGCTTCATGTGGACATAAATCTATCTCTTAATTGTTCGCTGGCAGAATTTAAAACATGCTTCCAAAAATAATAAAGCCTGATCAGACGGGATTTGTGCATTCATGATATGGCACCAATACCACAACTGGTCTTACACTTCATGCCGTAAATCAATTTAATACTCATAAAATCCTGACAATGATTATTTCTTTGGAGACTGAAAAGTCTTGTGATTGTGGAGTTTTCAGCTCTAGAAAAATAAAGTCTAGACAGACAGACAGATAGATAGATAGACAGACAGACAGACAGATAGTACACACAGTGTGTAGGTACAAGGCTACTACCACCTAAATATCCAGCATAATGGATAAGGTTCTGTTGTATCCTCTGTAAACATACAGACACAATACACAGAGTAGAAAACAAAGAGCATGCAGGATGTGGAGCTCTACTTGTGCTGCAGTATAATCACAGGAGGAAACATCTGATGTTTGTTTGTTTGCTATGTGTGCATGTTAGAGAGAGAGAGGGACCGGGGTATGTAACAGGGGTAGGGGGTTTTCTCCGACTGGATGTTTCTGCCTCTGGTCTTTGCAGCCTTGGGCCATCCCACAGGTCTCCCGTCTCCCCGTTGTGAGGGACGCTGCTGCTTTTTGTTAACAAGCCAAGGCAGAGAGACCAAGCTCAACACTCAGGAGTGTCTGATAAACACAGGTGTTAGTTGAACTTGTGGCTTCCAAAATACCAGGAGCCGCGGTTTATTCCCTCTTATCACTGCGAGAGTCTTGTGGTTGTGAGCCTACATATACTCGTGTTGCCAAGTTAGCAAAGCACTACCTTGCCGTCTATCTCTGTTCCAAGTGAGAGGGTAAACATCACACTTAAATAAAACTGAACAGGGCTACAAGCGTGGACTATCAACACTGCACTTTATACAATGTGGTGAAAATACAGTTATCACAAATGCAAGGCTATCATGAAATCCTTAGTGAGACGGGTTCACTAAAGATGTCTATAGAGAAACCATATGTTAATACACTGGAACTGGAGCATTTGACCGTTACAGCTTTGATGGGTGATTGAAATCTAATGGCAAACGTTAGTAAATGGCATTAGCAGGTGATTGTGTCACATCTGGGTGATTGTGTAATGAACCATGGTGGTACTGTTAGGAGGTAACTGCTGTCAGTGTTCTGGTTCAATGAGTAAATACCAAGATGTGCATAAAGTGCTTTGGTGGCATTAGGGCAGTTTGGATGCAACATTTAACTGCAGCTGGATGAAAGCAAAGAGAAACGTGTATCAGCGATTCTTAAAAAGTTGTAAAATTAGTCCCCAGTTAATTAAGTGCAATTTAGTGGACTACATTCAACATAAAACTTGTAAAATTTCCTCATTGCTGATGTTATATTTTATATTGTAAGAGTGCATAGATTTTTACTGTTGCAGTATAGTTTAATACCGTGGTTAGAAAAAGGAGGGGTCAGGCATCTCCAAACAAGATGAATCTAAGGTGTCAAGAGATGATTAATGTCGGGAAAGGGCACGAAGAAGAATAGAGAAAGAAGACAAAAGGAAGTTCTGATATGCAAGACTTTTCATTAATCTTTAAAATAGGAAAATATGTTGCTTGTACCTCTACAGCCCTTTAGCAGTTATTCAAAGGAAAACAAGTGAAAAGTTTGGAGGGAAAAGGTCTGTTTTGTTAAAAGGTCCAAACTACAAGGAGTCACTTTTTCTTTTGAATCTTTAACCATTAAGTTCATTATTTGTTTCTGTCACCAAAATCTTCATCGCTAAAGTGTTTAACGACAACACCCGTCAGATAAACAGACACTTTTTGAATCTTGGTGAAGTAAAAAGTGTTCAAATTTGAGTGAAGTACAAGAACCAAGTCTTCCAGGCTTTCTTGACCTGTCCTTGGGAGCACCCCAGGGTGCCATGCAGGTACTTCTCAGAACTGCTTCAGAGTGAGAGAATCTAACCCTCTGAATATTTAGTACATGCTGGGGGTTTTCCACAGGCTTTTTTTTTGCCCATTTACTTCCAGCAGGCTGCAGTGGTCGGTCTGGAATAAGGAGTTCATAGCTTTTTTTATGTATGTTCCACGGGCACATTGTGGGCCAGCAGTGTGATCTGGATGAGCCACTGAAGTGAAGCCAAAGAGTGAGACAGCTGCTGCCAGTGAATCACTGAGACATCATCTAAAAGTCTGATACATATTGTCACTCTGCAGGCCTTAGACACACACCATTACAAATGTATGCCCTCGCAGCCTCCCACTCGCTGCATGCTGTGAAAAGTCATAAATAAATACCAAGTATCTGTGGAAGTTGCATGAAAGTTAGATTACAGTGGATATGGTAATTGCTGCAGTTACGAGATGGGGCACAGAAATCCAGGACTTATCGCTTCTTGGCCGAGAACTAATGAGAGTTAAACCATGAAACTAAGCACAGACAGAACCTGGAGTGTTGGGGATAGCTGCTGCCGAAACATAATGTCCTGAATAAACTGGTGAGACACAGCTTGAGGTGAGGAGAACTGAGATCTGTCACCATGGAGACCAATCACTTTCAAGGCATGAGTATAAAGCAAATTGTATAACTGTCGCTGGATGTGTCCTTGGATTTATCAGAGTGTGCAGGATACAGGAAAGTAATCTGTCAAACTCGAAGAGTAAAATCCAGGTGAGACAGGTACTGCATTACACTTCAACAGCGCCTTTGATTCACTACATTTTGCAACATTTGCATGGAGCGATTCTAACGGTTCAAAATGAAACTTTAAGAGATAATAAAGAATCGGAAATCACAACATATATGAAATACAACAGCACCGGTCGACCCTGTCAGTTCTCATCGATCAACTCGTCTTATTTCTCTCTCCAATACACCTTTCTGCATAGTCTGCTCATCTCTCCATGGTAATCTCCTGCAGACATCCAGTGTCCAAGACAGACATCTGATCATAAACTGTCGACATCCATGTGGAAGAGAATTCATCTGTAAGGCTCAGAGGTGCATAGTGAGGTGGAAGGAGAAGAGAGAGACACCTTTTAAAGATGGATGGACACCTTTTAAAGATGGATAGTGAGCTGCTCACTCCTCACATCCACTCAAACATTGATACACACTGTTTGGGATATAGCTGCTTCCCTGCCTGGCATAAGTGTAATAGAAGTCATCAACAAATGAAAAGAGGTACGTTGTATGTACCAACCCAGAGTCCATGCACTGTCCTCCCTTGGGGATTAATATATGATTATTTTGTATCATATAAGTGGAGTTTGTCGTAGCAAGATATGGAGTGATTTTTATAGATGTAAAATAATATCTGACAGTGATGTGTACGTGTGTGTGGTGGTGTAGTTGTTAGCAATGTATCCTCACAGCAAGAGGGTCTGTGTTCAACTTCCACTCTGTGTGAGGTTTATGTTCGCACTGTGTCTGCATTTCTTTCTTTATGTTTCCTTTGTAAGTGCCAGTACAAGTCTGATATGGCCCTAGCTGTCTCACTAAGTGTTGCATTGCACTGTTGTGTGTTTTCCCCTGGATGTTGTTTTTGCTGATAAAACTCCTTTTGTTTTAGGGAACCAGATCTTATTACAGTCGATTTGGACAATGGCTCTCAGATATAGCTTCAGCTTCTTCCTTTGTTCACCACATTCACTTTCTTAGAGTTGTATCGGATTAGTCTACCTGTGATGTCTACTGATTTCTAACTGAGTTAGGTTAAAACTCCACAAGGATACACAACTCAGCAACTTGTGACCCTTCAATCAAACCACCAAGATCCAGCATGAGAGGAGATGAGCAAGAGACAGTTGCAAAACCTCAAACAAAAATGTCCTTTTCACGTAGCAGAATCTAAAACAAATTTGTCCTGTTCAGGTGTAACCACAAAGCAGACTGTTCAAAATGTCCCACACTGCAGTGCTGCACACTGATACTGGAGTGGTGGGGCTACAACTTTATGTAAGAGACCAACAATGACATGTGAGCCTACAATACATTTCTGCATAACTGGCCAAAGTATCGGTCACAACATAATTATTACACACAACAGTAGTAGCAACAAAAGCAGTCAACAAAGTCTTTAGGTCAAGCAACTTCCTTTTTTCCACCCGAGTAACTCCTCTTCCCAAAACAAACGCATAGAGGATCTCTGCCACTAACAACGCTTGATTAGTACATGGACAGTTGCCATAGTTACCTTGAGGCCGGCCGGCTAGCTTGCTGCTGCAAGGACTCTCTGCTGCTGCTCAGCTGCTTTACGGTCCTGTCGTAGCTCCAATAATCCTGCGTGGGTCCAGGTTTATATTCCACAGCGCGAGGGCGAACACGTGACCGACCGAGGACTTTGTTGAAAAGCCAGAGGTAGGCTCCGTGCTGAGGAGATGGATATACGGCGAGGTGGAAACTGACGCTACTGCTCCGGTATGGCGAGCCGCCATCTTGGCTCTTACGGCATCATTTTTAAAACAGGTGTGAACTATTGAGGGGCGCCATTGGCTGAGACTGGAGGTGTGACGGAGGCGTCAATTAACGGCGGAAGTGATGGAAAGAGATCATCGAAAACTTTTTATTAACTTTGTATTTATTTACTTTATGTTTTCACGGCTCATCATCAAGTGCACAAGAAAGAACTGCTAATGACAGCCAAGCTCAAATTTGCCTGCATTTAAATAGGGAAGTGTTGCATCTAACCACAGTGTGATCTGTTGTCTTAATCCAAAACCCAAAGCAATGTGCTGGATCCCACAAGGAGACCAAGACCTTCAAAGTGTTTTCAAGGCCAATCTCAAGACTTGGTCCTATGACTACATCACTATTCACCACAGTAGTCCCTGGAGGCTCCCTGAAGGGGAGGGTGGGGAGATAATAATGACACTGAATTTAAATGATCGTTACCCTGTTGCATTAATTTGATCATATTTCATCATTTGGAGCGTATTATTTGAGAGCGAGGGCTCAGGAAGGAGCAGATGAGAGTGAGAGAGCACCTGAGGCAGAGTAGTGAAAGCTGTTATTAGCATGGATGAAGGGAGAAGGGGAAGGTCACATTTGATTAGGACGCCTTCATTTGGTTTGTGCGCACAGCCCCCGCTCAGCTCTGTAGGATGTTTTCCCTCAAACACAGAGAGGTAAGCAGACACACTGTGGCCAGTGACTGGTTTTATTTTCACTACAGTGGAAGTGGCCCATTATGAGAGCAATTACACACAATGAATGCTTCATAAAATACCTTCTACTGTCAGAATGAAATGCCTGGAAGGCGAGACATCTGCCCTGGAGTCACGAACAGCCTGGATTTTTTTTTTTTTTAAACTGGGCTGAGTCACCGTTTGTGGAGCGGGAGACATAAAATTATACAGGGTGCAAAGACTGGAAATGGTGAAATCAGTTTAATGACGAGGCTTTATTCCCTTAGTCTTGCTTGAGCAACATATTGTCCTATTTTAAAGAGTGATGGGCAACAGACTGAAAATGGCACAGGGCGACAGCAGTGAAGAGGAAGTTTTGTTTGAAATCTAACAAAATAAGCTACTTGTTTACATACAGTTACGACTATACAAATCAGATTTTATTAATATGGCCCTGTTGGAAATGAACACCCAGCTGTGATGCGCATCCACACTCACATGTACTCTCAACCCAGTACAGCCAGTACAGATCTCCATCAGAATGAGGTGCAGAGCTGTACTGAGTTATTATTGCTTTAGGAGGGGAAAGATTTTCTTGTATCGGCCAATTACTGAGCCGGCCTTGTTGATCAATGTATTCAGTGTGCTGATGCTGATCTGCCAGCGAAGCACAGTGCACTGGTCACAACAGACTGGAGGAAGATTATCAACATCCTGCTGCACACATTGAAGGATCTCGGGTCTCCATGGGAATTAGAGTCTGCTGAGCCTCAGTGCTGGTCTGCTGTCAGTGTGGATCACACATGATAATGTCACTTTCAAAATGAGACTTATTCTTGCATACATCAAATATTACTCCAGATATATTATCAAGATTTTATAAAAGCATGCTACTTGATATATACATATTAATGCAATAATACTGATTATGCTCTTAAAAGTACTTACACACACACACACCCAACATATACTGTACATATACTGCTACCTTGTGGCCCCACAATGAGCACACACTAGGGGGCAGTACGTTCATTTCTGTACACTAATGATCCCATAGTGCAGCACTGACGGCAGCTGAACGACTTTCATTAAGCTTTAAGAAATCAGTTTTTGTAATTCCCTGCACTGACATCCATCACCACAGCTCTCAGTGTTGGAGCTGACTGTGCGTGAGGGTGTGTTGATCAGACTCTAAGTACATTTCAGAATGGGCCATTAACTGATCACCTTCACCACATCCTTACTGTGTTTCGATGTGCTGGGGTTTTTCCTGTGAACATGATTTCCTGTAGAGATCTGTGTATGCTTGCTTACTGACAGCGTCCTGGAGGGATAAAGAACAATGACCAATGAATTAGAGAGTATGAATTAAACCTAATTAGTAACAGTGAATTGTCTGTGAACCTCACCCTCCAATCTCCAGACTCTTGTTAGAGGGTCAGTGCTCTCAGCATGACGGCTCTTCTTATCCTGCAATTTTAACTTTTAGAGTGGACCACTGGACCATAATAAATCTTATCCTTCTCTTGCAGATTCCTTCACGCTGTCAAATAGAAGCACTTGTGAATCTGTACAATAACTTTAAATCTAACTTGTTCTGGGGGGGAAAAAAACCTTATTTCCTGCTCCACTGTATCCCCATGACTACTCTGCCTTTTCTCTGTTAACACAGAGGTCATGAGCACCATGAGCTGAGGCTCACACGATGCTCTCTGGTTTCTCTCCCTCCTCTGTTCAGTAAAGATGTGTGATGTCTCCAGAGGGAAGGAGTTGACCTTATAACAGGAGCTGAGCAAACCGCTACATCCTCAGCAGCAGTCTAGACACTACTGGCGACTGCTGGTGCTGCACAACAGGCATGCTGAGCGTTATTGTGCTTACATGCAGCACTATTCTTCTCGGGCCGCTCTCCTGATAGAGTGCCGCAATTTGTGCTGAATATAGACTGTGACCTTTATTTCAGCAGGAGGGGGAATCTCCAGAACTGGAGAAGCGCTGAACTGACCTTAGCCATATAACATAATATAAATATAAATAATAAAAAACACAAAAGTTTGTACTAAAGACTAAAAAGCCATGGTGACAGTCCATGCTGTCTTTTCCTGGTGCCATGGTGTAAAATGTCACATTTGTATAATGGAAACAGACTGAGTGAATAAATGATGTGGTATGTGAGTCATGTGATGAGACTGGCTTCCTCTGGAGAGATGAAAATACTATAATTGTGTGGATGTCTGGCTGTAACCTTCCTCGGACTGATGAAACAAACAGCATCCTGAAGACGCACCAAAGTGTTGTTGATCAGCTCAGCGTGGATATGATTGCATTTGTAATAAATACTTGGGTAGAACTTGTATGAATAATTGAAAATGACCGGGAGCTCTGCTCTCTCGCAATCACCAAGTCAGTGAGAGGCCAAATGCAGTTTTTATGCAATTTTCTTCTGCGTGCAGGTTCTATTTTTTTTTTTTTTTTATCATCTGCACCTTATTTCTAGAAAATAGAGCCCCAGGTTAGTTGAGTGTGTGTGACAAGTACTTTCTATTGCTGAAACTAATATTAAAAGTGACGGTGTGTTTTGTAGATAACCACTTCTATTACAATTTTCCATCAATTTCCTCATGCTATGATTGGAACAGATGACCGCTTTTTAGCAATAAGAACAGGAGAAAAAATGAAGCTGCCAAGCACTGAGATATATTTTGGAGGTCATTCATTGATTACTGTGTTTAGCCATAAAAAAAAATAATACACAGAAAAGAGAATAATCTCACTGCTGGATCCACTCAGGTCATAGTTTTGATTTCTTAGATTTCTTTGATTTTTTTTCAAAACTCTTTGTCAGATTGTTTACTCACCTGTTCCTGTGCTCAATAATGTATTGTTTTCCATTTCAGATTCAATATAGAGGCAACAGTCCGAGCAGCAAGATGGTTCTGGGTTTGAACCCCAAGCCTGAGACATCCCAGTGTGGAGTTTGCATGCTCTCTCTGGGTTCTCCAGCTTCCTCCTGCAGTTTAAAAAGACATGTACATTAGAGTAATCGGTGACTCTGAAGTGTCTATAATGTATTAATGTAATATATAATGTCTATATGTCAGCCCTGTGAGAGACTGGTGAACTGTCCATGGTGTACCCTGCCCTCACCCATCTATGGATGGATAGATAGATGGACAAATGAATGGATGGATGGATGGATGGATGCATGGACGGATGGACGGATGGAAAGCAGTTCCCTCACTGTGGGACTAGTAAAGTATCTAAACACAAAACACAATGTAGATGGACATTGACATATTTGAAGTCACAGAAGGATAAACAGAGGTACATTTGAACAGGACTATATTTCCAAATCAATATTAGGTTACATTTTAATTGGTTGTCTGGGGTTGAATTTATTAGTAATATTACCTCATTTTATTTTTTTGGTCATTGTGATCTTTTTCTGAACACTTAGAAGACCTGAACTTTATGGTCTGAAGATATTACAATGTAGATCCCAAACCAAACCGAGTTACAGATTTTGATTCGTCTGGCTGTAAAAATAACGAGTTTAAAATAAAGTTTTAAAGTCTTTCTATACTGAAGTTATAAGATTTCTAGAAAAACTTTTAAAATTATACTGAAGGACAAATCTCTCTATCGCTACACCAGCTGGCAGTGGCCCCTAAATAACTCCTCACTGAACAGGTGCCACGCAGCAGCCTGGTCAGCAGGGGACACTGGTGTGGATTTTCTTTATTTGGCTCCTCATTCAGCAGGGACTGCAGTGCTGGGGCTGAGATCAGCACTGACATGGTTTGAGTAATGACCCCCTGCTCTGGACAGAAAACTCATAAAGCCTCCTATAGCAACTTCTATCTCTCCATAACTAGGATGAATATCTCCCTCAGCAGATTTCACACTAACAGTCAATTTGGCCACAGAGGGGAAACGTCTGCTGATGGTCATATCAGCCTTGAGCTACAGGAAGAAATCTGAACTTTGAAAAATGGACAGATGTTAATACATTGGATGTACACATTGAAGGGGACAGGTAGTTTTACCAGCATCATCACATCTCAACAGGTGGACAAGATTTTTAGTATTGCCAGTGATAACTCTTTTTATTGGATTTATCTCTCCTGACCCAGAGTGTATAAAGTCACTGGATCTCCAAGAATTAGAAGACTGGGCACAGGTGCCAGAGGGGTAGTCAGGTCAGGTCTTCTTTCATATATATATATATAGAAAAAAGGAAGGTGGCGCCTTAAAATGTTGTGCGAGGGCTGGATCTGAGGCCAAGAGATGTCAATATTTCAGGGTGTTCATAAAAATGTGAATTTAGGGAGTTTAAATGAAACAAGACACTGAGTAATGTTCGTTTTTCAATGTCTGTAAAAATGTCTGATTTTTAGGCAAGCTTAGGGAAGGCACTGCCAGTTAAGTGTTGTGATGTTTTTTATGTCTCATAGCATGTTAATAAAACTCTTTGAGGCTCTATTTACATCAATCCACAGATCAATAAAGGAAACAGTTCCTCAAGAACATCATCAAGACAGGCATCACAGGCCTGGGGCTGTTGCATGTGCCCAACAAATCTCATACATCTAAGTAGTAAATAGGCTACACTCTACACTTCTGACCATATTTACTTATTCAAGTGCTTTTCAGCACCAGTGACACATCAGGGGCAATCTGGTGTTTAGTATTTTGCCCAAAGACACTTAGGTATGCAGACCGGAGGAGCCAGACATCAAGCCTCCCACTTATCAGATGATCTGCTCTCCCCCCTGAGCCACAGCCTCACTATTGAGCCACTTTGTCACACGCAGTCCTGAAACCCATATCAAATATCATTTCGCAGCAGGTTTCGTGAGCTCTCAGCCATCCCTCGTCAAACTCCGTTTTGTGCCAATCCATCAAAGTTGGCCACACTGGTTATAACAAAAGTAGTGTACAATGAAAACAGTGCACTTTACCATTTAATGTGTGGATCATGTATTTCACCCTAACCCAAATGTAAAAAAAAAAAGACTCCTGCAAGAAAATTAAATCTATCTTTACATCTAAAAATAATTCTTATGATATGGTTTGTGTCAGCAGTTTTCAAAGTTTGAGGTGGACCTACCCTGGGGGCTGTTAAAGAACTTCTGGGGTGGTGCAGTGTGAGGAAAGGGTTCTCTTGGCTTGTTTCAGGTCCAGACACAGTTGTCATTTTCCCATCCAGCACTCGTGTTGTTGAGTAAATAGAAAATACACTGTGCACTACAGAAGCCCTGAAAGACGAAAGAAGTTTTCAGTGACTCATGCTGGAAATGTATTGACATGTATGTATGTGTATAACTGAATTTCACAAAGTCTACTTAATACACACATGATAATAGGCGGAACACAGAGAGAATACACAATACAGCCTCATAAGATCCTGAGATTTTAGTGTGTTGCATCAGTTTGTGCTGTTATTTCTTTGAAGGACTGGGTGCAACTCACTGAGTCACTCAGCCTCTCCAGGCCTTTCAGGGTCACATAATAAAATAATAAAATCTTTTTTTCTTTTTCTTTTTTTTTGGCTGAAAGCATATAAGGAAATGTCAGACAGTGATATGAAAAGCAGTGCTCTGAATGGGGACGGTCAATATTTCCTTTGGTGTCCAACTTTCTTTGATGTGTTCAGTAGTTATTTGACTTACCGGTGAGTAAAATTGCACAAAAAGGCTTTATAATGTTTGATATGGATTTTTTTTATTATTGTCAAAAGGTGTGTTCAAAAGGCTGGCGGTAGTGTTGAAAAAGGCTTCATCTGGACAGGTCCAAATCTAACACTGGAAACAATGACCTTTGTTAATAATTGACATAGTTGTGTGAATAAGACTTTATGCTCTTCTCCCTGTCTTATTTTCCTTCAAGGGGCTGTCTCAGTGCCTGATCACTGAATCAGCATTGTAGCAAATAAGTTTTCTCTAATCCCACATATCAAGTATGCATTCGTTTTGGAGATGAGTGGGGATTTGATGCAGAGGCTGTGAATCTTTGGTCCAAGGGAAAGCCATTGCACATGGGGGACTGGGGACTGCTGGTAAAGTTTTAAACCTTTTTTTTTTTTCTAAAACTGGAATTAGCAGGCTGCATTTACAGTAGAATATCATTCATTCTTATCTCAATGTTTAATTAGAAAACTTTAGTTATGAGTGGTGACAAGCAGGATGTCCTAACAGAACCAGGGCAGAGAGTCTGTCACATGTATTATCTAATGTTAGAAGACTTTGCTTGACTTGACTTTTTTTTTTTTTGCTGTCCAGGAAATTTTTAGGAAAGGAAAGGAAAGCTGTCAGCGAGAGGCTGCAGGGAACAAAACAGACAAATAGAGACAGATGAGGACCGGTTGGGTCTCAGAGTCACCTCATTAGTCTGACAGCTCACATGTTATTACGGTGCCACATCCATGCTGGAAAATCAGGGGCTGCATCATTCACCTGGGACACACTCATCATTGACATTCATCAACACACTGATGAAAAAGTGAGATGACAAAATACTGATTGAAAACGTACATCAACAACTTTTTCTTTCACCATGGATTCACATATGGATTTTGGGTAACATACAGATTGTGAGGACACATTCAGCAAGCAGAGCTGTCTTAACACAGGTAACAAATTACAAGTGGTGCAGTTCATATCCAATCAGCAAAATACCCCAGAGTCTGGAGATGTAGTTTCCCAGACCAAACACTGGCCCTTCACTTTTTTTTTAGACACCCTACCAGGGACTATTATCTCAATAAAACAGCTTTCAAGGCCATGGGGACACAAAGGCCCTTCACCACAATAAGGATTCAATTCTTCCAAAGTTACCAGACACAGAGCCCTGAGGGCTCCAGCTAAAAAAACGCAGGGTTGTTTCGTAAAAATGTTGAACCAGGCTCAACTTAATAATCACTCTGCCGACCCCTTTCTAGTCGGTGAGTATTGAAAACTGTAAAGTATTCTGACACCTCATAACTCTTTAAAAGCACAAATAATGTACTCAGGCTGGACATACTGGATCCGATTCCATCATCTGTTTCAGCAAACAGCAAAGCCCTGCACTGTTTTAATATGCAGATGGGTATTCAGTGGTTTGACATTAAGTAACTTGCGACAACATTGGTTGTTATATTAAAAAGAAAGTTAAAAAAAAAAAAAAAAAGTTACTCCTGCATTTGTTTGTAAGTGTCAAAGAGACAGAGATGAGGTAATCCAGAGGCAAGGCAGATAATGAGAGTTTGCAGGGGGCAGGAAACAGAGTCGGAGCCGGCAGCAGAGCTGACAGTGACAGGAGGGCAGGAAATCAAAGCCAGTTTGGCTCCAGAGAGCATCAGCACAGCTGGAGAGGTATAGACCGATACCCACTGCCATAAATCTGCTGTCAGGCCAGAAAAACACAGCTAATATTTGGCTCTATATATGTATGTGCTTTAGTTAACTTTAAAAGTAAAGCATTTTGCCACCATGAAATCACTACTGTGTATGGCACCATGCACACTTCTGACCAATCAGAATATGGCTGCAACTCAACTAATATAAGAATACACGGACAAGTCAACTGAACTATGAATTGGCCCAACATGACATATCAATCAATCAGATTAATAAAGAAAAACAAATATAGCTAAAAATTAAAGCAATCACAATACAACTACTGATCATCCACCCAATCAACCACCCACTCTAAAAAGCGATAGAAATCAATCAGTACAGCCACAAACCAGCCAATCAAAAGAGACCGACAAATGTGAATTTCTCTTAGAGATGAATAAAGTATCTATCTATCTATCTATCTATCTATCTATCTATCTAAATCAAAATAGAGCTTTAAGTCAACCAGTCAGAGCAGAACTAAAAATCAACCCATCATGGCAGCTACATTGCCCAATAAGAATGGGAGTACCAAACCTAGTACAGCTACAGATCAATCAGTATACACCCACTAATCAACCAATTGAAATATGGCTATAAATCAATTTTTTAAGTGGCCACAAATGCAAAAATAAGCAAAACAATCAACCAATCAGCATACGGATCAAAAATCATATATGATTGATGTCCTAGATTCAAATTCCCCACCAAAGTCTGGCATTGGAGCACTGTCTGGACCTATTTATATCTTAAGTCACTATTTAGCCACTAAAATAACTACAACCAGAGAACAGTCATATCCAAAGCTGACCTCAGCTCTGGCTGCAGTCTGGGGCTGATGCTGCTGTCACAGCTCTGCCTCCCTCATCTTCTAACCAGCCATGAAGTTTTTTTCCAGCTGGATACATTCTGCTTCCATAGTGACACACAGATATAGAAGGAGAACTGAAACTCTTACCTAGTTATTTACTGGTGTCTTGGAGCTTCATAAACAGGTGATGGCTGGCATGTTGTCATGATTAAGATAAAGCTGGTCTTCATCACCTCATCATCTAAGAAAATCAGCCACTGAAATCTGTTTCAAACATGAAAACAGAGAGAAGGTCTATCTGCTAAAGTGTTCTTTTGTCCAATTGTTACAAACTCTGAAGTTTCTGTGGTCACTCGTGTGAGGTCTAAAACCCCTTGAGGTTTCTGGGAGCATTTTTCTTACTAATCCTGTGTTTTTAAAGCTAGCCAAGTGGAACGGCTATTGGATCTGGGAGGAAAACAAAGAAATCAATCGCACTCTGCCTGATTTTACTTTGATAGAACAGAAAATAAAATCCCAAGGACCAAAAGCTATGACTTTTGCACAAGAAAATAACAATACCGGGTGAATGTATAATGAGTTTTCTCTTCTCTGTTTCCAACCTGCTATTTCTCTTTTTCCCACTTCATTTGTTTTGTTTTTGTGAGCACTGATCTACAGATCAGATAATGTTTTTTTACTGCAGGCTTCTAACATACAAGTCAGGTTTACACCTCCACCCTGTTATTAACTCATTCAATTCAATTTGTGTATAGCAGTAAATCATGACATACATCATCTCAGGGAATGTATGGATTGTTGTCATGACTTTGCTTTATAAAGGGAAACCCAACAGTTCCCACAAGGAGCAGCAGGGGTGCAGGACAAATCCATTTTCAAAAGGAAGACACCTCCAACAGACCTGGGGTCAGGGTGGGTGGCCCTCTGATTCTGGGGTTGGGAAGAGAAAGAGGTGGTGGGGAGGAGAGAGGGGGAACAGAGCAAAACAGAATGAACAGCAGTTTATCTGATGATTGGCAATTTGAAATAATAACTGTTCCACCCATAGGTAATGGTATTATCAATAATACTAATGAACAACAGTCATAATAATAATGATTATAATAATGAGGGTTGCAGTGTCTGGATCCTACTGCTCCAGACATAGACATACCTGCAATATGAGAAGAGAAGAGAGAGAGAGCTTCATGGATATCTACCAGCAGGTTAGGTCTAGAGCAACACAACTACATAACTTATCACAGAGCCTGACTACATGCCCCATCAAAGAGGACAGTAAGGCCTAGGTTTTTCAGGTCATTATGTCTTTATGACACGTCTGAAGTTTGACAAACTGCTTCGTCTCACATGGCTACATAGACACAGCTGGGTGGCTGGGTGTCATCTGTGTATCAATGAAAATTCATCTGGTGCTTTCTCATAATATTGCCTAAAGGAAGCACATATAGGGTGAAAAGCATTGATCCTAGCACAGAGCCTTTTGGAACTCCATGAACCTTGTGGAATCTATCTGACCAGCACAGCGTTGTTCTTTTAATCCAAATGACATGATCAATTCTGTAACAAAATTCTGTGATCAATGGCGTCACATGCCAACTAGTAGGACAGTTATGGAGGAAGAAAGACCTTTTTCACAGGCCCTTAAGATATAACTGATGAAACTTTACCACAGCAGTTTCTGTTCCACGATGGATTCAAACAGACCAGAATCACACTTACTCTACTTTTTAAATGATTTTACAGATAAATTGAAAAGTGGATTTGATTCTCTAATTGATTTAAACATCTGAGTCAAAAGTTAACTGATAAAGCTATAATGCAGGATTGATGGATGAATGCTCAAACATCTTTGCTGAAATAGCTTTGTTGAAAGACAAGTATGTGATTGGGGGGGGGGGGTTCCTGTAATCGTTACAATTTTCTTTGTTCAGAAGCTCATAAAGCTTGAAGAACATGTTCTAAAACAATGAAATGAATTGGTCCATTGCTAAAACTTGGCACCAATGAGATGTAGTCAATACTAATCTGATTAATCTAAATTTCTACAAAGAATGGAGCTCTTGGACAGACTGGTGCTTCTCTCTGTAATACATGCAAATTTCTCTGTGCCAACCACTTTTTTCCAAAAACTTAAATTCAGTGCTTCCTCTTTTCTTCTTACCCCTCGCTAATAAGAAATTCCACAGCAAGCAAAGAATTGATTAAATGTGGGCATGCACTTGACATGAACCCTACTGACTGCTGTAATACCCAATATTGTAGAATCTTAATTTGGTGTGACTATTCGAAGGGACTGTATTTCAAAGTCTCATATGTGTCCTTTGATTGGACGACAGAGAGCAGATCCCTGTCCAAAAGCAGCACACTTCCATGCCCTTGGCTGTGGTTCAAGTGAAGCACAGCTCACAGTAATGGGCACAGGCTGTGAATGGAGTGAACTGGCTATAGCTTTATGTCCACTGGCTCCGATACAGCTGTTCAACAGCCAATCACACAGATGCTGATGCACGACCCTCGCTGGGCACATGTGTTTGTCCACCTTCACATTTTACAACACATCGTTTCACACTGTTTGAAACCGTGCTGGAGGCAATAATGTAAACAAGGAGAATAATCAGTGAGTGTTAACCACCTGTGAACATGTGCTGTTGGAAGTTCAGAGCGTCCACTGTGAGCTAGGTAAGTGTAATTTGCAGTCATTAGGGAAGACTGCCAAACTCTTCGCTCATTAGCACATCTCCCAAACACAGAGGCCCTCAGACCTCCAGCTCAGCTCTCTGACACTGTAACGTCAGAATCCTAATGAAGTCAGGGCCCTCTAATTGTCTCACAACTGACCTTAAGGTCTGTTCAGATGTGTGGATGAAATGTTAAATCGTCCTTGCAGATTGCAGCATTTTGTTTTGTTTGTGTTTTGATCGTGTGGTCAAGCATATCAACAAGTTGCACTTCATTATCTGCTTCTTTTTTCAGAGTGTGCCTCCTATATCCTTCTGAAAGCTGTTGTAATCTGAGCAGTTATGAAGTGCCCTCTACGGAACGATTCTAAATGGTTATAAATTATTTAGTAATCTGTTATACTACATCCCTTTTTTATAATGTTACTGCTCCCTCTTAGCAATATAGAGTCTTGTTATGGTGTGTGGTGGCTGCATCACATCACCACCAAGTGTTACTTCTTAATTTAAACATGATCCAACATCTCTGGTACTTGTCTGTATCTGTGTCCCAATTCTGGAGCTGTATTGTTCAGGAAGGCTTCTTCAAATGCAGCTGACAAATACAGCCTTCTCTTTCTTGGCAAGAAATCAGAACAGGTGGATCCTTTGTGGACCAACCTATGCCAAGATTCACTGCGTACTGGTTTCAAATACAACTGTGTTTCAGCTCAGCTCAGCAGCTATAATGCTACAACTGTGCCATTTTGCGGGCCACTGTCAACAGCCATGCTCGCCCTGTGCCTGCGAGCACAGCTGTTGACTCAGTGAAAATCCTCTGAAGATCAGACTGCCTCTTTTTGTTGTCTATATTAGGTCAGTTAGAATATATTAATTACAGTTAATATAATAAATTAATTTTACTGTACTTTGAAGGGTCTTTTGATTTTTGTATTTTGTTAAGATGATTCTGGTTTAATGTTCATAGTTTTTTTTTCTTAACCTGTTTAGAATGTGACAGGTGGTGTAGCAGGTTTTATTTTCTGTATTTATTTTGATTCCTTTAAATATGTACCAGCACATCTGGGGAAAATAGTTGTTCTTCAATCTGGATGTGTGGGTGTGGAAGGCTTTGTATGATGTGCCAGAGGCCAGGAGTTGAAACAGAATATGGAGTGGGTGTGTGTGGTCATTTGAGATGTCTGAAGCTTTCCTGAGGCAGATGTCCTCCACAGCTGGTAGCTGCAACTCAATGATCTGCTGTGAACTGAAGATGACCCACTGAAGAGCTTTCCTATCGGCTGCTGGGAGGTTGAAACATCACGCAGAGATGCAGTATCTTAGTATAGTCTCTGTAGACCAGCGATCGAACATCACTAGCGTCTGTGGGGCAGTCCAGCTTTCCTCAGTGTCCTTGGGAAAAACAACCGAGTGCAGTGGTGTTAGTGGACCATTGGATGTCCTCTGGGATGCATTTGCTTAGAAACCTAAAACTGGATACTTTCTACTCTGTCTCTTTTGAGGAAAATTGGATTCAGGGACTGGTTCTTCTCACTTCACAAGGTTCTGCTCTCCTCTGTGGGCCGATTCATCGCTGTCAGAGATCGATCACTGCTTTTTCATCTGCAAATATGAAGAATGCAGGAACGCAATCATGTCTGAAGAGGGAGCAGATTATGGGGTGCATTACACATCCTTGCGGTGGGCCAGTACTTCGATTAAAGTGGAGGACAGATCAGGGTCTCTCCCCCTGAGGACGTTCTGGCAGAACATTCAGGAACCAGTCATGCAGTGATGAGTTGAGCTTTTGGAGTTTGGAGGTGAGCCCATGATATTAACCCTATTCAAAATATTAGCTGACCTTCTTAGCATACTAACTGTGGTCATCTCTGAACACAAATTACAGCAGAGGCTGATGGGAACACTGTTATGCTTATATTTTCTGATAAAGTGGACACATCCCATATATATTATTTCAAGGCCAAAAACTGAGGTCAAGTCTAAAAGCCATGTCGATTCATTTTCATTGGCACGTGCATGTCTGTTCCAAATTTAACATCAACCTGTCTTATAGCTGAGATCCGACTGGTACAATTTTACCAACACTGGAAAAGAAAAAAAAAAAAAGTTGTCTATACAAAAAATAGTTTAAACTGAACTGGCTGAAATGAATTATTCAGGCTGACGCTCACGCAAAAGGAATTTTTTATCTTGAACCCAATGCACCATATTCCACGAAAACTGATTTGTGCTGAATAATAAAGGGTGGAGCTGAAAAATGAGCATGGAGCTCTGCCCAGCTGAACCTAGGTAGGAAAACACATCATCAGTATGCAAATGAGACTAAAAACAATGAACCTTGCACTCTTTGCTTATGGTCCTCAACACATAAATAAGCTGGATTTACTGTATAGAAATAGACGGTGATGAAGTAAAAACTTTTTGCCTATACACTCCCTCTCTCATCCTTTGTCTCTCAGCATTGTTTCTAACAGAGAGGGAACCAAGATGTTTACCCCTCACAGCTGTTGTGCGTGACAGAATCATCCAGATGCAATGCTCTCAGTTGCAAACCCAGCAGCCCGTCTGCTCAGGCTTGGTAAGCTCCATTCATTGTTTTTGCCTTCTATTTTCTAATTCACCCTAATTTTCATACTAGGCTCTCGGCAGCCTGCTGTGAAAACATTCCCATAATCCCACCTCATTATTAGCTCCTCAGGTATCATTTTGCCTTTGGTTCCATTTTAGGGTTTTGTGTGTTAAGCTAATTAAGCTGTCTCACCGGTAACCCATTTGAAGTTGAGCTTTCAACATCAATGACTCTGATGTCTGAAATCCAGGTTATTTAACAGCAGAACACAAGCACCTGAATAAAAGAAGGCAATTTAATTTTAAGTGAGATAAGATTTGACATTTGGCCACAAACCTTCTGAAATCTAATAGTTTGAAACACTCAGCGCAGACTTGGAAATAAATGTCACTGAAACAGTGAGACAGGCAATAACTTAACCTGACTGGAAAACTGAGCTCACACAGTGTGCAGCCGGTCAGAGCTCCATGAAGCTGATGACTTCATGACTGATTTCACCTCAAATCCTTCAACACCCTTTATTTTCTGTTTGCTGACAAGCGAACCTGATTCATTTCTTGACCTTTTATGGAAACTATTTAATAATTAAGCTACAACACAGTACTTACAGCGTTGGCACTCAAGTTTAAACTCCAGCACTGTCAGTCAAACAAGCCTCCAGTCATTTTCCAAGCGGGCGAGCAGTAAGCCCGGAGTCCCTAGGCCTCTTTGCATGTTGGCTGATCCCATGTCTGATTCTGACCTGGAGGATCCTGAGAAGCCTCCTTTCCCAGCAGGTCTTGAACTTTTTCCCAGGTTTCTGTGGAAGAAGATATGGACATCACAGCTCAGCTGCACAGCTCTGCAAGGACTCTGTAGCCTCAGCCCTGGGGGCTTCCAGCAACTAACCCAGGCCTCATCTTTGCTGGAGGCAGTAAGCTAAGAAAATGATGGGGCAGTACACAAGCACAGCCATGTGGTCACAAAGTGGACTCTCTCTTTGCTAAGATCCACTCACACGCTAAGAAAGTTTGAAACTGAACTGTTTGGAACTGAAAAAAATGTTCAAAGTTAAATGAATGCAGACGGGCCTCGTCATCATTAACCTACATCATTAAACCCTAAAGTCTGCAGGAATCCACTCTCCATGCTTTGCACTTAGGGTCAGTCACTGTCTGGTGTCGGTGTCTGCATTAATCCCCGCTCCCCAGTCGATGTGCATAACTTTCTCCATTTAATTAGCGACACTGAATAGTTAGACATTCACTTCATCTTGTCAGCTGGAGGAACAAATATCAGTATGCGTTAACTAAATCCCTAAGTCTTCGATTGATGTGAGCAAATTTAATGTTCTTTGTAGCACAGCGTAGATGGCCAAACACCGGTATAATACTTTCTCACTATATATTCAGCTCTGTGTGATGGACTATATGGGGAGTAGACAGTGATTTTGCACACATTTATGGATCCAGCTGGGATGATCCTTAGCCACTTAAAAAAATGTCCTACTTCCTGTTTACCCAGTTGGAATGGAAAGGAAAAGTTAGCAGCTGATAAACCCTGCTAAAGTTCACCGGTGAGAATAATGCTTCCTGACATGTCATGTCCCACATAAAACATCCTTCATGTGTGTAAATCACTCTCCTGTATTTAGCATTGGAGAAGTCTGTAGCGGGACTTAAACTGAAATGTCAGTGAAGTGGGTGATAAACGCCACAGATACATGAGGAGTCGCTAATCAGCTGATTTGAAACAGCTGTGTGTCCCCCTGCACTCTGGGGTTGCCATGGTGATTTCACCTGCTTAGGTCTTACTGGTTGAGGTACACCTCAGAAACAGGTAGAATATCATAATCAAAGAGAGGGGAGACAAATTCTGACATTCAAAGTGATTTTAAAATGTGCTCTTAACAAGCAGAAAGCAGGACCTGGAGGGGCAACGCAGTACAGGAAATCCACTTCACTTTTCCAGTGTTGCATATGTATACAGTACAGCACATGGATCCTCACATCCACGCTGGTGTAGCAACGAAATCAGCTTTGAAACTCTACGGATAAAGAGCCAGAACCTATGTTTATGTTATGGTAAATGTTAATACTTTATCTACAGACACAACACGACCAGCTTTTACAGCAGATCATCACTATCCTGAGATCTGCAATCTCCTAATTACAGCAATTACAGCATCACTCATTTGCAGAAAACCTGTGAATCTCCAGAAAACATTCATCTTTCATTCAATTCATCACAAGGGGCCTTTCCTCCCTCTTGTCAGTTCTATCAGATTAGAGTGAAAGAAGAGCTTCGAGGGGTGATGAAATTTTCTATTAAGAGGATGTCAGAAAGCTCAGCAGCTCTCCGTGGACCATGAAGTGACTTGGATGACAGCCGTTAAAGTAAACAGAGGGAACTAGAGGGAACGAGACCTATCAATCTACTGTTTCCTCATTTGAAACAGTAGGTTGCATTTTGAATCGTTAATGAAATTTTGATTAGGATAACGCAGAATATAAATGAATATATGAGTCAAAGCAGTTGTTATTTACGATACAGCAGATCCCACCAGTCCAGCTCAAACATCTTAATATCAACACAAGAGGCCGAAGAGGCCAGAACAGAAAAGTAACCCCACCAGGATAAGTTCTGATTGACAGGGTGTCCAAAAACGTATATAAGCAGAGGAGTGAGGTCATAGTCTGACTCTGGCTCGGAGGCAGTTCCTATTACTGCCCTGTGGCATGAAGGATATAGGGTAGTGTGGGGGTAAGTCTGGAGCCTGAGGACCAAGCAGACTGCAGAATCTCATTGTCCAGGCTAACACCCAGAATCTCCGGTGTCTGAGTTGGCATCACTCCATGTTGTCAAAGGTAATGGCTTGGTCCCAGTGCAGGCATCCTTCAACCAGGCTGTCCAGGTTGAGCTTTAGTTGGTGCTTTCACATTCACTTTGCGATATACGATATATCCTCGTGCACAGGGACGGGGAGAAGTGGCCTCTTGGGCTTTGTGGGAACACTGTTACCAGGCTGCAGTTTCTTTACCAATGAATGGTGCCAAAGTCAGGAATTTCTATATCCTGCTTATGCAGACTGTTGGCGTGTCTCCAACCATCTACTTTCTGTAAATGATTTATTACAAAACTTCAAGTGCACCTTCGCAACTGCTCCACTGTGCCATTGTATTTCATAGGGAAAAACTTGTTTCTGGCCTGCAGCCAGTAGGACAACAAAGCAGGTATTGGTGAAGGTCATTTTTCTCTGCACAGCTAGTCTGATTTCCCCAATATCTTAAAGAACAGTTAATTGAGAACAAAAATGCACTTCCCACATCTGAGCAGGTAATAAGATCAAGGCCAGAAATATTACGCCTGTTCATGGCCAATACTGATTTCAGCACTGGAGTATTATATATACCAGACAGTGTTTAATTAAAAAAATGTCTGATATGTATCCGTTAGGGATTTTTTGCAAGTGCAGTAGGCTGGCATCTTTGTCTTCTGACATGACTACTTTTATTATGTTGATGACTAATAATTGTATTAATGACAATTTTATTATATTGATTTGATTGTGTTTTATATTTGTTTGATGCAAGTTTCTGGATCTTTTTATGCAGCTCTGAAGAGATTGAAAACAATTTAAAGAAATACTTCACCCAAAATCGAATATACACACACACACACACATATATATATATATATATATATATAATATAGAAGAGCTATAAACTATAAATGGCCAGGTGTAGGACAGGCTACTCGGGAGTTCTTCTGTTTGTTTGTCTTGGTAAACCATGGATGTAAACATGGAAGAACATCTCGCAGCAAATCTCGCGCATGCGCACAAACATCAACAGAGCCACTGGGAGCTACTGCTACAACAAGGCTAAAAACTGAGATTAAATAGATTTTTTCCGAACAACTTTTCCATGTCGGGGCTTCAGGACACTTGGGTCAGTACAGACAAGCAGTATGGAGGATGTGTCATAGTGTGTGCTTTTGGATGATTCAACAGTGAGCACTATCCACCACTATTATATGAAAATCCGTGCATGGCATGACGGTGAATAGAAAATTGGTGACTTATCGATTTTGGGTGAAGCACCCTTTTAACTGCTTTATTATAAACCAAAGTTTGACCAACCTTGTCCTGCTTGGCTGCGATATGTAGTATGGATAAGCTTTGTCATTACCTTGTCATGGCAGAAAGTTAAGAACAATCTCCCATACAACTTTCACCTCATTTTTTAGATCCGTTCTTTCATCAGTTTCTTTGAAGACAGTGATGGACAGTTCATTTTCACCCAGAGCAGCCCCGAGGCCTTGGAGTTCCCGTTTGAATTAAAAGTAATTGCTATTTGTTTCTTGTGATCTGCACCATTAATTTCATGCACTGACAGCTGTCTAACTAGAGTCATCAGATGGGATGGGATTAAGCAACTTGGTGAAGGGGTTCTGGACTGAAGCCGAAGGGGAAAAGAAAGACAGCACCTCATGAATAATGAAACGTTCCATTTATGTGATGTTATTTCATTATGTGTATCACTACTTCTGAGGCCATTATTATGTCTACATGTGTAATTATAGAATGTTTTTGCAGCACTAGTTTACCTAATATAGCTTTATTTAACGAGAAGCATATGGATCACTGGCTGCTCCTTTAGGGCGTGTGGTGGAAATTTCATTGATGTTAGCATATTTGCAATGATTACTGGATTGTTCTTTGAAGTAGGCTTAGTCTCTGTAGCTGTAGCCTTGTAGTAACCAGAAAGTCCATTAGAGCTAACCTACTGAACCCTGACTGCAAACCTTGGGGTGAGGAAGGTCAACAGGAAGAACTATGTATAACCTTTTCCTTGAACTACTCTGTGTTGTACATTCCTATAGTTGAAGGCACAACATCACCTATGGGACACACTCTGTTGATTACTGCATCCTGATTGTGCCTAGAAAAGCTCATCTTGTGACTGTGAATGAGTAACCAAAGGCATAGGATGGAGTATAAGAAGAGGCTGCAGTTTCTGATCAGGGGGCACAACTCTGAACTGCTATCTGACGTGTAGTTCTATGTGCTGTTCCCTCTTTATATAGAGAATACATCTTGGTGCATGCTGTCTGTCATATTTTTGTCTTTTTACTAAAGTCTCGTATTTTTTTTTCTTGATTGTAGGTCCAGTTGCATTGTTGCACTGACTATATACATAGAGCAGCAGCAGCAGCACCTATAAAATGAGTCTAATGTGCCACCTAGGAACTCTGGGAAGAGTCCACATTTCTCAATTACTGTATTATTGGAACTTCTGTGGTTTTAGGTAAGTCTGATCTAATTTTAATGCTGGTCAAAAGCTCCTTGGTCTTTGTTTCCTGACATGTATGAATCATTGGGTCTTATATAGGCCTGCAAAGGTGTGAGTGGAGATTGGTGTCTTGATGATAATGCTTATTGATCTGGTACTTTACCAGTACCTGTATGTGTGTACTTTTTGTTATTTTGCAAGAGAGAAAAGACTAATATAAAAACAGTTTATAAAGAATGGTTATATATGTGAAACTATCGCAGGGCAAATTAAATTCAGTATTGATTTAATACTTCAAATAATAAGTCATTCCATTCATTTGAAAACAAGCCATGTATTGTATTGACATTTGCAAAGGTATGAGCAATCGACGGCCGTTCTGATGATCACTGAAGTCATTATCAATCAGCACAACCCTAATGCTCCTATAATTGAGTTAACTCAGTGAGGGCTCCAGGCTGAGCTATGTGCTAAATTGTCAAAGTCTATACATTTCTATGTGTGACGGACTTTCACTGGACCTTTTCAGAGGTCAGTCAAGTTCACTATAATAACAACACTTCAAAAGGTTTAGTTCTCTAATGACTGCAGTTTTGGGCAGCAACACTGTCAGGCCAGCACACAATCACTGTTGCTCTGCGCACAGGGCTGGAGCTATGTTTCTCCGAGGATGCATGTAAACATCCCTGTGGGTCTGTGTAAGAGTCTGTTTTGGATTCGACCATGCAGAAGTTTCTGAAATGCACACCTCTCAAATCTCAACATTATGTTGTAGCAAACAAGCTGAGGTGATAATCCAACTCCTGCTGGGAGACAAATTTGTGATTAAATTACATTATACTCCTTTATGGTGTAGACAGCCTGGTAAAAGATGTGCTGTATTGTAAAAAAAAAAAACATAATCTAGGCACAGATATCGATATTTTCACATAAGATTGCATACCAATGTAATCTGCTAAACAAACTGTTCCTTAAAAGCACTTTGTCAGTATGCTGTGCCCAGAGCAGGGAACAGACAGAAGTGTTTTCTCAGCAAAACTTTGAAATTGCATGTATTTGCATCTAATTTGCATGTAATAGCACAAACAGTCCGTCTTCTGACCAAACTGTTTTCACAGTCTCACCAAAACCCTCAGACGCTTTATTTTCACTAATTATCTCAAAAATGGTTTAAACACATTCCAGTTACGGATGACTTAATTATTTCTGTCCACAGACATACATACATATACATTTATATGTAATTTTAACCTAATAAGTTTTTCAAGGACTCCCATCAATCCCCTGAAGCGCGCCACAGGGACCCTCACTCAGACGCAGACAGCTTTAAATTAACAATGGTCTACCATAGGAAATGAGAACGTCCTCATTGTGCTTCTGGGATAAACATACTACATATTCATTAGAAGGATGTAAAGCATAAAAGAGGAGAATGCAGTCGCCATGGACACCTCACTTGTCAACAAGCACCCAGGAGGAGGCAGCCAGCAAACTTTTTTTGCTGAATCATGCCAAAGGTGCTCTGTTGGCTGCGTTTAGATATCATTAGAGAAATCACAATCTTTGCATAAGTCCCCCACAGCCTTGACAGCCCAACAAATGTACTTTCATTCATACTGTGTCCCTGAAGTTTCAGCTGCATGATTCATTTTATATTCTGTTGTTAAACTGACTCACTGTGCTGCTCGTGCTGCTCCTCAATGACCAGCCAAATCATTTCCACTGGTATTTTTGCAGATTGAGTCGTAAGTGACTTCGCACCGGTAAATACTGTTTTCCAGGAAACAGCCCTGTGCTATTCAGCCTGACAACGACAAAAGCCTTCACCTCTTCTCACCTACTCACTAATCAAACTGTCACCCTGGTAGTTCACCTGGTGGAGCATGTGCCATGTGCTAAGGCTGAGGGCTTACTGCAGCAGCCTGGCTTCATGTCCAATGTTCCTGTCTGTCTCCACTGCCACCATACAAATAAAGTAGAAATGCCCAAAAAGAGTAATATTTGAAAAAATGCTCAGTGCCACTGCAGTGAGCAAACAGCCAACTTTCTCTTCTGGACAGATGATAGATGTCTGTGATCTTCATGTCTTGACCCGTCCAAGCCCACAGGCTGAGGTCTACTCAGCTGATGCTGATAGAAGTGATCGTACCTACTGGTTGTCCTTGTTCCCTGAACATGCTGAAGCAGAATATACCACTCATGAGCTTCTAGGGCCGTCACATTAGAAAACACTTGAAGCGATAAGAGCAATTTTAAGGATTTGTTGTAGAGATCGGTCAGAAGCAATCTAACTCAAATGTTTTATACAGCACACTAATTATGCATTTCATCAATGCATTTATTTCTACCTCCATAAAGCTGCTTCCAAGTGCACACACGTGGTACAATGAGATGACGTTAAAGCCGGTCACGATAGTAAGTATTGAGCTGAATAGTTCGGTAGGACTAGAACCTGCAGGCGTTTGTTGCCTTTGTCCTATAGTTGATCACTACACCATAATGCTTTGTATGTGGATTGTGTAGAGAGGTGTCATGGACTGCTATCCTCTTCATAGGCATCAACATTACAAATATACATGTTTCTTGATTTACTATACTGACCTGATGTACACAGTACTAGGTGAAGGTATGGGGAAGGGAAGGACTACATTTCATTCTGGAGCGGGTCTACTCTGAAGTGCAGAGGTTGTTGTTTGACAGAGGCCTCTGTGGGGTTTCCAGTTGTGACTATATTCTGGATAACAATGAAAAACTTCACACTCTTGTCAGAAACTTCCCTGGTGTTTTGTTATTGTATTGTTACATATCTGTAAAGCACTGATATGAATAAACAGATACACTCAGAACCAGAGTGAAGGGCCGATCTCTCTAACAGGAGGCTGCTCTCTGTTTATCGCTCACATACTCTCAGCTTCTGTCAGCAGGTATTCAGAATCTGTGGACAGACACAAAGAAGCGTCCTCCTTCGACCCACATAAACTAACTCAATCTCAATTTGATTACATTCATTGTTATTCAAAGCACACAACCCTAACCCCATTATATGTGATGATATTAAATATCCTTTCCAATTACAAACGCATTTGTGCAATTAGGCGCTTGACCCCAAGTCAGTTTGCTCCTTTGACTCCAGATTTGTTTCATCTGGCTGCTTGGAACAAAACATGCACCGCTGTTATTGTGTTACTTTGCAGCTGCAGGTCAACCGAGAGAATACCAAAGTCACACAGTGCTCCCCGTAAGAGCACTTGTATGTAAGAAAATGCTGTTTTAACAGGAAGGTAAATTGATGAAAGTGAAGCATGAAGTCCACGTTTCAATGGATGTTGAATTGTTTCAGTGGGCATTTTTAAAAGTGCCTAAGACACATTTTTCTGCTGAGCCAGTGCACAGAAACACACCACTCTGCTGGAGTACTGGTGCTCCTGGCCACCTCTGGTATCTGCCAGTGTACTGATCTAGGTAACACGCTGATTATACATCACCACCTCACACAACCCTGCATCAAACATCCCTTACGTAGCTATCCCATTAATGGCGCTGCAGCAAAACGTTTTTGTGAACCCCCCTGAATCACTGCCCACAGAGGTAACAGCAGGCCTGATACTTTCAGCATTGGACTGTGCTGCCCAGCAGGCGAAGATCAATTCACCAGGTTCGGTACCAGACCGGTGAGGGGGCGGGTGGGTTATAGGACTGACAGCTGCAGGATTATCTGCCACATGTGATGTGATCCACATAACTCACACATATCCATGAAGAAATAGCCACACACTCCTGGAAAGATTCACACAACTTTCTGTTGGACAAACTGAGGGCAAAAGGTGACATGGTGGGACAGTGTTGCCTCACAGCAGGAAGGTTCTGGGTTCAATCCCTGGGCCTGGTGCCTTTTTGTGTGGAGTTTGCATGTTCTCTCTGTGAGTGTGTGGGTTGTCTCCAGGTTCTCTGTCTTCCTCCCACAGGTTGGTTGGTGATCCTGAATTTCCCGTGGGTATGAATGTGCCTCTACATGTCAGCCCTGTGATAGATTAATGAACCGTCCAGGGTGTGCCCTGCCCTCGACCTATGTCAGCTGGGATTGGCTCTAGTCTTCTAGCGACCTTGCAAAATCTCTTCATAGCTTTGTCATCATAAAGCACTTCATTTTATTTTCACCCACTCACCGTACCCCAGCCATTCTCATCAGTGGGTCGTGGACTCAGAGAGGCTAAGTCACAGGAATTACATCAAAAACAACAGCAAAAGAACACCATCACCCCAGTCTTGTTCAAACACCAAGCATGATGCACGTAGCACTGATGTGAGCGTCTGATGAAACATTCGAGCGACTCAGGTGCTGCATGCTTGACTGAACGTGACTAACTGCAAGCTGCTCGAGAACCTGAGCAAAGGGCCATGACATGAAATTGGTTCCCTGATCCGTTTGGAAAACCCTACGCAACACACCAACACTTGATTAAAGCCTTTACCACTGCAGAAGTGAAAGTATGAATTGATTAACTCACTGAGTGCCAAAAACGGAATTTTACGTTTTTCGTTTTTTTTTTTTTTTTTTTAATGAAAATAGACACTCTTAACACAGCTTATGTGTGAATTTGGGAACTCTATTATGAATCGAACTGAAACAGATGACAATGGAAAACTCATGAAAACTCACGATCTGAACATTTTATCATAACTCGGCTTTTGACGGTCGCCGCATTGGGTCGAATCAGTGGCGCATGCATTACACGGCAACATTCGCCGTCCACATTTCACCAAATAAACAGTTTGTCCCCACTGAAAGCATAAAGTTTCACCTTTCAAATGAGCCATAGTATGTGTCCATAGCTACAATATAGAATACGCTGTGGCTCTACAAAAATCATCAACAATGGTCTGGATCACTGGCACTCAGGGCTAAAGCTTCAGAAAACAGCGCGGCACTCAATGAGTTAACAACCACTTCCAATGGGTCATCTACAGCTGCATTACACTTTATGATAGGTCTCACTGACACCATGAGACAAACACTACCCTGGATATTTAAACAGAACCACACAATCTTGCATCATCGTCTGCTGATGGGTAACGTGGCATCCATTTACCTGAGAGCGCACAAAGAAACCCCGAGGAGCCAACAGCCTCTCCTCCTCCGACACAGCACCATCAAAAACAGAAGGGAACTCAGAATCTATTTTCAAGCTGCTCATGTGCCCCACACACACACACACACACACACACACCACCAAAACAGGAGATGATGATGCGACCACTCTGAAGTTGTGGCAACACTCTCAAAGAGAATGAAATATTTATCCACATCCTTCTGACGAAGGAGCGAAACCAGGTGGTTGCTCAGGTGCAGGCTGCAGAGTCTGAGGAGTCACTGCACAAGCTCCAGCCCCTTCAAACATAACACAAGTTTAGTCTCTTCTTGGAAAAACTCCTTACCTCAGGACTTCAATCAATTTCCTCCTCATTTAGGCAGTGAGGAGAGTGGTAGAGTTATGTTACGCTGTGCACAAGGCCACCAGAATAAAATGTGTTTTCAGCACTGGGTGTAGAAATATGGTATTCAGCGTAGTGTCAAAAGAGAAGTGTCTTCGGTTTTACTGAGGATAACCTGCTTAAATCCTCCACAGGGTCCATTTTAAAGGATATTTGATTGTTTTGTTGTTTTAAAAGTGCCCAAAACACATTTTCTCCTCATGTCCCTGGGCTCCTGCCCTGCTCTCCTGAATGTATCACCCATATATTACTGGCTCACACAACCCCACCTCAGAAAACCTGAATCAAAATGAAGAAAACTGAATGATCCATCTGGTACCACAACAGAAATATATATCTACAGAAGACACACAGATTATGTGGATGTGAGTTTTCTTTAGTATTTATTGTGTTCAATGCCAGACTCTGAATGGATTCCACCCTCATCAGAACAACAGGATAACAGGCACACTAAAACTTTTTAAAATAAAAGATGACATCAGTGAGTGTGTGCAGACACACAGAGGAGAGCAGAGCAGCAGACTCTGTGTCCCAGTCTCTGTCCCGTGGCAACGCACAAGAATGAAAAGCGTTCTTCCCAGCCTCCTCTGCTCCTGACAACCAGGAAGAATCCAATCCACACACAGCCCATCCCATCAGGCTCATAGCTGGCTGACGGCAAAACCTGGCATCAGTGCGAGTCAATGAACGGATTGGGAAACACGACAGAGGGAGGCGGGGATGTTTACAGTCTCCCTCATCGTGAGATGTAAGATGTGTTGTATTTATCAGTAACAGAGTAACACAATATTTAAATCCTCCTAATGCTGCAACATGCTGTTCATGTAAACTCAATATTTCCTCCTCCCGTCATCATTCACATTTACTTCGTGGGTTGTTTTTCTTTTTCTCTATTGCTGTAAAGCTTCAGTTAAAAACTTTCTTCCTTTACACATACTGTACATTAGAAGCTTGAAGGCAGCTAGAAGCAGAGCACCTTTCTTTTCTGGAAGTTTTTGAATGAAATGTTTCACTATCAGCCACTAAAAATGATCAGATCGACAGTCAACCACCTGTTGTTTCTATGAAGCCATTGATGTTATTATCATTACTTCTTTCAGTCATTCATTTTATCTTTTTTTTCCAGTCCCCTTCAGCTTAAGGCGTTTATTCCCCAACTGTCAAACAAGTTCAGTGTGTACATCAGGTTGGTGAGGATATGACATGATGCTCCACTGTTTGTTTAATTACAGCATCATTTGTTTTTGCTGACCCAAACTCACAGTGGACAATCAATTACAGTAAAGGTCAACGGGAACTTTGCCAAGATGCAGCCCCGCGGTCAATGTTCTCACTTCAGCCCTCCTGTGCTGCTCGATGATAGATGGCGATTGTCACAAGTAACTGTTGCTCCTCTCTCTCAGCACTGATTATTTGACAAAATGCCTCTCTCTCTTTCTCTCTCTCCCCCTGTCTCTCTCTCTACTGCCTTTTGTTGTAGCCAATGGAGAGTAATGATTGCAGACCTCCTGACTGCTAATGGAGGTCAGTGACCCTGAGGACTCACTGAACCAACCGTTCCGCTGCTAATTAATACTCTTTAGTACCCAAAAGATAATGGAGGAGAGACTGTATATCCATTCAGACAACTGGTGATCCATATTGAGAGGAGGGGACGGAAGTGACTTTTTATTGAAGGTTGGCCAAGGTAATAGTGTTGTAAAATGACTTCAATATCTGTCTATCTATCTTTCTATCTTTCTATCTATCTATCTATCTATTACTTTACATTTTCAATTTGAAACTAAACTGTTGAAAAAATGAATCCCTATAATCATTTGTGCAGATGTCTTCTCGCCGGGGATTTATCACTCCTTCTGTGCATGTCGATCTGTGTCCACAGTCCATAGACATTCACATTAGGTTCATTAGCAATTCTAAAGTGCCCAAAGGTGTGAATGCGATGTTGTTTGTCTCTACACGTCAGCACTGTGATACACAACCTGTCCACAGTGCTCCCAGCTCTCACCCGCTGTCGGCTGGGATCGCCTCCAGCCTCGGGGAGGGATGGAACATTTTAACTGATTTGCCTTTTTTCCCCCAGACAGGAACCTTTTACAAGAAAAATAAAAAAGTTAGACCTTACACATATAGTCACACCTGTCTTCTAAGGCTTTCTCAGCACATTCATCATATTCAAAATTCAATAGCTCATCTGGCTGACACTTTCACTCTCTTCCTTATCGCTACTATTTGAGCTCCCCTCAGTAAGCATTACGAGTCCATTCCTCATCCTCATCGCCTTCCCTGAGCTGCTTCATGTCACATATAAATTAGTTTTAGCCTGAGTTAAGTGATGCAATCACTGAACATGAGAAGAAGGAGAACTGTTTGGTGATATTCACATATCAGCATGTGCCTGGTTCTGGGAACTGGGACAATACTAGTACAGTTACAGCTGAAACCTGTTTGTACGAACATGTGAATGACTTGTATGAAAAAGTTCAGTCATAAACCACATCTGCAGCATATTTGAAACTAAAGCAGTCTTCTTAAACGTCTGGCAATAATGGCAATCAATAAAGAAGCTACTCAAAACGTTTACTACTGCCACAGGGCCAGCGTTAGCATTAACTGCTGTTTTAGTTTCAGGCATTGTAACAGTCACCAGATGAGATGTATGAGCCCAGCATTGTAAGGGCAGACTAGATATTACAGTGTTGGTGTTGGAAAGTGCTGAGACCGTCCGACTGGGGCAGGGCTGGTTAGCTTGCAAACTTTAGTGCAAGAAAAGAAGTGATGGAAACAGAAACAAAACAGTGGAGACAACTTTTGGCAATTTGCAGGCACACATCCCCATTGAATAAGACTGAATACAAACCTCCCCAACTGGGCTGGAAGTTGTGGAAGTTGCATCACATTCAAACTCCACAATTACAATGACAGTGTGGGTACTCCCATTCCGTTGTGCTGATTATTTCTTTCAAGGCAGAGCAGCTGGCTCAGCCTCTCCCTCCGATTGCCAAAAACACAAGCACAAATCACTCCTCCATCACTTCAAAACTTCATTAGAAATGCTAGCCCACGGCCAGCGTGCATAAGCCCTGGTGTCAGGCGCCAAAGCGGCAAAGACAGAATCACAGCCGATCCTGATCTGTCCTGTGAATATGTTTGCATGTGCATATGCCTTCATGTTTCTGTCCTCCATGTAAGTGTTTCTATGACACACACTCACCTGCATCCAAAGTCTGGAGAGCTGAGAGACAGATTTTCTTTTAAGAGAGCTGACCTTAAGAGGGAGAATCTTAAACTCAGCTCTTACTCCACTGAGCATACTAGAGAAAAAAACACTGATCACATAAAACCATGATGTAGTCAGACAGTCAGTGTAGCATCTGGAAGTGAATTAATTCATCATGTACTTGGTTAGAACTTTCTATTTTAATTTGTTCAACAGATGTTAAATAACAAGTTAAGGATGATGTTTGAAATGAGTTTTTATGTACCGGTATATAATGGTGAATTCCCTGCCCCCCTTCTTATGCCTTTATTATAGAGATGAGGGGATGATGCATTAAAGGGCCATGCGTTGGATTCAAACCAATTGATAGGACCAAACCTTAATCGTCATGGACATGGTCTACCAGGTGAACCACCAAGATTTTGAACTGCAACAGCTTTATATTGCAAATGTGACTGACCGACTGACTGATGATATTTCCATCACAGAGCTGAGCCACAGCCTAACAAGCTATTCTGGTTTCCCACCTGCAGAGGAGTACTTCCAATACACTGAGCCCTGCCTCTGTTACAGTGAGAAAAAAAAACCAGGAGACAGAGAAATAAGTAAAGACAAGATACACTGAGCAGCTGGAGCGGGAAAGCCAGAGGGTAACTAACCAACTCTCCATATCAAACACAGGGAGTAAGACAAAGGCACTCCTCCAATAAAATTCTGTTAGTTCTGTAAAGTAAATAAAGTCGAAACTATTGGTGGAGGCTGTGAGCTGTGTGAGAGACAAAAGAAGAAATATAATGCGGTTCACCTAGTGCACGTCCCATTTGAGTTTATTCCTTGCTTAGGGGCCCAAGTTCGGCCTGTGGCCCTTTACTGCTTGGCATCTTCTTTCTCTTTTGCTCTCTCCAGTTTTCCTTTCTCTCTCACTACTGCTGAAAGAAAGGCAAAAGCCAGACAAATGACTAGTAGAGATAAAGAAAGACAGCCTGTCTCTTTGGCCCTTTTTCTCTGAGTGATTTTTTCATGGGTTGAGTGAACCAAAATCAAGCCTCCATCTTTTGTCTTTGGTCAATTTGCGCTTTTTAATATAAGATCAGGACTGGACCACAGGCAGTTAAGTAAAAATGAAAGCATAAATAAATACAACACAACACCTGCTGTGATTCATCATCCTCCTGACTTTTGGTGGTAAAGATAAAGTTTCTCATATTGCATATAATACAGCTTAATCTTTAACCTGTCTGTTTAACAGAGTTACCAGAGATTTAAAAAATCCACGAGGAACCCTTTTCGCACAGACAATCTGTCAACCCACTGCTCCAACACTTCCATCTAACCTCAGCAGCTACTCCTTTCTCCAAGTGTCGTGATGAGTGCCACTATTATACAACTGTTACATTATGATAAACTCTATTGATGTCCGTCCTTACACATCTTGTTGTATCACCGGACTCACTGATCATCTCCATTCATTAACAGAGACACGCACATACACATGCACAGCTGATTAATCTTAATTGTGTTTACAGAGCTCATACTACAGCTCATCACCAGCCTCATGTCTTGTACAGTTAGTGCATGTGACCTGATTGCACAAACACAAAAGACTATTATGACGATTATTAAATTAATAATAGCATAAAACCTAACCGTGGATTTATGAGGTTGTTTTGGATAAAGGGGTTTTGTGAATTGATTTTAATTACAAAGAGTGGGGTAAAATGATATGATAATGCCTCCTCAGCGTTTATTTCAACTCTGAATCTCATCCAATGCTGCAGTAATTAACACAAGTAAGTGCTGGCTATGTTTTTCAATGCTTGTGAATTGTCAGGAGCTCCGCCTGATATTACTGTCTGTCTGTTCAAGGACTCCTCTAAAGACAG
This sequence comes from Caranx ignobilis, assembly GCA_021432705.1. Classification (NCBI taxonomy): domain Eukaryota; kingdom Metazoa; phylum Chordata; class Actinopteri; order Carangiformes; family Carangidae; genus Caranx; species Caranx ignobilis. The sequence goes on along the minus strand of MU269990.1, from coordinate 77,889,766 downwards.
AGATGCATTCAGCAATGACCGCCTCCCACGCAGCTGGCAGGAATCAAATTATGGCCTGCCAGCAGCTCTCTGCTGCTTCGCTTGTGAATTAATTTTCCTTTTGCAATGAAAAATCAAATGCTGAGGGGACAATTGCTGTGGTGCTGTGAATTTGTTTATCTGTGTAGTTTTTAATACAAGTCCTGCATGCTCTCAATCAAACATTAGTGAGCCCAGGACGGCCAGATACCGCAGATGTTGTCTGATTCTAATGATTGGTTCGGGGCCCACCTGAGGCAGCTGACGTTTCATCAGAGAGGAATTTTTATGTCTTAAATCTTCTCAAACCCAGTCTGGAAGCTAGCTCCACAGGAGAGGAAAGCTCTGCCTCCCATTTTACTTTTATAATCCTGAGGAACACAGGCCTTTATAGAGCTGTGAGAATAATAAGTATCTTATCCATCATATCTTAAAGAGCTCACTGTAATGAGCTCATTGTGATATGTTGTATAATTGTATATTGGTGGCTTGAACACAGCATGGCCATCACAGATTCCGCTCATGCCTCCATGCATTGAGGCGAATCATTGAGAACCCCGTGGGCGAGCTTGTGCCCTGTTGTCATTCTAAAAATAAAACAGAAAAACTGAATACAATGAGTTATTGATTTCCTAACCCGGTTTTGAGTGAGTGTCCCTTTGCTCTCCGTGGTACGACACACTGAGCGGCTTCTAATCAGAAAGAGCTGAGTTGGTGATAGTGATTGTTAGAGTAGAGCTCGAGATTGAACGACTTCACAGCTGGAACAGCTGGAACTCTCCAGGCTGTCTGACAGAAAAGGTGTGACGGCAAACACAATAACACATAAGTCCATGAAAGGAAGAGAGTTTTGTTTGGTTTCTCATGACGAGGCTATGTTCTTAATTCATTTGGTAAGACACAAATATGTCGACAATGAAAGCAAACGGGTTTGTTTTCTGCCCAAACATCTAATCTCACGGAACAATTTTGCCAATCAAATCATTTCTCAGATGCTATAACTTCAGGCGCAGAACGTGGGTGTTATATTCTATTTCCTGGATGCAATGCTCGCATTTTGCCTCGAACAAAAAGCGAGTTCAATCTTGGTCTTTCCAGCTCAGGAACATCAACAAAACTAAAAGTTTCCTCTCTCAGTTTGACCTTGAAAAGGGTTACATGCCCTCATTTTCTCTTGCCAAGATGACTGGAGCTGTGGAACTGCCGGGCTGCAGACAAACAGAGACAGAGAGACTATATCACCTCCATTCATGAGTCTTTCTGTTGGCTGCTGATCAAAGCATTCATTCTATATAATTATTATTATTATTATGTACTCTCCAGTCTTCTCACATAACAATTTAGATCAGGCTTTAAATCACGAGGAGTTTGGAGGGGTCTGACGTCCCTAGTTAAGACTTGAATGCCTCCAAAAGAGGTATATCTAAAGTTTGTGGGTTTGGAACCTTGAACACAAGAGTTAAGAGACATTTAGAGACAATTTAAAGTTGAGTATGAATCCATGATTTACTGGTGTTTAGGTAACATGCAGGAACTGGAGGTTGGTTCATGAACACAGACTCTGAACCGGAGTGCTACAAAACAGTCTCCACCTCTTGCAGGGCTTTATCCACAGGGAATCCCCTTCTTTTCTCTATTAGGAATTTTTTCCACCATTATTTTCTTGTAGATTTTCTAATTAACCCTGTTTCCCTAATTTGGCTTTGGTTCAAGTTCATTATTTGTTGCTGAATCGACCTAACAACTAATTAGGAGTTGGTTAAGGTCCATTATTTTTACACACTGATGACCTTGAGTTTCCACTGGATGTTTCTGGTACACGGGTGTCCTCCTGCAGCACTGCTTGATTTACACTGCTTACAGAGGGTTTTGGCTCCAGGGTGATGTGATCTATGTTGCTCACTCTCTTAACACCTCTAGTCTCTAGACTCTACACATTTCATGTCCATGTATAAGCTTACTCCTAACATAGATCCTGTCAACACACATGGTTTATGTTTTAGCGCATATGTCACATGCACTCTGCCAACACACACTCAAATGTTCTTAGTCTATTTATCACATGCATGGTCATACATTTTATGGTTGTAGCCACCCACTCACTTAATTCAATTATGATAAAGAATTGTTGTGATACACAACTTCACGCCAGGCTAGTTTGTATGGGAGGTGAATTGGTGAGATCTATTAAAATATAATACTGGGATGTGTCTACAGTTACAACTTCAGGCACATGATTCTGACTAAGGTGCAGAGAGTTTTTAACCATACATCAAATCACAGTCACATTATATCATCACTTAGCATCAATAAATGACAACCACACATATTTATGCAAATAATAGAGATCAACAACCCTTGAGAACTCAAATGGACTCAGTGACACTTTTTCTGTACTCACGCTTCCTTTGGAAACGTTGTTTCAAACCCTCTGTCAGCTGTCAGACACGTGAGGAGGAGGCGTCCTGGTCCACGTGCAAAAACACAGGTATCTCTGACAGCTACTACAGCAGCATGAGTGGCCGTGTCCCGAGTAGACTATCAAAAAAAAATCACAAACTCCAATAAACTCTCTGTCTGTTCACCATAAATATTTATATTATTCTACTTTTCAGGTTTCATACTCACTCAGGTAGAAAAACGTGTTTCCACGCGCATGTTCAGTCTGTTCTCCCATCAGCAAAGGCTACGGCTAGTCGGCTAGCAACAGGTCACGTGTCATGCTAATTTAGCAACATCTCAGGCTGAAAACCATTTCAAACTGCCTCACGCACCTGTTTTATACGTTACACAAACTTCTAACCACTGGCTGTTAACTTTAATGAAGTACAGTAATTTAAGTCACATAATAACAGAGTTTAACTTCTTTGTATTTTTCACTAGTGTCCCCCACTGACACTCCTAGCTCCACTCTGCGATAAGTCCCGCCCTTCAAGGAATCCAGTAGGTTATAATGTGCACCTTTGACTTGGCTCTGATTGGCTGCTAATGGCAAATTGACACCTGGCTAACCTATACACACACAGGAAATGAAAAGGGAGAAGTTCAAGGTCTCCTGAAAACAGAGGAGATTTCTACATCTTACCAAAATTATACATTTCTCCATAAAAATGCGAAAGAAATTACAAGTTGCAAATGAAACCAGAAGATATTTACAAATTTGCTATGTAAATACTGAACTGAAACATGTTACAGAAAGAGGCAGTAGACGTAGGGCGTAGGCCTTCAAACAACAACCTTAGAGTAGTTACAGTTGCTTGAAAATAGCAGTGAAAGTTAATTTTCAGTTGCTTCACTCTGTCTGGTGCTGGTTGCTTTGCTCTGATTGAAGAAGCTGGCAACTTCTCTGCACATTTGGGACCAGTTAATTTCACAAATTGAAAGCATCCTTTCTTTTATTGTTTTCAGACTTAGTGCTTGTGGGCAGTGCATTTGTTAGTGGCAGCTTCTGGAGAGAAGTTCCAGTTTAAATGAGATTTATCCAGACTAAGTAACTGAAATGAAATATTGCAGATCGTAAACGCTCTTCCCTTTTTCACTGGAGGTTTTTAACACTTGTGAACAGTTCATTTGTTTGTCCTTGTGATGAGGAAATAGAGATTAACATCACAGTGAACTCACAATGACAGAGTCTCAGTGATAACGACTCAAAATCAACACCTGCAGTAGGAAGCACTATCTGAATATGAAATGAAAACATATTTGTCCTCATTTTCGTTAAGTTCTCAGTGTTTGCTTGATAAAATTGGCTCTTGAAGACCTCTGGAATATAAACAGCTCTACTTTATACTGAGTTTTCAACCACTTTACCTCAGCAAACGTGACTCAAGGTAAATAATGTTTGTAGAGAAACTGTCGATGAAAATTCCAACAAGAGAGAAAGTCATTCATATAAACTCAAATAACACATCTCCTTTGATGTTCTTCAAGTTTTCTACTGTCTGTTGTCAATATATTTTTGAAAGTTTTGAAAGTGTATAGCTTACAGTTACAGTTATCCACTCTCAGTTGCAAATATTCATAATAAATAAGCACTGGCATGCACACCCCTGCTCCACATTGATCTGGGATCCAGTGTTTCTAAGACAGAACAACATAAGATAACACCAAATTCAAAAGGAGTGAGATCCACTCGGAGTTAACAAGTCCCAAATGTCAACATGGTAGCCTTCATCTTCATCGTTGCATTTGTCAGTGCTTGAGAAGAAGTGATACAGTATTGCTACTATATATCATGACTCTGACACATAATCCATTCATTCTTGGGTGAAGAACCATCTTTCCTCACCTGTATTTCATCTCTCATGCATGGAGCATCGTTCAGCAAGGTCTCAGGTGATAAATCAGCCTCCCCCTGTTCAAATGAAGTGTGTCTGTGTGGAATAAGTTCATAAATACTGAAGTTCACAGTTTATTGCCTGACCATTAATCTATAAATAAGCCCTCGCTGAGCCTGTTATCAGAAAAAAAAAAAAAAAAAAAACTCATATTTTCAAAGTTTACACGACTGATGAATATAGAATGTATTGTGTGGAGTACACTGCTCCTGTGCTTTGGGTGGATTGCATGCACATTTAGTTCCTGGCTATTATGTAGGAAGAGACTGGCAGATGGTGTTTTCACTGCTTGCTGCCTTCAAGGTGTATTTGTCGCCCAAAGTTGCCGAGGAAGCAGATGCATTTCCGTTTTCAGTCAATAGATCATCTGCTCTCCCGTGATCCATATCTGCATTCACCTTATTCACTGAGGCATCTGCACCTCCAGCCCTCAACACACACACACACACACACACACATACACACTAATGCCTGCCACTTTCACCTGCTTCCCATTTGTTTGATGTATTTTCATGCATTTATAGGTAACAGCCTCCCACTAATTTGTACTAATCCTTTCAATCAGCCAGCCATCTGCTCTCAGCCTCTCTTACACAGACTGCATTTCCCTCTGTGTGCCCTGTATTTACAACTGGCTGAGAGCTGATAACCATGTTATATATGAACGTGGTTGAAACTATCACCAGTGTCTCTGGGAAAGTGTCCACTCCATAGATACACATTGAGAGGATTGTAGGTTTGAAAAGTATATTTTTTTAAATGTGCCATCTGATTGTGGCAGATCATCATCCACCTCAGAAGCAGTAGTTTGAAGTCCAATTACAGTCTCTTACTTGACCTTTCAAAGGTCTGAGGTCCTTTTCTAAGGTCAGTAATAAATAGCGAGTCATAATATTTATTGATTATTGATATTAATTGATTTATTGTATGGAATTTGTACTAATGAAGACTGTTTCTTCGCTTCTGTCTGTCCATCTGTCCATCTGTCCATCTGTCTGTCTGTCCGTCTGTCCGTCTGTCTGTCTCTCTGTCCTGTCCTCACAGACACAGTATCTCAGTAATGCCCTGATGGAAGTTCTTCAGATTTGGCTCAAATCAAATCAAAGATTTTAGGGGTCGAAGGTCAAGGGAGTGATGACCTCAAAAAACACAGTTTTGGCCTTGTAAACACAGTATATCAATAATGTCTTGAATGAACATCTTAAAACTTGGCACAAATGTCTATTGACTTTGGTGGTCAAAGGTCAAAGTCACAGTAATGTAACAAAATGATATATCTATCACATCTCAAGGGGAATATCTTCAAAGTACAACAAACATTCTCCTTGGCTCAGTGACAAATGGTATAGGTTTAGCTCTGTCCAAAATAATGGACAGAGGTACATTTTATGAACATAAAACTATGGCAAAGGGAACCAAAACAATTTGTTTTATTATTACACTAAAAACATCAAGTATTGGAGCACAATCCTCAGTCTGAAGTAGGTAACACTGATAGAGTGAAACTGAACTAATTAGTTCATTATGTGACGGCCAGAGGCCAATCTGACATTTGCACAAAACATGTATCGATGTACAAAACAGAAAAGTCATTCACACTAATGAAATGCAGAATATTCTATGCAGCCCCCCCCCCCAAAAAAAAAAAAAATTATGCAACAAGGAGCTTAATTATACATTGAGAAATGGGCAAGAACTTCTCCGGGCAATTATTTGGCAGAACAGCAACACATTCTGCTTGTGAACATGGCATTTGTCTCGCTAGTCATTTATTCAGGTCAGAGCTGTATGCAAAGTCTATCCACTTCATTTGGCAAAATAGTCTCCAAGGTACATTTCCTTGTTCTGGTGTCTTGTGAGGTTTATTATAATGAGAGAATTATCAAAGTGGAACTACTCCCAGTGTTCAATTTGGTTGAGTCCTGGGGTAATTTGACCAGTAACAGTCACTATGGTGATAAGCTTACGGAGAATATCTGAGGGACATGAAGGCGTTTTGTCATGTACGATAAAATCAGAGTCTGTGTCTGCATGATTACAGATGAGTCATCCAGTCCTGTCCCTGCTCTGTATACAGCACAACATGACATAACTGCTGCTTCATGTGGGCTAAAAAGTCGGGGGAATAGTCCTGAGCAGCAGTGGGGGCAGATTTTCAGAAGGCTGAGAAAACAAGAGGAGTTCATTTATTGAAGAGAATTACATTCACACCAAGGCTCTGAGTTGTCCGAAGCCTATTCACGCAGAGTGTACAAGTACATTCTGTTGTCAGTGGCAAAAACAACAACAGGAAACAACAGGAGGAGGGGAAAGCTCAGTAGAGCTGTTTGTGTGTGTGAAGACTCATTTTCATTTCCCTCTCCAAACTACATTTCTGAATTGATTGCATTACACACACAATTTCACTTTTCGTGTGAGGCAATTTAACGGTTGATGAATATGGCAAAATCAGGATGTTAATTCGATGAATGCTTGTCAGAGAGTGGAAATGAAACACACTCATGAGGAGTTAAAAATGCTGTATGCAGTTTAACCTAAGATCTAAGATGAGATCCTAAGATAGGAATGAAGTCTTGTGTTTTAGAGGCAGCAGGATCTCAACACATGTACACTGATGAAGTGCATGTAATGAAAAATCCAACTGTGACCAGGACAAGATGAAGAGTATTTCACTGTGAGCAGCGGCAACGCGTCCAAGAATTCATTTAGATTTTCGATTCATTTCACACACAATGATGGAGGAGTGTGAACACAGAGCTCAGCGGGTCCTCGCTTTCTCACGGCGCAAATTACAGCCAGCGTGACGTGATCAAGGGAGGGTGCGCGTTTAATCTGTTATCCACAGCCAGGTATCTGATGTGGCTTCAACCCTGGAAAGTAACCTTGTCAGAGCAGGCTATAAAACCAGACTGAGCTCTGCACAGAGAAAACTCTCTCCAGGAGTCCTGACTGGATCTGTCACTGTTCCACACTTGTTGTTGTTGTTGTTGTTGTTGTTGTTGTTGTGTTTCCTATAGAACAGAACCAGAATCTGTCCTGCTGCTCCAATAACCAATAACCAGCCTGACTGCATCAAGAAACTGACGTTGCTTTGAGAGTTTCCATGTTTTATGTGAACTGATAATGAAAAGAGCAGATGAGGTTGGCTATATTATCTGATATCTGTCTCTACTTTCATTCTTCTTGACACCTGCTCTACCAGTGGATTTCTGAAGATCAAGAAAGGTCAGTGGTGAGCTTTTGAGCCAGCAGACTGTGAAAACGTGAAGAATGTGAAGAGAATCATGTGGTATTAATGGGACTTTTGTAATGAAGCAGCTCTGTAAAGATTATACATTTTGACTCATGCTCACTGAGAAAAAAATCTAATTCCTCTAGACACCAGGGCTACTCATCAGTAATCATTACAAAGGTACAGTCAAGTCACAGTTTATCTATAAAGAGCCTCAGTCGACCAAAGTGCTGTATAGTTCTTTAAATGCAATACAGCTAATCATGCACAAATGTAATAATAAATAAAACAGTAAAGGAACAGTAACTCAAGTTAAAACAAAGTCAGAATAAAAGAGAAAGTAAAAAGAGCCAAGGTTACTCACTTAGCTGGGACTGAACACCAGGGAGAAAAGCAGTGTTTTAAAATGCTCAACGGACTGTGCAGCTCTAACCCAGAAAGGCAGGCTGTTCCACAGCTTTGGGGCCGCCACCGAAAACACCCTGTCTCCACAGGTAGAGAGCCTGGACCCAGGTACTGCCAGCAGCAGCTGGTTTGACGACCTAAGTGCCCTAGCGGTAGTGTGCGGCCGTACAAGCTCTGATAAACAAGGTCAAACCATGCCAAACCATTTGAACATTTAAAAAACGATTCATTAACAGGCAGCCAGTGCAAAGATGTGAGGACGGGACTAATATGATCAGCCAGAGGGTGGCTGCATTTTGGACTACCTGCAAACAGTGCAGTGGCATGGTCCACTAATCTTTTCATGAAACCCAAAATCCTGAGCTCTGCCCTGTAACATGAAATTTCCATGACAGAACGTTTTGTCTTGAATTCGCTGTCGCAACTGACACTTTTGGTGAAATATTCCAGCAATCCTGCATCAGCATGCAACAACAGCTGCTGCTGCCGGAGATCCACACCTGGTAGAAGCTGCTTAGCGATGGCTATTTGGAGGATTCAATGAAGCTGAGGAGGCGTCAGAGCAGAGTCCAGCAGATGTATGGCTTCCACCGGGGATTATCCCACTCGTTTACAGGAGAACAGAGGCTTGGATGGACACGACTAAGATGGACCTGTTAACATGTGATGTTTGCCTCAAGAAGGGGATCAGAACTTTAAAGCTGTCATCCTGTCCGCCCTGTGGTTTTTAACATTATGTTCCACATGTAATGTCGAAATACATTTCAGTATGATAAATGGAGATACATTTATAAAAATGGATGTTACTATTTCTGCACTGCATGTTGTTGCTGACAGGTCAGTCTATGTTTGAGTGCTTGTGTAGTTACAGTGTACAGACTGTTTAGCAGGAGGTTTTGCCTTCAGTAGGCTACGTAAGCCAGATCAATACCTCATCTCCAAATTCCATCCCTTCATCTTTTTCTTATTCAAGGTCCAATCGCCTCAGGAGCTGGAACACTCTTAAGGTTTTTCTTTCCTTTTGAGAAGGAGAAAAAAAGAGGAGAGATGTTCTCTCTCACTGACGTTGGCTAAAAAACTGTTTAAGTCCAACTTCTTTTCAGTGGGTCTCAGCCTGGAATTACTGACATCAGCTGTCAGCATACACAGCAGTGGAGCGGGGGAGACCCTCAGGTTTGTGGAATCTACAACCTCCCATCTGAGTGTGAAGAAGGAGTCCAGCACTCATCTGTAGCCCAACAAGGGCTGAGCAAGTTCAATCTGCCACATCAACAGTTCTACACAGCAGTTATTCAGCCTATTCTCAGCTTTGAATTGGACACCAGTGTGCGTTCAAACTGTTGAAGTGACTGGTCAAGTGCAAGACAATCACATCTCTTGATATTAAACCAGTTTGGCAATATCCACATTAAGGTTACAATCCTTTAGTTGAGCTTCAAAGTTCATTCTTGTCTCTGGCAACAGCAGCAAAATGAGATCACATCACAGTTTAGAAACCAAGTTACTGAAATATTTTAGATTCTCTCTCTCTTTCTTTTTTTTTTTCTCCCATCGTATCCATGAGTAATATCAGAAAATATGCTGAGGTTAATAACTGTATGAATGTCACATTTTGGTCAACTGGTCTAAGTCCCAGATGTCACAAAAGAATGAATGCAAAAAAAAAAAAAAGCCTTCAGCCAAAAGTACAAAACAAGTAACGATGAAAAGACAGTTCACAAGGAGGTGAGAGAGATGCACTGGAGCAAAGAAGAGTGGAACACACAGGCTGAAAAGACACAGGGTTAATGACAAACAAGATGCAGGTGTGGAAGACACAGACAAACCTAGTCACAAGAGGCCAGGAAGAGGACAAGGTGATTTCAAAATAAAACAGAAAACCTCAAACTAAACAAGAGGACACGCGAAGGACATGACAATGAAATCATCCACGAATAACACTTCTCTAAGCTTCTCTAGTCATCTTTGCTCACCTGTGCAGTGTATAAATAAATCCAGGTCTGACTGTGACCTCTGACCTTAGACCTCATTATTCACTGCTATCAGCAGAGAGAGATCTGCAGAGACAGTCCACGGCCGAGAGAGACTTTCCTGCTGACTTTCTTTATCTAATCAGATTAAGATTCACTGCACCTCCCCCCCTTTTCACCTCTCTTAAACAGCTGTCTGCAGAAGACAGTGGATAAATGGCCAGTGGCTGAAAAGTGAGTGGAACAGTTGGGCTCTGAAAAGGAAAGCATAAGTCTGTCCGCTTGATCTATGGAGCTTTCTCCACCGGCTCTGCTCCGACCAAGTGGAGATCTCTGCTGAATACTAGCCATTCTTTGGATCGATACATCCTTGGACAGTGAACAAGGAAAGTTCATTAAGCATGCAAAGACATGTCACGATGAAGACATCTGAGAACAAATGCCTGTATTGATTTCTGAGGGGGAGAGACGGGACATTGAGGGCCGCCTTTGGGGAATTTACTTGTACACAACACTTGGGTTTTGGCAATCTTTATCAGGCAAAACTCAAACTGTAGAACTGCTGAAGTGAGTCGTCCTTTAATAAACTATAGGCACAAATACTTCTTGATATCAAACCAACATGGTGATATCCACATTAAAGTTACAATCCTTAATGCTGGGCTTACACCAAAGGATTTTCACAGTCACAGACTAAAAACTGAAAGTCAGAAGGAAACTTTAGGAGTTTTACTGGAGTCATGGCGCGCTCCCGTCATCTTGATCGTTAAGTGTAAGGTGATACTATGAGCTGTTTTAGATCAGGTTTTTCCTAGTCATGGCCTTATGACAATAGCAAACATGTTTGATATTATCACAAGTCTTTCAGTCTTGAGCTCTAACAAAACCGGAAACAGGAAACCTGGTAGACAAACAATCATGAGAGAGGCATGGACGAACGGTGAAGCACCGGCGAAGAGTCGAAGGTCCCGATCAATATGGAAAGAGGAGCAGATGGCAGAGCTGTGGGCAGAACAGCTCAGCCTGTTCAACATAAGTTCTCCACTGTATCACAAGTTTCTACAAAAGAGCACGATGGGAAAACTTTGCTAAAAGAATCTTGTTGTAGTCTGTTAAATAGTGACCCTGCAAGATTCACAGTCTTTGTAAAATCTCAGTCTGAGACTAAGCTGTGACTAAAAACTCTACAACTTGTCTTTAAACCTGAGCAGGTGTGAGATGATAGTTTTCCAAGAGTCTTTTCCAAATCTTTTCAAAGTCTTCTGATGTACAGGTTGCATTAGTTGGGTTTCAAAGTTCATTCCTGTCTTTGGCAACAGAGCAGTTGACAAAATGGTCTCAGCTCATGGACCATACAGTAGCTGATATCTTTGCATGAGCAGCTGCATAATGTTGCACTGTTGGAACCTGCTGTTGAAACAGCACAGAGGTGCTCAATGGGAGAAATCTATTTTAGCTTAAGTTCAGAGGCAGAACTGAACCTCAAACACTCCTCCAACAAGCAGATGGGAAGAGGAAGGAGGTGGCAGTGACATTTATGGTTCATGGTTTGCACTCCAAGTTTTTGCTTCATTAAATTTTGGGTGCATAAGAATTCTCATCTGAGGTCGCTGTCATATCAGTGCTGTGGATCAAACTTGACCGTGAGCCCTGTCCATCTCAGACTTAATATCTTTAATCTATTAGTCTGTTATCTGTCAATTAATGTAATCTACATTAGATCTGAATTAATGTAGATTTATATCACAAAAATTATTATAGATCAAAGACAGAGTATTACTGAGTGTAATTCTGTGATCTGGATAATCAGTAATGGGAGGCTTTAGGAAGTCACGTGTCATCAGGCTGGGGTTTGGACCAGCAGATTGCAGGAGATCGGAGACAAGAACAGTTTCAAAAGTTTTGAGGAAGCAGCCAAAAAAAAAAAGAAAGGTGAGGCTCACACTGGAAAAAGGAGCAACAAACCAGGTGTTAGTCAAAACCAAGCACAAAGCATGGACTAACAACCAAGGTACCAAAAAACACACTACAGGAACAAGCACTGATTCAAAGCACTACTGAACAGGACAGAACCATCTGGCAAAGTGGTGAAGTCAAGACTGGGCTTATGTAGAGGTAGGTGATAACAGTGATTCAGGACAGGTGTGCCCTGTCTGAGTCTGGGAAGAGAGAGCAGCCAGCCACGCCTCCTGCCACAAGCTGCAACTGAAAAAACACAGAGGGGAGGGGGAGAGCAGAACACAGGCAGTGTATTCCCAGCACTGATCATAAACCATCCTCTGTCAATGTTGCATAGTTAAATCATCATGCTGTTAAAATAGTTACCATTGTGTATTTTATGGGATGATGATGAATACGTAGGTTCCAAAGGAGAGCAGGCAGCAGAACAAGAGGAGGAGGAGATGTTGGAGATAAGGACCAGTTGGACCATTTGCTGGATTTTTTTTTAACCATCATATGTGTGCTTGGTTTATGTTTAATGATATTTAATATTGTTGCCATCGGATGGTGAAGTACAAGTATTAAGTTTGATCCAGCCTGTTGTGAAGACCAGCTTGAGGACAGGGGGCTGCGGAGTTCGTGTCCCACCCTTGAACAAAGACTGCAGCAGTGGCCTGAGTGGCTTTCACAGATAAAAACTAAACAACATGAATTCAAATAGTGCAGCTGTTTACTGCACAAGAAGATTAAACATACTTTTCATGTCTTTGATTGACATCCTGGGCCTCTGCACCTCACTCTGTCCTGGCTGAAGGTTTAGGGTCACTCCTTTCAACCAACACTAAACACGTAGAAGGTGCAGTATGGAGGAAAAATATCTTCAACCCACCTATGGCTGTTTTCAAATACCATTAGCTGCCAATGATGCACTCCAGTGACCAGGCAGAATCCTGCAATTTCCAGTCTTGTTAACCTTTCTTGACTCACGTCTGGACTGTAGCTGCAAAGCAAAGGGAGACAGATGAACTTGGGACTTGGAGGGTTGTAGCGTTTATTTATTTATTGACAAGCACCCTTTAAAGTGCACGTGCATTGCACTGTGCATTCACATCTACACCCCTGCTCTGTGCTCTGTTCACCAGCTCTCTCTGCCCCCCCTCCTTTCCCTTTCTCTCCCTTTGTCCCTCTGCTTCTTACGCCCACCACACACTGAGCTATTCCTGCTACTTGTGTAACAATATTCTGTCTCAAACTTCTCAAGCCTACCGCAGAAAACAGCTGCCTCTATGGTCACACGTCTGCATATGTGCATAGTGCATGCAGTATTGCAACTGATCTCAGAACAGTAGAGTCAAGAACAGCCTGACAAGCACACTGGGGCTGTAGCTAACCACCTGTCAGAGCCAAAGATTGTGCAAACCTCCAAAAGCTGCTGTTCTCCTTTCTGCTTGACAAGTCCCAGCCTTTGTCAACAGGACATGGATATGCCCATGGAAATAACAGACACTATAGATCTATAAGCTGGAAGCTTCCAGGGACAACAGTCCACCGCTGCCACAAGTGGGCAGTAAGGGACATGATGGACACAGGCAGACATCAGGGTCCTTTATGAGACACAAGCTGTTCTGAGGTCACTTTCTCTGTGGCATCTTACATAGACGTATAAATGATTGGAGCATATTATTTCACCTGTGTGTTTCTGTAGTTTGCAGAATCCATGCCAGGCACTCCTCCACTAATAAAGACTATATCGACTGCTTTTCCACAGTTAGTTGTATTTCCTCTTGCTCTAGTCGTCAGCATCTTTGATTAGCATCAAAATACATTGTATAGACAAAAAAGGAACACACACATATACACATGCTGACACATCTGTTTCCTTATGCCATTTCTGAGCATTAACATTCACTCCTGGCAGGATAAACCTCTTACTAACAGAGATACAGAAATAAATAGGCTCATCAGTTGTCCTGTCCCATCAGCACTATGTGTGTACAGTGTATTTACAGAAGAGGGTGTCCGACGCCATTAAAACAGAATCAGCAGAATGAGGGTGGAAAATTGGATTTTCTTTTCTTTTTTTTTTGATAGGCAAACTTCTCTCTGTGTTTGTGTAGGTGAGAGCAAGTGCAGCTGTTAATTTATGACAGCACTTAGCAGAGACTGTGTAAGGGTTCATTTTGCACACAGCTTTTCTGCAAGGGTGTAAAAACAGTAACATTCAAGTGACAAACCGCTCTAATGGCCAGGTTGTCATATTGATTATGATAAGAGCAAAGGAAGAAGTTAGGTGATGTGGTTATGCTCGGGCACTAGCACAGATGACTGCTGTTCAAACCAACAGTCTGTAAGGTTTTGAGGAGATTGGACCCAAATGCAGACACAGAGGGCACAGGTGAGGTGGAACGAAAACTATTTATTACCATACGGGAAAAAACAGGTAGGCAACTCAGGTACACATCCCTCCAGTTCAGGCACAAACAGGGGATACAACACAGACGATCTGACACAAACAAATGGAGGCACAGAGGTTAAATACACAAGGGAAGACACAGGTGGTGCAATCAACCCAGGTGAGACACATCAGGTAATCACAAGAGGGAGAACACAGGAAGACAAGACAGGAACTTCAAAATAAAACAGGAGCACTATACAACTGCAGAAAGGAAGTGACACGAAGACAAGACACAGGGAACGTAATCACACAAGACAAGAGCATGGAATACACCAAGGACGCAGATCATGACACAGTCAATGCTATGTCTCTAACTATGACCATGAGCGTGCTAGGGATTTGTTTGTGTAACCATGACAACAGAGGGCATCTAACCTTAAAGTACTTTTTTGTCTGCCTCTGCCAGTCAGAATTGTTTCAGGTTACATTGCTGTTTATCCAGACTCAAATCACAGATTCTCTCAAAGTGTTACACAGAAGTTATGTTCAGAGTTCATCCTTGAATCCACATTGACATTTATGCCGAATTTGAAGAGGTTCCTCCAAAGCATGCTCGTTGAGGAGGTCACCATGAACTTGACCTCTGACCTCTGACCTTTACCCATCAAATTCCAGTAAGTTCACCCTTGAGTTCTTGTGAATGTTTGTGACACATCTGAGGAAGTTACTGAAATAAAGTCTCCATGAGGATGAGCCACATGGTTCTAACAACCGGGAAGGAAATGCAGGAGGAGAGAGTGGTAAACACTGTAACTAGTGCATATTCCACCAACCACATTATTGTCACAGCACCAAGGGTTCCTTTAATTTACCCCAGTATATACGTGTTGCAGGTCTAAGGTAAAGGTTGTTGCACAATCTTTTGTGAGGCACATATGTGAGAGTAAATGCTCCAGCTGACCCTGTTCTTTTGCCCTTTCTTTTATCAAACTGTCAAATGAAGTTTCACTGAATGGAACACTTGAGGAAAAGTATTGCCTGTAGGTTGCATCAGAATAAATGGAACTTATATTCAAGGTGTTAACGCTGCAGAGGGAATATGTGTATGATTATATAACAACTGTTACTTTTACATTTGCTGAACTGAGGATTCATGTTTGTTATGAATACAGTTTTCTTCTTCTGCTTCTTCTACTTTTTCTGGATAAAGATTGAACAAGTAAATAAATAACCAGACAAAGTTCATTTAAGAGCCAAAGTCACATGGCAAATGTATTATGACTGTTTAGCATCAGGGTTTCTTTCTAATGAGAGACCGAATCCATTTGATGTATGGACAGACTCTCACAAAATAACATGGCTCCTCAAATGCACATGTAGGATGACCACCGCTGACGACACCATAGATCTTGCCATTGTACACAACTCCTCCACCAGAGTCACCCATTGACACAGAGGTATACACAGACCATGAGAGGAATGAAGGAAATGCAGGTTTACCCTCTGAGGACATGGAACACCAGATTAGAAACCAGGACAACTCACTCTACAGGTGTCCTTTCCCGGAGAATGAGAACACAGCCAGTTGTCAAATGGTACTGATGGATAATAGTGTTGCAGCTTCGGTCTGATAGGTGCACAGTCAACAACAGGCATTTTGATACACTGCAGTTGTTTTGGTTTCTTCTTATCCACTGGAGAAAAGAAAAGACAAAACATTTAAAAAGACAGGGCATGAAAACAGACAAAGCTAGTTTGTTTTTTGTTCATACTCGAGTAGATATATATACTATAATATATACTATACTATAATATTACAAAATATATAGAACTCACAAAACTTAAAGGTGTAGGGGTCTATGGCATTACAGCCAAAACCTGCAACCAGAAATTCTTCATTTCTGTAAAGATACAAAATAATCAAGTTAAAGCAGCATGTTACATGTTGCTGCCCTGTGATTGGTCAGTTAGATATGTGCATTACCAAGCAGTTTAACAGGTGTACCTACAATAAAGTGTCCTGTGAGTATATGCTGATTTTTGAATCATTTGTGGCTCTGGATCCCCAAGCATGTCAAGAAAACCTCCCGCACTCCTCCCCAGACCGGTCCTCCACTGTCCAGTATTATTGATCACCTGCTATTGATTTTTCAGTTCGCCCATTGACTAGCTATAAACACTTTGCTTTTACACAACTGTTGAATAATTATGTTTCCAAATGGAGCCAATGGAGTGTTTCCCTCCATCTTCCTGCCCCACATTCATTCAGTGCTACACAGTTACACTGAGAACGACCCACTCCCTCCTTGTAATAGCTGTTTGTGAGCTGCACCACTGGAGCAGCTGGGGCGTCACTGCTTTGCACAAGGGCACCTCCGCTGTAGATGAGGGAGGCCAGAGGATGATTCATTCACCAACCCCCCCCCCACGTTTCCCTGACAGATGTTTCCCACTGTTGTGACGTGAGGGAGGATTTGGATCTTATGGCAACTACATGCTGTCATATGAATAAAAGTGTCTGTATTGTAACCACAGAGGTGATTAATGGGGCATATGATAAGACAGACAGGCATTCTATGGGACTTTATGAATGGTTGTAAATTTGTTTAATGGCGTGGATTATCATATCTCAGAGGTGTGGACAGTCTGAATGCTGATAGAGTCAGGTCACTCTGCAGCGCTCTGCTCCTCTGTATGGACCAACACATTACACTTCCAACTGTCCACATACATGCCATACCTTCAGGACATATTCAGACCCGTTCATCTTTTGCACACTGTAATGAGCTGTAGATTTCATTTTGAATCCTCCCATTAATGGACATGCAATAATCCATTATGATGTGGGCAGCACGGTGATGCAGCAGTTAGCAGTGTTGCCTCGCTCAGTACAAAGATATGCACACAAGGTTACTTTGCTCCACAGTCCATATAGGTGGGAATGTGAGTGTGTGAGGTTGTTTGTCACTGTCGGCACATGTGACCTGACCAGGGTGAACCTCACCTAACATCAGCTGGGACTGGCTCCAGCCCACGTAGACAGTATAACTAATGGATATGTGGATGGATTCAGAGCCTTTCCTGTGGCATTCAAAACTGTCCTTTCTGTTTGTTTTATCCTTGAGTTGTGCTGAGAACATTTCTAGAGGTATATGCTTTTATATAAAGTTTCAGTTTAGTTGTATATAAAACAAATTTATAAAAGACAGGGATGACTCCCAAAAAGCATCTATACCTTTTGACACTGCATTTTAGGACAAAAAAACAACCATGAAGTCTCAGGAACTCCCTCTGGACCTCAGCGATAAAACTGTGACAAAGACTAAAGAACAATATCAGGCTATAAAACCTCTTTAAAGCTTCTCAGCAGCTGGGGCATGGAGACACACAGGTCCATTCAGCTGAGTGAAGAATGAATGCAGCCAAAACAGAGCAGCCCTCGGAGAGAACCTGTTCCAGAGAGGAAAAGAACGGAGATTGGACTGATGCTTCACCTTTCAGCATGTCGGTGGCCAAAAATCACGCAGGCAAGACAATCCAGGAGTGGCTTTGGGACAAGTGTGAAGCAACCAGGTGAAGCCCAGACTTGAGAGGATCTGTGAGGAAGAGCGGGATCAACTGTTTAAATCCAGGTGTGCTAAGCTGTAGAGACTCACACAAGAAGACTTGAAACTTTAATTCCTGCCAAAGGAACTCCTGAGTGAAGGGTCTGATTCTGGTAACAGAGCGAGAGTTTCATTCATTCATTCTGAGATTTCAATTTTTGATTTTTAATTCAATAAATGGTAATTTTATCCATTCAGATTTAAACCTACATCACAACATTTTGCAAAAACCGAAGAGGTTTGACCAGGGCCGTCGTTAGGAATCCTGGGCCCCCTGAAGGACACTGGGCCCCTTTTCATCGCCACTTTTTCTTAGACTGTGTATTAGAGCCCTGCGTGGGACTGTTTTCTTCATCCCGCTCCTGCCCGCTCCCGCTGACTTTCTGACCATTACCGCCCATTACTGTGTGTGTTACACTCCCATCCACATCTGCAAAACTCTGAGAATGTATGCCTGTCCCTCAGGACAGGCCCTGTCCGCAGGAGAAAACACGTCATCTTATAGGCTTTTATGGGGCTGTTTGTTTCGTTTCCCTGACGCACTGGTCAGGGATAGCGCTCCTTTTTCGTTGTTTTCATTTAGTTTTTGTTGACTCCATCATCCTGTTGCTCCGCAGTGTTTTTTTTAAGCTGCCCGTTCCCGCCCGCAGCAAAGATCAAACCGCCCGCTCCAGCAAGATTTGCGTTGGGACCCAATCCCAATGCAGCCCTCTACTGTGTATCATTTTTGTTTATTTTTCTGTTACTCTACAGTGCCAGAGGCTATATACCCAATTATTATTATAAGTTTGCGGAGGGCTACTGTTGTCGCTTTGTCTTGATGCTGATGCTGCAGTAGTATGAGTATTAGTCAGGATTATATGTAGAATAATTTAGTCATAGAAAGTTGAGGTGGTGGGGGTTTTTGTGGACCCTACTGGGCTGTGGGCCCCAAGAATTGTCATACCTTTCTCCCCTGTACAATATATATACAGTTAGTTTTTATGACAGTGAAAACATGCACTCTGAAACTGTAGGGGGAGCTCCAAGCGACCTAAACAGTGTAGTCACAGCAGTGACCATTGCTTTATGTTTGAACTCTCCCAGTTGAGGTCAGTTTCTAAATGACACCAGCTCATTCATTTGTACAACCATCATCCATGCCAACCACTAGCTGCTGTTAATAAGTGTCTCACTTCATCGTTCATTCATAAAGGATGAAAAAAATAAAATAAAATAACAACTTCTGATTGTGAATCAATCGGCCATCACATTTTCTACAAAATGAATTTGCTGTTGCTGTTAAGTTGTATCGAAACGAAATTTCTAGGAGACAGGGTTGAGTGCGCTTATCTGCTAAAGCTGTTTATCTACTAAGCTGAGTCAAACTGCTTTGTGTGTGTGTGTGTGTGTGTGTGATGTGATCCCAGCAGAGCCACTGAAGAACTCGCTCACACACTCATGTTCAACAAGTGTTTAACACAGATGAATGAATTTGACATGATGTGAAATTAATTTCTCCTGCAACGCATTTTCAGACAAACCAAGTTTCCAAGTGATCTGATAAGTATTTATGTGTATGTGTGTGTGTGTGTGTGTGTGTCTGTGTGTGTTTGTGTGTGTGTTGTCTGTATGAATCGTTCTGCAGCTCCTCAGTGACTCCTGCAGCATCAGTGAAGAACTGCCCTCAGCTCTGTCACAAACATTGTCAGAAGCTTTTATAAATGAGACACTGAGACGCTGCAGAGAGAACGGAGCTGTCTTCACTCTATTAGTGGACGCTGGCTGATCCAGTGGATACTGACATCTCAGCAGCTACCTGTTAGATACAGCGTTATTACAGACCTAACAGATGGGCAGCACTGCAACATCAAACTCATCTTGTTACAGCAGAGAACTTGCTCTTTTTTCAGGAGCAAACAGAACCATCACTGAGGTGTTTGAGTGTCTAACAGCTCATGGTAATAAGGATTAAATGGCTCCAGGCCTCAGAGAAATTCACTTTCCAGTGTTGTTACAATCTACTGTCGGTTTGACATAAGGGGTTCATAATGAACAACATGAATTGTGGTACTATGTTCTCAGCGAGGCTTATTCAGAAAACAAAATGAACAGAGAAGCTGGAGATTCTCATCAGTTTAAAGCTGTTCCTCCTGAGGTGGTCACAAACCATATGGGATATGTAGTATTAGCCCCCCTGGTGAGATCTGGGTTCACCACAACCAGTGGCTGGGCTCTGTCCAGAGGAAACCCATTTCAGCTCCCTGTGGTTTCAGTCTCATTCTTTCTGTCACTATAAGAGTTAAGGTGGTAGTTGGAGCATCTGGATTAACTGGTAACTTCTGAGATTCATCTTCTGGTTTAACTTCCAACTCCACCCCCTTTACCCTGACTCCTGAAATTCACAAATTCACCAGAGAAGCAGGGCCTCAGACTTGGGAGTACAGACACTAATCCTGGCTGATTCAGACTCAGCTGCAAACTTCCCCAGTGCACACACTGAAGGCCATGAACTGATAAAGCCAGCAAAACCACGTCATCTGCTTGGATCAGAGACCAGACCCAGGCAGGTCCATGTCCACACTGCTCCTCCTGGACTAGAGCCTCCTGTCCAGCACTGTGGAGCGGACCGTCCCAGAGAGGAGCCACCACCCTGATCTCCTGGCAAATACATCAATCATACTTCCATCATTAAACTTCAGGGGAGACTTGTGTGTTTTTGTTCAGATCTGTCAGTGAGGGCAAAGTTTATCTTGTAGTTTTCACATAAAATCAGCTTCATAATTATGTTGCTGTAATACCACCTCATTTTATGCATCTGTAATTCCCAATTATTTACAAGAAAGTCCCCCTATAACGTATCTCATACAAATTATGGGGGAAATAGAAGTAAAGTTGTGAGGCATTTACATGTTCAGCTGACCTCTGGTTACATCCACTCATTAAAACCACTTCATTAAGACAGTAACAACTGGAATCAGTCTCTTTCTTCCCCATCATTAACACTACAGTGCAGAGCTTCCTCCAGAAAACCAGACCCATGAAATAATGTGTTATACTGTGTGTGTGTGTGTGTGTGTGTGTGTGTGTGTGTGTGTGTGTGTGTATGTATTATATTTGTGTATGTCTACTCATTTTCCCCTTTCTCACTTTTGATTTGTTCTATTATATCAAATGTATCATTAACATTCATGAACTCATTCTATTTCCTCCTATATAAGTCTAATATTTACACAGATCGCTGCACAAACTGCATTTAAATCCTCATTAGTCTGATCTCACTACTACTGCTTTATGTTTTAAGTGTTTCAGTCAAACTGGCTCCTGTTCTGACAAGTTCCTCCAGTTCTGTTTCCATTGATAAACGTCATGCCAGAAAAAGGAGTGACCTTTTGACCCCTCCCTCCTTTATGTAAATATATGTTGAACCCAAACAATGGCACGGACCCCTCTGTGCAGCAGCATGTTCCTGATCACATTACTACAGTAGATGCTGCCACCATGTGGACATAGATATTTCCAAGCCAGCGAAACCACATCATCACCGAAAGACATTAATGTACTAATAAACCAAGCTACAGTTTTCATGCACTTCTTTAATATATCAGTTTTTCATATTCACAACAAATACATTAAGCTTTTTTCTTCTTATGATACAGCCTTAAATATTTTTTACACTCACCATTTTTCTCAGAAGTCTGCCTATCAAAATGTCTTTTTAATCTTCCTCTTTTATTTTGAAGGTTTTATAATTTGTTACATTTGTAGTCTCCATGCCTCCTAGCAAACTGACAGTATTTCCTTTGTACAACTATTTACAGGTGAAACAAAATTAAACAAAACAAACAAACAAAAAAAAAAAACAACAACAAATCTCCATAAAGTTTTTCATGATAGTTCTCAGTTGAAAAGGAATTGTTGGGTTTAAGGTGCAGGCAAGGAGGAGAGAGAGAGAAAGAGGGGGAATGTTTCAGAAGAAGAAGAAGGAGAAGAAAAAAAAGTGGGGGAATGAAGGAGGGAAATGCTGAAACGGAAAAGTTGTGCGTCATGTGGAAGAGCGGGGGGGTGCGTGGTGAGATCAGAGGAGGGCGCCTCCTCCTGTAGATGCTGTGACGCTTCAGCAGAACACACCTCGCCGATGATATTCTGACAGAAAACAGAGACAAGATCTCCAAGGAAAAGAAATACAGCACTCTGAAAGACACTGCTAACTGTTAGCTTCCTCAGGGTGTATGTCACATTAAACAACGCTCGGTCTGAAAGTGAGCTCTCTGATGGGCGGCACTGGTCCCTGTGGAAGAGGACTGAGGGCATGCGAAGCGGTCTCGACCAAAGGTCCAACTCACTCCTTGTTCACATGGTCTTCATCAACACACATCCTGATATTTAAACCTCTCAAGAAGATGCCAGTAAAAAGCACTGGGAACGCAAATAAACCTTGAGTAGAGATGGTTGTTTGCGAAGGTGAGTGATCATGATGATGCTGAAGAAGACCACAGGATACGGTCCAAAACAAAGAGAAACTCTCAGAAACAAGACACATGGTTAAAACTATCTGACTGGACACATACTGCTGATGAGAAGTGAGAAAACTGCTTTGTGTAATTTGGGCCAAAAAAAAAAAAAAAAAGCCCTTAAATCTATAAAACCTAGTAGGAAAAAAATGATTCTGAAGCAACTGCA
Source organism: Caranx ignobilis (assembly GCA_021432705.1). Lineage (NCBI taxonomy): Eukaryota > Metazoa > Chordata > Actinopteri > Carangiformes > Carangidae > Caranx > Caranx ignobilis. The sequence goes on along the minus strand of MU269990.1, from coordinate 77,867,201 downwards.
GCTTCCTGTTGAAAACATCAGGCGCCTGCAGATTCCCTTCACAGTCAACGCTCTGATCCTGTCGTGAACAGGACGTGAGACAGCAGCAGCCAGGAGTCTGAGCTCTGGTGCATCACTGAGCCAATCACCACTCATGACCTCATCCTCCTCTTCCAGAAGTACCAGCGTTACAGAGCTGTGGTCATTTTCACTGATGTCCGAGCATCTTCGAAACTTGAGAACCTCACGGCCGAGAAGTTCCTTTGAGTCATTAGAGATGTAACTATGGAGCGTCCTTCACAACCTTGGCGAGACAAATCGCCAAGTCGATTATAGTCTTATGGAAAAGGTGAGTTTTTCTTCAGACGTTCTGTGAAGCCGCGGACAGGGAGGAACCTCGCTCACATCAAAGGTGTTACAAGACTGGAGGATATGTATTATTCAATAAAAAAGGCCTACATCCACTAACCTGCACACTGGCTCTATAGTAGAGTAATAGAAACCAAATCTGTGGAGCCCTCTCTCTGCTATTGGCTGGTCCTTGGTGCCAGAAACCAAAATCCATCCAACCATTGTGTGCTCAACATGTGTATCCACAAACCACGAACAACATGCGACCCGGCAACATGGCCGACACTTTAGCCGACAGAATCATGTGCACAGCTGGAAATGATGCCAATGCTGCTCCCAAACATCTGGCTTTTAGATGATGTTGATACTGTCTAGAGTTCCTGCTTTAATGTTGCATCCTTTTTTGGTCACTTGGGGGCAGATGAGCCGCACAATGTGAAAACACAACATCAATCTGTCTAACGTGTTGAACGTTAACACAAAAATCCAGATGAGGAGTAAGATCTGGTGCTTTAGCTGCTAAATGCTCCATTATGTCCACCAGCTGTTCTTCCTTCTAAATAAGCTGGGCGTCCATCTCACTGCTGGTGTTTCTGCATCGCTACTTCCATCCATCCATGTTGTTCTGAGATGTTTACACCCTGTGCTGTCAAATTCAAAACTGCTTTTATTCTTAGATGGTTTGGTGGAATGCTTATCCACAGCCATCCACTGTGGATTTTAAATGGTGAAATATCAGATACAAGACTCCCTATGTTGGAATGGCATTTTGCACTTTCAAAATAAAAGCTGAAAGCCCAGCCCCTCTGCTCAGCAGGAATGCTGACGACAACTAATAACCCTGGGATCACCCTTCAAAAGCTTTGCCCCACTGCAGCGCATCACGTGGCTGCAAAGCAAAATCAACAGAGTGACATCACCTATGGGATTATGGACCACGCCACACAGCTGCTCAACATCTACCACCCTGCTTCCAGACTTCACAGAGCTGGGTTTGACTGCGCTTCATGTTTTAAATCCCACTCCAGGAAACACTTTCATCTGCTCTCTGGAGCTAAATGATGTGATTTGCACCAACCTGACGTGGTTTTCCCCACTTTGTGAGTTGCTACAAAGTTGTCCTTCATAAGCTGACTGAAATGTCCAAATCAAAGAGGTGGCATTAACCCAGGACCATGACAAACAAAGAGACTGTCCTGGGTTGAGGGCTAGCAGTTTTCCCCCGCTTCCAGTCTTTGTGCTAAGCTAGGCTAAACTCACAGCCCTCTCCATTTTACAGCATAAAGTGGGAATGATGGGTAAGATGACAAAGGTGGATCTTCTAACAAGGCAAAAAATGGATTATAACAATGCTGTCGAAGGGTGGGTGAGGGTGCCTCGTGTTTATGATGGAAAGACAAACATGACCTGCGATGTGAGGAAACAGCTTGGTGGTGTTTGGATGGATGCTTCGACTGTATGTTCTACATCCCTTCACCAAACCAGCAGTCTCGTTTTCTCAGCTCCTCATCACACCAGGTATGATGCCACAGACAGCTCCTGAAGGCTTCACCACAAACGGAGCCTTCCCGGGAAAAAATATTCACACTCCAGCCCCTGCAGATGACTCATGCATTAGATGGATGTTGGGTCATCAGCTCTGCTTGTCACAATTCTTCAATAAAAAAAAAAAAAAAAAAAAAAAAAATCAAGGCAAGTCGCTCATTTACTTCGATCCATCTCTACAAAGTGCAAGTACACGAGTCACAAAGACTAAAACAAGCTTCAAAAGAAAGACTGATAGCATCAAATAAAGCCGTTCTGAAAATTAATCCATAAAACAACAACAACAATAACAACAACAACAACAACAACAAACACAACAACAAAAAGATTCACATAAATAAGTAAATATCTGCAGGCCTGCCTGTACAGAAAAAGGCAAACAATGACAATAACCAAAAAATAAAAAGAACCTGGAACACCTACAACCCCTAAACACACGCTGGAATGGGAAAAAAAAAAAAAAAAGTACAGGTGCATGTGTGTAGAAAAGGTAAAAGGTGTGATTGACAGAACATTTTCAAGACTAACGGAGCTCTCCAGAAGAAGATCACTGGTGCTTTCAGCAGATCACGCCGCAGCGCCTTCAGTCGACCGCTGCGGCAAGTAAGGTCCCCATAATAAGCTGAGTGCAATATTAAAGCCACATGATCGACAAACCAAAAAAAAGAAAACAAAACAAAAAGGAAAAAAAAAAAAAAAAAAAAGACAGGACATGCACTTGTCACAAAAAAAAATCTGAGGTTGGGTTTTGTGGAAAAGCATCACAAGCTTTTGTTGCAAAGATGCCGTGTAACAACTCTGAAGCTCAAGAGAAGCCACAAGTACTGTACACACTCCTTTAGCCGAGCACACGCACTCACACACACCCCGGGCAGCGGCTCAGCTCGGCTTCAACGGGCTCTTTAAAGCACCTCGTTTAAATTCCGTCATCAAACCAATCTGAGCTCTCGTCCCTCTGAGCAGCTCGGCAGGCTGCAGAGGTTTTACAACAGGAAACCTACAGACAAACCGCTTCTCCTGCTTTCACATCAACACCAAATCCTTTGGAGAAAAAAAAAGAGAGGGGGGGGGGGGGGGTTAGAAATATCCAATGCCTCTAAAAGCACGCTAATCGACCTTTGTTGGCTTAGACTGGGTTCTTTAAAGGGAACAAGGAATCCCTCTCATGCAGCTTCCACCACCAAACAAAATGAGCATGTCTTCCCTCCAAAGGATCAGGCTCTGGATTCTTCACTGTCAATCTATGGAACGTAAAACTCCTCCTGCTTTCACATGCATCAACAACTGTTTTGTCAAATGTGGAGGCAAACGAGAAGGCAAAATATAATATTTTGCAGAATTTGGTCAGCGATTTAAAAAAAAAAACTAATCAAGCGAAGGCCTGTGCTGCATGACCAGGAGGGAGGCTTTCTGCTAAAACAGCTACCATCTCTTCAAAAAAAAAAAAAGAAAGGACAAAGAAAAAGCTCATCATTCCTAGCAGCTGCTAGCTAAAAATCTGAAACATGAGAAATAAATGGAAAAGTAAAAATAGCTCTATCTTTCAAGTCATCTTCCTTCAGGGTTAACCCTTCGCTGAGTGACGTCGTCCAGCTCTTCTCGGGATCAGGCTCAAAGTCTGACCTTCCTGTCTCATCCGTCAGAATGGGAGAGGCCGCTTCTCCTTCCACGGGCTTTCCGTTCGTGCCGTCACTCAAAAGAGCAGTTCAGCTGGGCCCCCGGCTGGTAAACCGGGCTCCTTCCCCCTCCTCCCTCCCCCAGTCCTCGCCTGCATGGGAGATGGCGAGATGAGTGGCACCCAGAGCCTCGACTTCTCCTGACGTTTCTCATCATCCGTCTCCTCTTCCTTTCCCTCCAGCAGGCAAGAAAACTGTTTTGGTATGGATTTTTTTTTTCCTTTTTGTGTCATTCAAGTTGCTTGTTTTTTTTTGTAGTTTTTTTCTGTTTTGTTTTGTTTTTCTTTCTTTCCCTAATTCATTGTTGTGTGTCGCTGTGGCTGTTTGCCTGCTGGACAGCTTTTGTGGTGCCTCCGGGTGAGGCTGCCTTCTTCAGGGTGACAGAGGAAGAAAACAGCCCGCTCTTTGAGACTTAAATTTGCTTTTTTTGCTTTTTTTTTCAGTAATGGATGAATCCACCGCAGGGACACGAGACTTTTTGAGAAGTGACGAGGGATGGACTTGGTGGGATCTGCAGCACTTACTTGAATGCTGAAAACTCCCCTGAAAGACAATAATAAAGTGATGGAGAACATGAGCGAGTAAGCAGCAGTCAGCCGTAATGTCTGTTATCTAGTTCCACTCATTATACATCGTTCAATTCAACTTCAACTGTGTCCAACAGTCTCTGCTCCTCCTGTGCAGCTTTAATATTTACATTCCTCGTATTATACTTTATAACTATTTATAACTCATATGATTGTATATAATCTATCTGTGTCTTTGTGCCAGAGTTTGGTTGGTTTACGGCTCATCCGCCTCTGTCTGATTCTTGTGGATGTGATAACTTTACCTTGACAGAACTTTATTTATTGCGATGATGACATTGCTCTAAGGGGCTCTCTCAGCTGACATTTCCGTCATCATCTTAGGGACTGAGCTGTGTCTCAGGACGGGGGGTCGTGGTCTACAAAGACTTTGTCCTCTGGACCAGAAAAGATCACTGATGATGAGACACTCTAACCTACTGCGGAGTACCCGCTGTTGTGTTTCCGGGCCTACCCAAAGAGTGACCTCTGTCTCCTAGCAACCATAACAGCAGCTGATCATCACTGGGAGGCCTCCACAGAGTAGATCAGATCAGATTTATAAAGGATGTGTGTGGTAAATCATATATTAAAGGTGTGAGCTATATTATGTATGAACCACACTGTGCAACAACACAACATAAACAATGAATGTTTAGATGTTCATGTACAGTGTGTGCATGCGTGTATGTGTGTGAGCTCACCATAGCCACCGGCCTGGATGGGGGTTTTGGGTGAGGCGCAGGCGTACAAGCTGAAGTCCTCCGTCTGAAAGCCGGCTCGGTTTAACGAAGGCTCCGAGGCGCTGCGGTGAATTTTGGGTAATGAGCGAGCCAGCAGCTCGATGGACGCCAAGATCTGATGGAGTACACAGTAGAGCCTCAGAGTCAGCTCATAAATAAAACCAAGAAGGATGTTGTCCTCTTTATTTTAAAAGCCTAATCATTCCTTAGTGATTGGATTAAACCAGTTTCTATCCCGAAAGTCTCCATCAGTTTTGCTTTTAGACTGGATGCAAGGCTTTTAATTTGAAAGATCCGTGCAGGAAGTGCTCTACTTTCAAAAGCTTAACAGTGATACTGGTTAAAAAGTGGTTGGAATTAATGCAAGAGTGAAGCTTTTCCTATGTTACTGCAGTATATGTATAGTATCAGAATATACAGTGTATTCAGGAAGTATCCACACCCCTTCAGTTCTTTCCACATGTAGTCATGTTGCAGCCAAAATCATCACAAATCTACACCATCAGTCTGTTCCTATCCGTCTTATGCAATCTAAATTAGTCTAATCATTTCATTTCAAGCCTGCCTCTCTAACATAAGCCTGTTTTAGAGGCTGAAACAAAGAACACTTATCTTCACTCTGTCTTGGCCTCTTGTCTTTACTGTGGTCCATCATGTGCATCTGTCTCCTCCCCTATGAAATAACAGCATCGCCTGTGTCTCACCTGAGGGAAGAGAGGTCGCTCCTCTCTCTTCTTCTTCAGGCAGTCAGCCATCAGTCTCTTCATGGCCTTCGGACAGTTGCTGCGCACCTTGCTGAGGTCAGGAGACAGGTAACCTCGACCCACCATGAATATAATCTGATGGAAGAGGAGATGGATCCGAGTCAGTTTGTCATTTAGGTGAAGAGCTGTTGCTTCCATTGGGGCTCAAAGACTGTGAGTGTGTGTGTGTGTGTGTGTGTGTGTGTGGGATCAATATGAAGTAAATTGAATACTTACATTTAAACGTATATTTATAATTAAATACAGAAAAATGACACAATATATATTTGTTTCCTCATGTTTCTTCTTCACTATAACTCAGATTAGATGATGCTACATCTCTATGACAACACATCTTATTCAGTAGACTGTGATTGACAGCTCTGTCACCTGGTCTCTGTTGTTGATGTTGGAGTAGGGCAGTGCCCCCGACATGAGCTCGTACAGCACGATGCCGAACGCATAAACGTCAGACTGGAAGCTGTAGGGATTCTTGTCCTGCAGCCGGATCACCTCCGGAGCCTGTGAGAACACACACAGTGTCACATGACCCGGAGATGACAACACACCAGTTTTTTTATAGGTCTTTTTTGGTTTGTGTGTTTTGTTTGCCCGGGAGGAGGGAAGGGGTGGGAAGTGTGGAGACATTCAGTGTGCTGTGGGCTGATCCACTGGTGACTGTGTATAACCGATCTTGCTTCCAAATGTAGCCTACTATTGCTGCAAATCAATACAATATCAATACATATATATGTGTATAGTACATATCATATAGCATTGGTACAATGGTAAAACTAAGTGTGACCGACCATCCACAGTATGGAGCCAGACAGCTGTTCAAACTGGTGGGAGCCACTCCAGCGGGACTTCACTGTAGCCAGGCCAAAGTCACCGATCTTCACCGTCAGATCCTCGTGGAGGAAAATATCTGAGAGGGGAGGGGGTCATGGAAACTCTTCTCTTTGTTTGAAATGATGCAGGTTATATTTTCAGCCCTGCTCAGTCCACTGCCACCAGGACAGAACGAACCTCGCGCTACAGATGAGCTGACTTAGTGAAGTGTTTCAGAAAAGGATACTGTTGCTCTTCAGATCTCTATGGATGATTGATTTGGCATGCAGGTAACTGAGGAGGAAGAGAGACATATTGAGATCTTACACACACGCACGCACACACACACAGCTTTTGCATTTTGTTGAAGGGAACTCACTCCATGCCCTGGGCAGTCTGCCGGGCAATGTCAATCAGCTTGATCATCTCAAACTTGGTCTCGATGATGTGCAGGTGGTGGTACAGGCTGGAGCCTTCACACCACTGGGTCACTATGGCCAGCTGAGGCTTGGTGGTGTAGCCCATGAACAGCAGGATGTTCACATGACGCGTTTTCCTTGTGTAGAAACACATACACACACAGTTTGATGAAAACACAGGAGTGCAGATGTTTCAGATCAGTCTGTAGCGCAGTGTTAACAGTGACAGTGCACATGTTCTCCTGAGGTTACCTGAGGACTCCCACTTCATTCTTGAAGGCCTGAAGCTGCTGTGGCGTAGGAGCAGTGACATTCAACATCTTCACTGCCACATCACCTGAGAGGAGAGGAGAGGAGGGGAGGGGAGGGGAGAGGAGAGGACTTTAAGGATCCATATTTCATTAAACTGATTGGTCACATACTGTTCTTTTTTTACAGTGGTTTACAGAGACGCTTTAACCACTTTTTGTGATTTCTTTAAGTCACAATAATGAAATGAACTTGGTATCTGTGAATGCAAAACAACCTGGACTTTACGATCTCCACAAAGAGAAACCATTGTATCATACTCAGGTAAATGGTGCCAAAATTCAAATGACAGGCCTGGTTGATTTGGCTGTAACTATGGTTACAGGTGGTACTTTCCTTACAGTCAACAAATTATTAAAGAGCAGAACCAACAGTATGTGAGTCAGTATTGTGATACTTTCAGACTTTCCTATTCTGTCCCTGGCTCTCAGCTCTGAGCCCACTGGTTCTGCTGAAGATGTAAAATGTAAGAAACTCACAAATATGTAGTTTTACTCCTTTTTTAAGGCGGTTGCACACTGTAGTTTTTACAACATGAATCAAAGAAGAGCAGCATCTTTTGGGGACTACTTTCAAGGGTTGATTAATCCACATTGGGTGGTCTATTACCACTGTGTATGTGGGGTTGAGCCAAAGTAAAGGTGTGTGTTCACAATGGTGTGACTTTCTGATTTAAAAAAAAAAACAAAAAAACACTCCCACTGCCAAATTGATTTATTTATAGAGTTGGGATTTATACCCCAAGGATTAAAACAAGTCCCTCACAAGCTTCTGGTGGTGTGCTCTTGTTCTTACCGTGCCACTTTCCCTTGAAGACAGTTCCAAAGGATCCAGAGCCTATCCTCTGACCCAGAGTGATCTGACCCTCGGGGATTTCCCAGTCATCGCTGGAGTCCCTTCTCCCCAGGGTTTTCTGCTTTACAAGGCACATGGTCAGAACATATACACACACAGTGAAGAAAAAGAATCCAGTAACACTCTGCAACAATCTCTCACCATCTTATTGCGGTCCTCAGACGAGGATGACGACTTGCGCTCCCTCTGTTGGCATGGCGACTTCTGCGGGACCTTGACATTGGTCAGGGAGCCGGGTAAAGAAGCAGGTGGTGTGGCCGACAGCCCTGTGGTGGAGCCTGGAGCGGGGTCATGGAGGAAAAGGAGAGAAAGAATAACAAAAAAAGGAGGAGAGAATAAGAAACACAGATCAGAAGAAGACAAAGCTGCAGAGTAAAGAGAGAGAGGAGGACGGGAGCTGAGGTGTCTGTGTCTGTTGTGTGTGTGGTCAACATGCACAGAGGAGAGGTGAGGGGCGTGCTGTGTTGGATGGCAGTTAATAGTTTAATTATCAAGGTCCATCACTTTTATTAGCTGCTTAATTATTAAGGATATTATAATGTCTCAGAGAAAATCTGCTGATTCACCAAGTCATGACATACATTACAGAAATGACTCCACCACTGGAGGCAGAGACAAACTCTCTGAGCAGGAATATACATCTTATTTATCAATATCATGAATCAGCAACGATATGAAATCAATGTAAACAACCTGAGTTATTTCAAATCATATGATCAGATGATCAGGCTACGTCACTTCTTTCCAATGATGGAACAACATTAACACACTTGTTCAGATGCTGCACTATTTTGACTTTGCATTATTTTATCAGGGATTACCAGTGCAAAAGCCTTTGTGCTGATGTTTGGTAGGAACATATCACGCCTCAAACACAGGGCTGAAGTTTAATTATACAACTTGTACCACTTTATAATGACTACACACTCTTAAGCATTATTAAATACTCAATTCATCATTTATAAAGTACTCCTCCTACACTGATGCTAATTATTATGTCATTCATAAACACTAATAAATGCTTAACTCTGGACTAATGAGATGTTCTATCTGTTAACACACTCATTAACTCATTACTGCAGCAGAAATGTACATCTAAATGATTTGTTAATCATTGACACTTTATAAATAACATCTCTCAAATAACTGGCTGTGATTGATCCACTGCTGGATTCATAAATGCTGCATCATAGATATGAAAGTGCAATCGATTAACACATTATAGATAAGCTTACTGTTTATAAGAATTAGCATCACTGTAGGGACTCTGCTTGAAAACTAAGTAATGTTTAATAGTGTGTAGATGTTTTAAAGTGTTACCTAAACAACCATTGCAATTTAAACCATAATCACATTATTAAAAAAAAATGTTGAGGTTAAAAACAACAACTCTCTTTTCAGTGAACTTACCCTTTATACAGTTGAGGATTTACTGATGGTGGTGTGTGTTCATGTAAATTTAAGTATCTAAACAAATGGGGCTAATGGCCTCATTCCAGAGCAGCTGAAGCCTGGACTCACGTTAACTGCTGCCTTTTTTAAGCGGTTGTGCTATGATTACATCCAAAGAGCATCTTAATGAGTTAAAAACCACCATCCAGAGGATAAAAAGGTGTCGCATCAGAGCGGTGGTGTGATCAGTGTGTGATCAGTGTGTGTGAGAGAGCGTGTGAGGACGTAACGAGGGGGAAAACAGAAAGAGGGGAACACACAGTGGATGTGACACAGGCGTGTGTGTCGGGAGAGAGGAGAGGGGATGGTTGGTGTGTGTGTGTGTGTGGGGGGGGGTAGGTGGGATGGGTTGTGTGATGGGTCGGGAGGGGGGGGTGAGGGTAGGAGGGGTTGCAGGTGGAAAGACACAGGAAACACACAGAGGCCTAACTACCTCGGAAAACGGGCTCGGGCTCAAAATCAAACACTATGTCATTGGGGTAGGAGTATAGGAGGGGGCTTGAGGTCCGTGTTCGGTGCTTCCTCAAGCAGCGGGCGGGGTGGGTCGGGGGGGCTGCAGGGCAAAGAGAGACAGACAGACCATCACTGCTACTCACCCTGCCCCTCTCACCTCTGACTACTGTATTTGTCCAAGGATACAGCTGAGCTCCTGAGCAGAGAGCCCTCCTACCACACTGCAGTTAGCACGTTAGCTTAGCTCGGATTTCATTAGCCAAATTTAGCGTTAGCTGTGATTAATTCCAGTTTTGAACATGTTGGGAAAGAGTGACATGTTCAGGTGGATGCCAGCCTCGTGCCAGATGAGCAGTCAGTAGTAACAGCGGGTTAAGCTTAGAATAAAATCATCAGGGGAATCAGCTGGCTCTTTACACCCCGGAGACTGATTTATATCACTTTTGCAATTAAGCTGAAAAGGTTCACTGGCTACGTGTCCTCCTACTGAGCCACTCTAACTCTTCCATGTGTCCTGAGCTGCTTATCTGTCTCACTGAGTGGTTGCAGGACTGACTCAGGCTCTTCGGATCTGAACTCCATACATACACACACACACAAAAACACCAAGAGCACGCAGACGGAGGATGGTGGGAAAAAAAAGCCACGGAATGAGCCTGAAGTCTGCTGCCGTGATCCTTACCTCCGTCTGACCTTGGTAAACCCTGATCTCGAATCAGATCCTGAAACAAAGAACGAACGCTGTCAAAATTCACACACACACACAACATTTAATGCACTGTACTGTACAATTTACTGTATAAATGTTATTAGTTTAAGGCCAGCAGCAGGAACTGGATCCATGTTTGTTCATATTAAGTGTTCAGACTGGACATGAGGTCAGTTTTAGAGGCAGTAAGTTGAGTATATAGATCCATACAGATATTAACATGCTTATGAGTCACTTTCCTGAACCTGCAAAGTTGAGTGTCACCGATCAACTCAAGTTTAACCAACTTGAACCCATTATATCATCATGTCCAAACTATTCCACAAAGGGCCGTGTGGCTGCAGGTTTTTGTTCCAACCAATCAAGAGCACACAGTTTGACCAATCAGGTGTCTGAAGACTGAGATCAGTTGAATAAATGAGTCAGGTCTGGTGTGCTGCTGCTTGGTTGGAAAGAAAACCTGCAGCCACTCGGCCCTTTGTGGAATAGTTTGGACCTGCCTGCATTATATAGTGCATCCTAATTCTAAAGTATGTCAGTTGTTTTGCACAATGCATTAGTCAGCAATTTTAAAAACATACACAGAATGGTTACTGTTGGCATCAGGGTTGCTACAGGTCCCATATAACACAAAAAACAAGGCTGTAATCAATATGGGATGCGATCTGTCCCATATTTTCATACACATCATGTCCTCAGAGAGCTGTCGATAATGGAATATCCAGTAAAACCACAGCAGTGACTGGAGGTATTTATCAATGAGCATAAACTGATGATGTGGCAGAGATGCAGCTGACAGACCTCCCTCTGTGGTGCTGATGGTGAATCAGCATCAGGCTACATGTTTTATGACCCTTAATATTTTCCTTTATATTTTCATATGGCCAAATTCATCAAAAGTGAGAGTATTGTGAATCTGATTTGCCTCTTTGTATAGTATAGGCACATTTCAACTGGTCTTAGTCAGCTGGTGACACTAAAGTAGGAACAGGAAAGTGTGTCAGACTAGTGAAAATAGTTACTCCTCAAGAATAACTACTGTAAACTATTGTAAACAATAAGACATCCACATATATACAGTTAAATAAGTGGCCTCAGCATGACAGCTGTACATCAGCTGTACATGATCAGGTTGCACACACACTGCTGCATATGCACAATTACAGGATGAATTTGCTTATGTCAAAGGAAAACATTGTCATTCCTTAAATAAGAATGGTGGCCATGGGCATGGTGGCCTGTGTCAACCCACCATCCATTTATCCTAACATTCAACATGGTCAGGAACAGACTATAAGCTGGCAGGGTGTACGACAGTTCTTCATTCATAAGTTACGTTTCTCTGTTAGGTTCTTGGTTTTGTCATTCTTCCTTGGCTGGCTAATCATAGTAAAGGTCACAGTAGTCAGTTAGACCACAGAGGAGGAACTCACATCGATGTTGACAGGCTCGATGGTGTTAATGTGGACATTGGGGGCGGAGGATGAACGGTCCCGCTGGCCAAACTGGTTGCGGTGGTCCTCCTCATTGGGCCGGAAACTGGGCGGGATGGGTATGGACTTGGACGGTGACACAGTGGTGTGACATATAGACCTGGAGAAGATGAAACTAGTTAGTGCACATCTCTATACACATTCACTGTTTGCTTATTTGACAGAGAGACAACCCAAAAGCATCAACTCTAATGTGTGTTCAGAGAGGAAAGCTGCCAACTCCTGCCGCCGCCCGTGTTGTGTTGCTAAAATTATTCCACAGTGCGGTGTGAAGGTGGAGGACTCACCCGGTGGAGTCAGACGGGGGGAGCGAAGGACAGACCTCAGACACAGGGGTGGTTCCCTCTGAGGAAACCTCCTCCTGGGTGAACGGGTGGTGCTCAAAGAACTTGGACACTAGCAACAAGCTGCGGGACACACAACACCAAGGTTACTGATTTATTATTCTGTCATTTACCACACGACTGTGAAGCTTCAAGTGAATCATGAAACACCGGATGGACAAAAATAATAAAGCCATGTGATTAAATAACAGCAGAGATTGGTTTCACACCACAGTAACAACAAGTACTACTTCTACTACTACCACTACTACTACTACTACTACTACTACTACTACTACTACTACTACTACTACCACCACTTATATTAAAAAATGAAAATATTAATAAGAAAAATAAAAATAATAATTAAAAAAAGGTAATTAAATAAAATAAAAATGTACAGTAGGTTCAGTTCCAGACTGGTCAGTGTGCGTGTGAGTGTGACTTACTCTAGCTGGTCATAGTTGACACACATGAGGGGAACCTCGGTGCTGCAGCGCTGGTGGAACTTGTAGCCACAGGTCTGACAGCGGAAACCCTGGAACAGCAGCTTTCTGCAGAAGTCACAGAAGGCCAGCGTGAAGAAGGTCTTCCTCACCTGTCAATCAAAAACACGCACACACACAGAATGTACCATCAGGTCAGGTAATACCTGCAATGCAATCAGGATACAGCATTTCCTATGATTTTTACCTCACAGTACTTACAAAGTTGTGTGTGGTGAGTGGCACATTCTCCAATACTTCTACATGTAACTCCTCTCCTGTCAGCCAGGAGATGTCTGTGTCCCAGCCAATAGGCTTCTTCTCTCTGAAACAGGAAGTAAACATCCCTCTGATTTATATAGTAGGATTATGACATTATATGAAGTTTTAGCTCAGGTACTTCCCATTTCTCCACCTGTGGTAAATTCAATTGTTTGGTGTAAAAACATGTCATGAGGAGGAAGGAACTACCTTCAGAGACTGAGACATGATTGTGTTGATGCACAGATCTGGAAAATTCTATGAACATATTTCTGCTGCATTAACTAAGACAGGTAGGAGGGCTTCTGTAAAAGTGGTGGCCAACAACCCCAGTGTGGACATGGGAGAATCTTCTAGAAGGTCAATCATCACTGCAGCTCTCAACTGATGTGGGAGTGGCTAGACAGAGGTGTCCCCTCAGTGCAAGTTGCAAAAAAAAAAAGCACCTGAGAACTCTCCCAGCTGAAGCTTTCGGAGATGCAAGTGCAAATATAGTGTGTTATGTAACAAACACCGTCACTTCAAACTAGTGCACGGACACGATCTAGCAGCAGAGTGTGTAACGCATCAGAGTGTTCGTTAGTTCTGACAGACTTACCCATCCTGTATCCTGTACACTGCGCAGCACTCTGGGATGAGGCCTCGCATCATCAGAGCTTTCTTCAGAGAGTCTCTCACGGTCATCCCGCAGCGGGCCGGGACCTGAATGCAGCACAGGACAACAACGCTCACTGAGCTGACGAGACTTAACAAGAGGAGGCAAATGAGCTGAGATAACAACACCGAGTCTGGAAGAGTCTGAGTAAGAGTGTTTCCGAGCATTTACGTTGGTCAGCACAGTTTCAGGTCCGGGAACGGGGCTTTTTATCTGCAGTTTCTCATCAAAGAGAAAGGAAGTCAGCTACTGTGTATTCACTTGACCTTGTGCTGCACAACACATCCTGTAAATAGACATATCCATGCCACTGGTGACAGGTATGTATTATCTACCAATCTCATTGACACAATATCTCAGTACAGCCTTGAGGATACTTCAAATTTGGTACAACTGTCCATTTGGACTTAAGGAGGAACTGATTAGATTTTGGTAGCTAAAGGTCACAGGTCAAGGTGAGCTCTTAAGACATGATTTTGCCTTGTGAAAGCAATACTGAAAATTCCTCAAGGAAGTCCATTCAAATTAGGTACAAACAGACTCTTGGATACAAAGGCAACGTGACAATATTTTGGTGGTTAAAGGTCAAAGGTCACCTCACTGACCTCAGAAAATAACTTTTAGCCAGTGCTCGAGACTTCACACAGGAATTATTTCAAAATTTCACACAAATGGTTCATATTTTATGACTCTGGATAAACAGAGATGTAACCTGGAACTGGTCTCAAACCAAAATCTCAAACCATAAAACCATTTTCAATACATATATATCCACTGAGAAGACGCCAGACGTACCACTGTCCTCTGTTTGTTGGGCAGGAAGACCCTAACGATGGGCTTCTGGGGGGAGCGGGGGTTGGCTCGGCTGGCGTCGGTGGGGGTCTGTAACACAGCCAAGGTGTTGGGGGCCGAGGGAAAGGCCTGAGCGCCGCCTCCGACCCCGCAACCTCCCATCTTGACCTCCAGCAGGGCTGGCATGGGAGACGGAGAGCAGGAGAAGTCTGTACCGTTCCCCATGGCCTCCAACAGCTGCTGCTCCCTCTGCTGCAGGGCGTCGAGTTTACTGGTGTACTCCTCATAGGCCTGACGGAGACAACACGCCAGGGAGACTTCACTCATCGCCTTCAAATTCTCAGGTGACATTCGCAAGGTTTCACATCTGCATGGTTGGATTTTCTTAAACCAAGGCACTCTTACCTCTAGATATATGGAGGGAGGGTTGTGTTCTCCTCCAAACTTGTCCAGAAGAGCCTCTAAGTGTTCTTGTGTCAACTTTATCATCTGTTTGATATTCCATATCTGTGGGGAGACACAACAAACAATGAGTTGATATCTTTGTGTAACTCAAAGACAACCAGAGTCGGAGGTCTAGAGAATGAATTCTCCAATGATCCCTCAGATCTTTGGTCAGCACCGCTGCTGACCAAGAGTCTCAATTTATATAACTTCATCACACAAACTATCATAAAATCTTCAAAGATTTGGGACGTACTGACTAATGGGTGGCCAACTTTGACTTTAGTTTTTTTTAAATGTCCACAACAAAATATAACACAACCAGCACAACTTGTACTTGTGTAACCAGTGTGCAGCTGCCTGGGGCTAGTATAAATTGATGGGGACTGCAGACCCTCAAATACATACTAGTTTAGCCGTCCAACACTGTGAGTGTGTGTGAAGCAGCTGGTCAATTAATAATAATAATAATAATAATATAATAATAATAATAATAATAAAAAAAGAAGCAGTTTTCTTTTCTTATCTGTGTCACGTGGCAGTAACAGTACAGCACAGTACGAGCTCCAGTACCACATATCAAAACAAAACCATAAAACTAAGCCTAACCCTATAGGACAGGCTTCTTCTGTGCAGCATTGTGACAACTCAAAGCAACTCAATTAGAAACAACTGTCTAAAAATGACGCTGAAACAGGGACCTGCAGTTGTTGCCTCTGGACTGGACTACTGTCCTAAATACCAGGATGTCCCAGGAACTCCTCCACGTGATTCTGCAACTTCACTACAGGATGTATGTTGGCTTCTTAGCTCCATTTAAAAACACATAAAAAGCCTTTAATGACTGAGCACCATGTATCTTTAAGAGCAACCTGACTGAACACCCTGATCTCAAACTGCACGTCTACTCGTGGCTCCTCGTAGAACTGGAAGCAGAGCCTTCAGGACTCAGGCTTCTGTCCTGTTGAACCAGCTCACAGGCTGGTTCAGGGGGCAGACACCTGCTCTACATTTAAGATCAGACCTAAAGTTTATGCTTGCAGCTGGCTCAGGTGAGCCTTTAGCCATCTTTTAGTTGTGCGACTATAGGTCGGGGGATCTCCCATGATGCACTGAGCTCTCTCTTTTTCTCTCTCTCTGTCCCTCCCCAATGCATTTTTATCACACTACTGCATGTCATTAACTTTGTGTTCTCTCTTTAATTTGTGCTTTTTCCTCTCCATCTCTCCATCTTTCTCTCTCTCTCTCTCTCTGTCTCTGACCCTGTCCTCATTCTGCAGGTAACTCTCTGGAGCTGCAAGATCCAGATCTGTCACAACAACATTCACTATCATTATTATGATTATTATTAATATTATTATTTGATGCTGCCACTGTGCTACTGTTATTATTGAATATTGAACACCATTGCACCTGTGGGCATTGCTCTAATTATCATTATAACAATCAAAGTGGCTATATACAACAGTATTTAAACCTGATCCTCATCTTTTCTTTCTCCTTGTTTCGAAAACACATCATACGACCAGCTCACACAGTGACTCCAGTAACACCAAAGTAAAGGTAGTGCATGACCTTTGATGTCATCAGTGACATCTCAAAGAGCTGTGTCCCAATTCATCATGGTAACAAGTGCAGTTTGAGATGAACAGAAGAATCTCAACACTGCCTTGGGTCCCTGAGCAAGACCCCCCCCAAGTCTGAATTCAATCACATCAATTGTCAAGAAAGTCACAATACAGACTGAAAGACTTTCCTCCATTTAATGTTGGAATATGGATAATGCCCCTGTCAGTAGCATGTCAGGTTTTCAAAACTGAGCCCACCAAGCTCCCAGTGTTTGTTTGATGTCTTCATATGCCAAATATTACACCATGAGTTGTTCATGTTGAAAACATTCATGCGTCAGTCTAGACTGACACTAAACATAACACACATCCCATCAATAACTGCTGAACTCAAAACTTAATGTGTTTGGGGCTTATATACAATAATGTTAATGGTGCTAAATAGCAAGGCTACAGACTTGCTTCCACAGACACACATATACACACCAGCCTCAGAGGAGAGGCTGCCAGCACAGCCACGGCACAGCTATCCTCACAGTGACCCTATCAAAGCTCCATCCATTTCCCTACTTTGCAGCAACACAGAGTCTGACAGCAGCTCCTCATGGGTGTTGAGATGAGTATGAGCTCTTCCTTGTGTCTGTCCCATTGAAATCACACCACACGAAACCATGAGGCCAGGCCTCTCCCTTTTTTTAAATATCCTGGAAAAACATGGCATACACTTCTCTGCCTCCCTTAGTAATAATAATGCAGGTAAATAAACATAGTTTATTTGCCATAATGCAAACAAGGCTCAGTGTAGTGGAAGTGCTCCTCTGCTTCCCTGCGGTTCCTGAGCAGCTCTGCCCACAACATCAAAAGGTGTAGCCCTAGTGCTCCTGGTGTTGTAATAACATGGAGCTGCTGGAGTCACATGAGGCCACGTGTAAATGGCTGTTAAATTTCCTGGTAAGGGAGGAAAGCCATCGTCGGTGATCCTCCCAATCTAAAACATGCCCATGGTTGTGATCTTAGGAGTATCCTTATCCTCCAGGTAAACTGCTGAGTTGATTCTTTCAGGCTTTTGTTTGTTTTGACCGGTCTCATGGCTTTCTTAACCTAACATTAAATAAAACTGTGAACAAATTGCTTTGCGATTAATGTTTTAACTGCCATGTTCTCTCTTTCCTTCAAACTCAACCTGCTCTCATCAACTGAATGACTGACATACAGTAGAAAGTCAAAAGGCCCACAAAAATGGCAGCATTGCTCCCAGTGCCTCTGATGATCGACTATGACAGATGTACCCTTTTACACTGGTCAAAAAATCCACCAATGCCCCTTAACATCAGACCTTTGTCCCCAACAATCTGCATTCACTCCAGGGGGTGATGCAGTTATTAATCTATTGCTACTGATTGGCAGTAATGTCAACACAATAGTGTAGCTGTGACACCTTTCAGAGCACAACTACTGTTTATAGCAGTTAAACCTGAAACAATGAAACACACAAAAGCATGCAATCACCAATCAAAGCGTCACATCACATGGAGGCTGTGACAGTTACAGCAGCTCAAACCAGGGATGAGATACAACAGGCCATTTTTTCTAGTTAGCACAGCAGCTAGCAGCTCATTCTTTCTCCCCAGCCTGTGTGTGTATGTGTGTGTGTGCTCTGTAACGGCATGTGATGACACTGCTCCCTGTAGTTGTGTGTGTCCTCTCCAAACAGACAGGCAAACCCGGCTGGCAGGGTAGGAAGGAGTCAAGTGTCTTTTTTTAGCAGGTTTTATCCATATTTTTATTTATTGATTTTTATTAACTGTTAATACAATTATTCATTTTGGTGTAAAAAAAAAAAAAAAATGAAGAGCTGCAAAAAAAATACACTTATACAAATCTAAAATCATCAAAGAGTAGAAAATCAATATAAAGGCAATCAGCAGCATCACTGATACATCAGTGTATAGAAAAGACTGTGTTGTCATGTGGTTTTTACTCAAAGTGGCTTCAATCTAGCCAGTCCACCATAAAGACCTGACTGATGGAGCGCTGGTGAGATGATCGTTCAGTCTGCAGAGAACTAAGGGCTTGATGCTTAGCTTTTTGGCCAAGGCGCACATCACTTTTTGTTGACTAATTTAAGAATGCTTTAAGTACTTCAGGAGATTTCCCTCAGCAAAAGGACAGCAATGGACAAAATGATTCAACTGAACTGCATAAAAAAGTCTCTTTGGTTTTTAATCCATCCATATTATGAGAATTATTTCTACTTTAAACTGTATAAAAAGGGCCAAAATCAAAATCTGCTCGCCGATCACCAATCAGGTGATCTGTCCTCTTTGAACTCAGCCAGCAGTCCTTCGCTGGACTAACATGATACTGCTCAACTAAAGGCCGCTCCAGAATGATCCATAATAGGTTTTCATTGTGGACATTAAACAGCACTTTTTCGCAGAACAATTGGCAACACAATCTCCACTGGTTTAGTGCAGTGCACCATTGTTGAATTTTTGATGTCTTTTATTCAGACAGGTGCTCCTAAACATGATACAGTCCAGACCACATCTACCAAAAGTGCAGGTCAGCTCATTGGACTGTTATAGTGACCCGCATGAACAAGGCTCTTCTTGGCTGGTTACTCAGTGGAGGAGCCCAGGTGATTCCCTGCACTGCTCCTGGGAACAAAACTTTAGAAGTGATTTTATACCTTTACCCTGATCTATGACCAGCTAGTTTTATCATGGAGGTTCTTTGACTTCGCATCCTGGGTCTTATCTGGTTCTGATACACAGTGTGAACTGTGGGAACGAACCTTTCTGATGTATAAATTTCCACAAAAGTACTCGAGTCAAGTGCTGCAGCAAAGGGATGCACCTGACCACAGTTTGGAGTGGCACGGCAAAAAAAGACAGAATACTTCTGTAAATGAAGGATTTCAGTTTGGATTTTTAAAAGATAAACACGTTGCACACTCTAGACTTCAGCTGTCCTTTGGTTTAAAAACGTTTCTCCTTCCATCAAGCCAGCAGCTGATGAAAAACCCCCAGCCTTACAGATAAAAGGCTGCAAACAGCTGGAGTTATGAGTTAATGTTTAATCAAAGGGGATGAGAGAGAAGACACATTGGCACATTGGACTCCTCTGAAAACAAAATTCAAAAGTAAAACAAGAGTTTAGTACACTGCTTGGTGTGCAGACATGACATGTCTTGTGCGCTCTGGAGTTTTGTACTAATGATGTCAACGTCAAAATAATTTGACTTTGGATCTAATACAGAAGGAGTCAATGATATGATCTGGGGCTGGCAAAAAGTAAATTCCATTTGTTGCATTATGGGAGATGTAGGATACACTATTGCTCTGTTGATGCTAAAAGTCAAGGTCCCTCAGCCTCTGCAGCACAGATGTGTACCATTTCTTAATCTGTCCGTTGTAGACACTCCAACTTTAAGGAGGAGCTGTATCGGAGTGCCTTTTAAATGCATCTTATGTTCCTGTAGATTAAAAAACAATGCCATAGGTGTGGCCATTGACCATCAGATAAACTACTGACCGATGTAAGGTTTTTTTTGTTTGTTTTTTTGCCTCCAAATTTCTTCCCGTAAGTCAAGACTGGCAACTGGTCCACCTTAACTCACTTCTTCCATCTGCCAACCCTGAGCACCTCCATTCATGCTGTGTGTGTGTCCACGAGGTTCTTGAGCCCTGCGTGATCCTTCCTCTTTTCCCTGCTCTGCGATCAGATCAGCCCTCTCTAAGGCCTGACATTTACTTGTGCTTGTGTAGAGTACATTTTTTATACCAAAGTTGACTTCAAATTACTTTTAATTGTGCATTTCATTTGTGAAACCAAAGAGGAGGGATGCAGATCTCCATTCAGGTGAGGCAAGCTGTTACTGGTGGCAAATTTAGCATTTTAGGATCACTATACTGTAAGAAACTAAAAAGAGCGGAACTATGGGAAAATCAGTTCTGCTGACTTATTGAATGAGTGATGACAGAAAAAGACCAGAAAGTGCTTGGGATTGCCCATCGGTGACTGCAGATGATGGTGACGGACATTTGCCCAAATGTACAATGCCATGGTCAAACTGACAAAACTCTCAGCTCCAGTCTAAAATGACCTGAGGTCAGAGGCCATGTAAGTCAAAGAGGGATCCATCATTCTTCATATGGAACACAAAACACACCTGGTGCATGGCGGAGGTAGAATATCTGATTTTAGCAGTAGCATCATTTATTATACATTTCTCCAGAATGCTATTGACTGTGACTATCAGCATCCTGCTAATATGGTTCTGCCTGCTGTCATGGTCAAGCAGTGAGGCCTCTGATCTGCAGGCTGGAGACAGATTTCCAGGCTAGGCTACATGGTCACTGTGCATTAAATGATGAGGACACAGGCTGGCTGATGGTTCCGCCTGCGTGCGTGCGTGCGCGCGCGCCGCGTGTGTGTGTAGGTGGGGGCGGTGATTGTAAAGCCTGTAATATAAATAAAAGTAGCCTGTGTATCTCAGTTGCACCCGCAAAAAACACAGGCACGACTTGATTTAGCCTCCACCTCCGCCACCATCACCAGCCCCGCGAGGCGGTGAACCCCTGCGGACGGGGGGAAATCAAACTTTGGGCACGTTACAATGTACAAGAATGTATTAGAAAGCGGCGTAGTTGCGTGTCTTTGTTGTGTCAACAGCGGTGTTCGTGTGCTCCCCGTTGGCGCACCAGGCTGCAGCTGCAGCGAGCCTGGAAAATGAAGCCAGGAGCGAGTGGAATAAAGCACAGGCCCGAAATAAACACAGGCTCCGCCGAATAAAACCTTCCCCTCGCGCTCGCATCAGTCTGTCGCATTTTTCTGCTCATTAGAAGCCGAGGGATGAGAACGCCTCGCGCTCTAACGGATCGTCCACATTTAGCCCATCGTCTTGCCCCCTGCACTGCAGCCCCCACGATCCATGTTACAGCCGGTGTTTCCTGAAGATTTACATCCAATTACCTCCACTCGGAGCCCGTGTCCCCTGCTTAGCCCAGACACGCTACCCCCGCCGCCGCAGCGCTTACCTCCTCATCCTGCGGACCTCCGGGGATCCCCGACGAGCAAGAGGAGTCCAGCCCGGCGCCCAGCTCCTCCAGGCCCCGCTCCCTGCCCGGCTCCCGCTCCGCGGTGTCTCCGTTAAAGACGGGCGGTGGGGACTCGGCGCTGCTCAACGCCGCCATTTTAAACTGCGAGAAACTGAGTGGAAAATAATAGAGGGAAACGCAGGATGGTGTTCAGGACAGGAGGGGGAGACAGAGACGCAGGACGGGAGGACTGATCAGGACTGGATGGATGGATGGCACACAACAACTACTACTTTTCACTTGGCACCAAATATGTTCTCTTCTCACCGCAGGGATAATGAAGGGTCAGAGGTGCACTCCCTTCAGGGGGTGACGGAAACCACTGAGCCAAGGTCAAAATCCTTTGTTTAAATTGATCATATAATTAGGCTTTAAATTAATTAATAAACAGCCCCCAATTAAAGGAGATTTAAATGACTATTAATGTTGAATTTTAATTTGTCTGTTCAAATGTGTTTACACTGCAACACACAGCTAATACTGTACCAGAGGTGAACAGAACCCACCAAACGCAATGATAGGCCATATCCCCAGCCACAGTAATATTGGAACTAAACAAGGTGTAGGCCTACCACTTCTACTCAGTTCGTTAACAATATTGTTTCACTGGAAGGAGATAAATGTCTCTGTCACTTTAGATATCACAGTTTTTTCCACCGTATTCTGGAAAAACATTTACCAATTTTCAATAATCACATCAGCTACCTGGAGATTTGAGAATCACTACAACCTTCCTGCAGGTGGAGCTAGTCTTGTCCACTCTGAAAGATACTATCAGAACTTCTGTTTTGGCCAGCCATGCAAAAGGCAGGGCCCCCAGGTGATGTAATACAATAGCTTCTGTTTTATGTTAAAAATTATTATTATTATTTATTTTTTTTTGACATGCAGAGGGTGTGGGGTCTCAGATTAGCTGGTCATTGTGGCTTGAAGCCATATCTTTTTTGTTATTATTTACTGAATTTTTTGATTGTGTAGAAATTTAAAAACAGAGGTGTGGCATGCAATAAAGGTGCATGTATACTGAAACAGCAAAAAAAAAAAAAAAAAAAAAGCGGGGGGGGGGGGGGGGGGGGGGGTTATATGCACCTGTGTATTTACCAGTGATCCAGCTCCTGTGTACTATGTTGTGGTTTTATTGCAGCATTTTTGGACAGCAGGTCAAAGACACTATACATTTCTCACATTGACTTTATTTTGAAAACACTAAATGTGTCTGTTTCTTTACATTGTTTGCCAGCCATTCCACTAGCAGCTCCATTCGCAACAGCTAACAACTCCCAAGATGACATGAGGGACAATATAGTGGCAATGGATCAAAATTAGTTATTAATACATGAATCTTGAAGATACAGGACCAGAGGCCTGTTAATGTTGTATGTGTGCTCACATGATCATGGTTATCAGCTTGTTTTCATAGTATCCAATAGTATATAATTGGCCTATTTCTCCATATTGTTTCACCACCCGAAACTTAAATCACATATGTTCAACTTTAAAGTAATGGAATTCCACTGAGTACAACAGACATGGATGAGAATGCATCATATGTGATGCTGACCGTAGGTATTGCTCATGCCAACATGTCGAAGCTTCAAAGCAGCTGGACAGTAAGGAGAAGACCGATGGAACTGTTTCAGGATCAGCAGTGATAGTGTACACAGTCCAATGCTGTCTGCCTCCGTAACAAGAAAAAAATATACAAGTCCTGTGAAAAGATGAAGCAGCAGAAATGTTGCAGCTCATTTCTTCTTGGTCGCTCTCTTCCCCTCTCCTTTGTTTGGCTTCCCTTTTCCTCTTAGTTTCCTCAAGCGACGCATTTCGTCTTTGAAGTCTTCATGCTCATCTCTGAAAAGGAAGAGAAAAGACATAGGGCAGGTTACCTCCACACTGACACTCTGATTTTTTTTTATCATACCATGATAACCACCATGAATTAAATGCAATAATTTTACTGTGTTTTAAGTGCAAAATACACAAGATTATACTGAATGTCACTAACAAAACAGCAATCAAGGTTGGTATCAATGTGGACCATATATTGTAAATTTGCTTGACATTATTTTGATTGATTGATTTTATTTTTAACACAGGCAGAGGCAGTCATATGTGTGACCCTTTTAATGTTGAGCAGCTCAATAGAGTGACAAATGGACAAAGTACTAATGATTAAATCACTTTTAATCAATTTCAAAGATGCAAACATTGTCCAAAGTCAAGCTTTAACTGTTGCAATAAGTCACAACCAACATTCAGGGACAGTTGAGCAGTTTCTACATTACCTGAACAGTCCCATGAACCTCAGCTTCTGGGTCAAGGTGAAGTAAATATTGTGCTGTGGGTACCAGTCATACATCTCCTTCGTCTTGGCCATGGGAGGCTCCTGGAACAGCTGGACCACCTTCATAGATCTGGGGTCTGTCGGACGCACAACCTCCCCAAAGATCTGTGCGCTCAGTCTTGCCATGCGTACGGCATAATTGGACAGACCGGCCATGACTGTTGAGCAGAGCAGAGAGAAGTGAGGGACATAGACTGGAACACATTGGCTATATCATCAATAAATATCACAATCAGTATGGAATACACTGTTAAAATTTGAACTGGTGAGATGTGCTGTGACTATGATTTGACTATGTTTTCTAAACTGCAGTTTGTTATTTAACTGTTAACATATACAATATCCATGCAGCACCACATCCACACAATACATCCTATTCACATCAAAAATATCTTATTGTTATTTGCCAAAATTGCCATACATAATATTTAGATTGGATTTCAATATTGTGATAGACTGGTTTTCATAATGCCTTATATAATAGTCAAACACTGATCTACATTTGGTAAAATATATTTAGAGGCCACGTCCATGCACCACCAGTGTACATGTGGACGGTGATGGATGTCAGTTATCAGACTAACACTGTGAACTCATGTAACTGTACACACCTTTCCTGTTTAAGTCGTTACATTAAGCTAGGTGTTAGCTAACTTCCCTCACACATGATGTAAATCCCTTAGCAACAACATGATGGCTGACAGCATTTCAACTGTTCACTTCTTCTTCGCAGTAAAACACAGCGTCTTACCTGAGGCTGCAGTCAGTCGAGGATTAATTCGACGCACTATAACCGCTCGTAAATATAGGTAACATTCAACTTAAAATGGTATGAGTTGTTAAATTATCCGTATTAACGTTTTAGCCACCGTTCACCTTCACACACCACACGGCCATGACAGGCTCCACTGCGCATGACAAGGTGTCCGTGAAGCTGATTGGCTAGTGTCTTTCACTTCCTGTTTTCTTGTGATTTATTTTTTCATCCACACGTTTTAAAATTTATCACACGAATAGGTTATTATGTCCCCATATAAATCTAATGTTAACGCAACGTCTTTGTTAATGTAATCTAATGTTCTTTTTTATGCAATCGGGCGCTGACAGGAAGTCCGTCACTCTTTAGAGAGTCGTAAGTTTGACATACTGCACAAAGGTTCCGCTTGCCAGATGGCTGTCAGCTCATTTACCTTCGTGCCTCAGTGGCTTCCTTTGTTTACACCCTAATGTATTATTTACTCGTCCATTTGACTTTATCATCTCCATGGTAATAAACCACAATGAAGCATGCAGGACTTCTTTACAGGTGATGATTCATGTGATAAATGCTGCAGTTTGTCTGAATACATATGTTCTATCACTCTGGATTGTATGTTAGTGTCTTTTTATTGTGTTCTTTTTTGTAATTGGTATAATTTGTATTTGTCTGGTGTCTGTGCTATGTTGTTTTACACTTTCTTCTCTTCATGTTGGGTGGGAATACCAACTGAGACCTGTGCTTTCAATTTTGATATTCCCTAAATAAATAACAAGAACCAGTTCCAGCCCCATTTAGCTCCCCAAGTTATTGAAGTTGGTAAAGCTGCTCTTTGTCACCACAGGGGTAAATAAAAGCAAGAATTTTTATTTTTGTTTGTTTGTTTGTTTGTTTTACTGTTTATTTTTCATGAAAGTTGCACAAGTAAAGCGTGAAAGCAAGAGGAGCAAAAAAATAAATAAATAAATAAAAAAGGCCTTTTCAAATTGCTAATATCTATGCTGATTATCAACTTATTTGATTACAGATAATAAACCTCACCACAATGAAGCATCTTAGCAGAACAGGCAAACACAGATATTTAATAGACTTGTTAAAATCACACAAGACTCCACCCATACCTGCATCACCACACCCCAAGGTTATTTAAACCAGCCCTCAGACCTTTGACCTCATGCTTTCCCTCCAAATCTTTGCAGGGACAAAGACACTAGTGAGTGGGTTGACCTTATTTCATTTTTACTGAATTGCATATATGTTGTTTGAATGTTATTATTTATCTTAGATACTTGAGTTTGACCGTGAAGGGATTAAATTTTGGTGGTCACGGGTCACAGTGACCTTACTAAACACAGCTTTGGCCTTGGGAACACAATATTTCCAGACCCCCTTACTAACAGACAAACTGATTAAACTTTGGGGGTCAAAGGTCAAAGTCCTGGTGTCTCATACACATGGCTTTGGCCTAGGTTTAGGGGGTTTCTTCAAATTTGGTACAGACATTCACTGGAACTCAAAGACAAGCTAATTAGATTTTGGTGGTCAAATGTCAAGGTGTGACGTTACAATACACTTTTAGACAATTCTCAAGACCTCACACAGAAATTGTGACAAAATATCAAACAAATGATTAATATTTGATATGATTATGGATAAAGGGGGATATAAACCATACGTGGACCATCTGTGAGTTCACACTTTGTGCGAACTGGTTTCACTGGAGCTGTGTGGGTCAACCACCTGTTGATGGAAACATTGTTGATGGAGATGTTGTTGCCCTGCATATGCTTAGCAAATGAGGGAAACGATAAGTCCTTTGTCCTTCCGTGGTCAGGAGAGAGCTCCATATGTGAGAGTAGAGGACACTAGACATGGTGGTCAGTTGTAGCTTTGAGGCAGGTGGGTGCAGTGGTCAGCAGATAAGGGAGTTGAACAGGGCTGCTGCCAGAGCCAAGGATTAGTTCACTATGCCTGCAAAATATTGAGAAAGAGAGGCCAAACAACTGTTGAATCCCCCTGCTGGTGCTGCCACTCACCTCTGTCTGAGACTGGTTCAACTATATGTCTGATATATGATTCTCAAAGAGATTGAAGGGGTTTAGGTTTGGTAGCCTGTGGAGCTGCTGTCAGTAAACTGATATAAAATTCAGTTTTATTTTGAGCTACAGTGACAGCCTGTGCTCATCCTCCTTCAGACAAAAGACTTCCTTATTTGTCTTTGTCATGCAAGAAGCATTTTCCACACGTCTTTCATGGAGCTGGATCCCATCTACAGTTACACCCACAACATACAGGAGCACTGGTACTGACTTTTCCATGTCAGAGCTGTGTGGAGTTCACTGGTTTTAATGAGTCGATGACTTTAAGGCTGTAGTGGATGCAGTATGTTCACAGTGATCATGGTCTATCCATTAAAGCTCACTGGTGTTAGAGATGGATTGACATAAGGTGTCATCAGCTTAAGATCACATATAGATATAGACGTGTGTGCTACACAAGTTTATATTGATGTGAATCAGCTTAAACCTACTTGTGGTACTTGGTGCCATGTCCATGGTTTTATGTCAAATTGATCAGAGCTTGAAGGACAAATAATAGGTAATTGTCCAAATGCTATGGTCTGGATTGTATTGTAGATAAGGGCTTCTGTATGAAATAGCACAGTGTGTGCAGATCTCAAGACATACTGTACCATCCCAGATAAGTGGCATATGTCTACTATTTTTCTTTGTTTTCTCCATATTGCAGAATTTAATTGGACTGTATTGTTTCATCTTGCTTTCCCTATCCTCAATATGCCAATATTCTATCCACCATTTCTTTCATGTTACACTGTGTTTGTTGCTCAGCTTTTGTTACATTATTTGACAAGATGAGGGCTGTCAGTTTATTTCCACTGTCTTGACACTCTGTTAACAGCAGAGGGCACCAGATATGAAGAAACCGCAGCTCGGCATCCACAGTAGAGTGACGGCCCCATGGTAACCACTGAAAGTCAATGATCCATCACAAACTTGGAGCACAAACTCTGGAGGGGACGCACACACACACACATACACACATCAAAAATGAATACACCTCTCTTCCACAAGTAGGGCTAGAATTCAAGTTGGTGTCTGCACTTCAGCAGCAGCAGAGCAGCAGTTCATCAAATTAACCTGACTAACACTGACTTTTATTGTTGGCAGCTACTTGGCAGTAACACATTACTTGTCTTGATGCTTGTCTAATATAATGTATTCAGTTGATTTATATTTGGGTTTCTAAATGTATCAATTTAATGTAATAATAGAAACGATGACAATTAAAAACAAGCAAATGCTCAAGTATTAGGCAGAATAATCAATATATTGATTAATTAAATTTATTTATTAAGTTTTTTTTTGTCTGTCCTGAGCATGGTGCCACATGCAGGACAGACACCATCAAAATACCACTCATTAAATGTACTTATATTCACTCTCTTATAGCTCTGATTTGGTCGCCACCAGCTCTTTAGAAGACCTCTGGCTCTTTAGTTGCTGTATGTTCATCAGCTGGTCCCTGACTGTGTCTGTGTGCTGTTTAGTGGTGAGCAGGTGGTGAACTGTGGATTTATCAGAGCAAATTCAGAGCAGCAGAGCAGCTGCTGCTGCTGCTGCTGGAAACAAGTTGAAAGGAGAAACAGTGAGTTGTGAAGAAACAAAACAATGAGCCAAGTGGTGGCAAAAATATTCTTTAGTGACATGTTTTAATTTACATCAGTCCCTTGATCCATTGTTCCTTTAACATAATATTTAGTATGATATTACTATTACTATTGGTCATGAATTAAATTAGGGTGGGAAGAGTTTATCCTTCAGGGAGCCTGAGTATGGTGAGCAATTTAATGGCAATTTCCAGATCTTTCACTTGTATGTACGGCCTAACTAAAGTTCCATTAGAGTACACCAGAGGAGGCCAAGTTCACCATAAAGGATAATAACAATAATTGTAGCACAGTCTTCTTTACAGAGCCTTGAAATTGCTGAGAACAGCACTACTGTAGTGAGGCCTGGAGTTAGATGTAGCCTATTAGTTCATAATGAATAATTATGTAGATTAAGATGTACTTTTGTGAAGATTTATTTTGTACATTATCTTATTTCCTCAGCTTTGCCACTACAGTACAGACAAACAGTAGCCTACATGTAATGTAGGCCCATTCTGCTTCCTCATTTAGATTTAACACCTGATGATCCACCTCGCTGTGTGCAACTGGTGGTTCAGATCGGCGGAGTGATATGATGTAAGGCAGTGATGTGATGTATGACGATTACAAATATTCCACGTGTCCTTGCTCTACGTATAAACTGACTAGATTCATTCATCTAGGAGGAACTAACCCGGAAGTAACATTCAAACTGGGCCCCTCCTCTCGGGCTCAACTGTGCCCGCCTCCTGCCCCTGACAGCAGCAGGAGCAACAGTAGCCAGGATTGGAAAAGGAAATACAGTCCGAGTGAAGCGCTGGAGCGGCAGACCAATACCTGGCCGTCACCGGTGACGGGGGCCTCCAGTAGGAGGGCCGTTGTGGTTAACTGGGAGGCGGGTTCTAGCGGTGGATGCTAGCCGCTACCGCTAGCGGAAGTTATCGTCGAGCTAACGGGTGTTAGCCGTGGCGGATAGCATCCGCCGTTAGCACTCGCTAGCATTCGGGACAGCTAACGGGGCTAGCAGCCCTCGTCCTCGTGCTACACGGAACTTCACCAGCTCTGTCATTGGCTGGAAAGAAAACTCCGACTCTCCACCAGAAACGTCCCCGTGCACAACAAAACAAAGCAAAAGACCAAAATACAGGCGAGAGAGGAGGCTATGCAGACAGTCACCATCACACAGGACTAAAGGCCCATAGTCGATGATTAAGCTGGATTTTATTTGTGTAAGTCTGGCGTTTATTTTTGAGCAAAAACCTCCAGACTCTACCTTTAACACTTAGAATAACCAACTCAATCAAACTCAATCAGGTCATGATGGCATAAATAAACACATAGCCTACAACTCCGTATTATTAATCTCACTATAGTATTAAGTCCAGTTTATAATGTGAGCATGCAGTGGCAATTAAAAATGAAAAGTAATTGCTCAAACAGCCCATACATTATAAATTAATTACCCTTTGTCTCGTGCCACTGAGCAGACAGCCTATATAATGACAGAGGATTTACCTCTTTAGAAATAGTGCGACACTAGTTGTTGATTAGAAGTGATTGTTAGGTCAAATACCATGTAGCCTGTAAGCTAACACGGTGCTCCTGCAGACAGGCTGCTGGTGATTGGTCCTCGGTCAGGCCTGCTCTGTAGCAGCTGCCGTCATCCAGCAGACGTGAGCGGATGCTAACTCCTCTGGCTGATCCCTCTCTCTGCTGCTGTCACTGCTGCTGGACTGCGGTCTGCACGGACTCGGTTCGGACTCTCCAGGTATAGAGACTACATCCACACCGTCTACCCGTTCTGACATTATGATGTTTTCTTTTTTAAAAGTGATACTGCATTTGTGAATAGGTTGGATGCAGCCACACGATTCCCTCTAAGGTGTTTCTCCAGTTCTTACTGCCCCCCCCCTCCTCCTCCTCTTTGTCCATGGTTTATCTGATAGGGTGGGTGATGCAGTCAGGGGGTATTTAATGTGAATTATAGTCTAGATGTTATGCTTGACTGACGGTGACTGTGCTGATGTGTTTGGTGTGTGTTTGTGTTTGTGTGTTGGTGTCGCCCTGCTCAGACAGATGGATGCTGAGGATCCGGGCTGAGATGAGATAAGCCTCCTCTCTCTACCTCCGCCGAGCTGCTGCAGCGACGCGCGCACAAGAAGGACGTGGGCACGTTTTGGTCGAAAACACCGGAATACAGTGGTCAGGGTATATCGATTCGAGCCGTGCTGCTGTGAACTGCCTTTTTTTTTTTATTTGCACATAGTCGCCCTCTCGATGATGATCCCGATGCTGCTCTCCAGAGGTGATGTGAGCTGAACTAGCGGGGGGAAGCCGCAGAGGAGCTTGTCCGTCTGTTGAGGTGCAGATGCGGCTGTGACCAGCGAGCATGGCTGCCGGGAAGTTACTGCTCTACGCCGGGCTCTCTCTTTCTCTCTGCGCCCTGGGCATGCTGGCCGTGGCGATGTGCTCCGACCACTGGTACGAGACCGACGCCAGGAGGTACAGGGAGCGGTGCCGAAGCTTTTCCAGCCGCCGCAAGGACCCGGGCTTCATCTACATCCCCAACAACAGCCTGCCGCTGCGGGCCAGCCGGAGCAGCCTGCCCCGCTGGGAGGAGAAGCTGCTGCTGGCCCGGAATCGGCGGCAGCTGTTTGCCATGAGCGCCGCGGATGAGTGCAGCAGGCAGTACAACTCGACCAACATGGGGCTGTGGAGGAAATGTCACCGGCTGGGCTTTGACCAAGAAATGGAAGACCTCATCCGGAAAGGTAAGGATGAATGAAATGATCGACTCAAGACATCCAAGTTGTTGCAGAAACAGCACCGTGCACCCCAGACAGTAAACACACCGTGACATTTATCATGAGGAAATCAATCAGTCTGCCCCTGTGTTGATTGTTCATTTGACCAAAGGGCGAACAAGGGCATCGAGCTATGCTAGGGAGCAAATGTTTGTCTAAAGGCATGCACGTCGGTCGGCGTCACTGGCTGTGTCGAGGAGGGTACGGACGGCCTGTGGCTGCAGACCTGCTTGTTGTCATGCTATTTTTGCAGAAGAGGGGCGCATGTTAATTACGACGCTGGAAAAAAAAGCAGCGCGTGCATGTTCTCTTGATTGTCGCTCTCTTGTAGTTTAAGTGGTGCTCGCTCGACCCTGCTCCTGCACATAATGACATAATCATTCCTGGGAGTGTAGGTTTCCAGGGATCCATGTTTGTAGACAGACTTTATATGCATGGTTGAGTCCCTATGCACCCCCCCCCCCAAAAAAACAAAAAAAAACGAGGGCTAACATGCTCCTATTAACCTCCTGCCCCCCCCACTAGACATGTAATGTATCCAGGAATCATGCAACAGCAGGTAGATTAAATCACCCTCTTAAAACCTGAGTCTGACACAGGCTCATTTTCAAGACAGGATCACAGTGGCAGTAATGCATGACCCCATTTCAGCGGTTGTCACCTTAAGGAGTGGCATGTAGACAGGCCTAGTATTTATCAGGGAAAATGCTGCTATTGTTCACAGCATTTAAAAACACGATGCTTTCATGGTGTGTATGGAGGAGGTGTAAGTTTTTTGAAGGAGGTTGTGTGTTAAAAAGATGGAGGCTGAGCTTTCTGATGGGAAATACTGGCCCGAGTCAAAGCGAGAAGAGGAAAGGGTGTGTGTACTCTGAATACATCTGTGTGTGTGTTGCAGCTGTGCCTTCTTTTGAGAATGCCTCAATGGCCTTGATGGCCTACCATCTGCAGTAATGGGCAGCTCACAGTGAGTGTGTTCAGTGATCAGATGAATGCCTCCATAGAGGGGCGTGTGATCTATTCCAGCTCTCCGCTCCATCAGCATGAAAAAGTAGGAGCGTGCTTTGTCATCAGCACGCATCTAAACGCTAACTTCACACCGAGGGGTCAATAAGAACAATGTTGTGGGGATTAACAGGTTTTTATCTCTGTGTGCTCTACATGCGTAGCAGCGTGATCTACTGTCGGCGCTTAAAGCTCACACTCACAGCTGCAGGTTCATGATGCAGGGACACCCAGCAGCAAACAACAGCACATGCCCCCACCTCTGTTTACCAATACACCTCTCCTATAATAACTACTACTGCTTACAATTCCACCGCTACTCTGTGCCTGTATGATCGTGTGATAACACTATTAAATATTGCAACAACAATATGACTTGCAAATATTGAAGCATGCACTGGCCATGTCCTCTCCTCCACCTCACAGTCAACGCAGGTTGTTCCTAAGTTTCTTTCTGGAGGTTTATGTTACAGTGATGTGGCTTCTCTCATTGGGTGCAGCTATATAACATCAATATTTATCTCATTTTAGCATAGCACAGTTTATCCAGCTGTGTATTAACACTCACATATTGGTTCTTCTTATTATTATTAAAAAGAATAACATTTTAAAAAGGATTAGAATACAAAACATGTTTCTTAAGCAGCAACAATAATTTTTTCACCAGCAAAAGCATACACTATAAACTCAATAATCTCTCTCTGGAAACACATGGAAAATGTCAACGGACAAAATAATATGAAGAGTGTAGAACGCAGACGGTGGTCGCTATTGGTTGTCTCCTGTTGTCCTCCCTGTGCTGCTGATCGTACACAGACTGATGTATCAGCCTGTATTCATCATTTTTATGAAAGCTTATGGCAGATGAAGGTGTGGTCTACAGAAAGTTTCCTCCCAGCTTTTGGAAAACAAACAGCAGTGGATGGAGGAGTTGGAAATGTAGTTCTCCTGTGCGTTTAAATGTTTCCATCACACCTACAGTGCTGCCAGTTGTTGTCAGGTCCAGTAAAGAAATATACTTCTCGCTGATCTCTACTGCTGCCTCTTTGCTGTCAGAGAAAAGAGGTTGCAACATATCATATCATAGAGAACATTCAGAATATATATATTTTTCAGGAGTGCACCTTGGTGACCCAGTGTTACTACGTGATGGATGTAAATAACAAGGATTTTTTTTCTCTAATTCATGTTTCTCGCAGTCTTTTGGATATACACCAACTACTACTGTTACAACCATTACTACTGCTAATGCCTTTTTTCATAATATTCATACTGTGTTACAGCTGCTCCCATGTCTTCTACTCCATATACGTCTATTACTGCTGCTACTACCATACGCGTCACGGCTCTACCTCCTTCTGCTCCTGCTACTGAACTACCGCCACTGCCGTTACTAATTTAGCCTCTACTACTATTACTACTACTAGCCAGCATCTACAGTTGCTACACCTACTGTCTGTTACACCTGTATATCTACTGTTACTGTTACTGACATGTTAAGAATTAGTGCATTTTTGTTGTTATGTTTATATTCAGTTATACCATTAATAGTTTTATAGATATAAATATAAAGATTGACGATATTTGCTTATTTGATTGATTTTTTTTCTTCAGTTTATTCATACATATCAGCTGCCATCCATCCCCTCTCTCCAGCCCTCAGCCCTTTATTGAAACCATGGCGCTGTCCGTGGTGCTGAAGCCACGCACAAACTCTTCATCTCATATTAAATGGGCTCTAAAGCAAATATCATACTCTCTCAGGACATTTGATGAGACGTATTATAGCAATGCTTAGAGGCCAGAGAGGTGATATATCTACAGCCATGGTCAGAGATGAATGTAGCTTAATGATCTTTAATTTCCACCACTATAGCAACGCCTTTAAATGTATATGGCTGTCTCTTTAACTGTCCCTACTGTTTCTACCTGCCTCTGCTACTCCTGCTCCCACTATGGCACCACTTCATATTTACAGTAGTTTTCATTAACTGCTAATGTTAAGCTCTGTGCCCTGTCGGAGGCTAACATGCATTGTGGAAAGAACATAATTTTAATTTTTGTGGGATTTTGGGAGGTGAGAGGTCAGAGAAAAGTACCAGAGCCCCCCCCCCCACCCACATGCTGTTTTTCACTTTTATTCCATTTAATCTCCAAAATCAAATCACACACACACACACACACACACGCACACACACACACACACACACACACAGGATGATTGTGGCCTGCTGTTTCATAATGACTCCACATTCTCCTGTGTACTCATGACACATGAAGGATCCATCCATGCAGTCATTAGCTACATATCTAAACCCAGATGAGTCACTTCCTGTTCATCTGAAAAACATAATTCAGTTTTCTTTTCACATAAATAAACATGAACATTGTTGCTATTCGTCAGGAATGAATCATCATCCAAAAAAAGTACTCATCCTAATGTTCTACACAGATCAGTCCTGATTCACCTTCACATACAACTTCACGTTTAACAATTCAGAAACTCTAATCTCCGCGAGCTCATCCATCTCTCTGGCATGTGTTTGACCAGATCAGCAGCATCCATTCTTCCCCTCATCTCATAGGCATCTTGCATAATGTCTTTATGTAGATTTATGGAAGCAGGAGAGTTTGGGAGAGAAGCAGTGTCAACAGGTCCACGCAAAACACCACAGCCTCCATTTTAATGAGTTTGTCTGTTACAGTATGAGCATAATGCGAGTGCTTGTGAAGACAAGAGTGGGTTGGGTTGTCTAAACAAGTCCCATGAAAAGACCAAAACCCACAATGAATGCATCCTACTAACAAACACTGTGTGTGTATCCGAAGCCTGATTATTCCTCTGGGTCATGGAGCGCCACTATTGTCCAAAAACTATTAAAAACACATTAATGGGCCACACTGTTGGAATGGGTGATACATTATTCATCAGTGAACTTAGTGTACTTTATTTTGAATCATTCATACACATACACGTGTAACGTTCTGGCCTACATACACAATCGAGCAACCAAATGTGGATTCATCCACTGTTGTAAATAGTCCCCGACGAATGCACTTTCCTACTGGTGAGGAACAATATAAAAAAAAAAAAATACTGACTGTAGGTAGGCTACCCACTCAGTAGAAAAATATAATCACAATCACATTAGCAATATTGTGCTATGCCTCAAGCGTATATATCTTTTCAGTGAAAATGCTGAAATAAACATTTTAACTGAAACCCTGAGTCAGATCACAATCGCAACGAGGAAATGAGAAATGACATGAAATGGCCTGGAGTGCATTTTCCAATAATACAGAACTATAAGGTGAAATACAAAGATCTGTTTCAGTTCAAGTCGCCAGAGACTGAAAAGCAACTTAACTATTCAGTGTCACCTCCATGTGTATTGATCTTTAGTAGCTTTAATAGTAAACCAACCAGTAAAGAAATATAGTGTGAGCAGAATGATGGGAATCACCAGAGGCTTCACAATCAGATATTATCACGATACTAAAGTCATGATATGATATTAATGTGACTTTTTTTTTTATGACATCCTGAGTATTACAGTTACATATCGTGATACGTTGTGATTCATTATCTTTTTGCTACTGCAATTCCAAATCATGTCCTGAAAGGAAAACTTTGTCATCAAATAAGAAAAAGTTCATGTCACTTAAATCACTTTTATTCTCTATTCAAAAGTGGGTTGTCAAGCAGACAGACTGACCAACACAGTCAGGAAGTCAGATCATAAAAGATAAATACTTGGTGTCTATGTATTGTCACAACATTGGCACACAAAATATTGTGATACTCTGCTGTATTGATCTTTTCCACATGTGGAAATCCTCATTAGTAATGGCTAGATTCCTGTGAAAATTGATCTAAAGGAGCGTCACCATGCAGAAAAAGGCCCCGTCAGGACATACACTGAGCCGACCTGTAGGTTTGGGGAGAGGGGGGGTTTGTGCAGTCATCCTTTTATGTAAATAGGTCATGGCTGTACCAGTGTCTAATTGTCAGTGTTCATTCACCATACAGCTCGTGTTGATAATCCACAAACAGTTGGCTTGGGTTCTGATGCCCTGACTGGGCACCGTATTTAACCCCCCCCCCATGCTGTAGAGACAGCTCACAGCTCACACTCATGCTGTCCGTCACAAGGAGAGACCTCCTCGAGAGAGAGAGCGAGAGAGAGGGGAAATATAAAAACGACAGTTGAGAGACACCAGGCTGGTTTGAGACAGAGGATGAGAAGAAAGTGACAAAGCCGAGGATGGCTTGTTGAGGATGTCAGGAAAGAGAGGATTACAGTGAGGAGTGGGAGGGAGTGGGAGAGGTGGAGGGCTGAAGCCTCCTCATCTTGCACCATCTGCTGTGGCTCTGTGAGGTAAAAGGGCCTTTCAGGACCCGATCAAGACATTCACGGTCCCATCCATGCAGAAAGAACAGGGAGAATCCACGGATTGGATTACCCTGCTCCCTGGGGGCCCTGTATCATGGGGAGGGCTAAATTAGACACTACAGGAGACTAAAGTTGCCTCATAGGTTCCCTGCCAAAGAGCCTGCCGGCAAAGCTGCTCCTCTAATAGGCGCGGGGAAGAGGCTGAGTGTGGGTGGGGCGGCTGCCTTCACTTCTACTTTGACTTGCTGCTGGATGGCTATTAGTGGGAGTTAGCTGGAAGCACATCATTGTTTTTTGAGGTTTGATTATAGTGACAGTTAAAACGATAGACTCTCTTCAGCCTGCTGACTAATTGTCTGTGTTATGTACGTATCGTAGATCAGAGTGGTGTTACTGGATGTTGTTTCCTTATGGGTGTTAGTTTTTCATATTTTTGAGCCTCTGTGTTGGTGACATGTTGTTTTCAGGTTGTCCACATGTGTACATCTCACAGTCTGTGTCCCATTCTCATGGACTCTATATATCTGTAGTAATGCCTTGAAGGAATTTCCTCAGATTGGGTGAAAACATTCACTTGGAACCGAGGAGGAAGTGAATAGGTTTTGGTGGGTGAGGGTTAAATGTCAAGTTGACTTCACAAAACATGATTTGGGTCTTTTTAATGCAATATCTTGACAACCCTTGAAGGGAATCCCTTCAAATTTAGTAAAAATGCTCATCTGGACTCAAAAATAAAGCCATTCAACTTTGGTAGTCAAAGGTCAAGGTCGTGCTGACTTCATAAAACGTGGCTTTGCTCTTGTGAACATGATATCTCTTGAGGGAATGTGGTGCAAACATCCAAGAGGCTTCAGGAATGAACTGATTAGATCTTTGGTGGTCCAAGGTCAAAGGTCAGTCTGATCTCACAGAACATTTTTCATCCCCTCAAGACCTCACACAGCTTCTATGACACAATTTCGAACTAATGATTAATATTTAATGGCTCTGGATACACATGGATGTAACCTGAAACCATAGTCTGAGTGGTTGGGGGCAGACGACCGCAATTCTAGTTCCTTCCTGTTTCGCACAATACCAAAGTTTTGGGATATGAAACCACACAAATACAGAAAATAGAGTATTAGAGAAGTGGTTTGAATCAATTAAATCAATTCAAGCCTGTTTCCAATCAGAATGAGGTCACTCTCTTTGAAGCTGCTTGATGCTTCTGTGCCATCACAGGCAGTATGGAGAGGAGGAATGATGACAGTGACCCAGAACTCTTGTAGTGGACTTGAGCCTGGAGACGGGAGCTGGGTTGTATTCAGTTTAAGACAGAGGTGTAACAGCGAGGTTATTTACCTGTAGGGTAGTTTGTTGTGGCCACAGCAGCAAACACAAGGTATACTCTCGTCTTCCTGGAAACATTTAAATAATTCAGACACATATGGCAGGAATCCTTGCTCATTAGTGCCCCTGCAGTCTGCAGCCCGGCCAGGGAGACTGACTGCCTGTCTGTTGGCAGCCATTTATACCCAGACACTAATGAAACAGTGTATTTTCACCAGAGTACAGTGATGCCGTCCGCACAGATATGATTGAGAATATGTTAAAAGTCTTTTTAAAATGCACAAGAGTTTCTCTAGTTTTTTGTGTCAGAGCACTCTCATGAGGTGTAATCTGATAAAATGTCTTGCTTCACCTGATCTAAAATTCACTCAATTGATGTTAACTGCTTTATATCATGAAGCTGCTCAGGCGTCAGGAGCAGTTTGGGTTTAATTCTAGGTTTAATTCAGGTTAATGGTCCTTTCTCTTCAGCACAGCTCAGATGGAGTTGATGCTGAAGCTACTGTGCTGTCTATTAATTTGACATCTGTTCACACGCAGTGTCTTTATTAAATCAATGTCTTTCCCTAAACTTAACCAAAATGCTTTTGTTGTCTAAACCAGTGGTTTTACCAGCATGGGACCCATCCAGCCCCGAACAGTATGGAGGCCAGCTAGTACCTTTTAGAGCACTTTTTACTTTGATGATAACGATCCAACATCAAAGACTATTTTTTGTTTGTTGGACTGACAATTCACTTCAGTCTTTCCTTCTCACCCCCCCTGTTAGTAACCAACTATCCATTCTTTTGTGATCAAATTTTTATTCAACTTTGAAAAAATATAAAGCATAACAACAGACATAGAAAGGAGATGAGAAGTACGAGTAACTACAATAACAAAAAAATAAACAAACACACACACAAATCACCCCCCCTCCCTACCACCAGCCCAGGGCACCCCATTTTTCAACCTGCAATCAAACTGAGAGGCCTTAAAACAGGAAAAAGCTTAAGTTTTTCCCATTTCTATTTTTATAGTTACATATTTTTACCAAAGTCGTACGCCTGCTGGGTTGTAAATTTGGTGGCCCACCTCCATGGCTCACTATCAGGTCAGAAACCTGTGGCCAGTGTGGCTGTGGATGTGAACCTGGTCTCTGCTGTGACTTTTGTGCACTTTATACACCTGTCTTCCACCCCAACCACTTCCTGTCCACTCTGCTGCCATTAATAGACTGAATGAACCATCTCATTCATTCATTAAAACACTAGAATTTCAGGCTCTGGCTCTGCTTTTTCCAGCGAGGAGGTGTCCAGGCACAGATTATGTCCCCACCACAATGAAAACTGTCAAAACAGACAAGTTGTATATTAAAGGCTTACTATTGCTAAACGTTGCTAATACTGAAAACTATAACCTTCCATTAAGTCACAGATATTTTGGTGGCGTTGTGGAAGACAAAGGAACAGATCAGGGGCTAACCAATAACTGGGTTCGGGTTTGTAGTTCACATTGTGCTAAACGATTCCTTTGTGCCTTTAATCCACTAAAACTGCAATATGAATCATAACTGACAGTCAAGATGGTCTTTAATAATTCAGAGTCTCAGGAACAGGAAAAGGCAGAGACAAGTGTGTCAGGGCGATCAGCTCTTTGTTTTAAATGTTAATTCGATTTGGAAGCAGGTTACAGTTTGGTGTCTGTACGAGCATAATGAAGTCAACAGTGTCATCACCGCCCCTACATCATCGGCTGAGGGTTTGCTTCTCTGTTCTCTGTATTTTTGGGGCTTTTTGCCTTTATTTGATAGGATAGTTGAGAGAGACAAAAGACAAACAGAAATGGGGAGGCAGAAGGAGAATGACAGGCAGCAAAGGACCCCCAGATTCAGGATTCAGGACTGTAGCTTCTACATATGGGGCGCCTGCTTAACCCACTGAGCTATATGGCACCCCGAACTTTTACTTTGAAAATCTGCCCACATGGCTGCAGTTGGGGCCGAAAGCTGATGTCAGACTACTCAACCATCTATATTTCAGTCAGCCAGCTTGTGTGTCATCACTGATATCATCTAAAATGGCATCTATAATACTTTAAAGACCTGATTTGCCTCCTGCCAGCTTTTATTTGTATTTTCCATCACATTGTTTTTAATTATTCATTATTCATTACAGTTCTACTCAAAGTAATCCCAGGCCTTATGTGTTTATGTAAAGAAATTATTTTTAAACCACAGGAAACTCTTCGCCCTTATACCCTCAGGCTACCTGAAATCTGCTATAATAATATACTGTATTTGAGGAGGAATATCATATTTGACTGCGGTGTGTGATATGTATTGTATTATATGGTTATACTCCAATATGAGGAGGACGCATCCTGTGCTTTTCGAACTAAGCGAACATGCACATGACGAGAGCAGCTTGACATGCAGTGGATACGTTTTATTCCTGTTTTGACTAGGGCGTGTGTGTGTGTGTGTGTGTTTGAAAAGGCCTGAGCCAGAGAGCAGCTCCGCTCTGCTGGGAGACTTACTCATCGTGAAGTCAGTCTGACTCGTATGACCACAGGCAGAGTAGATGGAGAGAGTCAGAGAGAGAACCAGGGAGAGAGAGGGGGGGATGAGGAGGAAGAAGCACGATGTGGTTTGTTTCTTAGCAGCCGCGCAGCCAACATCAATGTTTGATGACCTCATGCACTCTCCCACGGACGAGCGCAAGCGGTACGGGCGCACGCGGCTCCACGTGGGGCCTGTGCGACCTAAGGACAGCCGCCATTTGTGGCTGATGCATGCACACATTAACGCACATGCACATAAGACATAATCCCGACTTTGATGGCTATTACTGTACACACCACACACAACACATGCATAAAGAGCATGATTTATCCAGCATGAATAATAAATGATGCACTCAGTGCACTTCTGATACTCTCTTGACACTCAGTGGGCATGGATATGATACACATACATATGAGAGGGGGTTGCTGCTCTGTCTCTGGTGAGGTGGGAATCCAACCTAGATACTCAGGCTGGGGTCAGGCCTGTTAGAATGAAAGGAAATATATAAACAGATCATATTCTTTGTTGCTAGAATAATAATAATGACGATAAAAGAGTGTGAACACCATATATTTTCATGATAAATGGCCAAATTACCACAAAATTTGCCTACAAGTATTGATTTTATTCTGGTTCCAGACCTTTGTCTTTGTCTTTGTCTTCTTGTCTGTATACAACATCTATTGCACGTCTGCCCGTCGTGGGTGAGGGATCCCTCCTCTGTTGCTCACCCTGAGCTTTCTCCATTTTTTTTCCCTGTTAAAGGGTTTTCTTGGGAGTTTTTCCTCAGTCGATGTGAGGGTCTAAGGTCAGAGGATGTTGTCATAATGCTGTGTAAAGCCTTTTGAGACAAACTGTTTGTAAAAACGGGCTATACAAATAAAATTGCCTTGCCTTGCCTTTGAATCTTAGCCCGATACTGCTGTTATTTAAGCAGTGTTTTCCATACACTGCCACAATATCAGTATTGACCACTGCATATTGATCTTTTATTTATTTTGGACTATTTCAAATGAGTACGAGTATTCTTTACAGAGCAGTAAGCAGTCCTTGACCCCCTCCCTTTCTGTTTCTCTCTCTCTCTCTCTCATTCACAAAAGGAACTGTGAATATACTGAGTTATTTGTCATGAAGTACACGAAAAGCATC
Source organism: Caranx ignobilis (assembly GCA_021432705.1). NCBI lineage: Eukaryota > Metazoa > Chordata > Actinopteri > Carangiformes > Carangidae > Caranx > Caranx ignobilis. The sequence continues at coordinate 77,825,450 of MU269990.1, read as the reverse complement.
TTCTACACAGTGTTATTTAATAACTACACCAATAAGAGCTGTACAGGCAGAGTTAACACTGGAGGCCTCATCCTCCTCTACTAGAGTGAGAATCCAAGCCAAAGGTATGACATGAGGATGAATCTGATGCAGCTGGGATCGTTCATACTGTATTATCTCTCCTAGTCGTTCTGACAAAGATGCTGTCTTCCAGTAATGATCACTTCTAAGACAGAAACAGGAAATTATTTGGAAAAAACAGATTTGTGACGTTTTGCTATTTAGTTTAGTCAAAATAACCCTGTAACCTTCCAGGCAGAGAATGTCCCAGAGACCAGAAAACTGACTAAAATGTAGTCAGAAACCAACCTGCTGTATGTGATGTTAACCTCAACCTCTCTGGTTGATGTTGGATCAGTTTTATGCAAATATTTCTCAGTTAGGTTTAATGGAAAACTGTGGCCATAGTTAATTTAAGTGAGAATGAAAGTTTGGTTGCTAAGCAAACTGAAGCTCTCAGATTTTTCATTTCTACGCAAACTATATTGAACAACATGTTACTGCTCTCCAGAGGACGAACAGTTTGATCCCAACATCTCTCCACCCTCAGGACAGATGCTCTCCACACTCTCATAAACAGCACATTCATCCAAACAATAAGTGTGTTTTATTGCAGGTGGTGCATGTCAGAATATAAAACAAGACAAATTAAGAAACCCTGTTGCCTTTAGTTCGGGTCTGTGTCATGTTCGCACTGGCTCAGTGACTCATGCTGAAGTCATATGGGCTAACATGTAACTCACTGAGGGGGAGGGTTCTGCCTCGGCGCAGCTCTGTGGAGTCGTGTGGTAAAATCAGTCTCTGCTGACTGACAGCAGGTTGTTCAGAGAAACCATGACACAGAAGCGTCGCTGGGTGTCACTCAATTTAATGAGGAGCAACGTAAATTCACAACAGAGCCCGGTTTGCGCTCACTTTCACTTTTCTGATGTACCGGGGGAATTCCTCGCACTTTTTCTCACATACATACAATATGTGTAGCCATAGTTACCACACTGTGTGGTTACATAGATTGCTCATATATCATGTTGGCGATAGCTTCTGTTCCCACAATCATGATCTCATTACACTTTCATAATCAGCCAGACCTGACTGAAATGCATCAGATCCTGGTCAAAGTCATTATTGACTTCACTCTGTATTTATTCAGACTCAGACTTGTACAAAATCAAACCGTGGAGGGTATTGTCATCACATTTATCCCATGCAGCTCGGTATGTAGATCTTTTTAGATTTGTGTCAGACTGGTACAGTGTATCAGCAGATTCTCTGTGTTCAGGAATAAGTACAGACAAAGATGGATTGTCCATTTCCCAGGCCGGCAGCTTTAATCCTGTACGCACTTTCATTTTTAAAACGATTCTGTTTGATTTTTTTAACATGCCATTTTTAAAAACAATGTGGAGATCCTGTCTCTTTTTTGGGCTGCATCCACTCTCTGATGCAGGAGATAAAGGAGGAGTTTAGTGCTTTGATGCCAGTGTCATCACTAATCAACTGATCAACATCCATCATCTTATTGGAACTGATGCAGCGGCCGTTGTCAAAGAGTTTGATGTAATGTTCAGAGTGAACTTCAAATAGGTTGAAATACTACTTCATTTTATTATCTTGTGATTTTTGGATTGCTTAATATTATTATTATTATTGTATTACTGTAGTAAGTTAATCATCTGTTCTTATGAGGTAATCCACTGAGGGATTTTTGTGGTGCAGTATGTTGTCAGAGGTTTATGTTGACCTTGTGTTGTAAGTTTGTGTCAAGAGAGAAGAGAGTCTCTCTCTCTCTCTTTCTCTCTCACTCACTCATGTGATGTGTAGGTGTGTGTGTAAACCTAAAGGCAGCCTATGGTGGACGGTGGTTCTTGTTCGTTCTCTGAAATATAATCCTGACACAGTGGTGGTCTGTTCCACTCTGCTTTACTGTCACACCACATCATGACATCCCAGACTTTATTGAGATCATAATCTGCAGCACAGACAACAGTAATGTGACATCAGTCCAAATGAAAGCTGATCTGTAATTTTCTAGTGTCTGTGTTTAATGGTGCGTTGCACTTATCTCAGTCTATCATTAAAACATTTCAGTTGAAACTCTTGTTTTCAGGAGATGCCCTCTGGCTTTGGAAGAAGTGCTACTTTATTTGAGTTGGACTTTTACCTCGAACTCAAGTAACAACAGGCGAATCAGTAGAGAAACCAGTCATGCCTCAAAAAATTCACCACTTGTGTGCAGGTGAATATTGTGAGTAATGTGGTTTATGTGTAGGATCCCGTCATGATTAATGACTGCTGTCCTCTGAAATGTCAGGCATGACACATAACATGTATTCACACATCTCCTCTGTAGGTTTAGTGACTTCAAAGTGTCATGGAGGCATGACATCTCCATGGAGACAAAAGTATCCCTGGCTTGTGATTGGCAGACAGAGGCTTAATGTCGCTGAGTGGGCAGAAGGAGAAGGAGGCACAAATCTGACAAGCACGATCACCCCCTCAGCTAAAAAGTGGAGTTTACTGAGGAGCAGGATTCTTTGCTACAACTGCAGGTTAAAGGGTCACTTCACCTAAATCACAGTGGAGAGTCTGAAAAAGCAACACGTGTCACAGCTGATCTGGCAACCCAAAGTCCAGGAACACACTAGATGTGTCGTGTGTCATTGCCCATATAAACAGGTTAGAGTCAACACACTCCTGTGAAATCATACACCAACAATATATAAAACTTTGGACTTTGTGGAGACAGTGGCACTTTATTGATTTATTTTTCAGTCAAAAATGATTTAGAAATGAATCATAATGAAAACGTCCACATTCCAGTAGCCTGCAAACTGTATGTAGAGAAATAGAGTTGATGGTAGCAGCAGAGACACAGCAGCTTCATTCTGGTGTTCACGCAACACAGGCAGCGTGTTCCTGGTGTAAAGCTCATTGTAGTTATTTTATCATTAACCACCTTCATTACAAAGATCTGTGTTCAAACCAAATATCGTGCAATCACTTTGACAGTAATTTTTCTGTGGGAAATATTATAGTAACCTGACACCATCCCTCAGCTCATAACGGCTCATTATTGTGTGGGACATGGACATTATTCATGCGCAAAATGAGCCGCAGCATGTCCGACTAATTGGTTTGAATGCCGGGAACATCCTGGTAGCAATGGCCGAACCGGCACAGAGCAACGCGGGGAGCAGCGATTCATACAGCGCGTGTTGTTCACAGCAGCTTTGTGCAGAATGTGAAAAGCGTAAAACTGCAGGCACCTGAAGGCAGCAGGACACGTGCTGATTGATCTGCACCGTTTGAGTTTGAGAAGTGTGGAGAAGTCAGAGCACTATTGTACACTGTGTTCACTCTCTATTAAATGACATGCAGATGACAGCAGTGTAACCTCATACTACACAGCACAGAGCAACCTGGTCTGAAGTGACTTAGCAAAAATAGCTTGTGATTTATTATTGAACTTTTTATCTTTTGTAGAGGCTAATGTTCAGAAAAGTTAAAATCAAAACGCCATTCCCCTCTGGCTGCAGATTTGAGACGTTGCTGTGTCTTCACACTGTGCCACTGCTGCACCATCCAGACAACAAAATTTCTTTCCTCTCCTTTTATTTACTGAACTGTTATTGCCATTTGTCTCTGTGATTGGCTCAGCCGAGCAAAGAGTGAGTTTATTAATCATCACACTCTGGGGATGGACAATTCATCTAATTTTGTTTTCAATTATGATTTTGGCTTCCGACGATTATGAAAACAAGATAATTGAGATAGAATGAGTACTGTGTCGTGTTGTGCAGCAGATCTTGAGCCGTTTGCCAGTTCAGAGATTTTCTGTATGAAGTCAGGAGAGACCATGCCCTGTTCGGCTGCTGTCCCACTTCTACATATCTTTACCTTATGCCATTTTCCACCAATAAGGGGTAGACGAGTTTGACTTCCTGTTTGGACTGAGAATAGATAGAAGTGTCATCAAATGCACTAAAAGATCAGACAGACAGTGAGCTGTTAGCAGCCATGCAAACTGGTAAAACAGATCTGTCCTCTTTAGTAAGTGCAATGCTTTCATCTGAATGTTTTTAAAACCTATTCAGAAGCTCGTTGTTTCAGTGTTTCTGATTGGACAGCACCATGCTGGACAGGTGACAGGTCAGTTTACAGCAGGGGTGTCAAACTTATTCCACAAAGGGCCGAGTGGCTGCAGGTTTTTGTTCCAACCAAGCAGCAGCACACCAGACTTGACTCAATTAATCAACTGATCTCAGTCTTCAGACAGCTGATTGGTCAAACTGTGTGCTCTTGATTGGTTGGAACAAACACCTGCAGCCACTCGGCCCTTTGTGGAATGAGTTTGACACCCCTGGTCTACAGGATATTCTGAAGACAAAGTAGAATCAATTCTTTTTGTTCTCTTCTCTTTTACTGTATATTTGTTCTTTTTTTGTTTGTGCTCGGTATTAATTTTATGATCAATGAGCTGCTGCTAGGATTGATGTTTTGTATCGCTTCCACACCAGATTTTAATGGTGATTATAATGACTGGAAAGTCCAGTGTTAATAAGGAAACTTTTTGTCTTTCCAAAGTCAATGAGTGATTACATTATCGCACACATTCAGTGTCCTTGAGAACCAGTGCTTTGTACTTGGCGTTGCCTTTATGCAGGTAAAATAGAGCCATATTAGTTTGAAAACTGACTTCTTCAGGGTACAACACAGTGGAAAGTTCCACTCTGGGACTGTAGAGATACTGAGCAGTTCATGGAACAGTCAGCCAGCTCTGAAACCGCTGCTGTGATTTCCTGAAGCGTTTGGGATAAAGACCATTTCTGATTTCACATTTTCATTCTTTAAAAGACAGCTCTGTCTCCCGTGGTGCCTCTCCAGCCTTGTCTTCCACTGGCCCGTTTAATCAATGGCTAATCAAGTCAAGAGAGCGCTGTGGGCCTGTAGGAAGAGACTGCATCAATCAGATCCTTATTTTGCCTGTCCAAAGACTGGCTGCCTGTGAGGAGGCAGAGCAGATGAAGGGAGCTCTGTGACCACAGCTGCCGGCCTCACAAGAAAAGGCCTCTTTACTGCTCAAGACCACCGGACAATACAAGAATTATGTCCTATAAAAGGAGCATTGTGGTACGGGCAGAGCGGCCGGGCTGGATGTTAAGTGAAAGGCTTTGGTTATCTTAGCTTTGTGCTTCCTTCACTCATAACATAGTCTCACACTCACTTTGAAAACGATCGCTCATTTGCATCCCTTGATTAACGCCGGAGGGACTTGAATGAGAGCGTCGTCAGCTCCCTCGCAATAAAGCAACATCCAGCTCGTTCCCCATGCCGGTTTTTTGCGTCGTCATGGTAACATGCGATTACCGTCTGACAGATGTTATTCAGGCAGGTTGAGCCGGCAGCTGAGCTGATGCGAGGCGAGAGGGGATCAGGAGCAGCATTTTCTCTGAATGTCAGGAGGTTAGACAACAAAGCTTCCGGCCCCGGATGACGACAGGCGTGAAGACAGAGGGAGAGAGAGAGGGAGAGAGAGAGAGGGAGACTGCGTTCCCACGGTGACATCTTCCCTGTTCCCAGCCAACCGTACCTTCACTGCTGTCTGGGTGTGTTTGCTGTGTGCTTTGTCAGAGAGGAGATGGGCTTCATGTCAGTGAGGATGCTGTGACGTTAGCCATGTGTGAATTTAGCTAGTTGCCTCTCTTGTGTGCTGTGGAGATGTAAATAGCATCAGGCCTCTGAGCTACTGATTCACACACCGACATGTATCAAACACACAACATTAAACCACTTATTAATCTTTATGAGCATAATGTTGATGTTTTCCAAGTTTGCACTGGTGTTGACAGACAGACCTTGGATTTATATTTCAGTTTCAGATTTCTTCTGTACATGTGGTGTATTTACTTACTTATTTACTTACCTCACTTACATGTGTTTACTTTTTTCATTCACTTGATCATAAAAGCTACACTGGGATGTTCTACGAGTATTTGAATAATGTTCCATTCAGTGGGAGCAGACGGTCTGCAGTGGACATCTGTTGGATCTGTGTTAGATAAAAGGAGAACAGAGCTCTTTATGCCTCTGTCCCATTTCTACCTCCAGATCACAGGGAGGGAATTTGGTACAAACATTCACTTAGAGAAGAAAATGAAGAGATTTGGTCGTTAAAGGTCAAAACTCATTAAATAAATTTTTGACCATGAACCAAGAATTCACTGGCTGATTGCAACACGACAGAGGTCGAAGGTCAATTTCGCTGTGGCATCATAATGGTCTAAAGTTCCAGTCACTATTCACAAAGCAGGGATGTTGATCGCTAGTGGTTGAACCGTCATCCGAACCGATTGCTCTCCACGGATCGGTACGCAAGTGGTCCTCTGATTGATCGCTGTGTGTGTAGTGTGGGAACACGTAGGCGCACCGGCCCCAACCGAATAAACGGGCAATCTAAAAAAATCCACTCGTATTTGAAGCTGCAGCTCTACGTCGCACACAATAACAAAATCATCATTTTATCAACATGTTTGACCCCCCCCCCCATGTAAATGTTCACGTTTTCACACATAACATTGTTACCATGGTCACCAATTTAATTTTTGTAAGAGGCTGCTCCACCTGATACAATTTTTGTGTGATTTACTTCCTTATTTAATGCACAGTCTATTTGCAAATTAGCAACAAAAACACACAATGACTATTAACTTCAAGTCATGCAACATCCTGACCTCACAACACATCTCACCAGCATCGTGCTATTATATCAGTGACACAACATGATGATATAAAAAGCAGCATATTGAAGAATAACTACACTGTCAGCAGTCATCACACATGACAAAAGACACACAGCCGGACTTGAAATTAGTTTTGTCCATGTTGGAGTGGCTGTCTGAATCTGATCCAAACCGGCAGGCACAACAGATCAATATTTGTACAGACAAGTGGCTGCAGGATGCTGCACACGGAACAGGAAACCACCTTGAAAATGTGCACTGCTTGCAAGAATAACAAAAAGGAGAGGCCTGTTGTTGGTGACTGGGACCAAGACAGGGAAGTGGAACGCAGCTGTGTAGTCACTGTAGGCACCTTCATCACTGTAGTGTAGAACCCACCTCAGGACCAGCTGTGTTTCAGTTCTCAGTGAGAACTTTTTTGCTTAAAAAAATTAATTTGGGGAGGTGGATCAGGTTCTGTATTGTCTCTTCCTGACAGCGAGGCCGTGTCTGTTTCTCATCACTACAGGAAGAAGTGCAGAAATACCTTCACCCCGCATGACCCTGTTTAAACCTGCATAAGGGCTTCATCTCATTCTGCTTAACAGCTCGTCTCCCCGCATAATCATCAAGCCCTCGCTTTCTGTCCTGCCTCTCTCAGCTCCTTTTACCTTCTAATTTGCACCGAGTTCATAATTATAACATGCAGAATGACGGAGACGAACAGAGGTTGAGATGATATGAGTGTAGGTGGAGTATCTCATTTGACTTTTGTTAGCGCAGACGCAGACTAAAGGATGATGACAGCAGGTTTTCAAAACGACAGTGACACACGACTGCTCCATGGAATTAGAAAAGAAGGACTTTTTAAATTATGTTCAAAAAATAAAATATATTCCAGACCTCTTGTGATGAAGAGGCATGTCCATGCAGTATTTTTATACAATATACTACAATACATTAGTGAATTAAAGGAGACCCCTTTTCCACAGATTAAATAGTTCCCAGGTGTCTTAAAGACATGTCTGTGACCTGCTTCGGTCAAAAGACACCAAGGATCAAACATCACAGCTCTTTTCATCCACTCAAAACAGCCCTGTTCAGAACAGTCTGTTTCAGTGCCCTGTCCCTTTAAATGCAAATGAACCACTGCTAGCCCCGCCCCACCCCTTCTACCAGTACTCACAGGTAGGGGTGGTATTATGCAAATTTGAAAACTAATGACATCATTATCAGACAACCGAGGGAACAGCTCGAAAAACCACATGGATTTCAAGCTGTGGAGCAAATTACAGATTATTTTGTCAGTTCTCACATTTTGGGGCCAGAAGGCAAGACACACACCAGATATATGTTAAAGAGCCTTCAAAAAGTGATATTTCCATAATATGTCCCCTTTAACGAGAATTTCTACCTTTGAACTTGAACCAATGATGGTCTCTTAAAACAGATTTATATTGCCACTGTTTCATGTCACAAACCTGAAGAACCAGTGCTGTCAGTACAGAGAGGGAGAGTTAGCATTAGCACAGCAGTGTCAGCCACCTCCAGTTACAAGCTAAAAAACAAGCTAAACTATGCTAACTGCCCCTCAAAACCTCCCGAGTCTAATAAGGAGCTTAACTGTGCATGCTGCTTCAGTTTTCAGCTTTTTTCTCCCACGTTAAACAAAATATCAGTCATTACAGAGTGTTTTTACATAATTGAAAAGATGCCTGCAGCTGCATTAACGCTGGCAAACTATCAGTGTTCTATTCAGAAATTGATGGCCCTGTTTATGGATTTGTGTTTTGTCAAAGAGACTGACCTCCCAAAAGTAATAACAGCACCAGCTATTCTTTAAAATGACTAACAACAACCTTTGTTGATGTTATGCAACTGACGACGCCTTCAAGTGTTTGTGTGAATTATGACTTAATGAGTCCTGACCTCAGGATGGAGGTCATTTTGTGTTGTTCTGGTGATCACACGGTTCAGACTCAACCAGTCCAACCTAAATTACCACAGAGATTTCTTGTCCCTACTCTCAGACACTCATTACATAGAGGTTGTACCATCTTCATCAACTTTTTAACAATTCCACTCGTGCCAGGCTTGGATCTTTTGTTCTCATGGAAACAATAGTCGATGTTGCGGTTGGGTTTAGGTCCCTAAATTTAACTTATTTATCTGATATCTGATAAGAGCGCCAGATCAGAATGTGGTGAGATTATTTTGTTCATAGTTACGAGCGCCTACAGATAAACTTCCCTCTCGTGACTAATTCCCTGGCGGCTGCCATTTTTCACTTCGCGGAAACACGGAGAGTGAATTATTTCATACTAAAAACACTGTAGTTCTCCAGCTAATACACACAGATAGAGCCTCATATGAACTTAAGATAAACACTGAAATACATGTTTACATTGACAAGGACTTTTGCTCTCTGGATGTGTCTTGGTGCCATCCCTGTCTTCTTTTTACAATTTGTCCCTAAAATGAGCTGTTGTGTTGGTATTAAAATGAAAATAGACATGAAATATTTGCTCCAATTATTTTCTCTGGTCTCCTCAACATTGCCTGTGGAGGTGGGGTTGCTGCTTGGAGATATATCTTTCGTGTTCCTAAAATACTGGCTGAGCCCAGGTTGTAGCCTGCATTTGGAAAATGGGATATATGCACTGACATTTGAGTCCAGTCCCGTCTCTCTACATGAGGTAAATTTGGATGGCAGAAATATCTTGCCCCAGCAGAAGATCTCATATTAATATTCAGCATATATGCCATAGGTCTTCCTGGCTTCATGCAGCCCACTGTGCAGCGGGCACAGGCTGAAAACATAAACACAATGTTGTATTCTCACACACTGAAATATGCTGCAGGTCTTGATTCGTGCGCTCGTTGAGCTGCATTTAATTAACGGCCCTGACATGTGGCTGAGGCTGCAGCAGGCCGCCGGAATGGCTTTGACATTTGAATGACATCCATTTCCCTGTGAATAATTGGCCGAGTCCTGTCCCCCCTGACGGGCTGAGATAGGTGTTGAGCTCCAGAAAGCTGCCTCTCCTAACCAGGTTCTCCTCAGCAGGTGTAGAAAATACATCCAGGTATTATGAAACTCGTCCACACAGCACATAGTGAACAGCATCTCCCCACCACTCAGTGCTCTGCTTTGTTTCACTTATCTTCTTCACTTCCTGATGTGGTCCATTAATTGCCGCTCCTCTTTTGTCTCCTTCATTTACCAAAGATTCTTTGTTTATTCAGGCAATTATACATCAACAGACACAAACATGGTGTATGTCTTCAAACTACTGCATCCTTGCACTTTCTTACCGCCTCAGTGGAGGAGGCAGAGAAGAACAGCTTAAAAAGTCACGAAGAAGATTAAGAGAGTGTGATGAAGTTGAAACTTCTCAGGAGCAGATGTGAACCTGACTCTCTGCCCGGTAACAACAAACTCCTGTCATTATCATTATCCCTCTCTGTTGATGTCGCTGCAGTATCTGTGCTCATATCTGTATCTGTGCGGCTCCACTCTGCTGCCACTGGCTGTTTTCATGTGACCAAACTAATACATAATTTATGTAAATATGAGTTTGGCTGCTAACAAACTTACTTAATTGCTTAATTAGTAAGTGCTCAGTGACTCAGGTGGAAATTAATAATGGAAATAGAATGAGGGGTTTCAGCAGCAAGTGAGAGAGGCTCAATTTAATATGATAGCAATAATAGTGAGTGCATAATGAAAATCCATCCATCTATTAGCTGTACTTAGCTTAGCCAGGCAGGGAAGTAAGTGCATGGGGGCGGGCGGCGCTGGAGCAAATCCCAACTGATGTTAGCCAACTATACACAGACTCAGGGTTCAAACCCTGAACTTTCTGAGTGATTGTGCTATCCACTGTAACACTGTGCCACCCTCTATTCTGAAAATACAAAAATAAGCTTGTGCATAGGTAGGAAGGAGGCCCATATGAAAAGTTGGGTGTCTAAACTGCAGCAGGATATTTCCAGTTTTTGTCCTGAAGTAGCCTCTCATTCATGCTGGCAGTTACGTAGCTACAGCAACACTCTGAACAACATGCGGCCTGTTTCCATCAACTCAGGTTCACATGAGGTTGCTGTCCAGGTGCCAGGTGACGGATGACGTCAAGAAGATTTCATCCTTTCAGCTTAAGATAATGTCGTTTCAAGGAGCAGTGAGCTTGAAATTCCAGAGAAAATGTGACAGTGGAGGTCATTGTGTCGGCTCATTGGCTCACTGTCACCTCATGGCAAATGGACCGGGGCTTAAACATCTGCTTTTTCTAAGACTTCAAACAGGAGATTGCACAGATCATTTCAAGGCAGGTTCAGCTTGTTCACTTTCTAGATTGGGAAGGACTTGTTTTGACTGTACCGTCTGTGTTGGTGTTCTGAGGATATGGTACTCCAGTGATTCAGTGTTTACATTGCACTGTCCAGATAGTTCAAAGCAGACACTGCACACTAACACGAGTAATCTGTTATTTCCTGGCATTAACCTTGTTTACCTGATCCCAGTCCTTTCTTTGCATGACTAGAAGAATTATTCCACTTTGATCAAAATTTTTTTTTACCAATTAACCCCTTGAGACCCACCGGGCTCACTCGGCCCTGGACTGGACGGGCCTGTGGTTGTTAAAGGGTTAAATAAAATCAAATGAAACACTGTGATTCATTATCCTCAAAAACATTAAGTTCTTTGCTACACAGAGCTTAAAACTTAAACTCGCCAGATAATTGCATTAATGCTACATCAATGCTAACAGATATAGGAAATAATCCATAGATGATTAAAGTAAATCCGGACTTTAAAAGCACTAATATCCACAGGCTAACGAGCTAATAGATCAACAGGCTAACACACAGTCTGCTGTCTGACTGTCGTGCATGAACGACTCTGGCGAGCAGCAAACTCCCTCTTCACCTTTCTTTGCGTACGCGCAGCCGTTCGGCAGCGAGTCTGTACAAAGTCCGGTGTCGGCAGCAGCAGGTGAGTGGGCGGGAGAAGGAAAAAGCTTTTGTCAGTGTCCGACTGTAAAGTGTGAGCATATGGCTGTTTTTTAGAAGCGGAGCATACTAATATGAACTGGATTCATTATTGAACTCACAAAAATACCAGAAGAAAATATTTGGCTGCTTCTGAAATGAAATCAAAGCAGATGCATCTCGCTGTGAGAAGCGATTGCTGGCGGCGTGTGAGCAGATGAGGAAAGGTCAAGGTTAAACTTTTAATCGTTATCACGCTGCTGATCTGCCTCACGTCTGTCCTCCGTGCTAACTCTGCCTGAAGACAAAAAGATATTTGAATAGCAAACTGGCTCCAAATCAGTAGGTGTATGAGAAAAGTGGGCGTGTCTGAACCCGCCGCACACGCACACACGCACTGTGATTTAGATCTCTGTGTAATCGCCCTCTGTGATAGAACAACAGAGTAATAGTTCGAGGCTTTCACTGAACCGTCTTGACTCCTGAAGCAGCAGTTTTAAAGACACATCCATTTGCCTCTTTGACACTAAGTGCCATTTCAGAGCTCACTGCAGCGGCATGTGCTGCATCCTCTGCCCTGCCTCTGCCTCTCTGCCGCTGTTATCTGTCAGCAGCCTGTAACTGATATTGTCATCTGTACATGTGTAGAGTGCTCGGGACGGGATGCACTGCAGAATCTGCAACATGCGGACATCCTGGGCTGCTGCTAGTCACATGATCACATGCGATCAATATATGGAGGAGAAATGAGACCTATTTGAGGTTAAGGCTTTAATTGACGTGGCACTGGTTAGTGTGGTTACATTAGAATTGAGTAAATGGGACGATGTGAAAGCTTTGGTCAGTACCTGACTCTGAAGTGCAACCATATGATTATTTCCTGGATGAACCTTGTACCACTGTGACTTCTTCTTTAGTACTTTACAATCTTATGATATACACTACACGACATTGACAGATAATCTCACACACCAGTTGCGTCAGATTTTTCCACTTTAAATATTTAAATCTTTGTTGAACACTCACATTGACAGTTACTGTGCCACTTGGTCATGTCACTGTGGATGTTACTAAATGCCAAATATCCACGAGCTTTAATGATATTCATTCGTTAGAATGAACCTTTGTGATTATCTGCCCTTATGCCCAGTTACCACTTGCACACTGAACATTGTGTAATGCAGGAAGCTGATAATATATATATGGTGGATATGTATATATTACCGTTTTTTTTTTATGTCCCCAGATGATTTATTATTCATATAATCAGTTTTATGAATGCCTGATTTTGCATAATTCAGTATTCCACCGCTCACACAAACAGTGTGGAAAAAAAGCCATCTATTTACATTACAGTATGTAATTAAGTCTGACTTGACACCAAGGCTAAAGTGTGATAGCCAAGGATGCGGTTCCTTAATTATGGGTATTAATGTGTTGATTTTACAGCCTTTTATTGTTTTTTATTTTTTCCATCACATTTTGCAGCCGTTCAGACACAGCAGCATTCACGTGGTCCAACTCTGGAGCTCAGTGATAAGGTCTGACTCTCAGCCGCAGACCCAGTTCATCCCAGAGGTGTCGGAGAGGTCGGGACATTTGAGTTCTTACACAGTCAACTGGAAAATTTCTTCATGAACTTGGCTTTGTGTCGCATTGAAGGAAAGTTGAAAGAACACCACTGTGTAAAACATTGTGTCTCTTGTTCCTCTGTATCAGTGAGAGTCCTGGACCTCAGGACAAGTTCGTTCACGCCTCAGAAAATATCGAGAACATTAACAGAAAATGGCTCCGAGAATTGATTGATTTTTGTGTAGCTGCGGGTCTCTGCTGCACCCCACCCCACCCCACCCTCTATTTATCTCTGTCTCGGTAAACTCAACTCTTTTGCGCCCCCGTTCAATGTCAGAATAGATTAAGAAAGCTATATCATAAAGGTGGTGGGGAAATTCAGCCGTCTCGCCTCGACTGCGCGGCCTTTTCTAATCTTTTGATCGCTGCAAACGCCTGTGGCTCGGGGAGATGCAGCTGGGTGTGCAGGGTGAGATAAAGGAAATGGAGATTGCAGCCCACGTGTTTTAAAGATAGAATATCAAACATCAAGGTGATCCAAGAAAAGAAAACATGGGGGAAATCGGGGATCAAGGCACTTGCACTAAAAATGGTACTAATTTAAGAGGATGTGTGTAGAATCAAATGAATCAGCTTCATCAATGATTCGAATATGATTTATTAAAGCTCGCCATCCCATTCTCATCTGTTTGATATCAAAGCCCTGATGATGCATTCAGTGATGAACCAATTAGATTTTGGTGATCAAAGGTCACAGATCAATGTCACAGGGACTTCTTACTCTAATTTAAGATATTTAAGATAAATGTCTGCCAGGTCAAAAAAGGAGGAAGTGATGATGTTTTCTAAACAAAAGGTCAAAGGCCAACTTCACTGTGACATCGTAATGTTCTGCAAAAACACCGCTGGACATTATTCAGTGCTGCAACTTAGGAGCAGCGTTTTCATTTGTGGAATCAGAGTCCAGCCAGTTGAATCAGATTTAAGGTGTAGACTAGAGACACTTTGACTTTTCTCAGCAACCTTGAGAGTGAGAATGTTTCATAAAGCTCTAAGAGGTGTAACTCTGTTTAACATCTGTGCATGATCACGGAGGATGTAGAGAGCGCTGTGATTGAGATGAGCCAGATTTTACCTTTGACCTCCTCTTGTACTTCCTCTCAGTCTGATGATGAGGACCACACCAGTGCAGAGAGGTAACCACCTCCTCTGAAAGCTTTGTAGCAGTTTGCGTAGCCGGTCTGCAGGCAGCTACAGACAGCCATGTCACTAAAGATCTAAACAAGAGACAGGATGAAGCACTGGAGGCTGTGGTGGCTTCACATCTTAAAAAATAGGCAATAATAGAAGAAAGAGTCCATAAGTACCACTCTGTCCTCTTCTAACACTACTTCCTGGATCCAGAGAGATTCCTCTAATCTTCTTCTCTCAGGAGTCAGAGGCAGAGCCACAGCTGACCACAAAGATGGAGAATACACACAGTAGTGAGAGTGCAGCAGGTGAGGTCAGAAGGATCAGATCCCCGAGAGGAATGTGCTCATACCCATGGGACTGTCAGAGTGGGTGTTTTCCTGCAGAAGGCCCTTCTGCCCTCCACCAGAGCAGCGTATTCCCACCAGTGTGTTCCAGCTGTGGAACGAGGGAGGGGGGGGGGGGGGCGCTGAACAGCTTCATGGCCCTTGTCCAAACTGACTATCTTGGTTGAAGCTTGTGCTGTGCTGCTGTGTGTCGAATGTTGCAGCCAGCGTCTCATTCTGTGAGATGGCACTGGGGGGCATTTTCAAGCTCGAGAGCCCCTGCCAAGACTGTGCCATGCGTTCTTACATGACATTCTGTGGGTAAGCTGTTTACATGCTGTTGATCCTGTTTAAGTTATTGCTATTGCTGCATAGGCAGAATTAGCATTAACAGCTTGTTTACTTCGCACCCTTGTGTTTCGAACAAGACTTTATATAAGGCCCTCCAACTGGACGCTGCAGTGAAGCAGAGAGCATCGGGTCAGAGAGCTGCTGTCCAGCTGCAAACAGCTGTTGGTGATGAATAAAATTTGGTAAGTAAACAACTGTCAGTGCTAATGTTGGCTGTGAAGCAATAGCAGAGCTTAGACGTAGCTCTTGGAAAGCAAAAGCAGCACATTTAACTTCAGAGTGGTTCTGCCATGAAGCAGAACAAAGTGGAGTTGGTTTTTAAGTTTCAACCCTCTCCACATAACAATATGTTTTGTTGAAAAATTGATGAGTTTATGGGATTTTCTCTGGCTTTGAGGGGCTTATTCGTTTTATTTAAGTTGGCATGTTGTGCTCAAAGCAAACCAGCTGAGGAATGTTCAGTGTTGAGATGTTAAAAAGCAGCGATATGGGAATCCAGGAAGCTTCCAATCAATCCTGTCAAATACTTTTCGGTTGAGACAAAGAAAAGGGAAAAAATGTTCCAACTCTGTGAAACACAGAGAGAGATTCCTTAAAGATTTACGTGATATTTCAGCACTGGCTTTTAATGAGAACACAGAGTAATAACAATAATGCAAAGACATAAAAACATGCGTTAAACATACACACAATAATTCATTAAGATTAAATAAGTGAATACTTAAGTAAGACCACTTGCTAAAATACGATTCTTATGAAAAGGACAGCAGATGCCTTCGATGGCCGTCGTGTCAGATTAATCTAGGCCGTGGTAAAGGTCTCCAGTCTATTTGACCCTGACCTCCACCAGAGCTCTGCTGCTGTAAATCTGTCCCCCTGTCACACACACTCGAAAGTCAGTGTGTGTGTGTGTGTGTGTGATGTCAGGGGAAGGACGAGAACCAGACAAACAGCAACACAGTTGTTCGAGTGATGAACCCTGCTGCGCTGCCTGATGTTGTGTTGTGCTCGGGGTGTTGGCTGCACTTTTCTTTCTTGATCGAATAACATCAGCTCAGATGCATTAATAGTTTCTAATTCTTAATTTATGATTATAGATTGTTATTGGCTGAACAGTCTGTCCATCAGACTGCTGTTTGGTAACTGGCTGCTTCCCATTCACTCTCTCTCTCTCTTCATATCTCCTGTCTGTCAAATGAAAAGACATATACTGTGGTTCCACATGGGGCACATGCAAACAGTTAACTAAAGGTTAAAGTCAGAAACACTTAAGGCTCCAATGATCTGAGTGTTGAAGGAATAATAGTCTCCTCAGAGGAATAGGAAGCTCTCCATTACTCTCTTGGCCTTGATGGAAAATCAACAAAAGGTCAAATGAGCCGCTGGAGGTCCCGACTCGGGGAAATGATTTATTTTTTTCCTTTCAGAAGCTATTTGCCTTGATGAGTTTTCATTTTAAGAGCACATTCTTGGCTATAGAACACCGCAGAGATGATTGCAGCCAACATTAATATGTAAAAAGCAAATATTTTTCCATAAGCATCCAAATACTGCCGAGGCTCATTTCACCTTTAACCAGGGAGGAGGGATGGCTCGAGGAGATTAGCTGCAGCTGTAAAGAAGCTGACACAAAAACTAAGGAGTGAACAAACAGATATGTGTGTCTGTCTGCGTGTGTGTTTGCGGCGGACTGTGGTGGGAGTGTGGTGTCAGTGTCTCGGTGTCAGGTCGGCTCATAGGTCTTGTTACAAACACCGAGGCTGCCCCGTGGCACCCGGGGCTGCCTCCTCACAACACTCGCGTCTTCCGCTGCTGTGACAACAACATGAGACAGATGGGAACAAACGGTGACCTTCCTGCTACACAGTGTAGTACAGAGGCTGATGTAACCGAA
Organism: Caranx ignobilis; assembly: GCA_021432705.1. NCBI lineage: Eukaryota > Metazoa > Chordata > Actinopteri > Carangiformes > Carangidae > Caranx > Caranx ignobilis. The sequence goes on along the minus strand of MU269990.1, from coordinate 77,808,366 downwards.
TCATTGAAGAATGTGAAGCTGCAGCAGAGCGACGACCGCAGAGACAGAGACACAGGTGCAGACTGGAGATGGTAGAAGTCAAAGTTAACACAGAATGATTTAACCCTCTTTCACCACATGACCAGAGAATTGAGACTGAATTACGAATGATTACATATAGCAATCACTGCAAATTATGCTGGCATGTTACTATGATTCAGGTTTTCAAATTCACAGACTAAAAGAAAAAAAGAGAGTTTCAGTTTATAGTGTAAAAACTGGCAATTTGGGCAAAGTTTAGAGCTTTGGCAAAGCCTCTGAGCAGTTGCCAGGCAACTAGCAGAGGCTTTGGGAAGTTACTGGTCCTTGCCAAGAGATAGTCCAGCACATCACTGTGTGTAAAACACCAGATCATTGTTTTTATGCTTTCATTTTTGTATGAAAATAGATGCAACATGTTAAGTAAAGTGAAGTGTAAAGGTGCTGGTTGGTGGATGTGGTTAATTTTGAACACAACCGGTGGGTTAACAAGCTGCTGGGTGTGGCTTCAGGCTGGATTTAAAGGACAGGTACAGATATATTTGATATTTCTCTATCAAATGTGCAGTTACTTGTAAATATCAACATTTATTTCATTTGTGCTGTTCTTCACAAAGCCAAAGAGGATGCTTGTCCTTATCTCTATTGTCCAGCATGAACCCTTTGGTGCTTAATGTTTTATTGGGAGCTCTACATGATCTGACATGAAACAGAGCCTCAATAAAGGCCCTGACATAAGACAGCTGGCAGAGTCACTGTAGTTCTCTCCACAGGCCTCCAACTACCAACATAGACATTGCTGCACAAAATCCTTGTCATATTAGAATAGAAATAGAAATAGAAAATACTTTATTGATCCCCAAAGGGAAATTCATTTGTCTACCAGGTCATCTACCATTTGCAGAAGAATTAAAGAGTCTGATGGCTGTGGGTATAAAAGATCTTCTGCATCTCTCTGTCCTGCAATGAAGAGAAAGGAGCTGTCCACCACCGCAGCTTCTTCGATCCATCAAGGTGTTATGAAGTGGATGATCCGTGTTGTTCAGGATGGCCTCCATCATCCTCACTGTGTATCTCTCCACCACTTCCCCAGAGAGTCCATCTTCACTCCGATGACAGAGCCAGCCTTCCTTACAAGCTTATCCAGCCTCTTTGCCTGCTTTTTTCCTAAACTTCCTCCCCCAGCAGACTGCAGCATAAAATAAAACACTTGCCACCACAGACTGATAAAACATCTGCAGCATCTTACTACAGATGTTTAGAGATCTGAGCTTCCTTAGGAAAAAGAGACGGCTCTGCCTCTTTTTGTAGAGTGCATCTGTGTTAACAGACCAGTCCAACTTGTTATCCAGGTGAACACCTAGATATTTATAGGTTGTCACCACCTCGATGTCCACTCCACAAGTGTTCACTGGCTGAAGACCCTTTTCATATTGTTTCATCACTTTTATCACAAAAATGTTAGAAATGTTTCTTCAGTTTGTTGAAAAGCAGCAACAAATTGAATCAAAACTTAGCTCAGTCAGATCCTGGTGAGACCGATCCGGAGGAGACACGTAGAAAGAAACAAAAATATCTCACCAGTTGCACTGATATATGTTACTAAATGGATTCCCTTCACATGCACCATCTCCATTAACAGATTTGCATGTCCTCCTCTTGGCTGAATACCTCTGGCGGCCATGCTCGTTATTTTAATGTTTCTGACTTGGATGTCAGAAGGTCAAGGAGTCCGTTTCCAGTGTGCCCATTTCCCCCTCGTTAATTTGGCTCAACTGGACTGTTGGTCCCAGTGCCGTTTGGTTGGACCAGCTCTGCCATGCTGCTGCACTAATTGAATTCCGCTTCCTGGCTGTGGGAGTTCGATTGTGTTAATTTGACATGAGATGCCTAAATGAGGTCCAGACATTGAAGCAGACATCAGGAAGAACTCTCTGTATGCACAGGTTGAGCTTGTGTCTTATCTGGAGTCCCATTGTCCTATTATCGTATCTGTTTTGTCTTATAATATGATTGGCTATCAATATGATGAAGTTTATGTAACAACAAGATTGAATAAATATATAATTCAATACTGCATCACATCTTAAAACCTCTAAAACACTTATTCTACCCTGGCTGCTGGCTCTCGATACTTATGTAACACTTAATACACCAGGCTGCGAGAATTGATTTGATCATAATTTTTACAGCTTCATGCGGTAGAAAATGAAGTTGCTGGGGGTCTGTTTGCAGCTCGGTCCCTGGGGCCCCGGCTGAGCCAGAAAGAACATTTCCTCTCTAATTCAGTGAGCCGGCACTGCAGCAGCCTCATCGGGATCAGACCGTGCAAATCTTCCCGTCTTCCTTTTCACGGTCGTGCTCGTTGTCGTTGCGTTGCGTCAGATTCTCTCAGACCCCTCGCAAACGCACAGCTGATTACTAATTTGTTAGTTTCACAGAGCTCCAGCATAATTATAGTGCGGTGGGGATATGCGGCCGTGCTCTGCCTCACCTTGCCGCGGCAGTGTGCACATATCTGCTGCCTGGAACGGGCATGGATGGGAATATCAAACAGTGGGGGAGAAAGACACACACAAGAGCAGCTGCAGTTCAATGACGTCACTCTGAGCCCAGCCAGGTGTACGGGCCTCAGGTTTACACATGTGGATCAATAACAGTCTAGCCTGCTCTCAGGGCTGCAGGGTATTTATCTACATCTCATTGTATATTAGATACCGTCTGATATTTGCGTCATGTAAATGGCAAAGTCTTACAGACGAACACCCTGACCCTGTTATCATACACTATATTCAGCATTTTAACAATTACTGTGAACATTGTCTATTTGTGACCAATATCTGATCAAGTAAATTCATTTAAACTTGTATAACTACCCGTATTGTTTTTTTATGTCTCCAGTCTGGCACAAAAATCCACTTGGACTCCAAAGTGAACAGATGTTATTTTAATGGTCAAAGGTCAAAGGGCACTGTCGCCTCACAAAACATGTTTTTGGCCATAACTCACCAATTCATGCACCATTTACACAGTAATTAAAGCAACACAGTGTAAGATTTAGTAGCTACCCTGGTTGAGAAAGGCAAGCCGGAACTGGTACGGGTGCTGTCTCCGCTGCCGTCGCTGTTGCTTTTGCCGGTACTTTTGCCGGCAGCTCTGGAGAGGAGGCTGGCCAGCTGTGGGGCCCAGCACAGAGTGTTTGTGTGTGGGTGAGAGGAGCAGGGAGACCGGGCTTGATCTCGGCCTCTGGAGCTTAACAGAGCTGCGGTATACTAGGACCACGGTAGCCCTGTGTTCCTACCCCATCAGGAAATTACATAGTGCAGTTGCAGCTGGTGCACCCCACTCAGGCTGCAGCGGCGGCACGATTCATCCTATTAACCATTTTTCTACCACTTAAATAAGTTTAGGAACATTATTTTAAGATCAAAAACAACTCAGTGTTGCTTTAAAAGCAGTACCTGGGTAAAAGTACAGGTATCTTCCTAGAAAATAACTTTAGTAGAAGTTAAAGTCACCTTTTAGAATATTACTTGACTAAAAGTCACAGCACAATCACTTCATCTAATAACTAATAATAATAATAAAGGACTATACTACATACTGTGCACTAAATAATCAAATTAGTATGTAATTAGCAAGCTGAAGTACACAGGCAGGATCCCATAATGGTTTTCACACTACATGAAAGTGACAACTGGTGGGTGCCACATGAAACAGTAATTGAAGAAATACTGAAAACACAGCACACTGACTGTGGATGTGCCTCTCTCTGGGTGAGCAGCCATGCTCCGCGCAGCAGAGTTCCTCAAGGCAGTGATGCAAGTGGAGGCACTTTTGTTTAGCAGGATAACAGGCATTTGAAGACTGTAGAGAATTGTATGTTGTTCCCTCTTTTCTGTTTGTTCACACCGTGAGCGAGAACACAGAGTAATTCCAGCGTGTAATGCTTTCATTTAGTCTCGCACAGTTTTCTCATCACAGTTGTTAAAACGCAAACCGGTGCACGACCACGCCGTCATGGCATTAAAGTCTGATTATTACTGGAGCGGTCCAGGTGTGTTTGCGATGACAAGACTCCGTCGCAGGTTTGAGCCTATGTGGAATCAGTTTGTTGATCCGTAGAGCGGCCCACGCGGCCACGTCTGTGATCTGCCATTTTAGAGCTACGCCTGTGCGGCTGCAGCTGGCACCGCGGCGCCTGGCAGGAGATGTACGACTGCCGCTGTGGGCTCAGATCATCGCTCTGATACCAGCAGCATCATGTCCCTTCTCCGCTTTTTAAACCCCCCCGGGGCCGATGGAGACAAAGGGATAAATTGAGGCCGCGGTGAAGTTGAATAATGAAAACTGTAATGCTCCAGAAACGCACAAGAAACCATATCATTTAAGAAGAAACACACACACACACACACAGTATATAGGCAGACACGTCCCCCCCTTCATTCCTCCACACCCCAGAAGACCCGTGCAGATGGAAGCACAGTGAGAGGGTTGGTGTTAATTAAATGCATGGAGAGCCTGTTTTTAGCTGGAACCTTGGAAAAGTTGGTCAAGGGAAGTAGACATCGCACGGCACCGATGATGGATGTCTGTGTGCATCTGAGTGTGTGTGTCGTTATCTGTGTGAGCACTGTCTAAAGAAACAAAGCGCTAACATCATTTTGCCCTGAGAAGGACTAAACCACTCTCGCTCTTAAAAGACATACACATACCAACAAAATACAAATTCCATTGTTTAATTGACTTGTTATAAAGGAACTAAAGGGATTAACATCAGTCCCCCATTGAACTCAAAGACAGCAAATAAAACATGGTTCCAGGAATATGGAAGGTCCTTGCAGCTGTTGTCAGACCAGCTTGTTTCCGTAGGAGCTCCTCTAACCACTTGGCTCCTGAAGCCGATGACTAACAGGCTAATGTGACTAATTAAATATGGTCCACCTGTCTGTCACACCCACCGCTTCCTGCACAGCTCTCCCTCGCAGAGCTGCTGTCTGTCTGTGGGAGGCCCCAGGGAGCCGCAGAGCGCCCGGAGCTCCTCTCTCACCGGGATGGACCCGCTGTGACAACACGGGCCCATTAAGTCAGACAGAAAATGAAATGAAATGTCACCAGAGAAGCAAGCGCACACGCTGCTTAGTGTACAGACTCGAGCTGAAGGAGCTGGATCTGCTAATGACGAGGCCTGCCTGTCTGTGTAAGGCAGGGAGGAGCAGTTTGTTAAAGTCTGACATTGTCTCGTTATGGGTTCCTGCCACTTTTGCTCAAGTTAGAGGATCTCAGTGCCGGTGGCCCAGCACTGATGCTCCATTAGCAGGCTCACACTTAGCATGAGGCTCCGTTCATACCTTTTATTTTACATTTACATTTGATGTGATCTTTTCAGCCTGGTTCCAAATTATGGAGTTGTCAAGCTCCTAAAACCAGGTGCCAAAACTCTGTTGATAAACAGAGCTAAGAAAACAAATGAAATGGTGAAATGTTGTCATTCGCGGACATTTAAGGGGGATTGACTGATTGAAGAAAACAGTCCGCCTTAAAAGTGTTGTGTAGTTGCCAGTAGCCGGCGCCAGTTGTGAATTAAATTGTTAATTAGTAAAGATGAAAAGACAAAAAGCATCCTTTCATTCATCATTCACTCTTCTGACGGTTTCTTTATTTGAGATGTATAAACACAGAAATCAGTCTGTTGAACTGTGTGTGTGTGTGTGTGTGTGTGTGTTTGCATCATCTCCAGTGCTTCAACAAATAACACCACACCTGTGCTTAAGAGTGTGTTGTGTGTTGGTAATGCTGCTATGCTGTTTCAGTTTGAACACCTGGGTTGCTCTGTGGCCTGGATGGAGACAAACTGAAACAACTGGAAATGATGCCGACTGGCTCCCTGATTGGTTCTTAAACAACATAGATAATGACTCACAAGTATTAGTGAACGTGTTCTCTTCACTTTGCTGACGGCTGTTGACCGGTACAGTTCTGCATTTTAATGATGAAATTGTTGTTGCTGTCTTGTTGCTGTTGACACTTTTTCCAGCCAGCTGAAGTTAGAGTGAGCAGTCCTCTTCCTGGTCACACCGGCTCGTGCTGTCCTGGTGCATGTTAGTGATGAAGTGCGGACAGTACGCATGGATCGAGATCTTTTCTCACACAACACCGAAGCAGTCTTCTGGCTTCTTCATCAGACGACCAGCAGCACTGGTTGTGTGTTCAGATGTTGGATATGACCCGTGTTCACATTTTCCTTTGCGTGCTGTGAAAAGAAAATGTCGGTCTAACTCAGGAGACAAGGCAAACAGAACTTGACATTACTGCTGCAGAACCTCCAGGCAAGAGGTTGGCGCTCATGCAGGGATGCACAGAGAGCGTTTCACACCGTCTCCAGACTATGTGTAAGTTTCTTTTACCTATAACTACAGTGGCTCCCTGACATCCTTGATGTCTAACTAACGCTGAGTGCATTTTCTACCTCATAAAACAGCTCGAAAGCCGATTCTTGTAGAGAACGCAACATTAGCTCGCGGCCCTCTTCTTCTTCCTTCATCCTCTTCCTTCCTTTCTATGTTGCTTTACATGCTACTTCTGAGACCAAACATCGCTTATGGGCTTGTGCACAATCCCACACTCATAAAAATAATGCTCTATGTTGCTTATTGTATTGAGAAGTACTTCACCCAATCTTAACCGTCTGCCTTCAAATTAGTCAGTGGTAATTAAGGTTACAAATATTGGTTTTCTGTAAAATGACTGTAATTGTAACATAAAGGTTATATTAGCAGTAGAGACCATGTCTAATGAGCAGAGCTTCACGAAAAGTAAGGATACGTCAGCTTCTGCTTTGATTGTGACCATTTAACCTTTAATCGTACGGTGGCCCTCGAGGCTCAACTTCCATTGCAGCTTAAGAAAATACATGCACAGCGACGCAACATCCTCACCTGTTTGACAGCAGAGTCAAATCCAGAAATGTGCTTCATCCATGCAGGTGTGTCACAGCTGGGCTCGTCACCCTGGAAACCGTTTCACACTTTCTGAGCTTGTGTTTTGTCTGTCTGTTGTTGTTTTTTTACGCTGCCGTGTGTTGAGCTCTCTGGGCGTCGCCAAACTCCGTGGAACAACGATAATAAACCACCAGAGTGCACTTTGTTATAAACGTGATAAAGTTAAATTGCATTTATTACAAAAGATATGTTGCATCTGAAATGACTAACTCATACAACTGTATTGAGCACACAGTACAAGCTGTTTGAAGCGTCGTTCAGCACCATCCTTCACAGGTGCAGTGCTGTTTACCTGTAAAACATGACACATGGCATGGACTCTACTTCCACTGTGTTAACATTTACCAACTCAGAATTCAGATAAAGACATCAACAAGGACAGTAAATCCAGAGCACTTCTTTATCGGGAACAATTATAGACAAATCCAACCAATGGCACAACAATGAACGTTCACACACAGAAAAGTTCTCTAACCTGACACCTCCATTAGCAGGACTACATCATCATCATCATCATCATGTCTGTGCATTCCAGAGCTGTTACACTGCTCTAACTGTTATCACTGATAGACAGTTTTCTGTCACACACTGCTGTGGGAAGGTTTTGGTGAAATGCAGCTGCTTGTTAAATGGTCTCTGCTCTGCTGGAAGCCACCGATCTGATATTCGCACCCACTTCTCGCCTCGAGTGGAGGTGAGAAAGGAGCCAGGGTCGGAGCCACTCCTCCGGAGAGGGTCTTTCTGACAATGTGCACCGTTTTCCTAGTGGTTTCCAGAGCAGAGAATGTTAGTGACTCAGCTGATCACACGGTTAGAAACCCAGCGGTACATTTAATAGAAACAGATGATCATCAGGGTCATGTTTACCGTCATCTAGGCCAGTAATCCAGTTTTCTACAGATTCCTGTGGCAAAAAGCTCACGTGAACAGTATCGCTGTAATTACAAGCTGATAGCTTTAGGCCATGGAAGAGACTCTAACACACACACGCACACATCCTCTGGCAGGAGGAGCATGTTCACATATGCTCACTCAAATGTTCAAACCACTCTCAGCTCTGTGATAGTGACTATGTGTCAGAATCTGCCAGCAGCCTCCAGGATCGGCCCCGCCTTATGCATTTGGAGCAGTGCATGCTGGGATTACAGGGACTAATATTAGTGCCAGGCTGAGACTCAAGGCTGGTCCATACCCGTCACTCCTTTTTACAAGTCAAATAGTCGGGAGCACACACACGCAGAGAAGAAGAGAGACAGGGAGCGCGGAGGAGACAGGAGTTAGTGAAACAAGGAAAGCTTGACAGAAGGAGGAAGGAGCGGAGGGGAGAGTGCAGCCTGCAGCAGTGTGTGGGGAGATGCTGTCATCATTATTCAAATGTGATGCAAATTTCATACTTTCAACCGACTCCACATTTGCTTGGAAATGGGACTTTGAATCAAGGCAGGGACAATATGAGGGAGGGCAGTAAGTGAAATACATCAGAGGAGGATGAATCCAATCAAAACAGAGCCAATGACACAGACAGGGCCTTATCTTACAAACAGGGCCGTAACCTTTCCTGCTGATTAATTCACTTTTATTTCAGATCCCCATCTTTCCCCTTCTTATGCAATGTCAATTCCTCACACCAAAGGGCGCAATAATTGGACTTGGCCATTCAGGCCTGAAAATCAGTTCCATCAATATGTGAAATAACCTCCCCATCTTCTCTCCGTGGTTTAGATTATTCACCATCGCTCCACCATTTTCTACTGTGCTGAGCTCTCTGAATGCAGGGAGGCAGGCTTAGACGTACTTACACAACAGCATGCAAGGACATCAAGTAGGTAAGAGCTGCAGGAGACTTTGAAATTAGCTTTTAATCCTCTATGTGATATTTATGTCATAAGTAAGCCTCGTTACTCCTTTATGTCCTGCTGAGCTTTGAACAGCTACAGTTAATAAGTGGTGGTGCCTTTGAGGAGTATACACTGTAGTGCTGGTTAGTTGGTTCATCTGTCAGTCAGGAGCAACATCTACTCATCTATGAATAATATTCTACTTATGTGCCGCCATTCTTGGTCCCCTGGGGATGATTCTTAAAAGTCTTGTATTTACACTTCCTGTGTAAATATGGAAGTGTTGATCCATAAGAAGATTAAAAAAAACATCTCAATATACTATCTGATTGGCTGACTGTTTTCTGAGAGATCCCCCTGAGAGATCAGTTGCCACTGATGCAGCAGCCAATTGCAGACTGGGATTCTCCAAGTGGAAGAAACTGAGGGAGCCTTAATGGACACATCTGCAGCCTTGAAAGTCCCGCCACAGCTGGCAGGCAGCTTGATGCCAGAGACCAGGGCGTCATGACACTTTTGGTGTGAATGAGACTGGATAGAGGGTCCAGGTGGGCGAGGCTGAAAACTGCTTTATTGTGACATCACAAACATACAGTCAACCCAATGGCTCTTTTTACTCCTCAGTTTCTGAATACAGGCTGTGTGCATTTCTCTGTGGAGACTTTGAGACTTCACAGTGTTAAAATAGAACCTACCAGGTCCCTTCTTTTGCTTGAAACACTGAATTGGCAAACTATCCTGAAACATATTTCACTCATTCCTGTTTCCCTGAAGACTGAACAATGTGACAATGCTCTGTTCTGTCTTACAAACTAACATCACACTCCACATTTCTACACTCTCACTGTTACACAATGCCTCAAAGAGACGTAGGGCAGATCAAGAAGATAGATTAACCCAGATTGAACACTGTTACACCATAGAGATCTGTAGCAGACCGACTGGTGCCGGTACGATACTCATCTTCACACAAGCTCTGGCTCTGTGAGGTCGACATCTCTTCTTGCGCAAGTGCAATATGTAAAATAAACCGTAGGCAGTCTCTGCATGTGGGTCAGCCCTGTGATGTAGCCCTGGCTTGGTGCTGTCTTAGCCTGGCTCCAGCTGTCTCACTGTGAGCAGACATGGCACATGACACACATTCAGGCTTCACATTCTGGCTATAAGAGAAACATGTGGACATAAATCTCACATGTACAGATCTCACGTCTGAGGCTCACAACTAGTACCTTTAAATGTTTAAATCCTGCGGTGTTATGTAATTGTAATTTGAGAAAGGCTGCTTCCAATATTTCATCATCACATATTTCAAATATAGCCATTAGCAGTGCTCACTGGCTAGAATTAAAAATAGGATCACACCTCTTCTCCAAATGGTAGAAGTGCATTTCTTTCCTAATATAGGAGATTTAACTGAGTGCCTCTGTACTGTTCCTGTCCATGGACACGCCCGAGAAGACTTGTGGGTACTTAACTATTTGACAGTCAAAGTATATTCTAAATCAACTTCTTGCACAATAGGCTGACGTGTCATTCAACGCAACAAAGGATTTGCTTATGCCAATAGGAGGCTTTGTTCATGTGCATTTGTTTCATTGTTCCCCCCAAAAAATAAAGGTTAGTCACGTCTGTGGGCTGCTGCACCTCTGACATTTCATCTTGAAAAGCCTCAAGCTGTGTAAAAGGAGGTGTAATGCAAAGAGACTGCTGCTCCCGTGGCATACAGCACCTTGATGATAAAGCTCCCTCCATTGTCTTTTCCTCCCATTTTTTTTCTCTCTATCTCTGCCAAAAATGTTGAGCGTGCACCGTCGCACAGATCACAACAATTATCAGTATTGGATGAGAGCGATCTAAATGTGGGCCGACGGTAATCAGTCTTTGAGAGCGAACTGTGAGACGTGCGCGCACACAGCGGCGGTGGGAAGACTCTTCTGCAAACTCACCAGCATTTCTGCTGCTTTAAGGTTATTGAAACACGCTGCGTTTAATGAGTAATTTGTTTCCATAAAAACAGCAGGCCTTGCTGTCAACGCTCACTGAGATGAAACAAAGTACTGCTTAAATTACAATAACAGCTACTGTGTGAACAGCAAGACGGAGCTGCTGCAGAGTCTCTGAGGAACTGTAGCTGACAGTAACAGAGGTGCCAGTCACAACAAAGGATTGGACCAGCGTCCCTTGGGCCGGAGATATTTTACAAAAGGGCTTAAAGGAACCCAAAGGTCCAAAAGGCAGTAAAGAAGCAAAACAAGTTTTCAAGCTGCTCCTGAAGAATAATTGACTAAAGTTTAAAGCTGAAGCTTTGGACAGTTGAGTGTTTGTTTTAAAGTACTTTCAACTTCCTGTGGCTGGTGTAAAAAAGTCCCCACTGACAGTCATGAGGTGGACTCACCCCATTAATCCAAATTAAATTCTGCTAAGGTACCGCCACCAGAGCCAAGTCTACTCTACAGCGAGGAGGTAACAAAGAAAAACTAGTCGTAGCTGGACAGCTGTCTTTGCTGTCATTAAATTTACCGGAGCCTTTTTTTCCTTGCTAATGCTCTGGAAACAACTCCGGTGACTAACTCTGTCGAGCTGCTGGGTTAAAGCAACAAAAGTTTTATAGTTATGAAAAGATGTTGCTAAGAAACGGGATGTGAACAGCTGCCTCCTGTATCAAAGACGTGCGCTTTGTTTGCCTGCTTCTATCCACCCTGACCCCTGAGACTCTATCACAGTGTGACAAAGCCACGAGGCTCAGAACTCACACAGCCTCAGTTTATGTTTTATACAGCAATGAGGTTACATAGACACTAGAACTGACAGCGTTCTTTAGTGGACAATGTCAGGATCTAAAGGATAATACTGCAACAATGTTGCCTGTGAATTGGGATTTGCAGCTTCAGTATGAAGTAGGAAGATCTTTGTTACCAGCTATATATATATATAAAAAGAACAGAGTTGTTCTGCAGAGTAACTGAACAAAACAGGAAGTACATCAGTTGATGTAGTTCCAAAGTAAACTCCCCTCAGGGCTACATGAGAGTGTGATTTAATCTTAATCAGGTGTTTCCCAGAACATTCACCAAAACAAATACTAAACTCAACCACTGGTCCAAATAATGACCCTGTTTACTTTCATGCCTGGACTGATGGAGACCAGCTGGGGGGGGGGGGGGCAGAATTGCACAATCAAGTTAGATTCAGAGCAGGATGAATAACAAGACATTATAATGGGATATTGTTTGTGGCTGAATGAGAACTCTGTACTATTGTATGGTTTTTTTGAGTTCGTACTGATCAAGACCCACCACACCTAACTCTGTTTGCAGAGGATGCATTTCAGCCATGCTTTTCAGGTACCTCTCATCCAGACTGAAATATCTCAACAATGACTCAATTAATTTGTTAATGATCTCCAGAGGATGAACTCTGATGAGTTTGGTGATCTCCTACGTCAGGGTTGACATCTGTGTTTACACAGTGAAATCTTTGAACAACTGTTGCAGATTACAGTGCAATTTGCTGCAGTCATACATCTTTTTCATTTTTTAACCCTGGCTGCTTATCTCGCACTGGAATCAGGTCAAAAGTTCAAAAGTTCTTTTCTGAACAAGGAGCATTAAACCTCTCACACACATAACTGCTATTTTTTAAACATGGTTTATGCATTAAAATGGACAAATTAACCTCAGGATGCAGTTGTGTCTGAAACGGAAAGGATTCACCCCCTGTGGAATTAGTTCTGACTAAATGTCATGACTATGAGACGGCAGCAAATGAGGAAAATACTTGTCTAACAGTGGCAGGAGTCAAAGGTCACCACATCAGCAAATGACCTGTAATTTAACGGAGGACTTGACGGCACCTTATGAGATAACATGACACGATTGTTAGTTTTTGTCTAAAGGGTAGAAATGTTTGTCAAAGGGTGGAGCACCGTATAGTTCTCTTGCTGCAACTGGCCCTGGTTCGAATCCCTCTCTCTGCCTCCCCATTTCCTGTCTCTCTCAACTATCCTGTCAATTAAAGGCAAAAAAAAGTTTGTCAAAGGGAAATTTTGACCTGATGGCAGGTTTTGCGATTGGCTGCCCTTGACAATTCTGTTGGACAGACTGACAGATGACATGGCAATCTGCCGTTCTGCCCTGTTTATCCCCCCACCCCTACTGGGCCTACAAATGTAGGATAGAGGGACATATTTTAGTCCTATCCACCCTCCCCGTATCTGATCTGTTGGGTCGTGGATGATGGTGGGCTTCTATCATTGTCAGGGATGGAAAGAGGAGGGGGGAGACCTTCAATCCATCATAACTGCTTCACCAAATCCTAAAGAGAGATTTAGGACCCTCTGTTACAGATGATTGGGTTGGCATTTGTAGTGGGGGAGGGGCTGCCACCCAAATGGAGAAGCCCCTGTAGACCTTCTGCTGAGATGAAAATCAACCTCTCTCAGCTCACTGATGGTATCACCAACCACAGCCCTGTTAATCTACAGCTGTACCACAGTGGTTCAGCTGAACTGGGATCTTCATTCAACACTGGATCATTGTTTCCTAAAGCACAGATAGAGAGGTGGCTCTAGAGGGTTCCCTCATGGTCACTAAAAAAAACAGAAATGAAATAAAAACTTGATTACAAAAAAAGGTTCAAGGTCATGAGTAAAAAAAACTGTATAAAAGGAGAACTTCTCTGCAGCTGATCTGTTTCTTCAGTTTGCTCCAGTTCTGCATAGACCTGGACCTTTAGGTTGGACCTGTCTGTAATGCGACACCTGACTGGAGCTGAGAGAGAGCTGTTTTTTGTTGTTCCTTTTACTGACAGACACTTTCACCGCCATTCTCACTTCCCAGATTCCACCTGACACAAGCCCATCAACAGGAAGTGAGAGGAGAGCAGTCAAAACTGTACTTCCTTGAGGAGCACACCCCTCCAACACTTTCACTCAGAGACTTTCTGCTTAGCTTGTGTTCAGTAGCAGTAACAGTCACTGCTGATTTAACAATGACTGATCGACCTAATTACTTTTAATTTCCCAAACAGAGGCTGGAGGAGTTTCAGCCTCTTCTTTTTGACCCAATCACAGCTGGGATACAATAAAGGAGGAGCCACATGTATCAAAGGTTCCTATTTTTATTTTCCTGGTAATAATCCTCCTTCTGCTCATTTTCATTTGCACCCTCCCATATGCTTTAACAAACAGGAATAGAATCAATGTTGCCCTCCATAACTGTGGCTGTGGTGGTGGTGAGGGTGTGTTCAGGAGCTTTGTATTGGTGCAGGAAAACACCTGCTCTGACAGACTGGGTGTGACGACGTCCCACTGAGCTCCACAGGAGGAAACACCAGGTTTTCTTCTCTTTAATTGGTTCAACTGAAGAAGTGGGTCTGACAGGTCTGTGTGAAGCAGAATTAGGCCAGCTCGGTGATGGAACCAAGCTCCAAAGCAAAGCACTCATCTCCCCTCAATTCCTGTCAAGTTAACCATGGATGAGAACCTCAGGATCTCTCCAAGATAACTTTAATGACTCCGATTTTATGAGAAAATTTATTTTAACACATAAGTCTTAGTAGTTAGGAACAGTATGACTCAGTGAGAATAGTGTCACACACACACATTGAGACAATGGCTGCTATATACTCAGTGTTAGTTGAATATTTTTAAAAAACCTAGATCCACCTAAAAGACATAAAACACATTTTTCTCACCCAGTTGCACCGTTGGTTTCATTTGTGCCGTTTTAATGTATCTCTGACATTTTCAAGGTAAGAGTTTTATTTTGTGCCGCGAGATGAACCAGAGGCAGCTAAATGCTAACCGCTAACATCAGCAATACAATATGTTCACATGAACAGTATTAAAATGCTGTTGCTAAGCAGGCAGCTTCTCACATTTATAGTGTAACTAACATTAGCATGCCATTTACTGTTTGATGACATACAGCTTAGGCTAATGGAATGACAGCAGGTATCTGATGTGAAGGCAGCACTAATGAAAAGTGAGGAGATCTCATCCCTTTGCATATGGACAGCACAGACATGAACAGACATGTGAAGGTGCTGCTGAATTGTCTCCACCCTTTCAAATGATGCTGCATTTTTATTTTTTCTGTCTCACCACTAATATCTTGCAGCAGCTATCAGTTGTAAGGTTTTCCTGCAAGATTTTATAATGGTTAGGACTGAAAGACTGTTATATGGGGTATCCATGACTGTATCTGGCAACCCTCAACTTCAGACTGCATTAGGCATTGTTGACAAGCGGCAGCCTGGCAGTGGAGCTGGTGGTGAGCAGTGATGAAAGTCAGAATTTACAATTTTATAGTGTCTCAGAATTTCTTTTAGACTTCCAACATGTTTCTGTAATTTAAAAAGTGAAATATCCGTCAAAAAGGAATCGTACCTCACCTCCATAGTGTTACATTAATGTGGTATGCCTGAGTATATTTCACTAATGCTCTGAGGTGACACACCAGTAGGTTGGCAGCACACTTTTGAAAGTGTTAGGTGTGTGACGTGCATCAATTTAACATCTTACCCAGGGTAATTATTCTGTTCACAGCTACGTGTATCCACTGTGAAGAGTCACCCCCCCCCCCCTTCTCACTCACACACACACACACACAAACACCAAGCTGATGTCCCAGTCATGTTTGCTATGATCCAGCAGTAGATGAGCCTCATTGTGTGAAGATATTAAAAGAGTTAAAATAGGAGACAGCTGGTGTGAGTGAATACAGAGCAGTCTGACTGTAGTTTGACCCCCCCACCCCCACCACCACCACCATCCTCCTTTAAACCTGTTAAAGCCTCCAACCCCATTTGCCCCCCGTGCATCCTCCCAGCTGGAGTGGATGCAGCATCAGGATGACTGTGCTGGCTGCTCTCCATTCTAATCCCATTGGTCTGGGTGTGGGAGCAGGGAGGAGGGACAGAGGGAGAGATGAAGTGGGTCACACAGAAATGAGGCCATGTAGGGCTTGAACTGTAGCAGGACCTCCCATCTGGCAGGGAGCTGTCCAACCTATCCTCCATGCACACAGATGAAACAGGCCAAAGCAGCTGGCTCAGGTTTCCTCAGGGAATGTACGGTATTCACTGAAATACTACTTTATGCAAATGTTTTGGTTTTGGTTTTTTCTCTGAATTTCTTCAGTCAGCTTGAGAGAAGGGAAAAATATACAAACATATATTCTCTTTAAAAGGCTGATGAAAGGCTCTGAAATGTGACACTGATGAGCTGTGCAATTAGAAAGCATGGATGGTACTGCTATTCTGAGGAAAGTATAAAAATCAAGGTACTGTACATAAAGATAGATATAGATAGATAGATAGATAGATAGATAGATAGATAGATGATGGACGGACGGATAGATAGACAGATAGATAGTTTGCATATGAGTGAAAGGAGAACTGACTGCTTTGCATGTCCCTGAGCCTGTTGCCAGGGGTGACATTGGGGTGGAATGTCGGCCCATATTTTCCCTGACAGTTCCTCCATTGAGGCGCCGTGCAAATACCAAACATCTGGTCCTGAGGATATTCCGCACCGAGACGTTGCTCAGTGAGAGCTGGGGGAAGAATGGGCGCTGAGGGTGCTGCAGCAGCCGCACCTCTAGGTGGCTGAGCTATATTATTTGTTGTTATTTTACCTTCGTGTTCCTGTCGTCCACGATATCCTGTTTTCCGGCCACGCTCTCAGCTACAGCAAGAGCTTCTGAATCTGACACTCCTGCAGCGAAGGCAGGAAGTACATTTGTGATAGATGAAATATTAAAGGGTTTCGACGTTCTGACATCATGCTGCTTTAGTGAGGAATTTTATTTTTACTCATCCTCCCCCCAAACCTGATGGAAAGTGGCCGCATGGTTTGTTGGTTAGTGCTGTTACCTGCTTCTCACTGAAGGTTTAACATCATTTGAGTTATCACAGCAGCATTATGGGAAATCATCTTGTTTGCTCTAAAGGTAATCCTAACCATAAAAAGTTTAGAAGCTATTTAAGCGCTACATTGAGCTGGTATATTTACAAAATGCTGGATAAGAAGCTAAATCCAAAGCCTACATGCAGTCAACACAAATCTCTGGTACACTGGAGCATCTTAAGACTTCAGTCTCTTCACCAACAGCCAATCATAAACCTGGAAACATCTGGGCAAACTCGTATTTACATGTTGTTACTTATGTATTTGAGCCATAAAAACTGTTCATGTAAACAGTTCTGTCAAAGTCAGTGGGCCTCCAGGTTTCGGCATGAATTAAAACTCTATGATCATCATCATACAACCAACTCTGGTCTTAATTGACCAGTTTTGGGGGAGGAGTCGTATTAAAACCAATAAATTCTCCAGCCTAAACAACCATTAAGGTCAATTATTTTACCCTCAAATTTTCCCTTAGTGTCCCCATTTGTACTGTACCTAGGTTGTCATGGTTACCATAAGAAATACACAACTGTACTAAGAGTATGAGTACAGTGTGATGATGATTTGAGTGCTTCCCTAACATTAATTTGATTGCTGTCGTTACAACATAAACTCAAATATACCTTCTGGTTTCATGTGGGAATCGAACACTGTGCTCACATGTCATATTGCTGTGTTTTGTTTTCCTGTCCATCCACCCCAAGCTCTACCTGAGATGTCTTTATTCTACGTCACTGCACTCTTCTCCTCCGGTAATTACCGCGGCCAAGCAACAAAACATGATAATAACCTGCTGCGCGACCTCTGGGCTCGACGGTCTCAGTGAATAAAGACACTGAATCAAGAAAATAACCAGTATGCAAATATCCAAACAGTGCAGATGAAGTGTATATGTACTGTATATAAACAGACACCCGCTGCTCCACTGTGCAATCACTTCCAGTCACCATCACGAAGAGAAAGGAAATGGTGTCTGGCTCACAGAGATGTTTGCAGAAGGCTGAAGGGTAATTTGGATAAAATGAGTTAGAAATCCATTTGGGAGGGCGGGAGCAATATGCCCAGTCTCCGGGCTGCGAGGAGCGTTTCTCGTTCAAGTGTGTAGGCCTAATGTTGTGTAATGCAATATATCCCGCAGTGCAAAAAAGATTCCAGAGGTTTGGGATTAGGCTTCTTCAGGCATTATCGTTCACAGAAACAAGCAGGAAGAGACGTTAATGTGGCGCTCGCCGGTGAGGAAATCAAACGGTTGAAGTGCGCTGCAGCTTCGGGCCAAGGGGAGCGGTGATGCAGGATACTGCATCTATCACACACGCCTGGCATCAGGTTACCTCATTACTGTGTTTGAAACTTTCATTTCATGTGGATATGCTAAACTTAGGACTTGCAAAACTCAATTGCATCTTTTAAAGTGTTGTTAATGAAACAAACTGTTCATCCATCCAAACCCTCGTCCTGCACCTGCATCACCTAAACTACTATTGACCTTAGAGGTCAGGTAACAATATAACATACCTATAGGTTATATTCAGCTGCATGCACAGACAACCATGTTTCCTTTATTCTCAACCAGGCTCAGGACTGAGTCACATGGCTGCTACTGTCCTTTGCCTCAAAAAGAGCAGTTGACTCATGCTAATTCATGTCTTTAGCAACCAAGACAAAATGACTTTGTTTTACATAATTGGTCCTCCACGGGTAAATATTTGCAAATGGTCAAGACGAGGCTGCTGATTCCAGCGTTTGACACATTTGGGGTTCTTTTTTAAGAACCATGTGTGGAGCCTTATCCCTTTTATAAATATTTGAATAGGAAGACTGGATTACCTGAGGCATGAATACATTTGAAGTAATGGACTCTAAAAGTAGAGCCAACAGGTCCACAGGATGTTCTTTTGTCCTCATTCTTCAGCTTGTGTCACGTTGGTGAACACTGTAAAACTCTTCATCTTCAATCTGAATTATCTCTTCATTTATTAAGTCAACAAATGTTGTATGTTGACGCAAGGATTTTGTTTTTTACTCTCCCTTCTTTGTTGTTTGATACTGATAGTTAATCGCACACCGTAAAAGTTCCGCATGGCTTACATTGTTTTGTTTTGGTGGCTGGCACAGTGGACAAGGTGGACAACAGGACTGTGCTATAGTGTTTCTTAGCTGCAGACACCTGAGTATTAACCACAGGGGATCGGTTTGAAGGTGATTGCTGAGTAGAGGCATCAATTACAATCAACCAATCACGCATACTTAATGATAATTGGCCAATATTGATTGGCAGACGATGAATCAGGGTTTTCCTAGTTGGACAATGCTAAACTGCCTGTAGACACCTGAGGGCACCTTCCAAAAACATGCTCATGCCCTGCATATGGCTGAGGTTTTAACAGCCTGATGAATGTGTAATACACAATTAACTGATATTAAGGGGCCAAGAGAGCATCCCCCACACCCGCACACCACCTCCACTGCCTTCGACCAGCCTCAGATTCTGCTGCTGTAGCTGCTCCAGTAGCTCAACGTCTTGTTCAGTCTGCTCGCAGCTGTAAACAGCGGCTGTCTGAGAGACTGTAGTCTTTCTGTCAGCTCCACCCAGCCTGTCCATTCTGTCTCCATCCACAAAGTTGCTCCCTCTCTGGTGTTTGATTTGAACAATAACCAAGGCTCCTGACCTGTAACCGTATGATTTTATGCGGTGCACTGCTTCCACATGATTGGCTGATTGGGTAGCTGCATGAATGAGCAGGTGCACAGGTGCTCCCAAAGTGCTTGGTGAACGTATGTGACAAAAGGTGAGTTAGATAGAGGACACTGAACAAACATGTTAAGTGAAGGTGAGCGGGCTGCATGAGTTTGGAAGCAAGCATTACTTGTAATTACCTCTTGCATTAAAGAAGGAAGGTCTTGCCCTTTGAGCTGCTTTTAATGTGAAACATTTGAGCAGGAAGTCTTGGTGGCTAATTAATGTTGTAGATCATACTGAATTTATCAAGACAGTTAAACACAGAGGAGGCATTACAGTGATGCTTGTAAAGCTTGTACTTCGTAGATGTGTTCTCATCCTGGTTCTCTGCAGTGTAACACCTGGTCAGTAACTGAGGATTTATGGGAAAAGAGGTCTCAGACTTCCAATCAATATGACTCATGTATTGACCACTGGGAGGCAGCGAATGTGCCTTGAGCATCTGTTCTGTCAGGGACACAACAGAAGAGGAGCAACTTGTGTGATCTGTCACTACACATCATTTGAACTCTTTGTGGAGTGTAATGCAATCTGAGCGGTCAGGAAAGGCAAACTGTCAGAAACAATAAAAAACTACCAGTTGCATGGGGTTTGATATGATAAAAACTCCTAACTGGAGCCAAGGGACAGTTGGACTTTGATCTGGTCCATGTTACACAGCTGTTCCATGGATAATTGATCTAGATATTGAACCGATGGGTACAGAGATCACTTATCAGATGAGATCATCTTTTGTTGGACAAGCCTCTAACAGATTGTCTCCTTGACATAACACACAGACGTGTCTTTGATATCACCCAGTGCCCTCTGTGAGTGGGTGGGAGGAGGGAGGGCTGGTTATTGGATTGGATTTTTTAAAAATCAAATCTGGGCACATGATTATTGGAGATAATCGGCTAATTACCACAGTGTCACTCCAGTGTGGTGTTGTTATACGGGTGTCTGCATATGGATGTGTGACTCTGGTTGATCTGGAGTAGATACCTTGGATATGTGTTGCTATAAATTCCCAGACAGACAGACAGAGGAGGTCTCCAGCCTACTTTCCAGCTCTAAACGCTTACTCATCCATTCCTACAGTACAGCAGCAAAAATATGTGAAGGTGACTTCCCATCACGTTGCAAAAATGGTTCTGACTCAGACCAACTTGTGCATAAAAAGCTGTTTTTTGTTGATAATGTTGTTACTGTAAGTTTGGCTCCCGCTGACATCCTGCATCCTGGGAAAGCAACTGCATCATCAGAACCACAGGTCGGCCCTGAGAACTTGTCGGGTCATTGCATCAAAGGTAAAAAAAATATGTATATAGAAAAGCTCAAAACCTGCTGACACGTGTCAAGTGTGGAAATTAAACTACTGTTTGCATCAGGAGGTCGTGTCCATTGAGTGTCTTTGGGTCCTTTGCTTGAAGGGGAAGAGTATTTACTTTTATTTTGAAGCATGAGAGATGTTTGACACCATTCCTACACCTCACGTTGTGGTTGTTTACAGTCACCCGCTCAAATCTCCAGACTTAAAGGGGACATATTATGGAAATGTCACTTCTTGAAGGCTCTTTAACATATATCTGGTGTGTGTCTTGCCTTCTGGCCCCAAAATGTGAGAACTGACAAAAATAATCTGTAATTTGCTCCACAGCTTGAAATGCATGTAGTTTTATGAGCTGTTCTTTCAGTTGTCTCATAATGATGTTATTAGTTTTTGAATTTGCATAATACCACCCCTACCTGGTACTGGTAGAAGGGGTGGGGCGGGGCTAGCAGTGGTTCATTTGCATTTAAAGGGACAGGGCACTGAAACAGACTGTTCTGAACAGGGCTGTTTTGAGTGGATGAAAAGAGCTGTGATGTTTGATCCTTGGTGTCTTTTGACCGAAGCAGGTCACAGACATGTCTTTAAGACACCTGGGAACTATTTTAATCTGTGGATAAGGAGCATAATATCTCTCCTTTAATGGACTCTGACCACTCGTCAGACCTTCTTTCTCCAGGTTCCCACTCTATAAACCCAAGTGTATCTTCATTAAAACGTCCAGTCCAGCATATAATAGAACATGTGCTCCCGGTATTGATTACCTGAATGCAAATGTTTATGTGAACAAGCACCAATTACAGCCGCTTCTTGATTGTCAGCGTGTTATTTTGTGTCCACAGTGCAGCAAGGAAAAGGCTTTTAAAACCTTACAATTTAAAGCCCTCCAATTTTAGTGTGTCTAGATTGTACTGTCCCCTCTAGTGGCTTCTTTAATGCACATATCTGTATGTGAGCAGTATGTAGACAGCGTTGAGCTGCATTCAAATTAGTTGCTTGGGTAATAGCAGCCCATTAAGATACTGCCCTGACAAGCCTCTTTGCTGGGGTCTTTGGTTTTATTGGCCTATGTGAAATCCCTCCAGGTCTAAGAGGTTTCCTCAAACAATCGTGAAGATCTATATCAGCCCCATGACTCTGCTGCACAAGACAGATCATTGCTAGAAACCTTTGTGTTCGTGCTGTAACATCAACAGAAATCTGGGTTTCAAAGCCGGTATGATCGCACCGATAAGATCCACTTCAAACACTGCACGGGGAAGAAGCTCCGAGGTAACAGGAGATGTCTTGTGGGAGCCTTAAGCAAAGCCTTCACTGAGTCCATGAATTACACAGGAACATCACTGATTAATCAGTGTTGCATTAGGATACCAGACACCAGGGATAAGAAGGTAAGGTTAGAACACTCAGTGGATTTTACTACCGTGTATAGGACCAGAGTTTGGTTTGGATGGAGCCCAGCAGAAGTAGGAACCATCCATCCATCAGGCCCTGCAGGGTCAAGGGGAGGCTGGAGTCCGACACAGCTGACTGAGGGCGAGCGCAGGGTACACCCTGGACAGGTCGTCAGTCTATCACAGGGCCAACATATAGAGACAAATCTCATGCACTCACATTCACCCCTAAGGGCAATTTAGAGTCTCCAGTCTACCTAATGTATTTGGACTATGGGAGGAACCTGGAGAGAACTCACACAGGGAGCAAGAAAAAGCTGTAGCCATGGTGATTTCACTAGAAGCAATGTTCTGAACCTCACTGTGTGGACCACTGGCTGCCAGTTCACCGAATGAGGCAGTGCGTATTTGGATGTCGGTGTCTGGTTGGTGCACTTTGTCTTTTAGCAGTGCAGTCAAAATATATCATCTTTTAGGGACATATTGCACATAAAAGTTTGGAAGTTTGTTTCCTACGCCTGAATATTTTTCATTTTATGCAAATTCCACTTCGAGAATATAACTCACTGTTTCATTCACAACATGAAAATGTTCTTTATGCAGCATCAGCAGGTATGATCTACTATCATACCTGAGATAACCTTGTAGCAAACAGGCCAAGGTCATTCTGTACAATAAGAACAATTGGTTGACAAACACACTGACCAACCTACGCCCATGCAGAGCTAAATAAATCAAATGTAGTAGTATTTTCACATGTAGCAGGCTGTCATCATATGCTGTCTGTGTGTAAAGCCTCCAGGATTATAGAGACTAATGTATGGAGACTTGGACATAATTATTTACAATCTGCCATCTGTTAGTATTTGCTTCTCTCCTGGTTTTTCAGGCAAAACCTAAGACAGATAACATCAAAGACACGTAATCCATGTGTCCTGTACTTTTGACAACGCTGTTGAAAGAGTTAAGCTTTTCCAAAATACAATGTGCAAGTACCACCCCTTCCCCCTCCCTGTTCCATTAGGCTCCGCCCACCCCAAGCCTATGCTAGCCTATGGTAGAAGAGTGCTAGAGGAGCATCTACTGATTGACAGCCATGGGCTTCCATCCTGGACTCTGGCCTTCTCCTCTTGGTTGATCCAGCTGCTCAATGACCCTGTGCTACAGAGGCCTGGAGAATATTATAACTAAAATATTAGAAAAAAAAAGTGTGTGTTAGGAATAATAAACCGTATCATTAGTTGTGTTAGTGGTTTCATCTAACACATTCACTCGATCCGTGTGAGCTGCTGGGTGCTGACTGCACCACCACTAAGGAGATAGTCATGAATGGGTAATTATCATTGTCAGCAGTTGTGGCCTCCTGGGTTTGCTTGTTTATGCCAGCGTGCGCCGCTTGTGTTGCTGCCGTTGTTGTGCGAGTGTGTTTGCATGGCCGCGGGACATAGGAGAGGCAGTGGAGTGTTATCCCGGTTGTCTCTGTTTGTGCAGTTCAAATCTACCAGGACTCCAGCAATAATGCAGTTTTCAGTGGGCCACGAAGCCTTGCCAGAAATAATTAGAGCAGACATGTGGTGTAACGTAATGGTGTTGAGAGGAAGCAGTGCGCTTTCTCCACCAGCCAGGAAATTACAGTCATTGGATGAGTATAACAGCCACCATCCTCACACTGTGTTAATACAGGCCCAGGGCTGGCTCTGTACCAGGTTATCTGGATGGAAAGGGTCAACAAGAAAAGATACAGGTTATATACACAGTTACGGTATCTTTACATGTGTCTGTGTCACCCTGATAACGTGGAGGCAGGAAGTGCTGCAGAATGAAAAAAAGCAGAAACATCCCCAAAAAGGTGGAGCAAGTTGTGTATGGATAAACACAAAGGTGAGCAAATATATCAAATAGCCTGTTAACACTCAGCCCCACTTTCCACAAGAAGACCAAGATGCTCAGGCTTTGTTTCCTTAGTTTCCTTCAATTCACCATGTCAGTGGTCTGACTCTGACCCATGTATATTCAGTTGTACTCATAGGTCAGACGTCCATCTGTGATCTCAGCCTTTTCTCTACAACTACACCTTGCATCCATAGTGACAAAAAACTGCCCACTGACAAACACCTTCACTTTCCAAAGCCACCTATGTGGCACAGCAAATGTGTCCAGGACCAGTTTTTTTTTATTTTGCTATTATGACACTAGGTTGTGTCCAAAACTATGAGATTTTCAAAATAAAACACTGAGAGGAAGTCTGCTTCCCCTTCCACCTCAGATAATATCTTTGTCTTGTGTCTATTCTTCATCTCAAGTCTTATGTAGTATGCCTTCTGACTTTGAAGTGTTCTCTGATCTGCCAGCACAGTTCAGACAAATCCAATGGTGAATCAAACCAAAACTACTTAGTTAACGTGAGACCAGGACCAGAGTAACAAGAACTCATTACGTAGTTGTCTCGAGTAGATACTTGATTGTTCAACCAGTTTTTAATCTCAATATTTCTGCAACTCAGCCACCTCCATTAATTCAGCCATCTCTCTGCCTGTCAGTCCGACTCAGGTCTACGTAGTGAGTGAAGTCCCATAGTCGTGAGCAGGGCAGGGGACTCTCAGAAACATTCATAATTACACAATGAACGTCTCCGTTGACTGATTAGTTAATAGCTATAGAGGAACGCATCACTTCCCTGACAGCCATTGTACCAGAGCTGCAGATAATAGAAATATATGTTGGAAGTGTTCCTCTGCCGCCGACACAATGGGGTCTAGATTGCCATTGTTTCAGGCGGCGTGAGTGATTTTGCTTGTGTGGGTATTTATTGATGACTGCAGACATACAATCATCCTCTGTGGCACAGTCTTGATGTTCTGATCCATGTCATCATTGTGGACCTTATGTAACAACCTATGACTCAGTGTGTGTGTGTGTGTGTTTTTCTCCCCCCCCCCCTACAGGTTCCATTGCGAGGTGCTCCTACATCAAATACCACTACTCCTCAGCTACGATACCCAAAAATCTCTCATACAACATCACCAAGACAATAAGGCAGGACGAGTGGCACTCCCTCCGTAAGTCTGCTGCTCCCTCTCTCTCTCTGACAGTGCACCATTTCATTGTTATGTGGAAATGCTTTAGGCTGTGGAAATGTTCTTTCGCCTACTGAGACGTGCTCATATTATAATAGACATATTTTTTTTTAAAGAACAGAAAGATAAATAGAAATACACCACATTAGCCATTAGAGAGTTATTCGCTGCTTTGCTCTGTCTTTATGTTTAATTGACTTTGCTTGCTTGAGCTTACAGTGGAAGCCATTAATGTAACAAAGAGCAGTTGCATTAAAGAATTCAGTGTGATTAAACCTGCAGGCTAATGTTTGTTTCCACAGGTGGGCTAGTGTAGTTAGTCATTTACACTGTGCTGGGGTTCTCCTGGGGAGCTACAGAGTGGAACTTGATGTTTTTTTTTGCAGGAATAAGACCAACAATGGTTCAAGTCTGATGCAATTATTTTATTCTGATCAGCTGTGAAATTGTGTCACGGTTCACAGGAGATAACCGCCAAAGCTTCCCCCGACCTTCCAGGTGGTGACTTAATCACCTGAAAGAAAAAAATCCTTTGGGAATTTGACTCGTGTGACATTTTTCATCAGAATTCCTGAGACAGTGAACGTTACCTGTCCCGACCTTCCCTTTCAAGCCATTATCAGCTGACAATCCAGTCACAGTCCAGTACATGTCAAGTATTGACAAAGTATAATTTAGGTATTTAAAAGTTAGATACATGACACCACAGTCATATTTGGAGTCACTTTTTTATTTACATGCATTGAAATTTGTTACATTTCCTTGTGTGCAGCTGCATGTGTCAGTGCTGGTGTTTGAAAAGTCCTCGTTTTCATGTAGTGAGATTTCATTTTTTTCAATTTCTTTCTACATGAAATAAGAAACAACACGTGGGCAGATTTGCCGAGCTCATTTGTGGTTTCCGTGGGGTGAACTGCTTTGATTTTAATGACTCAGCTTCTTCAGGTCTTAATGTGTGTGGTTCTGCAGCTCTCATAGAAACTACATTTCCAGGACTGTGCAACTACTTCGACCACAATTCCACTTCTAATTTGCACTTGTGGCACCATGTGGTCAGTTTGTCAGTCTGTCCATCCATCTAGCCATCCGTTCAGCAGTTTGTTGAACAGTCAGAGTGTCATCAGGTCGTAGTGTACATTTAGATTTTAGACTTTTAGCACTTTGGCCAAAGACACAATATTTGACACAGCGACTTTGAATGTTCATCTCTATAAAGCCTGCTGTAAATTCACAGGCCCCATAAGCTGAACGCTATCTCCAATGTCAAAACTGAATATTGGGGTGCTTGAGTTGAGTTGTGAGAGGGCATGTTCCATATTGGCATATGCCTGAAACACTGATTGTTGGTTCAAACTCTCTCTCCTGGCTTCCGTGTCTCTCTACACTGTCCTATTATATAAAGGCAAAAAAAAAAAAGCCTAAAAGTATTTATTAAAAACACTGAATAATGGCGTGAAAGTCATTTGGTGCCTATTTAATTAATGTAATCGTGTTTTTTCTTGTAGCACCTCCCCAAACCCCCAAGCAAACTTTCTATTGTTATCAAATAAATAGCTAGTATGATGTTGGTTCAGTCCAACACTGGTTCGTGGGGTTAATAAAAGCTCAAGTCTCTGCCGTCAATGTTGATCCAGTTTGAGCTTCACTGCCTGTGTTTGAGTTTTACTCCACTAAGTCCTGGGCCTGAGGTGGAGAGCTCCCTCTCCACACTGCAGCTCCTCTGTTACATTACATCAGTGTGGGTGCGAGTGCTGTCAGAGGAATCTAGGGGGAGTCTATCTACTTTTAGGATACCTGCCATTCATGAGCTGCTCCTCTAGGTTTGTTGAGGCTCTCCAGTCACCTGGCCAATGAGCCGAGTGGAAACACACTCTGACCCCAAACTGTCACTGTCTCGGTCTGACTAGTCATCGGCTGTCAGGTGACAGGCTTGGAAAAAGCTCCTCTCAGCTCTAAACCACAGAGGACTGCTCTCTGCCGCTGCTGTCTGTTTCCTTCTGTCTTTTCCCCACTGCACAGTCCATGCTACAAAGCAGAGGAGGAAAAAGTTTCTGTCTGAAGGCTATTCTGTAGCCTATCAGGGCCATGGATGATAAGATGTATAGATTCTTAAATCCAGTTGGATGATTCTTCCCAGATTTGTATGATTTTACATTTGTTATTTAATTAAATAGCAAAGAAGGCTACACTTATTGAACTCACTGCTGTGGAAATTAAATGAAGAAAAGCTCAGGGTTGTCTTTGTGGGTTGTATTATAATATAACATTTGCAAATGGGTTCAGCCCTTATACTGAAATCAATGGTCCCTGCAAAGCAATACTCCCAGAATGAGAGTAGTTCAGTTATATTATGTAAAACAAGAATGTGGGAGTATCCTCCCATAGCTGACTCCAGGTCAGGTGATGTCCAGCTGCACAGATAGGAAGCTATAAATTCCCAGGAATAGAGTCCAGATATGCTGGGCAGGAATGTAGATAAAGAAAATACTCCTTCACCACAGTGAAGGACGGTTCAGCTCCAAATGGAACAATCAGTCAGTCAACTAAAAAGGGAGTTAAAATGAGAGCACACATACTGGATGATGGCATATTGTAAAATTCTATATAAGGATGCGAAAACACTCAGGGAAATTTTCCACTACCCTCAGAACATAATGGAAGAAGACGTTTATCATAATCATGTAAACATGAACCAGAGAGAAGACTGCCATTTCTGCTGAGGCTGCACACACACAGCATCAAGAGTACACTAGATTACACTCCTCTCCAGTTTTATATATAGGGAAACTAGACACAGGCAATCAAGATGCAATACATATGGAGAGTAAAGTGCAAGTTAAAAGAATTTCTATCATTGTGTTTCCTGTTTCTATCAAGTGAAATTTTACTGACTGGAAAATCACATGCATATTTAAGTGTGCATGTGTTTTAGTTGATGAATCCGTTTGACAGTTTATGGCGCTGAGTGTATTCAGCTCTAGACAAATGTACAGTTCCCATCAGGACAGCATTGACCCTAAATCATCTCCTGTGGATAAGGCTTTTTACTTCTGGCCCTGGACAAATGACATCACATTTATTGGACTCAATAAGAGAGAGAGCTGATGCCGGTGCCGATGCTGTGTATGCAAATGCTCCGAAAACGTTTGGCTCAGCCGCCGCCGCTTTCTACTTTAGTGCTCGGCTCACATCCATGGTAAAGGATGTGTTTCTTCACTCTCGGTGAAGCCGGAGGAGGAAAAAACACCCCGGCTTTTATTTACGGCTAGTCAGAGATGTTTAATGTCCTTATTACTGCGCCCGTCCACTCGCCAGCGCAGTGGGAGATAACTCCACCCCTCTAACTGATGGCTTGTCGCAGTGGGGATGAAAACAGAAAATAGAAATGGCAAAATAGTGAGTAAGCAAAGCTGTGTCCACTGAGTGAGCATCTCTCACTACCAAACCAGCAGCAGCAGTAGCTCTGACCCACTAATAACAAATTACATGCAGGCCTTGAACTGGGGTGGGGGGGGGGGGGGCTGTCTTAGGGGACAGTCGTCTCCTAATGAGTCCACAGTCTGACTGCTGATGCTGTACATACTGTAGCGTGTACACTGCTTTCTGCTAACAATCCCACAGTGCAATGCATCACATTTTTAGATGAGTGTGAATTGCTGCTCTCTACACCTCCTGGTGATGATGATTCATAAGTTTCAGGAATCACAGAGTAGTAAATAAATGATCTGTTGTGTTGTGAAATGGCCTCAGGACAAGGCAGCTGAACTCGCTTTCCAAAGATATGAAAGTCATTTGCTTTGATCAAGTTATTTTTGCCCATTTGATGAGTAACCCAACAAGACAGAGGACCGTCATCCTCGATATGAGCAGAGGCGCTTATCAACATAATGTATGCTTACTGAGATCTGGGACCAATCAGTGCTTTGATACTTTACGTACAGGTTTTATTTCAACTCTAACAAAATGACTTCGGTACAAGAAATGAAACAACGAGGAGGAAAAGTCTGAAATGTAGCAGCTGTTGGAGTAACACTTTCTGTTGAAGCAGTTAGCAGCCAACACTTTGACTTGACTCTGCGACTGACAAGTATCCCAGCATGCCTTTCACGTCAAGCAGCGGCGATGACAGAAACCTTCAACTGATCATTTTCAGTCTACATTGTTCCTCTGTCACCATTGTTTTTGCAGGTTTTCGAGGTGAGGAAAATCAGAGTTTTATTATGTGGCTGATTTATCAGAGGAACTTTACTGGAACATTTTGTTTTTCTGAAGTGAGTATGTGCTGGTGGAGGAAGAATCAGTGTCTGTGGTGACTGCTATCAATAATGGTGGATCCAGGGCTTCATGAATTTATTGAAACATGTGGAGGTATGAAAAGAACAACCTCTTCTTGTGTAGCTATTGAAGCAGACATAATAATAGCAGACATAATGAACTCAATCAAGCTATTTTAAATACTCAGTTAATGTGTTAAGGGATAACTTTATGTTTTAAGGTGGTCAATTATGTAGAGAGTCATAGCGGAGAGTATTATTGTATAAAACTGAATCTTTTCTGCTACTTACAGATTACTGTTTGTCATGGAAATGTGGTATGTGGTATGTGGTATGTATGATTGTATGTGATGAGGACCCCAGGAAGAATAGCAAGAAGCAAAGAAAGAAAGAAAGACAGTCAGGTGCTGCGAAGATGGTGACAGAGGAGCAGCCCACTCTGAGCTCTAAAAATGTTCCTCAGGAACATATGGGTGATGTGTCATTTCACCATCTGTGGCACTAACAGTGCAGCACATATAGACCCAACAGACAGAAAGTTGTTCTGTCCTGTACACAGAGATGTTTGGTGCCTTCATCAGTGGAGCGCCTTTGTCCTGATGCTTTAAAGACACAGACCTGCAGCTTATTCCCACACAGAGACGTGGTCGTGCCAACATATTCATTTACACCTTTTAAACATCTGACACATTAGACAGAAGTGTTAGAATAAAGCCAGACTCTCGCTCTTTCAGCTGTTCTAACACACCTCTGTGCAGCCAGCCCCTGCAAGTAGAAAACCCAAGAGCCCCTTTTTTTTTTTTTTTTTTCATGGACGAGCAGCCTTCACTTCATCTCAGCCTATTTATGCTGTTTGGTCAGCAGGCAGAGTTTAATAGTTTGCTGTTCAACTTCACAGATATCCTGGACTAAATCCACCCACGCTGCCTCGGAGCTTGTATGGATTAAGTAAGAATGACAACCTAGTCTTCACTTTCATGAAGTGGAATCGAGCTTGGGCAGGCCTGAAAATTTCTCCCACTCCCGTTACATAGATTTGAGGAAACAGTGGGGCGACACCGACACTGCTTCAAAGACTCCGAGATGAACATGATACTCATTTGTTTCTGTCAGTCAAAATGCCGCATTGACTCGTGGCGGCACCCGCGCGGCTGGGAACCAAAAACCCCCTTTTTCTATTACTGCTGAACATCAAAGCAAACAGCACAGAGTACACAATATCCCCTCTCCCACCCTCATTCTCTGTCACAGATGCAGATAGTGGCAAAGGGTGCGTTCGTTTTTTTTTTTGACGCTGGCTTTCAGAGAGCACGGGATGGAAGGAGGGTTTCTCATTCTGCAGCTTAGGGGTTTTTGTTACTTCAAAAGAAACTATAAATTGTGAGCTGGGGAAAGCTGTCAATGAGTGACAGTGCCTAATCCAAGGTAGTAGCTAAAGGTTGTGGCAGAGGCTAATTTTGCCACCAGGCAGTCACTCCCACTCAATCTCATCACGCTGATGCGGCTGCTACAGTTGGTAGATTATGCACTGAGCAGGCCTGCGTGAAGATGACAGGGATTTATCTCATTGAGAAGCTCTGAATCACTGCTATTTAAGAGTTTTGTAGGGCTGCTGGTTTCATCCTGTTAAGCTGATAAGGTAGAACCTCCACCTTCTACCCCGTTACCATCTCTTCCACACTCCCACGCAAAAAAAACAGAAAGCGATCCGTTGGGTTTGGCCCGCCCGTTTCTGGCTGACGACGCTTTTTATTGTCACGTTTAAAGGATGTGACCCTCGGAGGTTTGCCTCTGCAGCAGGAAACCTGAACATCTGGAGGTCGCCAGTGAGTGGAACGTACAAAGTTATGAAGGAAGGAGAAAGCAGTCACACTCTGGATTAAAGCCCTCTGGTTACACATGATGAAAAAGCAGAGTGTCTGTGAGAGAGTAAGAAGGAGGACATCACATCGTCAGGTTAACTCTGTGGACACCAGGGAGTGAGCACCTTTAAGGGTCCATTCCATTCATTTTTACAAATAAGGGTCGATTTATTCATCATGCTTAGTCCTACAGAGCCTGAGAAAACTAGGGCTGGGTTAAAAAAATTTTGATTCATATTGATCTTCACTTGAAAGATCCGATATCAGTTCATACCATTTCCTGTTTGCTAGTCTTGTGTGAGACTAACCGGGCGAGATCACAGAGCAGCACGCTGCTGTTTAGTTGTGTCCATTCACTGCTTTTACCTCTGGAGTGGGTCATGTTAAATAAATGTGCAGTAATGTAACTGCCTTTGGGTCAATTTTTAATGAAAACATTAATATTTTCAATAAGGCACCAGGTTAGTCAGTTCCATCTTTGTACGATTTGCTGTATTAGTTCTATGGAAATCTATTTCGTAACCAAGCAAAATTGATATTAAAACTGAAACACCTCGAAATGAATCAATATCGAATTGGATTGGACCTTGTGAATCAGAATTGAATCAGTTTAGTTCAGGATCAGTTTGGCTTTTGTGACAGTAAATAGGTGTGCAGTCTTACAGTAATTGGCCTCTGCTGATAACAACTGGTACCTTAAAAGCCCCAAAATCCCCAAAACCACTAAGATGAAGTCCATAAAGGCCACAACCTGAGGACCCAGACAGAAAGATACATAGATAAAGGTTATTCTAAATGTGTAATAGTGATGGATTTCTCAAAACTCAAAAGGTGGATGTTCCGTTTCCACTGTGTTTTTTGAAAGCCAGGGAAAAAATGAAACATATTTCATCATGTACAACCATTATGCTGTTCACTGGAACAGGCCATTTCTGTCAAATCATATCTGAGGAGACCATAAAAGAGCCGAGACGCCATGCCACTGATCGTCCCTGTTAGTTTCCTTCATCAAAAGCACTGATGGGGTCTGACAGCTTTGCATGAACCGAAATACTGGACCTCACAAGTTTAAATAAGAGACCAAGGGTCAAAGTTAAAGTTAATGTGAGGGTTGAGGTTAAGCAGCGATTGTGATTTAAGGGTGAAGGGCTAGGGAATGGATTGTATCAATTGTGGGTCCCCACATATGTAGCAGCACAAGTGTGTGTGTGCTAGAAATGGAAATGGGGGCCTAGTTTTCACAGTTCTGTCAGAATTCTTCAAATGTCTCGCCTGAGGCCGCGACTTTGATGTGAGGCAGATCAAATGATCATAAATATATGCACAGTGCAAACCGCTTCAGAATTGTTAGAAGGCACATTGTTATAGTTTTGGACAAGGTTTGCAGTTTCCTCTGCCTCCAGCTAAGCTAAGCTATGCACACCTCCCAGACCTCCAGTGCACCAGCAACTGGAAAGAGACACAGTGATAAATTTCCCAAGACAACAGGCTGGATTCTGAATAACTGGAAAACAGTGGGTGGTCTTCATTTGTTATCAGCATTTAGATGAGGACCTGTTAGTAGTGAACAGAAGAACTGAAACTGGAGACAAAAACATGATGTACACAAAGAGGGGAAAGTGCTCTCTTAACTATCACTTAGCTATTTTAATGGCTGAGGCATAAACACACCTCTTCAGCCCCAAATAGCAAACTCTTGATATGTTTATTACAAATTTAAAGGGCCACCCCACCAGTTCTAAACATTACAGTCAGTTTACTTGATGAATACTAACCAGCCTGTGAGAGCAGTTGTATAAATTCCTCAGTCTGTGGGGAAGTTTAGCCAAGTCTGAGAAAACAACCTGAACCTCTGCTGCTTCCCCTTTGACCCTTTGTTTTAAAACAGTCTCTTAAAAGATTATTTATGGCGGTGCAATACTAAATCACTGCAACATCCATAAATCTAATGGCCGTTAAACCTATTTTTCCCCACACTGGATGATTTGTCTAATGGCTAACTTCATTGCGAAATCCCAATCTCCTCTGGATTGTTAAATTAGATTGTGTTGTACCTGTGACTTTATTGCTGTGAGTAAGTGGCCCAGTGCACCTTATAGTATTTACAGTAGTTGGCACTGCGCACAGGTTTGTTCCCCTGTGAGACGAACTGACTGTGACCTTATTCATCATGTGATTAACAAGATAAATTTACAGTACACTCAACAGACACTAATAAAGGAGAAACACTTCTTTAGGTGTATCTCTGGCTGTTTTTCACATCATTTAGCTCCAGTCTCTCATGAAATATATTACAATGCTGTGCGATAAAGTTGGGATGCTCTTTACAAATATTTAAAGTCCAGTGAGTACAGTGATATCCCAGTTGATTCAGTGATAATGCAATGTTGTATATTCATCTTTGAGGGAAGCCTAGAGTAAAAATAAATGTGCCCTTCACCACCCACACTGTTTAAAATGAGCTACTGTACATTTCCTTCCTGTTCCTTCCAGTTTCCAGTTAGTTTGTAACATTTGGTGACGCTTCAGTTCTTGTTCTCTGACAGTTCACTTAATAACATACAAAAGGCGATTAAAGGGAAAAGGTCAGAGCTTTTGTTAGTGTCTGATTTGCGTTCAAGGCTTTGGCTATTTCCTGGAATTAGTACGCCTCAGTGCAGAACAGTGAATACCATACCAGTGAATACCAAACTTCACAAACTCTTGGGGGCTTTGTCCAGCCTCAGGCTCGTTTTACATACAGTACTTACATTACATATGTGCAACATGCATTCATACATACATACATACATTCATACATACTTTTAATATTTAAATGTGTGTCTCATATTTTTTATGTGTATTATTTTATTCTATTTAAATGACACTGTGAACAGAGAAAAACACAATTTCAATTTCTATATATCATGTACTGTAAATCATGTATGTGAGATTGACAATAAAGTTGACCAAAGATAACAATCCAATGAAAAGAGAGAGACAGGAAGTGGATGATAAATAGTACAAACCGAACCAAAATCAGTTATTTTTATGCATTTAACTGGATCAGAACAGTGCGAGAGTGACAGCAAAGGACCTTAGGCAAAGTGGTATGCACAATACCAGTTGCACTCCTATAATTGATCCATTTCTATTAATGCACTGTCTGCACATGCATAAATCTACATATGATGTTGCGCATTTAAAATGTATCATCCTCAGCCAACAGACCCAGTGTTGTCTTACTCTCTTTATTCATCACCTGACACATACATTAACATCAGTGTGACCTACATCTCTGATAAATCAACCATTGCACCAGCCCAGCTCTCTGTATGCTCAACCTTATGCCGTCTCCACTGTGTGAAGTTGCAGAAAACATTCGCACGCAATGTTCTGTATGCTCAGACGTGACGAGAGAGAAAGGTCAAAACGGGCAATTATTTATGCGAGTCACTGAGCTGCTGTTGGGAACATCCTGCATCACATGGCTGAGGGAAACCTTCTGCCTGGTCTCCACATCGTCACAGCCGCTCTTTTCCAGCCAGCGTTCCTCGCGCATCATCACACTCACCGTGTTACCAATCGTCTGACAGGGGACGGGTGTTAAAGCTCCCTACATGTTTCCTTGCTGTCTGATGTCAAGTTAAAGGAATTATGCTAAGCAGGAGGCAATTATGGTAATAATAATTAGCGGAGAAATCATTTGGTTTCTATATTTAGACATGGTGAAAGGGGCTGCTCATTGGCATGGCAAGCATTACTCACTGCCTCTCACACAAAACATGGAGTTGGAGGTATATGGATGACTTTGCATGGATTCGTTCCCTCTTGTTTTGAATGACTGATGGGAAGTACAATTAGGCCTAATTAACAGGGCTGAAATGCTGCAGAAACACATAGCTGGCAGTCATGGATGCACCTCATTATACTTAGGTGCTTCAGGCGCTCCGTATTAGTGGAAATCAGTTGTGTCTCGCCGAGTAACCTCAGCGCCCGTAGGCCTAGTGAGTCATCGCTGCTCATCCATACAAAGCCTCAGTCCGGTGGTGAGAGCTGAGAGCTGTGTCCCAGTCCAGCAGGACAGCCACTGGAGCTCAAACAGAAGCTCCGACCAGGAGGCTTCTCCTGAGGCCAAGGATGTGTCAAAGCACAAATCATGTGCTTCAAACGTATTTATTTTCTCAATAATGGACCCTGAACAGTTAAAACTTCCTTTAATGGTGTTAATCAATAACATGTAATGCTTCAGTCTAGTTCTTTGGCGGTTCGCTGAATAATATACAAAAGCTAATTTATGGGAAAAGGTCAGAGCTTTTGTCAGTGTCAGATATGCATTCAAGGCTTTGGCTATTTCCTGGAAATACACAGCCCAGTGCTGAACATCACATCCTGAACAAACTGTCCAGGCTCATACATGCAGCGGTAATGTAGCATAGACCAAGGAAAAGCAAGGAAACAGCAGGAGGTGGCTGATTACCAGTAAGAACAGGGCTTTTTTGAGCTTTCTGACAGACATTCAAGTCTGTAATTATTTTTGTCAGTGTTAATTACTGTTGAAAGGTTGCTTGAAAAGTAATGGCTACCACATGGCTCCCTGGAGCATGAGCGGCAATCCAGAGTGTATTAAAAAGAAAATGAAGAAAAAAGAACAACATAAATGTTGAATGGACGTCAATGGCTGCCTGGAACAGAAGCAGAATTAACTTAAATTGAGGACAATTTAAAAGTGTGTTATTAATATTCAATATTTGAAAAGTGACATTCATTTTACAAACATCAGCAGGGGCTGGAGCTGGAACTTAGCCAGGCTCTGCCGTTCACAGCCGGGCTTGTACTGGACCAAGTTATCTCATTGTGGCCACTGTCATGCACTACCCCCCCAGGTGTCTGCGCTGCGCTCATGTTTACCAATGAGATGACAGCACCACCAGGTCACACAGCCTCTCAACAGTGCACTCACAAGGTGCTTCACCTGGTCAGCTGAAGAGAGCCCGATCAAGCAAATGCTGCAGTTAGTGAGCATCAGCAGAGCGTTTATCATTTTATATGCTCAAAGGTGTAGAGCTTGTATATTTTACACAAGGCTGTTTATTTAGTGGACTGCCTGGTGTATGCTTTACATACAGTTTCTCATCTTGCTCATCTTTCAACATTTGAATATGCAATTGAATAAAATAGTTTGAAAATAAGCTTAATTTCCGAGAAGCCACCATAATGAATATGAAATTCTATTATTATTATGTGTATATTGAATAAATTCAGACCTGTTGAGGCCATTTATTGATGGATCCATCGGTGCAGTCAGGTGCAGAGAAGTAGCTTTATTTGAATATGATGTGAAAACTAAAGGTTACAGACAGGAACAAAACACACACACACACACAATACACATAACAGACAGGCTGGCAGGTGACAGTGCTGATGGTGGCTGTGGTGAAATTAGAGGCAACATCAAAGGTGGCCCAGCAACAGGAGTCCAGGGCAAGAGGCCAATAACTAGTGCGTTGTTAGGGACAGCCAACTCTGGATCCAGCTGAGTGTGAGTGAGGACAGCCGGACGGCCTCACGTTTGTGCTGGGGTGTCAGCAGGGTTGCTGGGCAGGAGGGGCTCTGGGCTTCAGGGCAGCTGGGGGAACTTCAAGGACTTTGCTTTCTTCTAGGAGTTCCAACATATTTTAGATGCTGTCTGAAAATGATGAGTCCCAAGAAAGGTCACCGTGGGGGGGAGTTTGAGTTTGCAGGATAAGGTAGAAGTCGAATCACCTGATGTGAGGGCTGAATGGTAGCCAACTAAGGGGCAGCATTAAGCCAAAGGCTAGCAGGCCACATGCTGCTGACTGGGATGCAGGCTGAAGGCTAGTGGCTCCTATGTTAGCCAACTAAGAAACTGACTGGTGGCTGAGAGGATAGTAGCCAGCTGTTTCAGAAGCAGAAGCGTCTTATAGACAAACTGATGGGAATGACAGACAACATTTGCTGCATCCATTCTGGCATTCAGAAGATCAAAGTGTCACCAGGTGCTGGTAACAGGAAGGAAGAGTTAGCCAGGCAGGTGCGATGACATGACTTTGTTTGCAGATGCCTTTAAAAGAACAGATGGTCTACAGGGAGGTTAGGTACAGGACAAGGTTTTGGTTCAGATAACAGGCAGGTTGAGGAGAACACAAGTCAATAGCAGATACATGGGGGTATGAGGATCCAGCAGGGAGTACATGGAACTAGCTGGATAACAAAGACACTGGAAACAGGTGATGGAGTGGTTGGCAGGGCAGGTGGATATGGGCAATGACATCAGGGTTTATTTTTAGCTTGGTTTTCTCCAACATGTCAACGCTTTTTCCACCAAAGCTGCACAATTGTTTTCAGAGATTAGGCTAAAGTTACAGTCTGGGCTAAACTTTTATTTTTTACACAATTTCTCTAACAGGCACATGCCAGGTTTTCTTTTGTGTCTTACATTTGGCTCACATGGAGTAAGTATGATCAAACTTTTAGTTTTTTGGTTGTGTGTTGTGTTGCCTCAGGACGATGGCTGCAACTACAGTGTCACAGATGATATAAAACACTTGTGCCAGCAAATGGAGATAGTGGTGAATCAGCTCTAACAGGTAGTGTGCAAAGTTTTGCTGTCATTACTGGCTCTGAGGATGCGGACAAAAGGAGGGAAATGAAAGAGCGAAGTCCTGTTGAAAGGCTGGTTGCTGAGTGGCACATTAAAGAGGGCACTCAAAGCAGCACTGAATGAAATGTGACGTGATGTAACTGTCAGTTTTGAAGGATGTGTAACTGTAGGAGCCTTCAGGTCCCTGCATAGGGGACCAGCTAAGGCTAAGTGTCCCATCAACCACAGCTAGACCAAAAGTCTTTTTGTACTCACATTAAATCAAAATGATGTGCTCCAGTGCATCAAAGATCTGCAGTGGAAATAGTTTCAACACTTTATTCAGTAAATGAGAGCCTTGATGAGAGACAGGCCTTTATTCAGGGTTGATTTGTCAGTTTACCTCAGTACGTCTCATTTGTTGCACACACCAGTGCGTTAGTTTTACACCTCTGTAAATGCTAAAGAAAATTTGGTGGATGTTATAATAAATACATGAGTGTTGCTGAGCTGAAATGTGCTGTACATCCTGAATGTATCATGTGAACTATTATAGTGCAGGTGGTTCAGTATTTTATTCAGCCTGAATCAGACTTTAAACTGAGCTTTCTCCTCTTCCTGACTTCATAATGGTTCATTTTAATTCCAGGCCTGATTATAGACCCAGACACAAGATCAGCTAATCATGAAGAACTCCCACAAATCTATGTAAGTTGTGCAAATAATAAATGACCAGTTCAGTGATGCACCGTCATTATTGAATTGTTTTACAGGGTGAAAAAAGCCCATGAGGAAAAAAGAGAAAAGATTGTGTCTGACTTTCACTCACTGAGTGAAGCTGCAGCAGAAAACAACGGCTTCAGTCTGGTACCTTGAATATTATTTTCAGCCACAGTCTTACAGAATACATTTCACTTTGTTGCCCATTAGTCATTAATTGCAGCCAGTTTTAGTCTTCGTGGTAAACCGAGGTAAATAAACAGACATTATGTTCCCCTGTTTATCCTGTCATCTGACTTTTCCAACTTTTTCTGACTCTTGATAGCATTTTCTTTTCCAGTCTCTCCTTTTACAGTGACCATTACATGTGATCTGATGACACTCAACAACATCTGTTTTACTTAAACTCAAACTTTATTCATTTCTATAGCACCTTTCATGAATATAAAACAGGGATGGACTGGGACTAAAAAGCAGCCCTGGACTTGGCCCGGCCCAATGAGATTCTGTTGCCGGAGGGATTGGGTGGAGACGCAGGGGAGGGCACCCAATCCCTCTCTTTCTCTCACTTACTCACTCACTCACTCACTTACACACTTGCGCACACACACACACACACACACACTGCTTCTATCCTGTTCCCCTCCTCTGCTCTCAAGGAGGGCTGCTTGCCTGCTCTTTTGAGCTTCCAGATGTGTATGGATCTGTATGGCTTTACATTTGACTTTTCAACAGGCCGGGCCGGTCCAACCAACCCAATCGGACGTGCTGTCCTGGACTACCAACAATGGCGCCACCAGGGGCTCGCCAGTCACACAGTTTGATATGATAGGTGCATCAGAGGGGGGAACCCAAGGAACACAACACAAAATAATCTTAACCCCTTTAAAACCCACTGACCCACTGCAGGCCACAGGCCAGTGGGTGTTAATATTCATGGAAATGTGAAAAGAAATAAAAGTTTAGGCAGGCTTAAGCCTTTAAAAAACTACAATTATCCTGAGAGATCGGTGCAGGAGAGGAGGGATTTAAGTGGCATGCAGTTGGATTTTTTTTTTTTTTTTTTACACACACAGCAGTAACAGTGTGTCATAAGGAAGCAGTTGACAGCTCACTTCACCTCTGGCTGGGCCTCTGGCAGGGAGCTGTCCTTCTCTGGACCTGCATGATGTGATGAAGGCGGAAGGCTGACGTCCGACCTATCACAGGAGAGGAAAAAGTCTTGTTGCCACCAGCAGTCACATCCTGTAAGACAGTTGTGTATATTGTGAGACTTGCTCTTCTGCAGCCCGAGCTCTTCAATCCATGTAGTGCTCCAGTGGGAATAATAGTGACAAAATAACACTAATGATAAAGATAAAAACACCGCAGACAACAGTGATCTCCACATCTTTCTCCACCTGGTACTAACTTACCAACTTTTATTGATATAGTGCCAAATCACAACAGAAGTTATGTCCTGGCACTTTTCAAATAGAGCAGGTCAAGACCTTGCCTTTATACTAATTACAGAGACCCAACAATTACCGACAAGAGCAAGTATAGTTGTGACATTGGCAAAGAAAAACTTATTTTTAAGTGGCAGGAACCTTGAACTCGGGGAAAAACCTCAGGAAAACTTGATATCTAGATATATGCCCTGGATAATGACATCTGATTTCAGTCTTTGCATGAACACCTTGTCGTAATATGGCAATGTGTTATTATATCTCTGTGTTTGAATTAGGTAGAGGTGGAGGTGCTGGACTCATGTTCATAGTCAAAAATGCACATTTGACTGTGCATGGATATGTCGGCACAAACTGTTGTTCACCTCCATCCTCCCTCTCCAACCTACAGCCTCTCTGCTGTGTCGTGATGAAACCATGGCGCTGTCCGTGGTGCTGAGGTCACACATAGACTCATGCAAACTCTTCATCTGATATTTAATGGTCTCCACAGCCAATCTCAAGATACTTTCAGAGACGCATTGTAGCAACCTTCAGAGCGACTTGGGTTTCCTGAAGAAGTAATGTAGGCGTTGTTGTCGACTGATGTTTGATTTCCACCATTACAGCAAATTACCTGAACATATACACATTAGCTGCTGCTTTGAGTCCCTGCCATTGTTGGGCTTTGTGTCACAGGTGGCAGTGATGCTGAAGCTTTTGTCTGGGGGAAAGAGGTGCAAGGGAAGTGTAAAGAGATTCAATGAGTTGAGATAATGGGAAAATGTTACTGTGGCTTGGATTAATTAAACTAATTTCTACATTAAGTTCAATCAAACCGTATAATTAAGAAATGAAGTCAGACAACCTAACTGGTTTTGCTGATATCACCGTGATATTTTTTACAGTGCGCTTTCAGATACATGATTTCTATTTGGACTCTTAATGAAACCAGAGAGAGAAGTCATTTGAAATGTATTCAGATTTAATCAGTGAGGTGTATCAACCACTTCCTCTCAGTAATAGAGGTCCAGTCCACACACACACACACACACACACATGGACATACACAGGTTTTGATGTTAACATCCGGAGGTCTTAACACAGCCTCACTTTGGTGCTGAAGGGTTAAAGACAAAATGTTTCTTTTGCAGACTCATGATGAGATGTGCTGCAGTCAGCTTACAACTAGGTGTTATTTTTAGTCCAGACACAGGGTTGGGTGTGGACCTTATCACTGTCCTGGGGGTCATCACAGGCAGACAGCAGGTCTGAGAGCCAGAGATGTGCTGGGAGAGCAGACAAGGCTCTAAATCAGACCATCAGATACAGTTTACACACTTTGCGTGATCTGACTCTGTGATCCAGTATCCTATGAGGTAGCGCTCACTTCCTAACCCTACTGTCAACGACACCTCTTCTGACCAATTCAGTGTGGCGGTTACCAGTCCACTCTTTGGAGTCTTTAAAAGTGCTCCACTTAAAAAGAAAACCACATATCCTGTAGCCACTTCCCAATAAAAGCCTGTGGCAGTGGAGAAATTGAGCAGCTGGAGAAAGTGTACAAAAACTTTAGGAAACTTTTAAGAGGAGAGAGTTCCTTCACTGTAGAGTTGCAACTTAAGGACGAAGGCAATTCAATTTCATGGTCGTGACGAATCCAACTTAAGCTGTAACTGTGGCATTTTACTTCACTGTCTGATGTACCTCAAGCAATTCAGCCCATCCCTAAACAAGAGATATAGTCAAACCTAGCTTATGGCTGCATCCCTTTGGCCGGATCATCTGGCAAAATCACGAAACAGGAGGACCCAGGTCCCACCAGGGGAGGCGGTGGGGTACCTCAAGATGCAATATATTTCTTATTTAGTCCCTCACAAGGTTAAGAGCATCCACCTGGTTTAATCCTTATTTACTTCCAACTGCAGACAGTACCAGACTTTTAAAAGAGGCAGGTCTAACTCCCTCTGTTTGATAAGGAGAGTTGGTCATAGCATCTAGTACAAATCCTCCTTACTGATGACTTGTCACCTGCTCCCTCTGCCTCCTTTAGCAATAATGATACATGTTGTGAAATAAGTTCATTGGTTGTAATTGAGGCCAGCCTCACTGTAGTGGAAGTGCTCCTCCACATCCCTGTAGTCCCTGAGCAGACAAGGAAACAGAGCAGCTGAGTAGACTGTGGCACATCACTCTGCTTAGCAGTGGCGGAAAGACTGTCACTCAGTCAGTCAGTCAGTCAGTCACATGCGTGATCGTAGTGCTGGCTCTGTCTCATTCAGCTCACCTACTAATGCAACTAATTACATTGCATGTTATGCAGAAGAGAGAACAGAAAGCATTGTGGATGACATGAAAAGCTCAAAGTCCTCCCTATAGTGGCAAATGAGGCATGAGATCACCACGCAGAACAACTGTATATACTATATATAGCATCAGTCCAGCACCTCTGACAATGAATCAGTGATGAGTGGGCCTGTCGGCGTACTGTGACCTGTTTTTGAGAACATCACCCTGAGGCCGTCTCCTTCACTGTTAATTAGTTAAATTTAGTGCTGTGTCACACATTCCTTCACTTACCAGGCATTTCTCTGATACAGTGGATTGTGTAAGCCTTCTACAGTGGTTCCCCAGTTAACTGTCAGAAATATGTGGAGCTTCAGAAACTCCTCGCATTGCAGACAAATAATCTCATTCATCTATCACTGCTCCGGGTTGTGCCAATTCCCCAACCTCAGCTCACTGCCATCACTCAGCGCCTCTCCACTACAAAGACAGCCAACAGTGGGTCTTTTGGCTAAAATCCAACAGAAAGAGGCCATCTATGATAGCTCACAGCTAATGCAGTGATGTTACTTTGGACTTCCTGTACAGTATTAGATGTATGACATCTCAAAAGCGAAACGCAGCTCAAACTAGAAAGCAGGAACGGATGGATGACATTGTCGTGCAATCATCTTGTGTTGCAAGAACTGATCCAAACAGTGTAGATGATGTGAAGAGGAAAATCCTTTTTCCGTGCCTGGACGGAGTGATCATCGAGCTTGAGTAGCTTCTCTCCAGGGTTTACTCAGATGTCTTGATGGGAATCCAGGCTTGCAACCCAACCACTGACAACTTCCTCTCTGAACAATGCCTTGTGGCCTCAGCAGATCAGCACACAGCACAAACTGAAACCAGAGGAGATGAGAGTACAGGAATTTCTCAGCACAAATGAAAGAAGCTGGAGCCCCATATGATCAATGGACAAGCAACCGGACCACAACGAGCTCCCCGCTGTCAAAAGACGTTATGTGATGACAGTGGCAGACAGAAGCTGCAGGTGTGACAGGCCCTTTAGTGTGTTCAGGTGTTGGCATGGCTGCCTGACATGAGCTGAAAGAGACCTTCAAAGAACATGATTCATTTTCATTGAGGAGAGGAAAGAGAGGGAGCAGTTCCAGCAGTGTCCTCACACCAGTCACTTCTTGGTCCCAAATTACATAAGACTAACACTAACATTTCACTGCCTTACAGCTGTGCCGTGTCAGTGTTGTTTTTATATATAACACTGTAGTAAAACAGAGCTACTAAAATTACAAGTTCTAAATGGGGTCTTTCTATCTATATACCCCAGACTGGAGCTTCGAAAAACTATACAGTAACTCACAAAGCTCTTTGTTACACTGAACACACAGTGCAGTAGTTATATCAATGTATAATGCAATGCAAGTATTTGTAGTTTTTATTATTATTATTTATATTGAGATCCAAATCTGGTGCTGTAAAACAGTCATGCTGCTTTTAGACTACTGGACTGCCAAATTCTACAGTTTTATTCAACAGCTTTTAATCAGTTGAGGAGGGTTTTGGCTTCATTTTTTTGCAACCACATATTTTTGGGACCTGTTTTAAAGGGGAACTAGGCTTTTCCTCTGTTTCAGTCCTCCTGGCCATGTGCATTTGTTTTCAATGAAGGCCGGTGAGAAAGCAATCCATGGAGCATATGTGTAGTCTTATCTGTCATAAACAAGAGATAACAGGTTACGGAGCGCATTTGTGTTCCAGTGCTGTAGAGACGAGAGCTGGGACACCAGGTCGGCGGTGCTGATCTTGCGAGGTTGGGTTTCAGCCAAGAGATGCCAGGTGGAAGGCAGAGAGCCTCCATTCTCCCTGTAACACGTTACAAGTCATAAAAAATGAAAAAATGTAGCACAGTTAAGGTAAAAATCCTGCATAGTTCCTCTTTAACCTCTCCAGACCCATGCGAACCACAGCTGTAGACGGTGCATGCATTAAACAGCTGTATGAGCTGACCTAGTAATCCATATAAAGTGGATTTCTGTTGAGTCTAACCTGGTTGATGAGTAATCTGTGAAATTTCTCTAATTGTGCCGGAGCATCTCGTCATAGCAGAAACACAGCTGAAACAGCAGTTACATGCTCATGACTCAAAGCACATGGAATAACATCATGCAAAATCTGACATGTAACATATGTTATATAATACGCCATATGACACGCATCGAAAACTGGCAAGTGGCTTCTTACTTGCAGGAAGGGTCTGACATAACTTTGAGTGAATTTAGTTTCCCCACATTTGTGTGGAGCTATGAGTAATTGGAAGCTGAAAGCCCCATCTCATGGTTGTCTGCAGCAGCACTTCACAGACTTCAAAGCAATGCCAGGCTACACCACCAAATCTCCTCACAGAGACACCACTTCTCCCCGTCTCCAACTCAGCAGCTCATCTCCGGGATGGAAAAACATCCCCCTCCACCCCCGCTAACTGCACAAAGCAGCATATTTATTATCAAGCGATGGGCTAAACATTGCAATCGGTCACAT
This sequence comes from Caranx ignobilis, assembly GCA_021432705.1. NCBI lineage: Eukaryota > Metazoa > Chordata > Actinopteri > Carangiformes > Carangidae > Caranx > Caranx ignobilis. The sequence continues at coordinate 77,763,384 of MU269990.1, read as the reverse complement.
CGTTTGTCCTCTCTTTTTACGCTGGGAGCGGTTGCACGGGTGTGTTGGTGACTCTGCAGGACAAGAGCCGGCGGTCTGCAAGCTGAAGCTCATAAAAGCAGTAAACAGAGACATAAAACGCCTCGGTAAATTCCACTGAGTTTTTTGAGACAGCTGCTTAAGATAATACACTTTGGCTTGTTTGAAGAATGGGCCTATAACTGCACTGATCAGTTTCACAAACTCTGGACATGAACAAGATATTGTGTGAGACTTTGAGGTAATTCACCTCAAATATAATGTGATGTTTAGACAGCAGTGATTAATTTGTGTTTCTGCTCCTTTGGTAACTGAATCTGAGTGTGCAAAAACAACACTGGAGCATAGAGGGCCGACATTTGCCCTCCGTGTCCTTGCTTTGCTGTTGTTATCTAAAATGTAGCTGCTGACACTTAGAAGTTGTTCAGACAGAGAAGCTGTTGTCATTAACACAATGATCTAAGTGTCTGAAACCAGACAACGTTTCAAAACTACTTCCATCCCTTGTGTCAGGTGTAGAACCAAACACAATACCATGAATTCCTTCAAGGGGAGACTGAAGATCTACACAGCAATGCACATTTACAGAATCACACACATGAAGATTACACAGAGTTTTATAACCCAACACCTGAACACCTCGGTGGTGGTCACACCAATCAGTACAGGGAGGATTATGCAAACGTGGGTTGAGTTTAAAGACAAAGAGACATGCTTATAGGTTCACTGGAGTCTCAAAACAGCCTATAGATGTGAATGTGAGCATGTAGGATTTATTTCTATATGTCCGCCCTGTGATAGACAGGTGACCTGGTGAGCTGTACCCAGCTGTACCCAGCACCCCCATGAACCACATGACTGTGCATGGACGGATTGATTGAATGATGGATGGACTTAGGGGTACATTCATCAAAACAGCCAAAACTGTTAATGATTTACATCATTACAGGAAGTGTGTGTCATTTTTCATCATGTGGCCACTGAACATAATTCCCAGTCCTACAGGATAACACTGCGCCCACTCTTTCTTCGTCCTCGGTTTGTCATAGACTGTAAAGTTGTGGGTGTGCGAGTTGTTTCTTCCATGGTTTTAACGCCGTGTGTGTTGCCAGTGCGGCAGAGGATGATGAGTCCGCGCTGCATTTTCCTCCCATGAAGTCCTAGCTAACCGCTAATCCGGTTCGTCACATCACAGAGCTTCTGTATCCACCAGCTCAGAAATCCTCGAGTCATTTACCCTGACTGAAAAAAAAGAAGAAAAAGAAGAGAAGAGAGAGCTTAGCTTACTTTGACCAACTGCCACATGAGATTTCACAGTGCACTGCTATCCTCCCAGTTTACTGTAATTAGCTCAAAGTTTGCCACCTAAAGAGCTGCTGCTGCTGCTCTAACATCATACAGTATGTGCAGGACTGAATGCATTTGCTCTGTTAAAGTCACCATTTTGTTGAGTAGTCTCTTTCCAGGGGAGCGTTTAGGGGATTAGCTCCTTATAGATATTCCTGGGGAACAGGAAATATGGAATATGAAGAACTACTTGTGTGGTCTCTTATTTTGACAGCGTACAAAGTGCTGAGACAGATTTTCAGAGTCAGAAATTACTCGTCACCTCCCATGTGCTACCTACATCAAAGGAGGTTCTCTTAAACATTTGGTGGTGATTTTTGCCAAATCCTGGGATGATTGGTTGTATTGCAAAGAGCTAACCAAGGGAAATAGTGATTTGTAACAGCTGTGTGTGGAAGCACAGGCAGGCAGTGTGGTCTTGTGATAGGAGTCCTCACAAAAAAAAAAAAAAAAAAGTTAGTGTGGTTTTTTTCTCTGGTGTTAACCAAACCTCCAGGCCAATCCAGAAACCGAAGCTGTGCTATAAAGGATTAGAAGCAGCATTTGAAGTTCTCCACTCTCTAGTCTGACCTGAGTCTGAAAATGGTTCATGTTAAATAAACTGTTGGCCCTTTTCCAGCCTGTCTGGTTGTATAGCTGAGTGTATGTACAGTTGAGGTGATGGTGAAATCCACACTCATCTTCTGACGAAATTCTAATTGATTTAAACGCAGACCCCAAATGAAACGTAAAATTAGAAGTGAACAATAAAGCCAAGACAAAGCACTGCCAGTTGGAAAAAACAAAAACGAAAGCTGAGGCAATGGGGTGCAGCGCTAATGAAGCCTGTGGGAAAGCAGTCATGCAGTACTGAGAACACTGTGGGCAGATATCGGTCTGTTTTGAGCTGCATTTCACTCCTATTTAGCCGGAGTGAGCTATTGTTTTTGTACATAGATCCTCGCCGCAACAACAGCTCAGGTGTTGCTGCTCCGCTGTCTGCTGTCCGCTGTTTGTGGTTGACTTTTCGAGGAGTCGACAACGCTCCACAAACGTAGCGCGCGGTGGATCGAAGGCTCCTCGCCTGTGTTGCATTGCGATCGTGAATTTAACCTTGCTCGTCAGGTTCCTGCTCATCACATCCTCTGTGGGAGGAGAGGAGAGCAGAAGCTTCCCTCCCTCTCTGTTTATCATTAGCTCTGAGTGGATGCCAACCCACATATCAGCACTTAGTGAAACGGAAAGACAATATAAGGTATTGTCTGTTCTCTGAAGACTGGTCTCTCCCTGCAGGTACAAAACACATCCACACCAACATTTCCACTGTGTCCTGAACACTGATTTTTTTTCAACAAGGGTCAGGTGACAGTGTGGCAGTACATTTGCTGCTGCTAGTGCTTTTTAAGCTTCATCCTTCACCACCGTGCAGCTGTAATTAAAGTTGGTTTAAAATGAGTGTGTATATAGGACAGATAAGAGGACGCTGTGTGTGGGTGTACACATGTTGAATGGAAGTGTCACATAAGCCGTTTTGCAGCGTTCCTCTGTATATACAGTCTATCTGAGTGCTGCCGAAAAGACCAAGGGTCCAGCTTTATGGTGGTGTCAAGCTGGCTCCTCAGCACTGTTGCTTATCTCCTCGGTGCATGTGGGCAGCAGGGGCCTCTCCACAGTCTGAGAAACCAAGGTCATCTCCCTCCTCTCTCTGTCTCTCTCCCCGGCTCATGAGAATAGAAACACAGACCTCTTCAGATAGTGAAGCATGTGCTGACAAAGGGAAAGCTGCCGGATACTGAGAGAGAAAAGACAAAGAAGTGTTGTTAGACATGTCAAGACTGTTTGACTTCCTGGCAAAGTGGAGAATCCTTGACAAATCCTGCTTTCCATACACTTTCCTGTGTTATTCTTACACCTGGAGCCGCTTTCAGACACGGTGTTTCAGTCTGGTCTGTGTTGGTGGTCCAGTCACGGCTAAAAAGACCAACGCATTTAAAGACAAAAACATATATATGTATAGTTTAGAAATAACAAATAGTCAATATCTGCTGTGCAAGCAGTTTAAGTTGATTATTTTAAAACAGTCTGTGCTTCGACAAATTCTGTGAAAATCAAGACATTTTTCACAATAAAAGAATGAATGGCCGGCCAGGGAACTAATCGCTCAGCTCTGTTTACCTCAGCAGGGAATGTTAATCTTTTGGAACAATTCAGCAGCTACAAGGACGTGAGCAAGAACAAGAAAAATATCTTTAAAAGTCTTTAAAACACATTTCTCCTCTCTTTGGGCTCCGCAAAACAATGTTAGCAAACTGTGTGTCCTGTATTTTGTTGTCAGCAATCACGGTGTTACTATGGTAACAGCAGTCCGATGGTTTTTTTTTTGTTTAATTTTTTTCTTTTCTTTTCTTTTACACAAACTTTATTATCATATTAAAGACATTAAAGAAACAACATGACATCATATAAACAACAGTGAAGTGCAGAGAGTGCCACAGTCCCATGTTAGTCAGACTCTTTCACAGAATATATCAGACACCTTACCCACAGGCTAACCCAGGTCTAAGACCTACGCTACCATGGTAACATGGTAATTAGTGGCCTGTACTGACCAGTAGCATCAGACAAGAAGTAAAAACAGGGAAACATGACTTATCATTTGTGGTTTTCTAACCACAGGAGAGAATGAGGAGAGAAAGAAAGTTTCTTCTTATTGTTTTTTCTTTCTTTTCTTTTCTGTATTTCCCCAAGAAAATTGGCTTTGAAACTATTGAATTCTTGGATTCTCGGTTCCTCTGTCTGACATTCTTTTATTTTGATAAAAAAAAAAAAAGAAGAGGCTGAATTTACCCAGATTTCATTGTGCCACGCTCCGGCTTAAAGACAGTCAAGAACTAATCTGCTTTGTGCAGCAGATGAATTTGAATGTCTGTCTGAAGTCTGACAATTTGTTATATCTGTAGGACGCAGCCTATAATAAGTCTGCCTTTATGACACCAGCCTGTCTAACTGAGGTCGTAGAGCAGTGTTGCCATAGTAATTAGTGGCACCTGTGCTGACCTGTAGCACCATGCAACAGCAAAAACAGGGAACATGGCTCATAATCTGTGGTTTTCTAACATTGTTCTGGAGAAAGTAAAGACAATCGAAGGAGTTTTCTCTTTGTTGTTTCACTCTTAAGTAAAACATCCTTGAAACTTTTCAATTCTTCAAAAAAAAAAAAAAAAAAAAAAACCCATGATTTCTGAGCAAACAGAGCTGAGTTGATGGATGTGGTTCTTTGATCAGCCTTTTTTTTTTTTTTGTTTGAAAAAAGTCATAATTTACCCAGAATTCATTGTATCACAGACTGGCTTAAGATAGTGAAGAACTAAGTGCAACAGATGGATTCAGACGTCCGTCTGAAGTCTGACAGTTCATTATCTAAACCACAGTCACAGACAGTCTCTTTGAAACACTGATATAACTGTATGACACTGTGGCCCATTATACCTCATTGGCATCCTTCCCATCTCTTTGTATACACAAGGAACAATAAAATATCCATCTCACCTGCATCACCACTTCAGTAAACACACATCTACTCACACAGCTCTATGGAGCCTCTGTGTATTATGTTCCTGTCAAGCTCTGTGCAAACAGCAGTCTATATATGGCAGCTTTAGCTTTGACTGCGCCCAGAGCCCAGAGCTCGTGTGCTGAAATAATCCATCAGTTTGTTTATGGTAATTAGATTAGACACGCCTCTATTTAAGAATATGGGTTATGTAATTATTTAGTCTACACTGAGTAATATTTTAATATTAACAATGGATCAAATGACTGTGACTGGCTCGGGGTGACGAATTCACAGAGAATTAGCCCCAACTCTCCACTTCCCCTCAGACAGCAGAGATTCACTGTCAGTGGAGGAGCTGTGTAACCTGTATCTCGCAGCTGTCGGCTCACTACAGGTGGCCAACACACTGAGGGGTCATTGTCTGTCCAGGCCACCTGACCACTGGCTGATTGTCCTCATGGCACCAGGAGAGTGTGAGGAATCATGAGCCTTTAATATAGATGTATCTGTCAGTCATCTCTAACAGCATACACCCCGTTGCAGTAGATGTTTAGCAGATTTACGGCAGCTAGTCCTCTTTGTATGACATCATAGGATTCCCATTAGAAAATGAAGACACTTCTCACTGTGCCTGTTGAATTGATTTCCAACCGGAACTAGTGAATAAGTGGGAGTATCTCCATCAAATGCAGAATCTCCTCCTCGCTCCGTTCAAGCCATCTCACTTTAACTATCAGTTCTATCCATCTGCCTTCGACTCCTACACTCCCACTCTGGCTCCCGCCCTCCACCCTTCATCAGCAGATGGCGTTTCTCCATTTATGAAGAAATAGTATATATTCAAATTTCCATTTATTGCAATGTCTTCAAGGATTTCTCAGATAATATAGTCTGCCATAAGATTTGAAGATTATCTCTTGGGGTGGATTAAGAGTTTTCTATATGTACTGATTCATACCTCTTTTAATGGGTGTTTTATTTCCATTCATTTCCCAGGTAGTCGAAGAAGACACAACTGACTGTATATGCAGCCTAATAAATTCCAAACACACATGTGCATCATGATTATCTATATGTCAGTGAATGCATTATTTTAGTCTTTTTAGTTTGCTTGTATGCTGGTAAACCAGCTGGAGGGTTGTGGACAGCTGCAGTCTGTAATGTTGAACCTGATGCACACACAAGTCCAGGAATCTCCTGTCTCTACGCTATCATCAGAAAACAAGTGTTAGTAAGATAAAACATCTCTTTCTCTCGGAGTTCTGCTTGAGTAGAAATCCACCGATCCTGCTCTGTGGGCATAAAAACACAGACAGGAAATGTCAAGAGGCAGTCCACCAAGTGTTTATGTAATCAGTCATTTTCATAGAAATAAGTGAAGTGTTCACTTTGAACACAGCATCCAGACCTCCTCAGCTGTCTGTCGCTGTATAGTGCTGCTCAGTGGAGCACACAGTGTTACCATTTGCAATTATTTCATATCTATTTCCTCTTCATTCCACGACAAACAATTATCAATAATATAATTATGCTTTGTTCGTCCTTGAACCTATCAGAGACCACGGGCAGTGTGATGGTAACACCCAGCTTCCATCAGTCACCTCATCAGTTCATCTCCCTCGGAGCTGAAGACGGGGAAGTGTGTTTCTTTGCCCTCTGTCTCCTTAATCTAGCTCTCACAGCTGAAGGAGTAATTACTTACCGCCGCCGCTCTCATCCCACCAATGTTTCTCTCCTCTCTCCCGTTATCTCCAGCTGGACGTTTATTAAGATAAAATCGCAGCATATTCCCGACATCCTACGGTGACAGGATGAGCCGAGGAAGTGGAGGCACCTCGGGCCACGAGGTTCAGAGAGCTTAATGGCGAAAAAGAAGAGCGCGCTCTCGCTAACTGCAGCGCGTCTGCTCTCGTTCTCCAGCACCCGGTAGAACTGGTCGACTTTTAGGCTCACATCGTGTGCGATTTGAGGCCATCTTCAGTTGTTAAAGGTGAGAGAGGAGCGTTCTGGGTTGGTGTTCAAATCAGAAATTAGAGTAGGTGTTAGAATTAAAACTGTCAGAATGACTCGTCGGCTCAGGAATCTATACACTACCAGTCAAAAGTTTGGACACACTTGTCATTACTTTCCACATCAAAAGGAACACATATGGAATCATGTGGCAAACACAAAAGTGCTAAACAAAGCAGAATATATTTTCTGTCTTACATTTTTCCAAGTGGCCACCTTTTGCTTTGAGGACAGCTTTTTGCACACTCTTGTTCTGCTCTGCCTTCGCTCTGCAGTCCAACTCATCCCAGACCATCTGAGTTGGGTCTAGGTCATGTGACAGATATCACATTTTTATGTTTACTATATAACTCCATATGTGTGTCCTTCATAGTTTGGATGTCTCCAGTATGAATCTACAATGTAGAAAGAAATAGAAATGAAGAATGAGAAGGTTTGACTGGCAGTGTGTATTGATATAATATGTATGTATGTATTCATCATGCCCGGGTGTGTTATGTGAGTTGAGTGTGCTGCTTCCACTGACCCTTCAGACTTCAAGCTCAGAGCAACACAGGGCCGCAGCACACTTTGTTCTTTTATCTTTTAATCAATAAATAGTAAAAGCTGTCCACTTCATCACTTTATATTCATTCAGTAAATATAAAAATGTCGACCAGATGACAAGAGATATAAAGAAAAAGGAGAAAACAATCTGGCTGTAGAAACCTTTTGCATTAGGTGAATAATTTCCTCTGTGTTCCTCATTTTCAGTGGCAACATGTTTCAAACACTTTGTGCTGCAGACACTTAACTCTACATGTTGCCCCAATTAAATTCATTAAAGAGTCTTACAAACAGTGTTGCGGCGATGTTCTGGTAAGCGAGGAGGTTTCAACGGACCTGATCCCCTTGACCTCCATCTGTGCCTGGCCACCCTTAACTACAGTATCCTCTTTAATTTGAAGAGCATGTCATGTAAACTGGAATTTAATTACAATACAACTTCATACAGTACCTCTGCTTCACAACACGTCAAAGGGAAATATTGTCTTACTTGGCTTTTATTAATGGCTTTAACGACTATTTTCTTCACTATTAACATTTTAATCAGTGCGCCGCTGTAGATCACACTGCCCGACAACATAAAAAGTGACAACATGCTCTGGTAAAACGCTGGTTGAACATTATTCCTCCATAATAATAATAGTTTTTGAATATATTAACTGGGCACTTAATTATGAGTAGCCTGCTCTTATCTAGATATCTAAGTATAATATACAAGTATTTTTAAACTGCAGTACTGCAACTCTTTCCTTCCTGTGGTGCCATGGTGTAACATTGTTATCTAATGCTGTCTCCATCTCCTCCGCTCCCTCTGGAGATGCTTCTCCTTCCAGCTCCAAACTGTCATTGGTCATAGTTTTAACTCGCCTCTACAAAGCACGGTTGCATGCACCTCATATTCACGGTTGTGTGAGCTGTGGAGCTCACAGGTTATTGAATGTGAAGAAGGCGAGTCATTCCTCTCCACATTTTGTCCCACGTATCCCGGTGGGTTTAGTGCAGATTTTACAAGGGACACAGTATATGCAGGTTACCTGAACATGGAAAACTCTTGCATTCAGTCTGTTAGATGTACACTGCATGCAACTGGAGCTGTTTGTAAAGTAGCTATGTGCTGTATACCTAAATGGATTGCAATGAAATTTCACACACTTTGTTCGTGTTGTCATGAGGATGGCTGCTCTGATTCCTCTGACTCCCTGCAGCATCACCGTGAAATTTAACATTTGTGGCCTCGAGTTAAATATCAATCTCAATATCTATTAGATAGATCGCCGTGAAATTTGTTAGACACGTTAATCAGGATGAATTGAAGTGATTTGCTCCTCTGACATTTAAAGGGGAGCTCTGCAAATTCGGTCGCTTTTGCTGTTTTGCCGGCCATGTGCATTTATTTTCAACAAAGCTGGTGAGAATGCAGTCCATGGAGTACATATCATATGTTTTACGATGTGTATATTTGTGTCTTATTGGTCATAAACAAGAGATTACAGGTTACAGGGCGTGTTTGTGTTGCGGTGCCGCAGAGACGAAAGCTGGGACACCAGGTCGGATGCTCTGATCTTGAAAGGTTGGTTTTCAGCCAAGAGACGCCATGGCAGAGAGCCTCCATTCTCCCTCTAACAAGTCATTTAACCATCACAGTTACTCTGAGGCTCTTTAATTAAAGTGAAAATCTTGCATAGTTCCTCTATACCAGCAACAACCAAGCAGGTGTCCAGTGTCAAGTCTGCACCATAGCTCACAACTTCTGCACAGACAAAACAGATATCACCAGTAAACGTGGAGCATGCGGCAAAACCAGCAGCCAGTTCTGTATGAATTTTATAAGTCGCAAATCTATCACAGAGCTGTAGACAAACACACACACACACACACAGTCGGTTCCTTCAGTGCTGATTTGTGAGAATAATTACATGAGGAGTGGGTTAGAGGTGTTTTTAAGTGGTCCATGATCATGTAGCACAGAAGCTTCAACACAGAACTGCATCACATTCCTGCAGTTTCCAGATAAATCCAGTTTGGTCTGGGTGGGCCACCGAAAAATTCTCTACATGTTTTGATGCTCCGGGCTTCACTCGGCATGGCAACAGCCATCCCATTTCATCCTATGAGGTGTGGTCTCAGGCGGTGAACCTGTACGGAGGAGAAGAACCACCTCCGGGAAGGAAGCTGACCTCCTGAAGGGAGGAAAATGAGAGCCCTTAGGTGCTCGCTTCCCTCTGCCTTCTGACTGACGCAGGATGCCTTCAGACAAACATCCTTTTTCATGGCAAATGGAGCAGTCTGTGAAAACATATAATCCGCATCACGCTGTGTGTCCGAGACGGCCGCTTGTCCACCACCCAATTGTAATCGAATGATAAAAGCTGCCGGTGTGCGTCTCTCTGTAAACTTGCCGTCTGTTGCCTGCTGTTCCTGGTGATACGGTTCAGTGTTGATAGCTCTGTGCTGCTCGTCTCGTCGGCTTACTGTAAAATAAGTGAATGCACATGTCATAGATTTTAAGCCCTCTCACATGTGTGTCTGGGGATCACTTACTGGTGAATCTGAAAATACAGAAAAATGAGCCTTTAATATGATCCTCCCCTCATTAGAGTTACTTCTCCCCTACAGTCCTCTGAGCTGCAGTGAGTGGATGTAGGCATCGTAATTGCGAAGCTCATGGTGATCCCTGGTGATCATGGCGATCCCGTTGCTGACCTCTCCTCTAGTCCATCATTAAGGCTGGATTTTGTCTTGCACAACAGTTTGGCTGCAGGACAAAGGTTTAAGAGCTTCATTAAGATGAATATATGCCGCGGCCTTTAGGGGATAAATATTTTTTCTTATAGTTCACTGATATTTGCTTGAACACCACCAGCAGATTCTGTTTGAACCATTTAGGCCTATTGATTAGGGTGTGTGTGTGTGTGTGTGTGTGTGTGTGTGTGTGGCCATCTCCTTACATGTCAGTGAATTGTGGCATTAGCTGTGTCCCAGTTTAAAGGCTGCATCACTCAGAAGACGAAGGTGCAGCACTTCCCTGGTCTAGCTTTGCATGACCAGCTATGCCCTCTCTGAAATGGGGCAGCCTAGTCACGCATGGCCTTCAAATGCAGGAAGTGGTCACTTAAGGAGGAACTATGCAAGATTTTTACCTCAATTAAACAGCTTCTGAGTAACTGTGATGGGTAAATGACTTGTTAGGGGGGGGATGGAGGCTCTCTGTCTTCCACCTAGTGCCTCTTGGAAAAACCAACCTTGCTTTATGGCACTACGACACAAACACGCTTCATGATCCATAACCTCTTGTTAATGTTACCTACCTCATGGACATCGCTCTATGGGTTTCCTTCTCACCAGCTTCGTTGAAGACAAATGCACATAGCTGGGGGGGGGGGGGGGTTAGTGGTGAGTTTTTGACCAGACCCATCATGTCATTTCCTCTTTCTGTTCCTATCTCCGTTTAAGCTCCCAGCTCTGCACGTCCTCTCCAAATGAACGACACACTCATTTACATGCATCTAGAACCACAGATATTAATGGCTGACGGCTTTTAGTATCTCTCACGTCAAATTCTGCCGCTCACTCCCTCTCCCTCACTCGCTGCCTCCTGCTCTGCCTTCGAATCATTCAAGCAGCTTTCAGGGGTCCAGGCTGAAGCGTCGCTGTCTTAACAACTTGGCATCAGTAACTGGAAAGATTAACAAAATCTTCTCTCAAAAAAAAAAAAAGGAAAAAATGCTGATTCAGACACTTCCTGTTTTATCGGCAGCTCCAGCGGAGCGGCCCGGCCCGTCAGAGGGACGTACAAACAGCTATTAAGGAGGCGCTGATGCTTTAATGATGCCGCGCGGTGATTGGCTGTCAGTGTCCCCGCTCCATCTGCAGCGTGCCGTCCTCCCCTTTCAGAGAGACACAGCCATTTGCATATTAGCAGTGAGATATGTTCTACAGTTGGCAGCGGAGGGAAATGGCTCACTGATGCACCAGATTGGACAATTTCCTTTTCTCCTTTACCAGCTGTTTTCTCTCCCTGTTCCATGATCATCAAACGCCTTGCAATATGAATTCATTTCGTAGAGGCTGCTGATTTTCATTCGTTTATCTGTTGAATGTGGTTGCTGACCTTGATTAATAGAGATCATTACCCTGCTCCTATTTTGTTTGTTGCCCATTAAAATTGGGGAAAACTGGCATGCTCAGAACTTCTGGATGACTCTGATAAGGATATCGTCCTTCACTCACCCTCAAGTGAATATTTTCAAAAGGATAAAGAAGTTAAAAAGAAAGTCAAACCAAAAAGAGCCAAAAACAAGTCCAGTTGCCTTTGAGTTTAGCACTTGAACGACTGTTCTTAGGTATTGTTTTGCTGGTTTTATTGCTGATCCCATTAATTTTTTCTCATGGGATCACAGCCAGGGTGCAGACCATAGGGATCAGGATTCAGATTCACACACATGGACAGATGTATATGGACAACTTGAGGAAAGTCCAGTCACAGTAAGTCTTAGCTTGTCCTTAGGTCACAGCCTGGCAGCATGTTGAACACCAACAAGTCCTCCAGCTCCATGGTTTGAAGCAGGCAGTACCGACCTTTGTAGTTGTCATGGTTATACTGCTGAATGGGATAAAACTTATGGATATTCACTATTCACTATCTGTGCTTGGTTCAGGAAGAGGCTGGTCCAAATGGATAGTGTCTTTTCCACCAGCACTACTCAGCTCCAGTCGACTCTACCGACCCCACCCACATTGAGGAGGTACTATGAAGTGCTCACTTGTAATGGAAAATGACCTAAACCGAGTCGAGTCGAGCTCTAACTGTGCTGCTGTAACTGTGTAATGGAAAGAGGCCATTTGTCATCAGTTAACCTACTGTAGCACATGTACAAGCTTACACAAGAGTTATGGCTAAAACAAACACAGGCTGGGAAGTTGTGTGTTTTGTGGATTCATTCACCCACACCAACCTCCTACTGAAGCAATGCAGAGCAGACTTTGTTCTTTGTAACTAACTTCCTTCCTCACTTCCATCGTAGTTACCAAAGCCACTAGAGGTAGTTAAACAATAAGACATAACTACAGAAGCTGCTGGTGGAGATACCTGGACAATCCAGTTTCCAAAACCTCAAAGGCAGCAGACCAGTTTGAGTTTCTGAATATAAAAGAAGTCAGTGTTTGGTGAGGTAATGGACATGCATGATGAAGAAAGGATGTAAAGAAAGGAAGGAAGTCTGCAGCTGGAGAGGATGAATACTATTGTTCATCCTAGAGGCTGCTGCTCCAGTAGCTTTAGTGACCCCCCCCAAGACCCACCTACCCACCCACCTTTCTAACATTGGACTGACGGGGGATCTGCATCCAACCATGGCCTTAACTTTCCGAAACCAGTGATCCAACATTCACACCCACTTCAAGCTGTGTTTGATCAACTGTGTGGAGGTGAGAATGGAGCCAAGAATTGTATTCCTCTCTCTCTGTTGCTATTTGTGGCACATTTCACATGAACAACCAAGTGCAACAACACCAGTGTGTTCCCGGAGAGAGCAGTTATCTCAGTATTTAAATGAAATCACGTATCCTCCTTCTCTATGATGGCCGGGCTTTTCACTCCTCCTCCAGGCACTGTGTCTTACAAACTAACTCTGACAGATCATAAACCGGCCCCTTAAGGTTTGGGCTATATGCTTAAAATGAACTACTTTGTGCAAAATGTCCTAACACCGCTTCAGGCCAGAGTGGTTATAACTATTCGGACCAGCTGCGCTCAATGGCAGGGTAAGAAGCCGGGGCGTCATAGAGACGGAAGAGACAATTGCTCAAATGGATATAAGCTGTCTGGGTTTTACTGAAACTGTTACTGCAGTGCTAAGTTGGCAGTTTTCACCAAAATTGTCCAATGGGAGATGTAGTTTCATTCAACATTGCAGCCTCTGGGCCAATTTGTGGAGTGTTATCATTGTTATGAAGAGGTTTTGTTGCATCATGGTGCCTGGAGTTCGTTTTCATTTGTCATATCAAAAGGTGTATCAGCGTTCCGTCTCCGGTCGTCATGGAGATTCTGATAGACAGCTGATAAGAATGCCATTGTCGTAAAACTCCCATATGCCAGCTATCCTGTCACCATCTGTGCTCAGTACATGCCTAACCCAAGATAGGTGATTGGCAGCTGCTGGGCCCTCCAGGACCAACTGGAGGCCCAGGGTGTCATCTTGTCTCCCATCGTCCCAGCATCCGGCCTATTCTCCAGGAGACGGCTGTCAGTTAGAATTCCCCCGTCCGTCCTCTGTCTACCCCGCCCGCTCTGTGTGCTCGGCTGAGTCCCTCGGGGGCCCCTGACTCAACCTGCAGGGGTACTCACGCTGCCTCTGCCTGACACACTATGAAATTACGCATATGGCCCCCACTCTGGATGAAGGCTTCGCCACAGTGCCAAAAAAGCCACAGGGCATTGTGAGGGCTTCCTCAGCAAATAGCACATATGTTTAAAGACATTAACTCTGCTCTTGCTGCTGCCAACTCATCCCCATCACACCCACAATCTCCCCCTTCCTGTTATCTTGCATAATTTGATTTTCCCACTCCATTGTTTTCTCCCCAGTGGCAGTTGACATGGGGTAATGAAATTAAGCTCAGTATCTTGAGCTGTGGCTGCAGCCAGCCTGTGTGACAGGGCCACATGCTTACAGCAGCAAAACCTCAGCAAATTGCAAAACGGACTGAAACCTCCTCTACCAGCACCTTTCACCAGAAACGCTTAATCACTCTGATCCACAAAAACACGGGCACCGATGGGAACACTGACACTGCAGTAGGTTACATGAGCAGTCAGACCTGAAGCCTTTCACTGGGCATTACACCTGATTCTCAAAATGCACATTAGATTCACAGACCAGTTTAAATAAAATGATTATTTCTGGTAATCTTAACGATTGTAAGAATTACTCTATACTCCATACTGTCTGTGAATGTTCTCATTCGCCCAGGTCATTGTTATCTCTCTCTCAAATTAAATCGAAGGCAACTGGACTTGTATTTGTCTGTGGAAGACGTTTCGCCTCTTATCCAAGCGGCTTCACCATGATGTAGCCATGATGAAGCCGCTTGGATAAGAGGCGAAATGTCTTCCACAGACAAATACAAGTCCAGTTGCCTTCGATTTAATTTGAGAGAGAGATATACTCCATACTGCACTCAAACTTGACCTTTGAGGCAATGGCCTCACTTTACTTCCAAATGAAGTAGCTTTCAGGATCAGGTAGTGTGTTGGTTTGTTTTAAGCCAATCTGATTGTCACACCATGAGTTTCTTGACCCTGTTCCAACATCTTATCAAATTCTTTGGTGAGTAAATCACTGATATTTATGTATAGACTATATATATGTATATATATATCAAACATTGGAAAGGGACCCAATTTGACTTTTTCAAAAGTAGTTGCACTAAATATTCTTCCAGAGATTTCACTTGCATCTCACCATCATCATCAGTGAATGGAGCTATTGGCTCTGTTGTCAAGGAGTTGGCTCAGTTTCATACACAACAGTGTGTGATGACAACTGAGCCAACAACTCCATTTGCTGAAGAAGACTGTGAGATGCGGTTGAAAGCTATTAAAACTATTAAAGTGATCTTACAAATAATTCCTCCAGCTTTAGGCTTCTTCTTCTTATGTATAATATTTTCACTGTAGAACAGGCAGAGCTTTATCACTATGTGACTGGGTTCAACCAAATATAATTTTTTTAATGTAGGTTATCTTTCTGGGTGATGCATAAGGCCATGTGTCAAAGCAATGGGCAGTTAAACTTAAATATCAAAGACCTTCTGGAAACTTCAGGTGAAAGAGTGAGCTGCAGCCCAGGAATAAGTTTGAAAACATACAATCACAGATTGAAGATGGAGCCTCAGCAGAGTCTCTGTCTTAAAAGAGTTACAGGGTATTAGAAGCACTTTCACTGCCTTCTGCCATGTTTTGACTGACATATAACAAACCCATGTTGCTTGCCAGGCATAAATCTGTGAGACTGCTGCTGGTTGGAACCTTACGTGACTCTAAACTAACCACAGTCATTTACCGCTGTAATAAACAGTTACACTGGTGATTAAACTTTTAACAGTAATGCTAACCGTCAGGGATGATGATGTAGTGTGAAGCCGTAACTGCTTGTCAGCCTTGCACTCTCAGCAGCGGGTTGAAGGTATAATATATAACATTTCTGCAACTCACTAAGGTAAACTAGATCTAGATTTTTTATTTCATATATTTCCAGCACTTTGCATCTGCATTGTGTTTCTCTGCCAGAGACAAGATGTTTTATTCACTGCTGAGCTTTAAGCATTTTAGCTTTTTGGATCTTTATAAGTTTGTTATTATATAACTATGGGGAAGATTTCAGCCATCAGACGTCTGAACCTCACAGGATAGTGATGGAAAAACGTGAAACTGCTTAATGCAGTGTTTACTGGGTCCATTTGTTTTGAAGAGGAGGACACCTCCTAATTCAGCTATTGCATAATTGACAGTGCAAAGACGTCAGCAGTGATAAAGGGAAATCTTCAAACTCTGTCTTTTCACAGTTTGTGCGTATTGGATATCTGCCTTAATGATTTTGTTTATTGGCATTTTCTTCATTGCTCTGTGCTTATTTAGCCACATGTAGACAATATGACATCATATTCAGATATGGCCCAGGTCGCAGACTGATGGTCCACTACAACGGTTCATTATTATTTAAAAATATGCTCTGGAGTTCGACCAGTGCATATTCCAACAGTGTGGAGGAGTATCCAAGGCAGCAAACTGCTGATTAACAGGCAACCTTGAGCTGTTGCAGACAAGACATTTTCATTTCCATCTATCTGACTGACAAAATAACATTTCCACACAGGCACCAAAAGCTATTTCCCTTTTATGAAATAACGTTTCATTGGGCCATTGGTCCTGGAGCGAAGAACGTAATTAAAAGGGAATTGCAGCACAGAGCTGAACAATGGAACCTATTAAGCAGCAGAGAAAAGCAGATAGACAGCAGCCTGTCATATGCAGATACAGTAAACAAATGAGCACAGTTTTATCCACAGTTATTCACAGCGCAGCATTAACAATCAAGAGGATCGAGTGTGATGATGGTGGTCGCTCTCTGCATCTGTGCTTCTTAGTCTCCCATCGTTCTTTTTTTCATTTCCATAGTTTATTTAGACGTTTATTGTTCTATTCAACATGTCATTATTTCAGCCATTTAACGTTGCTCTCAGATGGAAACAACTCCTACAACTTTAATGCAAGAGAAGAACAATGACTAATGAAGCATCAGCTGGTCAGTAACCAAGATGATTTGAACCAACGTGGGACAGATATGCAGGAGTCACGTTTTGAGAGATGTTATCATCTGTATATGTTTAACCCAGAAATGATCAGCATCAGTATCTGTATTCAGATTTAAACCAGAGGTGGTCGTGGATTCAAAAACAATACAAAAACAATTATTGGTTCTTGATGAGAACGGACAAAATCAAATGACGCAGGACCTTTAGTTTAGAGGAAGTGATGTTAATTCTGGCAATCATCATCATCATCATCATCATCATCATCATCATCTTTATTGAATGTCCCTTGAAGGGCAATTTGATTTGCTGCAGACATCAGTCCAGACAGTCATACAAATAACAAGTCACAGACAGAAACCGTAGAACATATAGGGCATTGTATCAACACATCAGGTGACCCAGGGCACATTGTTCGACAGGCAACTAGTCATCTTACCACAATAGAACATCTAATTATACTTTTAATAATACATATCATAAACCATCCTTCCCATCAAAGCTAATAAATCAATTCAAAGCATCAAATGATTATACTATTGCCATATAAGTGTCCATGAGATTTATCTTCAACCTTCTCTTCATCTGTTTTTCTCTGTCATTATTTTTAAAAGGCTTTGACTCCTAAGTTTAATTCCATTGTATCATTTGTAGGGGTTTAAAAAAAAACTGCCAGACACTAGTCTTTCATTGCTATTAATGAACAAGTATTTAATCCTTCCTTCACCAGTAAGAGACAGTGATAGACGAGATGCTCCGCCGGACGGAGCTGGACTACGCTAACATACCGAGCCAAACTGAAAACAAAGTGCCGATTGGCTTCAGCAAACAGCTGTCTCAGTGCTGCTGAGCAGAGAGAGGCGAGGTCCACAGCATCAGGAGATTAACTTCAATAATGTGGAGCTACTATAATGCGTCTCTGTCTGAGGAGACGAGGCTGCAGTATCCGCTCGGACGGAGCAGCAGTGCTGCAGTGAGGGTTTTTACTTTATTGTCTGAGTAAGGCCGAGAATAATCAGAGATGAAAACCATTTGGATCCATCCATTCTGTTTACATCTCTGGATTCGGGCACACCCCTGCTACACACACACACAGATACACCCCTGTTTACAGATGGGTAACAAATTAATTAACAATATACGCGATGCATAACAATGAAGGGAAAACTTCAAAACCAAACAAATTCCCATCAGCCTCAGATTTGCTTTGTTTAGTGCTAATTAGCCAGTTTCAGCATGCTAACACACTAAACTATACTGGTAAACATATATCTAGTAAACATTAGCATATTTGCATTATGGCTGTATTATTGTGCTGATGTTTGCATTTGCCATAAGGCCTATGTATAGCCTCAGTGTAAATTAGCCTACTTGGAGAAGAAGACATCTCACATACCATTCAGCTGATGCTGAGGATAATGAGCTCTGAGACCTCCGGTGATGCAGTATTGTGAAGATGTAAATATTTATCTTCTTTTTTTTTCAGTTTTAGTATACAGTACCTATTCAGTTCAAATATTCAGCTCAAGCAGGATTCATTCATCCAAGCTTCATAAAGCAGCAAAGCAGTGGCGATTCCCTTTAATAGCTTTTGACGCCATATCGTCTGTACATTCTATGATTTCTTTTCTATTCCATTAGTCTGCAGTGGTGGACAGATAGAAGAAAATCCAAATTTTTTTTCATTAAAGCATTCAAAGTTGTGAACAGGGTCACAAGAAGTCCACTGCAGACTATAGAGGAACTTTAATCCATTGATTCTCTCCACATTTCAGACACTTTCCTGCAAAATAAGGACGATGTAAAACAATGTAGGTTAGGTTTGGTTTTAATCCCATGGTGAACAGGAACATTTCATATACTGGAAGATATTGGTTTCCAAATGATGTCTCATAAATGCATTTTTGGCCTCAGCTTACAAGCTTTTTTATTTGAGTATGCAAATGTATGCAAATTGCATTAAAAACCAGGATGGATGTTAAGATGTTACAAACCCAGGCACCAAATTATCTCCCACAGCTTAATGCAGTCACTTCACAGGCTGGTACAATCTATTGAAAATGCTGGAAAAATGTCCATGACAATTTCCCAGAGCCCAGGGTGATGCCTTTACATGTTTGTCCAAGATGTTCGAATTACAAAAAAATACTCTTTACATATGATAATTTGTACAGAATCTGTTCCAGATTTGTTTCACATACAAATATGTTCTTACCAATGCAAGATGCAGATGGATGTGCGTGATGCGACCTCGGGGATGTCCATCACTCACACGTTTGAAACTTCCAGGGGAGTTGAAATGTAGTCAAACACAGGGGCATGGGATGACGTCTGACAGCTCCTAGCTCCAGCCAACGCACAGGCCCCCGTGTGCCCTGTCGGAGTTCTCTGACTGCTGCGATCCGTTGTATGTGGGATCCACAGACCAAGACAGTCAGGATGACAACTGCTGACATGCATCAAACTGTGCTCCGGGGTCTAAACAGATCTCTGAGTGAGGCATCCGCAATAAAACGTGACAAAGCTCAGTCACCCGTAAGCAGTAGCTAACCTGTATGCAGATAAAGCAGGTCAGCATGCAGTTGCACCAGAGTCAGCTGACGTAGGACAAGCTGCGGTGCTGAGTTTGAATTCACAATGTTTATTTTCATATATGTTAGTGATGCAAATGCAGCGTTGGATGGACAGCTTGTTTGGTGCTGTAGATGTCAAAGTGTCACATTATCTCTACCTCAGTGGGGCTAATGATGATTTCTACAGCGTAACTGACCGTGTCATGTATTTACACACCTCCAAACGTGTTCTGCATTTATGGTGATGATGATGTTAAGCAACATCTGGGATAGCACACAATATCCAGGCCTCTGCAGAGGTTTTATCTCCAAGGCAAGAGAGTCAGGACTGTATTAGACTCAATAAAAACGCCTCAGAGGACAGACCTTAAAGGGAATTTATTACATTTAGTACCTGCCAGCAGAACTCATTTGGTCAGATAGCACAGAAGACCAAAAAAAAAAGAGAGCCTGCATTAAATCCCACTCTCCACATTCTCTAGGCAAGTAGGTGATGCTGATTATGAGCTAAAGTATATGACAGAGCTACTTGAGCTCTTAAAAACTTGGAAAATCTGGTAAACTTGCTGTGTGGTGTGTCAAATTTGGTCAAATTTCCAACTTTGTGCCAAAGTTAGAGCCATCGAAACAGCAACAGCTCCACACAACCCATCATAAATGACAATAAATACACAACTAATATAGAAAGGTGTTTATTTTCTAAAAGCTTTAACATGGTTAATCGCTTCAGCTAAATCACAATCAGTTCGTCCACGCCAATATTGTGATTATACATTTAGAGTAATTGGATGTCACCGAGTGTGTGCAATCTGAAGACTTTGTGTCGGTACAGAATTTGGCCAGAAAAGTGCATTCAGTTAAAATCCTCTTCTGGCCTCCCTCCCAGACGCTGAGTGACAGCCCAGTCAGTGTGTCCGTCAGCCGCTTCCCTCCCTGTGTGCTACAGCATGTCAGAGAAGGTGCTGACATCAGGGCTTAGAGACCTTTGGCTCCAAAAATCTCTTCATTTTCTTGGCTGTTGCAGTCACTCACTGTGCTGTGTAGAGCGTTACTTCCTGCTTCTCTGTGAGAGCCTTGTGTGAGATCTCCATGCAAACATTAGTGGATTCAAATGAATTACATATGTTACATACATACATACACATATGTTCATATTTATTGTCAGTGACAGCCTGAGGTCCCTGACTCATAGACATTAGCAGCTGCTCTGTTATCTTCCCTGGTGATGATCCCTCAGGCCTTCACTACAGCCTCCTTCTCTGCCTTTAGTCTAGTCCACCAAGAGGAGTCCAGCTCAGACTCAGACTGAGACCAGGTGATATACTTAGGAAGTCAAACACATGAAAAATATTACTTCCTTTATAAGATCCTTATTTTTATTTCAGACTGCAGCAGAGTGGCGTGGCAGTGACAGTGCCTTGAAATCATAGGGCGATGTTTTTTGTTTGTTTGTTTTTTTACCCAGGGGGCATTTCTTCTAGTGTACACCACAGGGGGTTTTACTCCTCGGTTGTCCTCTAGTGCTTAAACTGGTACAGTCCCACAGTGACCTGCAGGGTCTGGCTGTTGACAGAGAACATGGTAAAGGCTGATGTGACCTGACAGGACGACTGTCAGGGTGCAGGGAGAGGGGAAAACATCACTCAGTGTGTAGAGCAACAGCTCACCCTGACCTACATCACTGCCAACCAGCCTTTAGCCTTTCATTAAGCATATGAAGCAAATTAAGATTTATCTTATCCTGGACCACTGTGTATGAATTGAATTAACAAATGAAAGAAAAGTTTAACCTGTGGAGAGCATGAATTTCATGGCTGCCTACCAGTTAGACGAGAGAGCAAAGGTCAGGGAGGTCACAAAGAATACACTTGGACCATCATTATATACATCCTGCACTGTAGCCAGAATGTTAATCAAACATGTAAAGAAAAAGTCTGCAACTTCATTTGATACAGAAAAATGTATGTAATATATTGTAAGTAAGTGCATATACACACAATGTAATAGAAGAAACATTGCATTAAGAGGAAAGTGAAATCTAATGACATATAAAAACATGACATGAAAAGAAAGCACAGTGGCTGTAGTGAGGATGAGTTGACACTGCCTTACTGTATAGGTCATGGTTATGGCTACAGAGTGTGAGTCTACATGAGTTCCTTCATCATAAAGCCGTGTGCAGACATCAGCACGTGTCTGAAATGAAAAATGAAAAAAACTGAACTCTACACACACACACACACCGAAGGCTCTCATCATTCATAGTGTTCTAATAAATATTTCATCTGTACTTTCACTGAACATCTGTAACATGTGGCTGTCACATGACGCTGTAATGTATAAACAGCCTTTGAATGTTGTAGCCAGTCAGGGTGAAACCGAAACTACTTAAAATGTAAATCTATACATAATGACAACTGACAAACACTGTGTGTAGTCATTTGAAGACATGGAGTAGAAATGTAACATACTAAATAAAACGATAATCCTAAAACATAGTAGCTACAATGACCTCACAATTGTACTCAATAAAAGTTATTGAATATACTCAATGTATATATTGAGGAATATGCTTAAAACCACTGCCCCCACTATAGTGACTAGTTACTCTCAAAAATATAGAATTGGACTGAAACTCAACAGTAAGAAAAAACCTGTAATAGTTGATGATACAATATCCTGATGCTGTTATTGGATCAGCACAGAGATGTCAAAATTTTTAACTAAATCACAAAATGTTCATTTTCCATCTGTAGATCAAACTCTTCAGTGATGTGTATAAAGAAGCTCCACATTTTTAGTGTGAGGAATTGGACAGACCTGTGATGACAGTAATGTGTGTGTTGTCACATTAGAGTCTGTTCAACATTCACACGTCTTCACTTCCCCATCATTCCTTCTCTTAATGCTCCTCAGGGAGGGAGACGCATCTCTCTGATCTTCAGGCTCGCAGCAGGACGTCTGTGTTCAACACATCGACACATCACACACACTCTCGATAGCATTCCCTCTCTTGCTTTTATTCTCAGCTTTGATTCTCACTTTATTGATTATTGACACAGACATTCCTGGAATCCAGAATTTTTGGGTTTAATCACTAAAGAACATGATTTCCAGCTCTGTGACTTGATCAGCCACTGCAGCCTTTGCTTTGCTTTATCTCTCTATCTTACTCAGCTCACAGGTTCATGCCAGCACAGTTTGCTGCTTCCATCGGCACGCCCTCCTGCTGCCAAACTCTGAAACCATTCACTGTAAATGCTCAATTCCATGACACAGCTGGACGTTCCTTATATCAGGTCAATCGTCCAGAGATTTAAAGGATGACTGACTTCATCTCACAGTGTTGTATAAATGGATCTAAATGACCATATACTTTTATTACAGTTCACATTAAACGGTGAAACTACATTTAAAGCTGCATGGGTTATTTTTTCTTTTGACGACCTCGGGGCTGTAAAGCCAACACTGAGCTCGTTACAGTTCATCAAGTGACCTACTGACGTTAAAAATATCGATATTATTTAAGATATGAAAATACTATTCAGAGCAGTTGTCAATGGCCTTCATTTACAAGAGGCTCAACAACATCTGCATCCTCTAAAAGTGAAATATTGAACTGATTAGATCTAAATCTAGATCTACATCTGATCTAAAACAACTGAAAAGATGCTTTATGATAGATAAAAAAATAGTGTGTGAACAGCTCATTAACAGTAACCATAAAGGAGCATGTGCAGCATGTACAACATGAGGAGGTGCTTTGCCTTTTGTTGCTCTTCATTTATGCTCTCAGGCCAAATGTTTTGACCTTTCTCGCTCCACCACATGGCGTCCTCCACCCGAGCCCTGTGCCAGCCCCCAGCCGCCCCTCCTCCTCCCCCACCATCCTCCTCCTGGCAGAGCAGCTCACCCATGACATTCTAATCTACTTGTGGAGGGGAGTCTTGTGGGTTTTTGCTTGGAGCTCTTCATCTTCCTCCCCACTTCTCATATTTCAGCTGCTCTCTGCAGCTAATCATTGTCACTGTCATTACCCTCCCGCGGAGCACACTGCTGTCCTCGTGGCAGAGCATGGCCTTATCCACTCTCTCCGATTCTTCTTTGTGTTAGCCCTCACAGTGTCGCCTCTTGCACAATGGGCCACATTGAAGAAACCGCAGCGATACAAAAGACGGCGAAGACGTGTTGAAGTCATCCCTGACTTCACCTGTCCTCCATCAGTGAGCAGGTTTCTTCCACAATTGAACCATAGGTCAGACTATTTAGATTTTAAACCATTGGATGGTTTCTTTGAGCACAGTGGGACAATATTTCTCTTAATATTACCTTGGACAAGAAGGCTGCTTATAAAATGGGCTCATGGACTCTTCATAGAACATATACTACAAATTTGAATAATTATCTACTTTGTAATTATTCCTGTAAAGATGAATCCCTATTCAAATTCCATATGTATTCTACACTATTATTATTATTATTAAATGTTAAACACCTGATGATGCCACGCTCGACTTGTTGTAAATAAGAAGCACCGTATTTGAACTCAAGGTGAAAAAGTAAAGTAACTAATCAAACAGTAAACATATGAAGTGCTCAGATCCTTCCTATTGATGTGCATTGTGCTGTGTAGATTGAACTGGATTGAATGGCTCAGAGTCTTTGCTGTGCGACTGTAAACCTGCCAGAGGAAGCTCAGCAGCTCTCCATCAATCAGGCTTTTATAGTGAAAGACTGACTCTGACTGACTGAGGAATGACTATGGATGAATTAATGAATGTCTGGTGAGCACCAGGCAGCGCTCATCACTTGGCTAATGCCTCTCTACAGTGAAGCACAGATTTGGCAGCGTCGTGCTATGGGGCTTCTCAGCAGCAGCAGCAGGAACATGGAGGACCGGTCAGGAAGGATGGGAAGATGAATGCGGCCAAATACAGAGAAGGACTGTTAGAAAATCTGATCCAAGTAGGAGACTGGGACGATCGTTGACCTTTCAGCTGGACAGTGACCTGAAGCAAACAGCTGATAACTCTAAAGCAGCTTTGGGACAAGTTTTCGACTGTCATTGAGCTGCTCAAGTGAACCAAGAGACCAGAAGATATCAGCTCACAGATACTTCAGTTTGACAGAGCTTGACTCAAATCCTAATCCACATGTAGTGGAAAGGACTAAATGAAGTGGTGGGAATAGGAACTGTAAAGCCACACACACACATGCACACACACCAGGGAGAACCATGAAAGCTACAGTAAATCAAACACCATGCATTTGCTCAAAGACGCAACATGTTCACCATGAAGAGTTTGTGGCTACGTGCTGTAAACAGAACAGTCTGGAACATCTGAGCTCTGAACAGCCTGCGACGTTCAACTGAGGCCCAGGAGTTCACTGCTACTAATGAGACTGTGTATTAAAGGCGGGGGCGTTCCTCATTGTGATTCATTATCCCTGTCACATCTGCAACAGGTTCAAGGCGTTTTAAAGGCTTATAGACAACACAGAGTCACACGGGGCTGAAAACAGCTGCTGCAGATTCACACTGTCAGCTGTGTGGCACATCTGGCCTCATTCAAGTCACAGAAGACATTTGTCTTGCATCAAAAAAAAGATAGCATGGAAGAGCTAATGTGTGTCATAATATATGTTTCTTTACTTTAAATCTCCTCTGACTTCTCGTCTTTCAGGTAGATGAACATGTGTGTGTCCTCAGTGTCCAGGTCAGATCAGTGTTTGTTTGTCATTCTAATCATTTTCTCCCTCCTCTCCTTGTGTTCATTCAGACTTGCGGCGGATGACGGCAGGTTTCATGGGCATGGCCGTGGCCATCATCCTTTTCGGCTGGATCATCGGCGTTCTCGGCTGCTGCTGGGACCGAGGCCTTATGCAGTATGTGGCTGGTCTTCTCTTCCTCATGGGAGGTGAGTCACACACAAACCAATGATGTTATGGTTTATGGCATAAGCCACTCAGCAGGTTAGGCATGTAGAGGAATAAGTGTCAGATACACTCAGGACATTTAGCATGCAGCACAGAAACAGGAGAGGAGATTTTGAGTTTGCTGAACCCGAATGAAAATTACATATGAACTTGGAATCAAAGCAGTGAAGCCAGATGTTTCCCCTCAGTTTGTCCTGACTCTGTTCTGCACCTGAACATCTCAGTCCCTGAAAAAAACAACAATGTTGACCTACTATCTATAAATACCAATCTTAAATCCCATTTCATATGTTAAACCACTATAGATGTATGTAAAATAGAAAACCCTGCAAACAGCAGTGTTTATATTTGTGTGTGTTTGTGTTCTCATCCGTGCTGATGCTGGTTTAGACTGATGAAAGTGGACTGTATGAGTGTGCATATTCTGCCCCTGCATCCCCCAAGCACACACACACATACACACACAACCCTTCATGTCCCACTTTCTGGCAGTGGACAATTGGTAGTAACTTCACACACACACACACACACACACACACACACACACAGTGATGTGCCGTGCGCTGCACAGCTCTTGCTTGGCAGGAGACGACTGCACACTCAATTATGATCAGTCTTGGATTAGTGCTGTGCCCTACAGTTGTATAATGAACAGGCAATTAAAAAGTCAATTATGTTGCTTGGTAATAAAGGCACAAGAAACAGGCTGGGTCAGTCTGCAGCGGCCAAATCAGAGAAGCAGCCCACAGGGTCACAGAGCTCCAAAAAAAGAGGCCAAATTTAGAGTCTGCATCAGACACTGCTTCTACCGCACGATCCAGAGGAAAACATTCACTCAGATGAGATCATGTGGACTGAATATTTTGGGGAAAAAAATACTGCAAATAGTCGAAGTAAAGGATGTCAGTGATTTGGAGGTACATCCTCTCCTCTCCCGGGTTGTCTCCCGAGGTGGTGCTTTGGTCCGTGAATCAGACTGTGGCCATTTTTTTTTCCCAGAAAAAAACATTTAATTCAAAGATTGTTCGGGGAAAGATCCTGCAGAGTGGGAGGAGAGAGAGACACATTTCTCCAATAAATGGACCACAATGCAATGCAGGCACGGCAGAGTGATGAAGTAGGGAGGATTAGATCAGGCAGCCTGGGCTGTGGAAGTAAAAGTCCTCTTCATTTTATGCAGACACGCTATCAGGTGATGATCCACTGGAGTGTTTCCAACAGTTTGATGGAGTGGTTGAATCATCAGTCACAAAAGTGGGAGAAATTCTGTCAAATATGTTTTAAAGGACACATAATGGCATCAGGGTTATAGTCTTCACTGGTCTCTTTCAAGCTCTTTGTTTTATTCTGTGCACAACTACGTCAGTCACGGTGCAACATCATGAATGT
Organism: Caranx ignobilis; assembly: GCA_021432705.1. Lineage (NCBI taxonomy): Eukaryota > Metazoa > Chordata > Actinopteri > Carangiformes > Carangidae > Caranx > Caranx ignobilis. The sequence goes on along the minus strand of MU269990.1, from coordinate 77,736,717 downwards.
CTTCAAGAGAAACTGGTCCTAAAGTGTAAACAGTTGCAATCTGAGCAATATATCACATAAACTAGTGCCACAGTTTACATATCTTTAGGTCACTTACCACTGAGCCTTATGGTTGTACCAGGGACTAACAGGCCAAAACACCACCTGAGTGCTCTGTTTGTCAGCTCAGGTGAACTCAGCCAGTCTCCCAGTCATTGATCTTCTCCCACTCGCTGGTGTCTGCCCTTTTTTAATCAGCTCATATTACATAAGACTTTGCTTTCGTCAAGCTTCAAAAAAAAAAAAAAAAAAAAAAAATCAGAAGTGTCACCCTGTGACAGTGACACCAGTTAGTTTCAAGCACAGCCTGACCTTTAAGATTATGGTCTCGGTTAAATACAGGAAAGGTCAGTGCTGACTAAAGCACACAGGATGAGACCTGTTCAGTGTTAAACCAAAATGTGCTTCTCCCCTCAGCCGTCATTAGTGTTCCGGTCATTAAAACCCAGCAGTTAATGATGTGCACACCTATGCATCACCCTGACATATTCTCTGCAGTGCAGGGACGTTGTACATCACAGCACAGGCCGAGCAACGATCTATTTCTAAGTCATCTTCACCTGTAAATATATTCCTCTGAACCTGTTTCATTTATGAATGTAGGGTGGATGTGGTGAAGGAGCTGCACAAGTGATCACATGGATAATATTATGTGGACACTATTTTAATGTTTAACGACTCCTTATGTGACAGCGAGACAGTGTACATCTTTAATATTTATTGTCCCCAAGGCAGTTCTGTTTACGACATCCAACACATAGAGAGAAACACTGAATGAAGTAGTAAAATAAGTGAGAACACATAAAATACAATCAACGCATCATGAATGTAACAGAATCTACAGCTGATTTAAACATTTCATGGCTGATGGTACAAACAATCTCAGGGTTCTGTAAGACTCAGAAGGCCAACCTCCTTCCTGATGGCAACAGCAAAAACTCTGTGTATAGAGGATGCTGAGGGTCTGCCAGGACGGCCTTAAGCCTCCAAATACATGCTGGACACTGGACACATTTATTGGATAATAACACTTTCAGAAATGAAAGTAGCTAAATTTGATCAGAATTGGGCCACTAATAAAGGAAAATTAGGTCCTGAGTGTTAATTGGCCCCAGTTTCCTAGATACAGTAAGTTACAGCTTCAGCTGAAAAGCATCAAAATAATGTGATTATGCTCCATAACTTTCCTGCAAAAGGTGATGAGAATGGTGCCACACCAACCATGTATATTTTTATTGATACCAATAATATTACTTTCAATTCATTGATTGTTTTTTTTGACAAGAGGGTCCACTGTTGTAAACTGGAGCCCAGTAGCTCTGCCTTACTCAGGTTCAGGACGGGCATACTGCATGGTGACTGTTCCTTGGAAATGTGAGGCAATGACACTGTCACAAGCCACCAGATGTAACTGTATGATGCATCGATCTGGCCAAGACTAATGTACTTTGCAATAAAAGACCAATAAATTACAGTTAGGTAAGAATCTTAGTCTCAAAGTGAAGAGACATTTATAAACTTCCCTGTGGTACATTTTCATTGTTCTACCATACTGAGTCATGAGGCCCCCTCCCTTGTAGGCAAATACTTCTTGAAGCAGCAGCTTTATCACCTGTTTTCTTCTTCATCTAATCAAAATATGTATCTCAGAGGTAGTTCATTTCCCAACATTTGTAGACCAGTGTAATAGAAATCCATTTTTACATCTATAGTATATTATAATGGACACTGTCAGGATTTGAGCTTGTTGCTCTTTCATTGTGTCACACTAACTGGCCTGTCAGTCTTGTAGCTGGGCCTCGTGGAAAGGCCAGTGGGTGTTAAAGGGTTAATAATGATGCCTTTCTTCTTCGTTGCAGGAACCTTCTGCATCATCTCCCTCTGTACCTGCGTCGCCGGCATCAACTTCGAGCTCTCCCGTTACCCTCGGTACCTGTACGGCCTGCCTGACGACATCGGCCATGGCTATGGCTGGTCCATGTTCTGCGCCTGGGGAGGCCTGGGCCTCACCCTCATCGCCGGCTTCTTCTGCACCCTGGCCCCCTCCGTCCAGCCCATACCCCGATCCACCTGCCCCAAGTCCCGACAGGAGAACGGCACCGTCTGCTAAAGCCCGGCAGCCGCGAGAACACCGCCTGAAGCCACAAAACGAAGACGGAAAGAAACAGAAAAAAACTGTTCCATGTGTTCATCCATCCACTCATCTCCAGTCTCTCCTGGTTCCAGACTTTCTTTTTTCTTTTTCTTTTTTTTTTTAGTTTGTGTGTGTTTTAAAATGAGTGTCTTGATGATCTGCTATCATGAAAATAACAGAAAAAAACTGAAGAACTAAAAGAAATATTATCAAAAATTTGAAGTTGTGCTTGTTTTGTTGTTGTGGAGCAGACGATGAAATGGACCATGACCAAGAGGAAACACGCAGAGACACCGAAGGACTAGATTTTGGGATTGTGAGCGGTTGCAGCCAAAAAAAAAAAAAAAAAAAAAAAAAAAAGGCTCTAAGCCTTTAAAGGTAAAAGATGATGGTGTTCAACCTGTGCAATGCTTATTGCTTATCCTAACTGGTCTAACTGTGACTGTGGAGAACTGACTGAATCAGCAGTGTTGGGATCAGATCGTTGAAATCCAGTGAAGGTCTTGTGGAAGTTTCTCATGGATCCGTCCTCTTGGAGCCTCCTGTGGGATAATTCACAAGGAACTCGAACCTTCAAACATGAAACCATGTGACCTGCTGGGCTTGGAGTACATGTCTAGTGGCCATCTATGAACTCTCAGTATTCCAGCTGCTGAGGTCCCTCCTGTTCTGTTAGGGACCACGTGTGGGGTAGCGAGGAGATCCACCGTTGTACATTACTGTACAGAATATACCAGAAGAAGAGACAACCAGGAACTCGTCATGTCGGACCATTTTCATTCTTGTGTAGGTGCATTCCATACCGTCTGATGACCCCGTTAGCTGTTATAGCATTTTATACATGCATTCTTCTTTTATTCAAAGTGTATTTTCCTTTTTACCGAACCCTTCATGTCGTGGACGAACTGTCGACTGAGCCTACGTTCAGAGCAAATGTCGTGTTTGTTTGATTTTTTTTTTTTTCTTTTCCATTCTAGTCATAGAGATAAATGTGTGAGTGTGGATGTGCGTGTGCGTGGGGAGGGTTTATTTTGCAGTCTCTAAAGAAAAACAGTTGTAAAAATAACAAAAAAAAAACCAAGATTATAACAATGACAAAGCGGAGCCCTGCCTTCGGGATGTATAAAGGCAGGAGCTGTGATGAACAGACAGATGTAATGGGGAGATGCAGTATCCTGTTTAACCCAAATGACTTCTGCCTTGTCATCTTTTCTGGAGATTCCCAGCAGACATGGCACATAAAGAAGAGTCAGCAGCATGTCAACTCTCTGCTCTGCTGCCCTGAGTGACTATGGAAGATTTAAGTAGTTGCATCTGATGAGAACACACACTTCTTCCTGCAGATCTGTGAAGCTCCACTCTTTCTCAAACTACATGGCTTTTTTTTCTTCCTACCTACAGCCAGGCTTTCTGCTGAGCCTCCTCTTTAATCTCTTTTACCCTCTACGTTGTAACTGTACCACTGAGGTTGTAGGTTAAAAAGGTGTCACCAAGAGGAAAGTGAAGTGAGTTCTGTATCTACAAGAGTCCTCCAGGTCTCGGCCGCCCATCAGACGTGAGAAATATACACACAAACTAGCACAGTCACCAGTGTTCCTATGTGCATTAGGTATAGTCATCCAGAACTGAGCTTCAAGCTCCAGAGTAAAAGTACAAAATACTGAAAGATAGTGACATTACACCCATTGTGACCATTAAAACTGCAGGATAATCAATCTGAGTTCAACTGATTCGAGACAAATTCTAGTTCAATACGACTTGGGTCTTGTTTTTGTAGTGCAGCTCCTTGACGATCCTGCTCAGTGTTATTGTAGAATAAGTTACCTTAGCCCAGTTGGTACACATATGTTACCTAGTGTATGATACAGGTTCTGGTTTGGCTCATAGTGTCTCAGCCTTTGGATCCAGGGACTGATACATGAATGGGAGATAAAGGTAAATGTAGTTTACCTACTGTCTTTATTCTGTTCGATTCATTCCAGTAAACAATGCTTAGATATGTGTCATCAGAACTACTGGTCAGATGGTCCAATGACTTCAGACCCCACTTAACCCCACACCTTTCACCCTGTGTGGGCTTAGTGGAAGTCGTCACTGTGTCTGTAACTTCCCAAAACCAAAAAAATCCAACATTCACACTCATCTCATTCAGTCACTGGCCGCATCAGAAAAGCTTTATACCTAATGATATCAGAACTGGTTCAGACAACATGTTTAAACCTGTTTTTTGTTATTGTTGTTTTTTTTTTTTTTTCTATCATTACCCAAGCCTTGCAGCTGGATAACAAGTAAACACTGCAACCACAGTTGGAAAATGCGAATTAGATTTTCATGAAGTTTAGCAGAAAGTCATTCCAGGCGAGATGCTTTGTTCTTGTCAGATAACATCTGTACCAGCCGACAGTGCTTGGACCGGGCCTGGATCAGATAATCTACATTAACTGTTGGATTGTTTGCAGCCTGTCTGATCATCTGATTGTTCATGTTTCCTGGCTTGTCGGCCTTTGTTGTATCAATGTCGCCGAGTTCCCAGATCTCAGAAATGAACTCGCAGAGCACAATGTCGTCATGACGTGCCGGATACAGCTGCAAAAATAAGACCCAAGGTAATAAACCTGAGTGATCCTTTAATAACACATCTATTCTAGTTCTCTTGACAGGTTACAGCTACATCACACACATATCATATCAACATCTCACTTTACCATTTTGGTTTGCTATGGCTGTATCCAAATAATGCTCAGATATTTCTGGGGCAGGATAAAGTCTTGTTATAGACAAAAACTAAAGTAGGTTTTGTCTCCATATTGAAATCACAGTGACACAGTCTTGTCTTTGTGGGGTGTAAAGAAAACTGTACTGAGGGAGGGGGGAAGAGATCAGAGCAGGTGACAACGCACCTTCTTCAGTTCGCCACCGCAGCCTCAGAGGGTTCAATAGAAACCAATCACACGTCTGAACCCAGCTCGACGCTCACAACCAGACACCAAGGAAATGAATGAGTCAGTGCTTTTAATGAAAATGTAATTATAATGTTATCTGGAGACATCAAACATTGCTATTCTGCTGATCAGAGCGTTAGTTTCTCATTATATCAGGATAACTGTGTTCTATTCAAGTCTGTTTTTATCATGGAGTGATTCCTGTGAGGCCACCGCGTAATCTTCTAATACATTAACCCCATATAATGTCATAATAAAGTTACCATCATAAATTAACTGTTGAATTGGCAGTTCCTGAGAAATATCGAATCGTGTCATGAAAAATAAAGATGAGCATTGCATAAAGGAAAAAATAAAGTACATGAAATAATGATGTCATCTCAAAATTATGGACCAAGAAATGATCTGTAACTATAACTGCTGTTGGATTCAATTGATTTACACCACTGTTTACTCCAGAGGACATGTCTGTTTACATCAGTGTTATGACATGCAGACATTATCATTTCCACACAACCCATGGGTCATCTACGAACTATCCAGGTCGAGTGAGGCCGGAGATTTTGCTCCGTCAGAGCATATTTTCTCGGAAACAGAGGTTTGCTTGGGCACACATGCAAATCAAACTGAAAATAGTTCAGCTCTCCTGGACTTGAGGAGCTGTGCTACTCAAGGCCTCCTCAGCAAAGAGCCAGACAAGGCACGAAGAGCAAGAGAGGAAATATCAAGCCATGCATAAAAGCACAATCAGCGTCATGTACAGTAAGATGGTGCTTCTGATCACACTTTAAATATAAGCTCAGCCCATACACATATCTTAATGACTGGTCCTGCTGTGTTTTACACTGGGACCCAACCTGAGACCTTAAGTCATGTACTAATACGCTGACTGACAAGAAGTAACTGCCTTTGGCTGACATCCACAGCCTGGATCAAGTAGTTAGACCCTGTCTGGCATTAGCAGCTAACTAATTGAAGATTATAAACAAATTTCCATTCAATTTCTGTCAATAAAGAAAGGAGAGTTTCAGCCAGGAAATATGTATAGAGTCTGAATAAGTTGATTTTTTTTTTTTTTTTTTTTTTTTGCCCCTGGAGAAGTTGATTTGGCTTTTTGCATTTTGTCCATATGTTTGTTTGTTTGTTTCCCCCCAGAGTTGAAGTTAACGACTGGAGCTGTTAAAAGATAGCCATAGCCATCTATTAAAACTCCACTGATGCTGATCATTGATCTCCTCTGGTAACACTGCTGTCTATAGTTACAACTGTGGAGGCCTTTTACAAGCATTAAAATGAGAGCAGACAGTATTAGCAGCTTGTTCATATACATGCACCAACATATATGTGTACATATTTACACACATACAAACACACACTGTCATGTATACTGTATATATATGCATACATACACACATGCATACACATATCGCTTTATACAACTGAAAGGTCCAGATGTGACTAGAAACTCGATGCTGGGTTTCTTCCAGGCAGCAGGAGTCTCCTTTAACATCAACCATGCTATGACCTGTCAGAGGTCCAAAACACTCTTCAAACTATCCGAGCGAGTGTAAGGCAGTGTTACCGTGCTCACTGACAAACAGAAATACTTTTCACGTGTAGTCAAATTCGCTGTCACAAGCATTAAAAAGCTGAGTTAGCAGGGAAGCACACAGGCAAGGGCTTATTGTATGTCAGAATATGGACATCTAGAAATAGCTCAGACTGACAGACTGAACCATGACTCACCCAACAGCAGCAAGACTTCTCTCCCAGGCAACTAATAAGGCCAGCAGCTTTGACAGAGCGAACTGAAAACCTCATCGTTTCTGAGCTAACTCACCAAGAGAAGACAGACTGGAGCTGAAGAGGTCTTAGGACAGAGATACTGCAACTTCCATTGTGGACAGATATTTCTAACAAAAACTGATCTATCAACCTTTAACATCAGTAATGTGTCTGTTGAGTAAACATAAAATAGGAGAAAAAAAGGAAATGTTCAACTGTGGAATGTAAAATCACAACAAAATAAATCTCATCGGTGTGTTTACTAATGCTGTTGGTTTGTCATCAATGCTGGAGTGTGTGGGGTAAGACAGAGGACAGGACGCAGAGAGTTTGTGAGGTAAATGAACTGTAGATAAATGATTGTCAAGAACCATCCCAGAGTGGGTTTACATGGTAACAGGGCAACTTTCCCTCCAGTACCATCATGGACATACAGTGCTGTGAAAATGTATTTGCCCCCTTCCTGATTTCTTACTTTTTTTGCATACTTGTCACATGTAAATGTTTAAGATCATCAAACAAATTGCAATATCACACAAAGAACACCCAAGTAAATATGAATTGCAGGTTTAGATGACTCAAACCTACCAGGCCCTATGTGAAAAAGCAATCACCCGCCTTGATGAATCATGAACTAACTGTGATAAAACAAACTTTTTGGAAAGCTGAGTTCAATTTCACTCTCCACACCCAGGCCTGGTCACTGCCAGCCCTGCTGAATCAAGAAGTCACTTCAGTGGAACCTGTCTGACAAAGTGAAGGAGGCTGAGAGATCTCAAAAACCAACATGCTGCAATCTAAAGAAATTCAAGTGAGGATGAAAAAACAAAATCACTGACATCAGTCTGGAAAGGGTTACAAAGCCATTTCTAAAACTTTTGTGACTCCACTGAACCATGGTGAGAGCACATTTACGAACATGTGTGACCCAACATGTGTGACAAATATGCAAAAAAGTAAGAAAACAGGTACAGATGTTTACCAGATGCACCATGGTGATATGAACATAAGGATGCTCAAACAACTTCTAAGGTTTAACTAGTGCCCAGCCATACTGTACTCTAGTTGAATGATTTGCTGCACTTTATGTTACGACCAACATTAGCATGAACAGCTCTTGACCTCTCTGACCTTCATACCTTTGCTCACCATATGAGCTGTCTCCACATGTGGCTCTTGTTTATTCTGCCACTTCTTTTCTTCTACTGAAGTCAAGTAGCCAGCCAATTAACTTACATCTTGACACTTTCTGATACTGAGTCACTGTAGGATCAAAGAGGTAGTGCTGCTAAGAGGGTGCATTGTAACCTCATGCAAATACTATTATATGTGACGCCCTTGGCAGCACTGATAAATACCTGTTAATACTGATGATGGCTATGCAGCAGTAGCAGAACTCATTACTTCCTGTAAGCTAATTGCTATCAATCGACAATATAAGAAATTAAACAAAGATTTATTACCAATGTCTCTGTAACATGAGCAGGTAACAAGATGCATGTAGTCTACTCCAGTGTCTTCGCTTCCTCTTGTGGTGTTGTTGTAGGCGACTGTGCCGGCAGTGGTTTCTGCAGGACTATTTCCATTAGCCTCAAAGCAGGTGGTGCTGCATGTTATTAAGTGCATGCAGAAATCCTGGAGAACCAATACACTTCTCAGATTTTTAAACCAGCTAACAAGCTATTTGTTACTTTATGGTAAAAATAAGCTTCCAGGTTTGCCAAGAGTTTTAGCCATGATGGTGTTTACAATGCAAGAGGGTATGTATGTATGTAGCAAAGCCACTTCTACCTAGCTGGTTAGCATGTCAACGTAAAAATAAGTTGACATGCTAATAAGGATAATTATCAATATTGAAATTAACCCTTACACACATTCAAGTTAGCATTGGCCACCCACTAAACGCAGGAACATTCTGCCTAATGAAGTCAATTAGCATCTTGGCTGAGATCAATGGCTTGATTGGCCAATTGACGAAGAGAAGTCGTTTGTGTTATTGAGAGAAGGGTGAGGAGTGTGTGTGTGTGTGCGGGGGGAGGGGGTCACACTTGTATTGAATGTGAGTATGCCTTTACCACGAACAGTACAAGCAGTTCATTTCTTCTTGACATTATCTGCAAGCTGCTTCCTCCTCAGCGAGATAAAGCTAATTGGTCCACATTGGAAGCACTTGAGGTTTTACAGGAAATGTGACCTGAGTGGAAACCATCAGAGCTTTTCAGACGTCGGCTCTGAGAGGCCACATGTCGCCAAATGGGCTGGAAACCACTTCCTACATGAATAGAGAACAGATTCAAACCAGAGGGTTCACCATGCAGTGCAACCTGATTTATAAGGCTGATTAGCTGGCTTGTTTAAAGTGATACAGAAGAGAAGTTTCAAAATAAAGGACCAAACTCAGGACACTTTAAATTTGTCTTTTATTTAATTAGTTTCCAGGTTTAAAGGTGTGATTCTCCTCAGCTTTTTGTTTTAGATAGGTTTAAGCAGTGTGAAATCATGTTAGACTGCATCAGTGTCTTCATTCCTAACAATACAGCTGAACAATGAAGGTTGCCAGGACCTTACATAAAGATACTATTAAAAACCATTTAAATTTGAAGCCTTTGGATGATAAATGGGTACACAGCGTACACCTCGTGTTGCTGATGGTTTGAGTTGGTCTGTTGCTCCACTATCCCTGCCTGCACACACTGCCTGCAAGATTCAAACTGTGAAAAAACAAGAAACTGTAAATGGGAAAATGTCACTAGTCCTTTCAGGATTCCTCTGAGAGTAGCTGTTTAATTCATGAGCGTTTCACACTGTAGCCCAGTCCAATTAAGAACTGCATTGTTTGTTTGTGTAGCGAGGGTCAAATAGTTTTTTTTTTTTTTCTGCTGACAGCATGAAAAACTAGAATACTAAAAAAGAATGTGTTTTTTTTTTTTCATTTTCATTTTTCAAAACACAAACAAGATTTCTCAATATGATTTATACCCAGGAAACCAAAATATAAGCAAATGCAGAACCCTATGACTGTCACATTGTGCTGTTATATCGTACTGATTGCATATACTGGCACTGCAAATCACATTCAATGAAGAACAGAATGTAATCGTTGAAGCTATGAGGCAAATAAAGGAAACCAGGCTGTTATATATGAAGGAGTCTGTGCTCCAGAGAGCTACATCACATACATTACTTTGACCACTTACTCACTGTAGCTCATACAATTAGGAAATTTGAGATGTTACATCCCCGTGCAAAAGGAAGTCTAAAAATGTGCAGCCACCTGATGTTCATGTCACATCAAAGAGTGCTGATTGGCTACTTGATAGTATAACAGGGGGTCATCTCCTTGTCAACATGGGCTTTGATGAGACCCCAGCATGAAGACCGTATCCCCTGCTGTAGCTGGTTTCACACCTCCGAACTTGCAGAGGTCATCCGTGTCCATATTGAGTATCTGATCAACACCTCTGATGAGCTATTCTAAATGTTTTGACTGATTTAAATTGACTATTTGCATATACGTGACTGCACTTTCAAATACAGACCAAATGGGGCCTGAGGATTAAAAGAAGAGCGGTTTGCAGAACCTTTAGTCCAAATTATTTTTACATCATTATCTCCGGATCACTCCGCACGGTCATCGTCTCTGCTGAACTGGAAATGAAGTAGTGAGTTGGTAAAAACCTGGACCTGGACCCATGGTTTGGCTGGCCAAACCAATCAGGCCATCAAACCCTGACCCTGAGTTTTTCTCTCCTCTCCAACTCCATGCAGCTTCACCTTCAACATGCTGAGGTTGCCCTGGCAACCAACCTAAAGCACTACAGTCTGACCAGTGTGGTATTAGTAATGCAAATCATGTGATGATTGTCATGGACCTACGATAATAGTGCCATCTACCAGCAGAAGACCTCACCTGCCTGAGAACTTAACACTCAACTGTTGGTGGTCCAGGCCTTCAGCAGACCACCATGATCCACTCCAGAGGCCACACAAGCTTAACCCCCCATCATCTACAGAGCCTCAGGTTAGTGTGTCATTCAATTCTTCTGAGCTGTATTTGCCTACATTGTCATACACCTGCACCAGAGCAGTCAGATATAACACCTGACTGTGGCATGGAGTGCTGTGTTAGTGGTGAGTAGTTACTACTCACATGGAAAATATCAAGTAGTCAGTAGTCAGAGTCGTCATTGTGGTTTCCTGACTGTAAATCACATTGAGGGATTTTAGGTGGTGTTCTCGTTTCTCCTGCTGTTGGAGGAAACTCTGTTTGATTCCATCTACACGTCTTGGTTTTCCAACACAAGCCCAAAAGGGAGGATTTTAAGTTGCTTTCTTGTTCCTGTGTTCTGCTGGCAAAACAAAAAAAGAAATGAATGGGTGTTTTTTTTTCTTCTTTCATTTCCCCTGCCATCATTGTAGTGGTGAAATCAAACAGTTTAAACGCACGGGGACCCGTCGCTCATACAGTCGAGGCTCTAAGCTGTCACATCAATCTGGAGCCATGGGCGAGGTCTCTGAAGACAGCTGACAGTGAGCTAAACCTACTCTGAGCCCAGACACTTCACATCCTGATGCAGATGTCTGTCGACTTTCAACACTGTGATGCAGAGGGTTTCTATTTTTTTTCATCTTCTGACCCAGACTCAGACTGCCTGAACAGACTTCTTGAGAAGTGTCCTCGAACGCGCCTCAGCTGTTTTTATTGCACAGCATCTCTAAAACGCATCTTTTCAACATGATCGCTGTGATTGACCTTGTGATTACAAAAACCTTTTAATCCATTGGAAATTGCCTTAGTTTCTCAAATCTGATCTTTTTGTCTTTGCGGTCATAATGCTTTCAGACAGTGTGGCTGGGGTCGTTCGCCTAGAGCAACTCCAGCAACCAGTCAGAAACCAAGACAAGAAACACAAGAGCTTTAAATCTCTGGCAGAGGAAATTTTAAATATTATATTGTCTGATTAGTCGTTAATAGTTTTACTCTTTATCTGCTGATTCAGTGTGGTTCAAGATGGTAATGTGTCTGTCTATATATGTGTGTGTGTGTGTGTGTGTGTGTGTAATAGTCCCTAGTGGCGGTCAATGGCTGCGCTCTGTCGCAGGTCCGTCTGGGTCTGTGTGGGGGGTCTGAAGGCGTCTGGAAGCCTGGCGGTGGAGAGTGGAACTGGCCGGTGGGGGTTGGATAGTGCGCCCACATGGCTCTGTAGGGGGGGTGCTGGCTCCCAAAGGCGCCTTTTTGTAAAGCAGAGCTGGACGGGGCGTCCATTTCTGTGAGCGATTGCAAGGACTTGAGCCAGTGTGGAGGATTGTCGTCTTGAAGAGAGTCCAGACCGTTGCCACTGGAGGCTGGGATCCCTGCAGAGGACAAGACAAAAAAAAAACTTCACTCAGATGCAGCTGTTTAAAACTGGATCATTTAAAAAAGACCAATACATAAGAAGAAGAAGAAGAAGAAGAAGAAGAAGAAGATTCTATTTTCATGTCTAAATGCTCCATTTGCCATATTTAACAATTCCTGGGATGTTTCTGGATTTCACTATTTTATTATTCCTCACAAACAAGATTAGAAAAACCAGTAATGCAGAACGACGAGACAACGCGTGACATGAGGAGCACTCAATTGATCCAGCACTGCACCCTCATTACATTAAGAGAGAATCAAAATCAATGCAGCAGAACCAGAGACGTCGTCTTTTTATTTCACACTTTCTTCTTCTTCCTTGTCAAAACTTGAAGCCTACATTACCCACAAAGCACATTTTTCAGCCTTAGTCCTACTACTTCATCTGATGCTGACTGAAGCATCATCACTCAGTTTCCCCTATAGACCTGTTTCTGCACTGGCGCTTGCTGCTTACACTACTTGTTGTTCTTGTTTGCTGTGTCGGCCTTCTTCTTCTTCTCTTCATGGATTGTGGGAGGGTTAGTGAACAGCCCTCCTCAGTCCCAGAGGAATCACATGTCCAGTATTTGTTACCTTCAGTATCTACCGTACTGTAAACAACTACTGTCACATTTTGAGAATTTTGGCTTTGAAGTATCGACTCTCACATTCCTACTCCACAACACCTGTCCACTCTGTGTGACACTGAGCGCTTTATTAAGAACAACTGTACTCCTGCTTATTCATGCAATTATCAATCAATCAGCCAGTTGTGTAGCAGTGGTGCATAAAATGCATGCAGATATATGCAATACATAAGTGATGCAAATGTAGGAGTTGTGCAGTGAGATCACTTAGACTGCAGGTGGAGATGCACTTAAAAGCAGGTGTGAAGTGATGGAATTGTAAAAACACGTGTTAATGTCATGTCTGTCCAGCCCTCTCAACACCATCACTCCAGAAATCCTCCAGCTCACTGAGCCCCACCTCCACCAGTCAGGGCATCACCTGCTTCCTCACAGATGGGGAGCAGCAGTTGAGGCTGGAAACCCCCCCCCCTCCCCTCCTTCCAGCACCTGGACAGTCAGCACAGTCACTCCTCAGGGAGGTCTGCTCTCCTCATCGCTCATTTCCCTTCGCCGCACATCAGAAGACTTGTTTGTGATACTCCAGATTTTCACAGACGACGGCGGTGGGTGGGTGGGTGGGTGTGCAGATGGGAGGATGAACAGCTGGCCCTTTGGTGGTCACAACAATCTGACCCTGAACACACCCTAAACTGTGGAGATTGTAGTGGGCGCCTCAAAACCAGCCGAGAAAAGCCATCTTCTCTCACATTCACTACACAAATGTGTTTGCCTCAGTGTTGGTAAGCACTTCTCCTTTGTTAAGATCATCCCTCCACCTGACAGGTGTGCGACATTAACATGCTGGTTACACAGGATTATTGCACAGGTGTGCCTTGGGCCTGTCAAAATAAAAAGACACTAAAATTTTAGTTTTATTTTGAAACAAAAACTTTGATAAGGCACTGAACTCTGTGACATGATACAGTGTCTATGCAGGCTATGTATAGTCTGGGATGTTTTCAACTTCCAGTTCAGTTGTGCACTGTACATCTACGTATATCTGTGTGTGTGTGTGTGTTCATAGGCCAAGCCTTGGACCTTACATTACAACTCAAGCAAAATGGGAGCAAACCTGCAAAGTGTGAGTTGAAGCCTGTCCTCTCCTAACCCCGTCCTGTTAGAACTCATCTTATCTTTTGGAAATGTATTAGATCTGACTGAGACAAAAAAATGAATGATCTAGATAAAAACATGTGACCACAGGCCTTTGGCTGCTATTAGTAAATGTGCTTGCTGTGCTGGGATAAGACCTCATCATGCTAATGACATTCAGTGATAACCTCGTCACTAAACATGGTGTCTGGCCAAGGGAAGTGATGTAGGACTTTTGTGGGGTCTGATACATGACAGATGGAGCCAGGCGGTGACAGTTTACTGTCCACAGCCATTCAGTTATTTTTTAATAACCATTAAATCAATAAAATACATGGATTAATTGTTGATTAGTGTGGCAGTGAGGTCTTTTAAGATACTCCAGGACCTGGCTCCTACCTGTGATGATGGCCGGGTCCATCCAGCTGGCTGTGCTTTCCCAACGGAAGCTGTGAGAAACATTCCCAGAAACCCCCGGCGCCCCAGTGTGGCCGATGCTGGACGAGGAGGAGGAGGAGGAGGAGGAGGAGGAGGATGAGGAGGAGGAGGAAGATGAGGAACTGGGGAGACCTCCGAAGTTGATGTTGATGTTGGGTAAGAGCGCTCTGAGGCCGTCCTGCCACTCCTTCACATTTATACCCTCCACACAGCCGCTGTTTTCTGCAAGGACACAGAGAGAGGAGGTGAAATGCAGAAGAGCAGCTTGACTCACACTGTTACTCTACATATTTACAGATATAGTATACTAATGTATTGGATTAGTGGAAATTGTAAACTGTAAGGTTAAGAAATCAATGCAAAAGTTGAGTTCCTGTCTTCTTGCTGTGAAGCCATCTTGGTTTATGAGACATAAATCCATGAATAACAGTGTCTTCAGAGGAAGCAGTGATCATTACCGCGTCCATGCTGTCTGTTGTTTATACTTGTTCACTGTGTTCAGTGGATTGCGGATGCAGTGTTCTGCTTGTATTTGAGCATTTTTAATGTGTAATTAATTGTTGAACTGAGCTGCAAGTCACTACAGAGAACTGTGAGAAGAGCTGAACTCTTTTGCTCTCTTTTTTTTAAAACAAATTATTTTGGGGAGAGAGACTGGAGGAATGACACGCAGTACAGACCGACTACAAATCAGAACTTTAAGCTCTGTTCATTGGGTCAACGTTTCGGTCTATAAACCTTCCTCAGGACCTACCTACACAGTACAGATCGACAGGCGGGAATGGATCCAGCGATGACTGCACTGGGCGTTGCCAACATGGGACCCCTGGCTACAGCTGTTTACCTAAGCTTGGCCTAGCCATATGTCCCTAAGAAAACAGAGGCTCAGAGCTCCCTCTCTTCTAATTGGCTCACTGAATAAAATGGATGTCTATAACTCATACCAATGCTTTTTCACCAAGAACAAAACTGCAGCAGTTTGACTGACAGCTCTCACAGCAGCCTGAACAAACAAACGGACAAACACACCAGAACACACTAAAGCGGCTCAGGTGTGAAAGAGCTTCAATGCAAATGTAAAAAAAAAAAAAAAAACCAATGCCATGTGGACTATTTCAAGTTCTGCTGGCAGACAACTCCAGTCCTGGTGGTGAAAGTGAACAAGTGGGCTGCTGGTGTGTGAACACAGCCTCTTCATTTCACAATCTGACAACGCAGCTCGAGGAAATCCGGCGAGGAAAGAATTAACAGCTCTGCGTGATCTACTCTGAATTTTAAAAATCTAAAGCCTTAAAGTTGCGGTGCACGGCTACAAAAGCCTGCACACGGAGCGGCATGACATCTCGCCACAAAGTGACAGGCTTGTTGGCTGCGGTGAAAGATTTAGAGCCAGTGGAAACATCCTGTACTGATAAGAAAAAACATACATTTATTCTGTATCAAATCTGAATAAGACATTAAAAAAGTAACAAAAGAAAAGTTCATCTACAACATTAGAAGATGCCCAGTACCTTTGTTTAAAATGACTGCTGCTGTTCAAAATAAATCATCTATCAGTGATCAATACTTAGAATTCATAAAATGCTCTGAAAGTATCTACCATGAACATTAGGTTGCCCCGGATTCCTGTGCCTCACAAAAGAAGTCAGGTTAGTCTGATCTGAGATCTGATTTAAGGACAGGAGCGGCTGCAGCTCTGGGCTAATTACTCATCTGCCATGTTTTCTCCTGCAGCCCAGAAGGAGAACATAAAGGCTGCGCTGTGGCTGGGAGTCGGATTCATTTAGAGCTTTGTCTAATGAGACAGCAGGCCTCGCCACCAAGACAGGATTTCCAGTTACCATGGTTCTCTGAATACTAAATATACTAACAAGACAAGGTGAATGTTAGTTGACTAAGCCCTCACAGCTGGCTTCCTATAAGACTGTTGGACAGAGGAGATGTGGAAAGGCCATGACGCATTATTTATAAGAGCAGCTCTGAATAAGATTCTATCTATTATGTAGCAGTAAATAAGTTCATTTATTCAAGTAGAGTTCTAAAGTACTTTTATTCATTTATACTATTTAATATTTCCACTCCACTTCACAGAGAGAAATGTTTTAATTTCTGCTGCACTACGCCTGTCAAACAGCTTCAGTCAGAGGTGCATTTTCAGATTACACAACATTTCAGGTGAGCACGAGTCATTAAGATATCTATCAGATAGTGATTTTTTCTCAATAAACTTCTCACAATAAATGTTTGAATGATTCAATAATGTTCTGGCTCCTCTTGTATAACTGTATATAGACTATATATGATGTAGTTTATAATAGTAGCTCTATTTCCAGCAGCAACAGTGACATGCTGCTGGTGACACACTGATGCTTCAGTATAAATCATCCACTGATGTCAGTGTAGGAATAAAACCAGTACTTTCATTCCCACACTTTAACCACACTTTGCTGCTAACAGTTCTAGTGAGTTAGATTTTATAATGCAGCACTTCTGAGTATTTTACACAGTTGTATGTAAAGAATACAAATACTTCTTCCAGCACTGATTATATTGAGCCTTTCAATTAAATACTGCAAAGCAGTAACCCCCCCTGAACATCAGTGATTAAGAAGAAACAATCCTCCCTCAGTATTCCCCTGTGATCCTTGCTTAGCCCTCACCATGCCCCTTTTTTCATTTTAATCAGCCTGTCAGCCAGGGAAGCATGACTGGCATTAACATCATCACCTATGTTGCCATTTGCATCCCCAGATAAACAAGTGCTGCCATGTTTAATTCATGAGAACGAGATCTGTCTTCAGAATCCGTTTTAATCAAGTTATCCAGTAGCACTCCTTCACAGGGATGAATTATTTACCAGTGAATTAGCCGATATCTTTTATGACTGCAATCAGAGCGGGGTTGTCTACTAGTGGAGCCTCGTGTTCTTCAGCTAGTTTTATTTCAACAGCCATTACCTTATGTTGAAACACTGCTAATTTCTGACATATAATGAGATCAGAAATGGTAGGCAATCCCAGCCTTAGAGAGAAGAAGCTGCTTAATTTCATTATCCTATGTTAACAGGCCCGTCCACTTCATTTGTCCTGCAGCAGGAAGCCGCCGCCGCTGCAGCTACCAAAGAGCAAAGAAGCATAACAAGTCTTATAGAAAAAACAAAAAGCTCCTTTCAGGATTGGCACATCGCATTATTATGTAGTATTCCCCATCTGCGTGGCTGCCAGTCCTGGATGCTACTGTGAATTAGGCTGACATTTACAGCTCTTGCAGTGGATTTGGGAAAGTTAACTCTCTAGCAACCACAGCCTAATACATCACACTCACTGCTAAGTCCTCATTGTCAGAATTAAGTATCCTTCTTATAACAAAACAGCTGTAATCTTCGATTTCTCCTGATGACTAGAATTACATAAAATTACAATTTAGCCTCAGCCATGTAGTGTGATACATGGGTTTAGTTTTCCTGTAGGCTACTCTACACACCCTTCACAGTTTACATTAATTAGCTCACTGGGTACATCTCAGAACCCCCCCCCAATCTCTGCCCCCCAATACACCACAGCAATATCTGCAAACTAGACTTTGCACACTCCAGCCTTCTCAGTTTACTGCCCCGACCCCTGTCCCTTTTGCACACTGAAGATGGACTTGAATATTGCACTGCTGCACCACTGAGCCTGCAGTGGGTATTACTGCTGTTTTGATGTGCCAAACATTACACAGCACACATTTTGGATATATTTTTGATATCTGGTAGGCACTTCTGCACTTTTTAATACTTCTGCAATGCCAGCACTAAAATGCTCAAGTGACATCTCATTGCGTTTTATAACTGTGTTATTATAACAATGATAATTAGGTACTGAAGTACTGAATACTGAATTAGAATATGCTTGCACAGTTGGAGGCTAACACATGAGAAGCAGCTTCTGTCATCTTCGGTCAGAAATCAAAATCATTACCATACATTACGATGGTAAATCTGATTATGTTATATGGTAATGGAAAATCTGCAGAACCATGTTACAATAAAATATAATTAACCCATGAGACAGACAGGTAGGAGAAAATTACAAGAACTGGTAATCCAGGCACGTTTGGATGGTGTTAGTGAACATAACTCTCAACAGAGAATACACCAAGTGTTGCTGTACAGTAAAGTATAAACCAGGAGGGACTTGGTCTGAGTCCCATAGCTGTGACTATTTTTTCAATGAGGTGCCAAAGCTAAATCTGTCTGCTGTTACAGTGATGCTACAGTGAAATGATGTGCTGCCACCCAGTGGTCAACAAATGAGCATTTGTTTACCCACAATGCAGTACACTACAATGATGTCATGTTCTGCAGGAGCTGTCCATTTGAGTAAGTACTCTACAGGACAGGATACACACCGTACTGTGTGTCTCCATTCATCTCTGCTCTTTGTGTGGACTGTGCTGTAAGTTGGGACAAAAGCTCCCAGATGGTTTAAAACAGTAACAGCTTCTGTGTGAAGTGTGATGCAATGGGAAATTATAAATGCTAAAAAAAAAAAAAGCACTATTTATGTTAAGGTTTTATGTGTACATGAATATTCACTTCAGGGTGTCAGGTCCAAAAGTAATTTTTAACTTTTTAAACATTGTTTAATTATATGCAATAAAATACATATTGTGATTTTGATGAGTCACAACTTGCATTTTATTTTCACTGAAAAAATGATGACAGTAATGATGATGATGATGTGATTTCTGGGGCTTGTACTAAGTCCTTTTCTCTGATGTCACCAATCAGGAAGTAAAAATAGCTTTGCCATTGTTAATTTTGGGGAAATTCATTGATCTTTTCAGCCGTCTCAAGGTTTGTTTGTTTTGTTCTCCTCATCACTGTTTCAAAGCTTCTGTTGGTAGGACACTGGCTTTGTGGCCTGACGATGCACTCTCTCTTTTGCACTTCACACAATATCTGTCATAACATATAACAACTGATCCTTACAAAAAAAATAAAAACAGTATCTTTTAACTATTTAGATTCGATTCATTAGATTGAATGATTAGATGAGCCTCTCTGTCCTCCTGTGTATGGCAGCCTCACTCTAAAGGCCATCTCCTGGCAGCTCCTAACAGATGAGGACACCCCTGGATCTGCTAAATATCAGCAGAGATAGAAGTTCTATCCTAAGTTAAGAAACATGACAGCATTTAGCTTTAGCCTAGCTGGTGTCAGCTCAACAGTGTGTGCTCTCCTCTTTGCACAATGTTATAAATCAAAGTCAAAAAGGCTTTTCATCATTTTAACATTTCAACCCCAGGTTCACTGAACAGCATTAACACCAGTGATCCAGATTAAAAGCGATGCATCGTCAGATCCCTGAGACCACCCCCTCCCTGATCCAGTCTTACCTGTGATGGGGATTCCTCCGAGCCCGGTGCTGTGATGTCCTGGCAGCTGTGTAAAGTCTGAGAAGCCGCAGTTTGATGTGGAGGCTGTTGGACTGACTGTGTGGTTCAAATGAACAAAGTTGCTCCGGGAGGCGGTGGAGCCCGTCCAGGACTGCCGAAACGCTGAGGAGGAGGGGGAGGAGAAGACCGCGGAGGAGCAGGAGGATGAAGATGATGGGGCTGATGATGATGATGATGACGGCGATGATGAAGAGAGGTGATTGGGGAAGCTGTAGCCTCCCGTGTGACGGTGATGATTCTGGGAGAAGCGGTGAGAGTGAGGGAGGTGGTTGGAGAGCGGGAGCCCTCCTGGGGGCCCGAGGCCTTTATTTAGCAGTGGTTTGTGGTTCCTGTGGGGGAGGAAGCTGGGCGACAGGGACGAGCTGAAGCTGTCTTCGACGGAGAGCTCCTTCTCTATGAGGTCAGCCAGAGCCCTGCGAGTGACGTCGAAGGGATCGAAGCCCAGATCGTCCTCCTGTTGCTGCTGTTTGGATGAGCCGAAGCCAAAAGCTGCCTGCCAGTCCGTGGACGACGACACCGGGATGGTATCTGCACACACACAGGAGAGGAGCTGTGACCAGGCTGCACACAGGAACAGTGAAGAATTTGACAGTTTATTGACACACTGAGCTTCTTCCTTCAGCACATTCCTCTAGCAGCTCACCTACACTCACTAACTAACTCTGTAGTTACACTGTTGTGTTTGTGTTCACCTGCTGACTGTGTGTTTAATAGTCACTTTTTACCTCTGTTTTTCTCCTACATTTTGACTCTTTGACTGAATCTTCAAATGTCCTCACCATTTAATCTTTGTCTGTCTGCTGTTTGATGCTCAGCCTGTTTTAATTCAGTGCAGGTTCAAGGTTTAAATCCTGTTCAGACCTGGTATTAACATGTGTCTTCAGTGATCTGATCACAAGCAGACAGCATTACGTCTGTTCAAACCTGGATTTAGACTTAGATTTAGAGATACTTTATTGATTCCTAAGGAAATTCAAATATCCAGTAGTGAAGACATACTACAATGTGAGGACATAGAAGAGCAATGTAACACAGATAAGAAAAGTAAGAAAAACATATACAGTATACACTATATACTTTATCTATAAAGACTATGTACATGCATGTTACAAATAAAATACTAAAATAGAATAAATAGAGAAAAAAGAAAAAATCTGTACCAAATTAACTATGTGTATCTGTGTGTGAGCAAGAGAGAGTGAGCAGGGCACAGAGAGGTTGAACGAATTAATCCGCTGCCCACAGCTCTACAGTGAAATAAGGTTTTATCCTTTTGACGTAATAAAATAGTTTTGGTTTATAATAAAACTGTTTTGGGACTGGTTAGACTGAGGCAGAGGACACCGGAGGAGTAGGCAGTCCTTTAGTGGCCCAAAAATCATCTGCATTCACACAGACAAAGACATGTGACCCAGACCACCTCTTCATGTTGACTGAATGATGAGATCTCAAATGCATCTTCCACCCACCTCAGCTGTGTTTACACCTGAGCTTAGAGCTGCCCACTTGAGATAGATCACCTGAGATAAATGTCAGAAAGGTCTAAAAAAAAAAGGCCAAAAAGGCAGCCTCATCCAAATCAGCATTTTATATATTGTTAGAAAACTTATTAAAAGCCCGAGTGGAGACTTTGTAAAAAACCAATATTCCCTGCCATCAGCTGACAGACAAATGGCTTCTTCCTGCACAAATGTCAGTTATTCCTCTGGCGGGCCCACCTGAGGTGAAGAGGCTCTGCGGCTCTGGGGCAGTGGGCCAGTCTGAGTTGCTGTGCGGCGGAGTGGGGAACTTGCGCCGTCCACTGGGGAGAGGGTTTGGATGCCTGAAGTTACTGTTGTCTGAGAACAGTGACTGGGACTCTGCAGCAGCCACCTCGAACAGGGAGCGAGCCGTGTGGCTGGTGACGCTGATGGGCACCACCAGGCTGGGCTTACTGAGGCCAGGAGGGGGCGATGGGAAGTCACTGCCCGGGAGCTACAACACACGAGAGCAGAGTCTCTTAGTTCTTTTATTCTTTCCTCAGTCTGGTGATCTGAGACTGATCAATAACTGTACATATTTCAACATCTTTGTGAGGTGATTAAAGGTGAGTTAATGTCTTACCACTTGTGAGGTTTCACCGTTGCCTATACTGATCATTTCTGGCAGTTTGTCGCTGGGGCTGAAAATAAAAGCAGAAAAAACAAGCAATGTGATTAACTCATCAGAAGTCTGTGGAAGGTTCAAATCTTATCTGATGGTGTCTAAGTGCACTAAAATGTCTTACAGTAATATCTGAGTCCAAATAACTACTGGGCATGTGACCAGCACCAGCAAAGAAAGGTCAGTTGCTAATGTGAAAAAATGTGGCCTTGGTCAACTGTTACTTGGCTGACGCAGCCTCTGAATCAAATGAGAAACAGTGAAATGAAAATTCTATTTTGTGTGAGGAATAAAATGCAATCTAATTATCTAGTTTACCTAGCAGCATCACAGTTTGAAGAGAAAGGGGAGAGGGCCGGTAAGGGGCCGAGGCTGAGGTCAGGTTTTGGCCCCTCAGGGGTCGAGTGTTCAGAGTCAGAGCCTTCTAATGGTGGGCTCTTCCCGTGATCTGACGACAGCCCGTTGGTGGTTTTCCCTGACGGCTGCATCAACAGCCAGCTGTCTTTACTGGAGCTGTTAGATCTGTGAGACCACACGGACAGACAAGCAAAGACAGGTCACACAATAATGTCAAGCTGTGCTGTGTATGTTTGCAGTAGAACTGACAGGGAAAGGGAGGGGGGCATGTCTAAACACTACTGACACACAGACACTGATGCACGGACACAGACTGATGCTGTTATCATACATCTGTAAAGAGTTAGCTTTGCCCTTTGGTTTGTCCCCCGACACTGCTGAGGTCTGTAGAAAGGTGGAGTTGATTTTGTAGAGGTCCTGAAGTTTCTGCTCGTACTCTTGATGCTTTCCTGCCTGGAGGCAAAAGGGCAGATCAGAGAGGACGTTGTTTTCATACAACATGACACACAAACGTCAAATACCAAGTGCCAGTGTTGGCACTACTACAGCATGTTGTCAGGACTGAAAGAGGGGACTTATACAAGTGGTATATGGGCTCGCTACTTTTTAATTCCTTCATTTAAAAGCTTATGGTATGGCATGTCTTAAACACATCATATAATCAAAATGAGCTGGACTATCCAGGAAAGCTGTTTCTTAGCGTAGCATGCAAAATGGAGACATTATTGACTCAGTTTTGCACCATAGCAAATCATACCAGATGGGCTGTTTGCAGTGTTGCCATGGGTGCACAAATAATTACAACCTGTGTTAATCGATCCCTGAAGAAAAATATTGAGAATCTGCTGATCATTCTGTAATGAGCAATCATCATGCAGTGACTCTTATCGCAGGACTGCAGCAGTCTGTGTATCTGTGAGTTCAGATTTAACCCACTTCTCCGCCTCAACTGACCTGCATCTCCTCCTTCGTAAAACTAGCAGCTTCGTCGCCCAGCTCGTGCAGATACATGCAGTCTGGTTTGGGGCACTGCATGCTCTTCAAAAAGTAACTGCAGTACTTTGTTGTTCCTAAAGAAGCCTGCACAAAGACACAAAATATGTTTCACAGTCAGGTGATATTCGGCTGGCGAACCATCTGTGAATCGTCTCACTTTGATCTTAATACTTTCACCTTCAGTGTTCTGCCATCTACCATGACATTGTTGACACACTGGATTGCTTTGAGGGCATCTTCAGACCTCATGTATGTGACATAGGCACTGGCACTGGGACCCTGGGAAAAACACACACAACAGCTGACATGAAAAACCAGTTTCATCCATGTGGAGGTATGACCTGCCGATATCTGTGTCAGCTTTACCTGTGAACCAGCGTAGGATGTGCTGTTGTTGATCACCACTTTATGTATCTTCCCAAACTTCCCAAAGTATTCTGGCCTCTTTAAAACCTGAAACACAAAACAAATATTCCAATGTATTCATGATTAATATCACTCACTGTTATTGCATTAATTATTCATCTTGTATAATTGCAGAAATCAGGCATAATTCTAAATGATAGTACACGGAGAGTCTTTTACTGCGTTGCAGGTTGTTAATAAAAATGATGTGGATCATGTGAAAATCTAGTTTTACTGCCATTAGGCTATGCACAGTTTGTTTTATCATCCAAATTGTGAAACTCCAACAATTAAAAACATTTCCATCTCTTATTCTTTCTCCTCATAAAAAGTTGAATAAGGTGATAATGTCCTTCATAAATATAGATTGAAGAAAATCTCTCTGCAGTTGTTTAATCAGTTGATCTGCAGCTCATCCGCAGCTCAGCCTCCATCACTCTGTATTAGAAAGACTGCAGCTCAGAGATGGAGCTTTTGGAGTTCAGTCGTCTTGGGATGTATTTTCTGTGAGAGGGTTTTGTTAATTTCTTGAATCTCGCTTAGTATGTCAGCACCACTCTCCACATATATCTGCTGCTCAACTACACACCGTTATGTGATGTCATAATGACAACCTGTAAAGTTTAATTTTGTTAAATTTAATTTAGAAAGTATTTTTGCTAAGTTATATACCAAGGCAGAAATCCATCAGCCCATGGGCCAGATGTGTCGCAGTTTATGAAGCCTTTCACATATCACTGAATTTTTCTATTCAGATCAGGGGTGGGCAACTCATTCCACAAACGCCGCTGTGGCTGCAGGTTTTTGTTCCAATCAAGAGCACACAGAAATCAATTGATTAAATGAGTCAGGTCTGGTGTGCTGCTGATGGTTGGACCAAAAACCTGCAGCCACGGTGGCACTTTGTGGAATGACTTGTCCATTCCTGATCCAGATTTTTCTGTTGGAGTAACAATTTATTTTCAGAAAAGCTACCCAATCAGAGAATAACTGGCACAGCGGCGATTAGCCTCTGAGGCCATTAGCACGACTGCAGTGCATCCCAGATCTTTTTCTCTTTGTCTGAGTTTAATATGACTTCTGTCTTCTTATCTGAAGGAGAACACTGGCCCCTCAGGAGACTGGTGTTCATCAAAACTGATGATTTTAGTAGAGACAAGTGATCAAAATTGATACATGGAAGATTCTGTGCTGTAATCTAAATTGATACACATTTCTTTGCATGTTTGTCACCTGTTCAGTTAATAGCAGTTTTGGTAAGGAATATAAAATAGGCAAATAAAAAAGATTGAAAAACTAACTAATATCTAATAGATGCCAGTGGTGGATGGGAATTTTTTCAACTGCGCTATTTCATCATCACAACATTGAGTGTGAATACTTGTGTGTGTCTGTGTCTGAGCCTGTGCCTCACCTCTGGGTCAGCCAGCCTCTGAGACAGCCCCACGACAAACACCAGGTTTTTCTGGACCACGCGGACACTGGCCAGATGTTTCCTGTTCTCTGTGATCTTCTGCTTCTTCTCGTTCTGTTTCTGCTTCTTCTCGTTCTTTATCCTCTGCAGCTCCTCGTGCGACAGGGGCTTGTACACTGCAGGGTCTTCTGGGTATGGCTGCGCAACACACACACACACACACACACATCACCAATCGAATGTTCTACCTGTCAGATATCATACAAACTGTGCTGTTCATAACAGTGAGAGCCACCTCTTTGATGTGTGGTTAAGAGCTTAAATCGAAGGCAACTGGATTTCTTTTAGGCTCTTAAAGATATTTTGATCCTCATCCTTAAGACCTTTTCAGTTCTCTCAGTCTCCTTGATGAGTATAATCAATACAATAAAGTGGTAGCATTAATGCTGTGTAGTTTCTCTTTCAGTGCTACTTAGCGCAATCTAACTTTTATGACAGTGAATGTACACAATATAAGATTCAGTGGTGTTCTTTTGCACATGCTAGTCTCCTGAAAATGCTGTATTGATCTCTCATACCTAAATCTGAGGTGAGAACTGAGTCTTACATAACTGACATGAACAAACCTCTTTCAGTTGGACTATTCATTAGTCATTATGAGTAAATGCTCCATGGTTTTGGGGGCTCACACTGAGGCGGAGCAGGGTTCACAGAAGAACAGGTTCTACCTTTCTGCAGGCGGGACAAAGGCCGTTCTCGTCCGTCCTGATTCGATGCCAGCAGAAGCGGCAGATCTGGTATCCACAGGTGCAGGGGAAGAAGTTGACGTCGTCAATCTCCAGCGGTTCCATACACAGCGGGCACTCCATGGCGTCGTCCTTCACCTCGGGGCTTCGGAGCATTCTATGATTGCACGCCTCTGGACCGGACAGCGTTCACAGGAGAGGGACAGGAGGAGCTGCAGACACTAGAGCAGAGATGAACAGAAGCTAAGCTACATCCTGAGGAGAAATGTGATGAAACTAAAGTCATTATGTGTTATTTTATATTTTTACTATACCCACAACATACATGGATGAAGGGAAAGCTCAGCACTCAGACAGAGCCACAAATCTCTATGCATTTCTTTCAAACAGATATCACGTGGTGCAGACAAATCGCAGATCAACACAATGTTTTAAGCTGATGCTGATCACATCGGGGTCAGGGTGAGTGCACACTATCAACTTGATTCAAATCAAAGGAGTTAAAGTGGAGCACAGAGCATCAGCAAAAGGACTTCATAGCTTTACAAGAAAATTCCACAAGGCACCTTTAACCTGTTAAACTATTTTGCTGAGGGCCTATCAGCCTGTATTGAGATGAAATATTATGACATTTGTATCATAACATGTGTCAGAGCAGAGGTTGGCGTTTTGTGGTATCTTATAAAATCTAGTAATAAACCAGATTTGGTTTCTGTGAAGTTACACCATGCAATTTGGGGAAGAAAAGCAGGTCCAGTCTGGGCTGCAGGAACTTTAAGAACATGTCTCCATCACACACTTTATAGAGGATCCAGAGCATGTGTGATGTGAACAATGTTTTTATAACCACAAATAACTTAATAACTCTATGTGTGGCGGCAACTTCTGCCATTGCGGGTTGACAGAACACCACAGCTACCCAAATTCTCATATCTAATGTTACTAAATGTGTTGAGATATGACTAGTATTTAACAGAAT